>JAZGTH010000015.1:9062500-10262500 GCA_036877525.1 Chromobotia macracanthus | reverse complement strand
TGGAACTGCTGTGGTCCAGCTCACTGTAACAAGAACAAAACAAAACACAGGAAAAAACATGCAGTATGATGACACAGAACTCACTGGCTACAGTGAATCATAGATGCTTACAGTACATGATAAACTGATCTTCTATATGAAGCTGTAAGAACATTGTGGATTCTTTAAAACAGCCCTGACAAAGTAAACTGACCAAGCTGGTTGAAAGTCAGTTAAATGATTTCGTCTCTTACATGTGTTCTCAAGCACAACAACCGCGTTGCTCTCGGTCTCATCTTTATAGACGGCTGACAGTGAGACCTTATACTCTGTGAGAGGAGACAGGTCACGAATCACATATGAGTCCACTGCTCCATTCAGCATCATCTATATAACACAAAAACACAAAGCACTCTGTTAAAAACCAGCAGTTATACACCAAAACTCTTATATTGTAACAGCTATCGTAAGTTATCGTAACAGCCTTAACACTCTACTGTGTGGTGCTGACAGCCAAATGGGGAAGTAAAACCTGGTAGTTAAAGATATTGGTTAGTAATTATGAGGTTAAACCTCACAAAGATATTCTGTAATCCCAACATGATTCGAGAATGTTACAAAGAGAATCTTGTGTGTGTCAATGGATGCTTTTGGAAAGTAGTCAACATCGCCCATGTTACAAATTATCTTATTTGACTAGTGCTCTAAATTTAGTGCAAAAACTTAATTTGAGTTTTTAACACAATTTAGTGCAAAAACTCAAACTGCCATGACAGTTCTTTGCATAAAAAACATTTTTTGTTTATTTTCATGTTTAAATGAGAATCTGAATTCCAGATTTTCAATGTGGACAGAATAGATTAGCGTATAGCTTAGATTTAATGAGGTCTTTACCTGTAGTAACAAAAGTGCCTACTCTATGACAAATGAGTAAACCAGTAGCAGTCATAAATATTGGCATAAACAATGTATTTATCAGCTGTATTTACAACAGCAGCAACAGGATAAAGTCAGTGTCTCGCTGTGTCTGGTATTTATGTCGCTGGCAACTCAAGGCTACAGCTGTGCCATGCCAACAGTGAGGACATACATTATAAAGCACACCTGCTACAGGCCGAACTACAAGAGAGCTTTGGATCTCAGTCAGCTCTGGGCTGTCCCAGAAATCCCATCTGAGTGGATGTGTTTCTGGGCTGACTCCACTGCTCTGGGACACAGAGCTCCAGTCACATTCCCGTCTGCCTCACAGCATGTTATTATTTTCTGCTCTTGTGGCTTTCTGTAAACATATCGACCTGTGGTGCTATCTATAAAATACAGCTGCACTGACTCCTGGCCAGTAATAAAAACTTTCGCCTCATGTCTGTGGTCATGGGTGGTAGAGCTCTGACGGGACAAGCCCAGTACGCTTAAGTGTAGATGACTGGTCATTTCTAAGAGAAAAGTAGTAGTTGGCCCCAAGCTCCAAGTTAGTAGGAAGTATTGATTGACTCATAAATCATTTTCAAGGACCTCATAAAAAAATTGTATTTCAGTTTCCCTTTGTCAATGTACAGTTTGGAGTTTCTGAAACAATAATCTAGCAGTATAAATATGGGAAAGTATGTTAGTTACAATGGAAATTCAGGTGAAAGAATAAACTAAAAAAATATTTTAATTAGTTTGAGGTGTTCAAAGATCAATGGGTCTTTGTCTCAACCAGCAGTGCCTGTGACTACAACAAGTAATATGGAGATTTGTCCATTGCTTGGTTTCTGTTTTTGCAGTGTCCATATTTCCACTCCATTTAACTACATTAAACATCTAGTGGCTTCTGATTGGCTGATTGTTTTACATGTAGCAGATAAATGTTCAATTTGAAATGGGCAAATTGCTTGTCATTGTTAACTTTGTAGCCTGGCTAAGACACAAATAAAACCAAATGATTTTTCTGCTATGATTTTCTAGTACTTATTGTAACAGTACAGATTACTAAAGTGATGCTGACATGTAAGTGGGTGGTCATATGTTTATGTGTTCATGGCTGTGATGTCAATACCTTTTGTAGCAATACAAAACACACATAGAAACAAATATTTCACAGTGCCTTATTACTGAAACATGATGACTCACTATATCCAAATGACTGACCTCTTTCTCATCCCCTCCCGTGGTGGGTGACCAGGACAGCTTATAGAGCACTACATCCCCGGCCGGGTGTGACCAACTAACCCGCAAACTCTCAGAAGTGACTTCACTGGTCATCAGGCTGAATGGAGCTGGCACAAGCTCTAATTGAGACACGACCACACATACAGTTGAGCAAACCAATACCCTTTATATAAGAGAAGCCAACAATCAGGTTTAGCCTGATCACATCAGTCCAGCTTGATTAATGACATCCACCGATACACTTCAGACACATATCAGAGGCCTCTGAGAGCCATCTTTGTCCTAAATTCATTCTGCTTTAACAGCTTCCCCCATCCAACCTCAATTCGCAACTCAAGCCTCCCGTCCTCTTAACATTGTTAATTTGTGCTCTCAGGGATTCTAGACTGGCAATCTATTTTAAGTCTTGTTCTTGATTCAACTTTGTACAATATTTAGAAATTGTATCAAGTGACCATGCAAGGTGTGTTATGCAAATGAAACAATCTGTACTATGTAACTCTGTAACCCCTGGGCAAAATTGTTTGAATTATTGCCCTGTTTTGTTCAAGATATAGCAGGGAGAAAATGTTTTCAAATTTAATTTGAGGGTCCATCTTTTTGCACTCACTTTTGAGGGGATTTAGGTATACGGTAATTTATTTTAGTGTTGTTTTGCTATTTGTTTTATAAGCGGTATTGGAACAACATAAGGTTGCATAAATAATAACAGAATTGTAATTTTTGTGTGACTGTTCCTTTAAGGCTGAGGTGGCATTTATTTTGATTCAATGACTTGAAAATGACCTAACCACCTTTAAAATCAAACCTCAAATTTCAATGTCAGAACATCCACAGAACAAAGAAACCTATTAAACGAAGGTCCAGATCTAATAGGTTCTAGCATTCAAAGAATAATTGGGTGTTACAGGCAGAAACCAAGAAAGGGGTGTTTTATAGAAGGCAGAGAAAGTGTCCATGTCTGCCAGAGTTGAGGACAAAGCAATAGAAATGCATTTCAGCTGAGAGCAAATTGTTGACTGTGTGTAGCGGCAAATTATAGATTTTCTTTAGGAGGGGAAAAACACAGCAAAAATATGTACATACATGTACATGTTAAATCAACACTACCGTTTGAATATTAGATTTGTTGCTGCCTGTTCTTATTATAATGAATACCAATGGGTATCTTGGCCTGTCTCTTCTGTATTATTTGCATAATTATTTGCACAAATCCACACACACTACCCAGAACATACCAGCCACCTTGATACAACAGAACAAACATTTTGTAACAAGTCACTTACTTGTAGTGAATCCACCACTGAGTGGCTCTGATTCGCCAGCATCATAAATGGCAAAAACTGCAACAGTGTACTCAGTTAAGGGGGACAAATTTTTCAAGTAAACATTGGTGACAGGGCCCAACACCACCTGAAGGAAAATTACACGATGCATTTAGCTGCATAAAATTAATAATGGAACAAGCATCGTTGTTGTAATTAATAATAATAACAAAGAATGAAACAGTGTGTAATTAGTGCTATAAATATTACGAATACAGTCTTCAAAAACTCTTTAGTTAAACATGGTGTGAGAGTGACTGTGTGTTGAACAAAAGCTTGTTGTCTGTTGCAGGTTCTGCTCTGGTGATCACCTCACTGGTTTGGACACCATCTGTCTTGACGTACATGACACGATAGCCCTTAACCTTTTTGGAAACTGTGTCCCAGTTGAGTCGGACAGAACTGTGGTCCACTTCTGTGACCCGCAGGTTACGTGGAGGTCTCAGGGATACTGCAGGAAAATATGGACTCATGGTCAATTATATGGCCTCGTTTGAAAGCTATATATTGAAGATAAGCTAAACATCAAGGGTGGGGTCATTTTTGTGTGTTCACTTCTCAATTTTACACTCTTTTTGGACTTGATTGTATTGTAAGTATTGGAGTGAATGTAGAATTATACAAAAAAATTCAATTACAGACATCATTGACAGGTGTATATGTCTACTCTGATTAAAATATCCCCAAATTAAAGTTTAATAGATGGGGGGTTTACAAGATAAGGTTTGTAGTAATTAGTCATGTGATCTTAACATTTGAACATTTCTGACAGAAATCCCTAACATTTTAATCCCAATAAAGCTTAAATAAAAGTGCACATTTAAACTTATTATAAATGTTTAACAATTAATAATTTACAATTCTATCTATCTGTGCTATATAAATCATTTTACAGTTATTACATTTGTAAAGACATGCATTATGTAGAGTTGGTCTGGATACTCACTGGTGGTCTCCTGCACTGTAGCAGGATCACTGGCCTCCTCTCCAAACATGGCATAGACTGTAACTGTATATTCTGTGGCAGGAATCAGCGCCGTTAACTCCACATCAGTCACTGTCTCATCGACTTTCAACTGTATGACAAAAACAACAGCGTAAGACTACAGAAACCTGAAGCATCATGTACTCTCAAACTGTTATTAAAACACATGATTTGTACTTTTGGGATTAATGTAGGTTAAAAAGTGCTGTGCCCAAAATTACTCATATGTCCAAATAAATTACACAGATATTTTACTTTATTCATGTCATGTGCCTGAAAGCTCTGAAAGACACATATTAAAGTGTAACCAAGGGAACTCAAATGTGAGGAATTTAATTCTTCTATAGCTGCTATTTCGGTGGAAGTGTCATCATGGCGACAGAAACTTTACGTTCCCACAAACACGCACAGACATGCAAAGATGATTTGTGGGCTTACCTCTCTTCCATCTACAGTGTCGCTGCTCAGTGGAGTGTACAGGATCATGTACCCAGAAGCCCCTTCTGCATCCCTCCAGCGGGCTCTCATGCTGTTGTCAGTCACATCATACAGCTCCAGATCACTTACTGTGGGTAATGCCACTGATACACACACACACACACACATTGAACATCCACACAAAACACAGACTGACAGTGGTTTATATGTGTTCATGTCTGTGTAAGTGGGTACACAGCAACAAAATAGTTTTCTTAATCAAAATATTTGACCTGTTGTGCAGTAGAAATAGCTAAACACACCTAAACAAGACAAATTTACTTGAGAAGCAAAGATAATAAGACTTCTTTTGGCAGAAAATATCTTGGAAAATATCTTTTCTTATCTGAGTTGTTTTTTCTTGTTTCAGGCACAAACCTTTCTAAACTGCATTAGATTCATGCTTACAAAAACTATTTGCCAGTGGGATAAGAGAAACAAGCTACAAGATATTTTCTCTAAAAACAAGATTTCATATCTTAAGCAATTTCGCTTGTCAAATAAATTTGTCTTGTTTTACAGACATTCAGATTCATCACATTTAAACTACCACAAACCCAAGAATTTAAGCATCTATAGTCGAGCACAAAATATTGCAGACTACAGCACTGTTCTAATGGTTTAACTAATATCTTGCCAATGATACTGACAGACATTTGCTTTAAAACAATGCTTTATATATATACAGTTTATAAGAAAGTGGTGATGTAATTTTACAGTATAAGAACATTTCGCGTAAAGATCTGGGCATGTGGTTTATGGGTAATTACTGTTCTCCAGTGATATCATGCTGAAGGACACAGTCCTGTAGCACATATGCTTTGAGATGTTCTGTGCTCTCACATGTGTTCTCGTTGCCTCTAAGGGCGTTGCTCGCTGAGCTGCGGTACACGGCAAACACAGCAATCTCATACTTGGTCAAGGCGTTCAAATTCTGCAGGACAACTGAATTCTCTGTGCCGCCCACCACAATCTGTAAAGCAGGACAACAGAGTTTTGTGGCAACCAGCACAGCAGTTTGAAGAATAAACATGAAAAGAACAGAAACCTCAGCTATGTTAAATAATTACAGATTGAGAGGCAAAGCATACTGTAGCGTATAGGCTATAGTTATAGGCAGATTACATTAAGTATCTCTACATCTGGCTATTAAGTACAAACTTTGGCTTAGTGGATACGCAGTGTTTTTTTAGCAATGCTTATTAACTGTGCAACTTCTGAGAAACATATATGAAAGTTGGTATTGAGCTAAACAATGATTGTTCACCTCTTCCAGCATATCTGCTCTGGTTGGATGGTAAACCACACGGTATTTTTCCACATTGCCAGGCGCATGAGTCCAGGACACACGGAAACTGTGTGCAGTCACCTCAGAAGTGACCAAGTCCTTGGGTGGGAATGCTGCCTCTTCAGGTAAAGAATCTCCTGCCATTGAAGAAATCATGAGGCATTAGATCCTACTGCCATACTGACTGGCACATTCAGATCATGTCAGAAGAAAACAAAGTTTCTGTGAGTTACTTAAACAGCTGGTGAAATCACTCACGCTTAATTTCTTGGTCTTGTTGATCAACTCCATCACACACAGTCTTGGTCAGACCATCCACTATAGTGCTCATAATACTGAAATCAGCCACATTATAAACATGTGTGCCTTCTGGTTTAGAGGCGATGGCCTTCAATTCATTCTCATCAGCATTCTTTACACCTACATGCAAACATATATACACAGGTCAAAGTAAACAACAGCAACAGCTATTCCAGTAAATAGATAGTGAGAAATAGAAATAGATTTTAATGTGTCTATGTCTACAGTATTTTGGTTGATTATATAAGTACTTAACTATGATAAAATATGAACTGAACTATGTATAATAAAATCTTATTTTACACAAAAGCGTATGTGAAATCCTCTAATACCAATGGCAAATAACTCGACTCCAGCATCTCTCAGGCTCTGAGCAGGCGGGACAACGTCATCCTGGGATTTGCCATCCGTTATAAGAATCCCAATTTTGGGAACATTGCTACGAGCCCCAGACTCAGGTTTGAAGCTGTTCTCCAAGATGTAGGTAAGAGCAAGTCCTAGGAAAGTGTTGAAAGAAAACATGTTACAAAGTGGCCAATAGTTAGGATAATAATGGAGAATTTTGACTTTCTGTGCACAGAAAAAAAACATCATTTGAGTGTATGATCTGTATTTTAGAAAAAGGAGAGATTTGCTGTAGGGTCTAAATACATTTGCACTCCACGTAGGTGCTTTTAAAAAAAAACTGAAGAACTTAATGCGACATACCAGTCAGAGTGTTTCCTCCCTTGTATGGCAGGTTTTTGACAGCATCTATCACTGCATCTTTTGTGCTAAAGCCATTCAAGTGCCACTCAATCCTTGGATCTCCACTGTACTGGGACAATCCTGAAAGCACAGAGCGCAGACTTTGAGGAAGCACACAGACCATTTTCACATGCACAGCATATTCCAATTAAGCTTAATTCTGGTTAGGCCTGTATTCCGGTAAAGCAATGAAAAACACATGGACACATTCCACAGCTACTAAAATATCACTGTATGCATGTAATAAGCATTTTTTTAAACAACCTAAGACATGCACATTCTTTCCCCTCTGTGCTTTTAGACAGTAATTTAATTAAGTCATTATTTATTATTCACATCCTTAACAATAACATACAACAGCATGTTTTTTTCAAAAGCTATTAATATGGCATATACTGTATAATACAGGGATATGCCACCTGTTTTATTCAACTGATATATATAGAAACCAGAAAGATATTTGAATAGCTTTTGAAAAATTGTCACTATTCTTGCTTATGAAAAATAACTTCATAAAATAAATTTAGGGGGCCTACCAATCCGGGTTTTGTCTATTCCTACATCAAAGGCATTGACCAGGTTTTCCAGAAACATGCGAACCAGACGGAAATTGATTCTTCCAATACTCCAAGAGCCATCGACCAGGATGACAATATCTGCAATGGCGGAGGTCGTGCAGACAAACTGCTCTGCTAGATGATTATGACAGATACACAGAAAGAAAGAGAGAGTGAGACTCTTTGCACACACAGACCTCCCACACATATAGATGCCTATAGATTGAAACACTTTCCTTTGAAAACACAAACACTGTATAACAAATTACACACCAGTCACTGAATGTGGGCACAGTTTTATTGAACCACTTTTTCATTGGGCAAAGTATCATCAGAGAGCAGCAAAGGACACGTTTGATTTATGAGCACAGTGTTAACAATCAACAAAAACAAACTTATTTTACTCATACAATTTTAACAGCTATGCAGGGAGATCAGCTCTGGGGTCCACAGCAGATAGAGGGCAAGAGTTCTGATTTGATGGTATGTATGTGTTTATGTTTCTGTATGTGTGACGCTAACTTCCGGCAGTGATAAGTACCACTCTGCAGTAAACACACAGACACACACACACACACACAGGGTGTAAAGTGATGAACTGCCAGCATAGGCAGTAAATCTAAAAAGTGCAGGACCACAGCTCAACAGTGCATCATGGGATTCTGGTTTGTTCCTCTCTCAATCATTTATTTCCTAGCAGAATTGGCCGTCATGCCCTTATAACATGATGCAAGTCTTTATTCTGAGCCTTCACTGTAAGAGCATTAGTGTTCAGATATTTGGCAGAATCAATAGAGGGTGTAAAATACAGAAAAGGGGCATTATCCAGCTTCAGCTAGTCTCGGACATGAATCCATCCATGAAAAGATGGCAGCATTGCATTGTGGGAGGAGTAAACAATAGAGGCTCTTAATCTGTGACTAATGAAACATTTCCATAAGTTTAAAAGAGGCAGATTTACATTTTAATACACAGGTTACTAAAAAAAGAACATATTGGCAGCCAAATCTAAACAGCATGTCTTTTGCATCAGTTTAGGTCCTTTAACCACAAGGAAACAATTTGGCTCCATCTTCTCAGGGAATACACTCAATAAAGTCCCATTCAATAGCTGCAAGTTTTGTTTAATTAACTCCTGTGCTTCTTAATTCCCTTCTATCTATTTATGTCAGCGAATAGTGGTGTAGTTCGATCCACGCCATTACACAAAGAGTGGCTTGTCAGGACACAGGTAGCATCTGCTTTTATCAGCGCGCCACTGAGAATGTCAGTGTCACTAATCAGAGTGATCTTCTCTATCAGAGAGCTTTGGGCTGATTGTATCCCAAGATTCAGAGGTGAGAATACATCACACCCATCAGCAATCCGTCAACATCGATTCATTAAGCCCTAAGAGCCCCTGGACTTATCTACTAAGCAACAGACTCCTCAACACTGCCTTGAAAAACCCAGAAAGGTCATTCGATTACAACACGATGCTGCAGATGCAGGAGCCCTTGCTGCAATGCAGCTGCCATGGAATGCAGCTGACAGGCTGCAAAGCTCTCGTCTGGTGGCGGGACATCCTTGGGGATCTCGATCATATGTACACTGGAGGAACAGAAGAAGATATGAGCAAATGAGATTAACACAACAGACAATGCAAACAACCGTTCCACATCCTGAAATCAAAGCGATATTGCGTCGAATATGTGCATGGAGCTTCAATAATTCTGTCTTTGGTTATTCTGGCACTAATAACTTGTGTGTGTTCCGACGTCTCCAAACAGTGTGAAATAATCACTATAGGTGAGCTTGTGCAGGGAGGCCTTGTCACATTTATTGTTCTCATTAAATGCACATCAAGATTAACCTCCGAACGGACGCGTTTCCTGTTCACTGTCAGAATGTCAAAAATCTGTCAGCTATCTTCATTCTCTTTCCACTGGAGTGCCTAGACTACAAATGTGGGGAGAATGTTTGGTCTTTGTTAGAGGTCTTGAATAATGTGTCATTTTTTAGCAACATGCCTTTTTGGCTACCTTTCAACTCTCTTTGAACTGAAAATATCATGAGGCATTAGTAAACATGGTTACTGTGAAGGGACAACAGTAAGCCTGAGGTTATAGCAGACTGGACATCTAAGACGGCCCTCAATCTGCTGGACCAAAATAATTATGCTTGTGGTACCTTCAAGCAGCCATCATTGGGTTCAGCAAAGATGTCAGGTAATTTTTTATAAGTTCTTAAATAAACATGGAGCTGCTCAGCAAAATAAAAAGTACAAAACAGCACCTTATTTCTTCCAGCCTGAGAACAAAAAAACTTTCTAACAAGTTGTTTGTTGAATACGTATACGATGTGATAGTCTTGCTGCATTGACTTTGTTTAGCAGGCAAGGTAAGCCTGCTTCAAATTCCAAACTAGCATACTATTTCTAAACTGACCTTGAAAGCCAGTGATTACCATGTGTTTTCATTGCATGAAAAACAGCAGTTAGGCATACTGATAACGCCACAGAAAAAAATCATATGGGTGACATCAGGGTGTGTAGATGATGACAGAATTTTTTGGTAAAAGCAAATGGTATTTGAAAAGGGTGACTTCATTGGATTGACCAGATTTAGTAAGCAAGTAATTTCTGCCACACAGCTGTAGACAAACACTTTTTAACCTACAATAATGTGATTATCAGATGCGTGTTTTACTCAAAATCCACATTCCTCAAAAATTTGAGGGGGCACATAAATGGGCATGACACTTCTTATTACAGTTCATACAGTATAGCCATTGGGACCAATAGAAATATTTGTTCTTTCACACTGCAGGGGAATCTGAGTTCAAGCCACATATGAGGGGGTTTTCTGAGAACAATGTGTGACTGTATCACTGCTGCATGTTCACATGGAGAACAACAAGAAGAATCTGAAAAAGAGAAGATCTTTCATATGCGAAACAGATACAGCAATAAAGTCTAGCATATATTCCAAAGCAAAATTTTGTCTGGGACTCTCAGGGGTATATTTAAATACCACTCAGTGCCCATTCCCTTGAAGGTAAACAGTTCCAGCTAAAAGATTTTTCTATGATTCCTACTTTCTCTATATCTCACAGATTTCAGACAGTTTATTGAAAAAGAAAGCGGAGAGGGACTGATCTATCTAACCACTGTAGGCCATTTTATTACTACACATCAGCTCCACTCATCTCTCATCTACTTCAGTTCTCTACTAGACTGTCCTATCATGCCAAGTATGCTATTGGTGATGACATCAGCAAAGGACTCTGGGAGCAACACAGCCAACAGCCAAACAATGCACAGCCCAAAGAATGGCCATCTTTGTTCTAAAGAGCACATGTAGCTTATTAGTCCATTCAATCCAAATAAACCAAAAAGACAGATAACATGCCACAGTCTTGGCTCTGTTGGGTCGTTCGAGGTCGTTCAGGTGGTTTAAAAAAACACAGCTTTTGACCAGCTCTGCCATCATCAGGAGTTGCCAGGAGAACCTGAAATAGGCCTTTAAGATATTTAAGCTTGTCATTCCCTCTCCTAATGACAAGAAAAGAGAAAAGGTGAATCAGAGTTTAAACACTGAGGACTGTTCTAGTTAGAGAACATCACAAGAGGCCAGAGACAAGTCTACGGCATGGAACAGAAATGTTGACGTGTGAGAGCGCTGATGCAGCCCACGTCTAGATTCTTCCAGACAGACCAGCTGGAAAACAGGCATGATTACTATTCTCATACTCTAACTGCTGCTGTTGTATTCTCATTCTGATTCTGTGCTGAGGAGTTCAGGCAGCGCTACACCAGACATGCTCAGTCTGCACTCTAAACAGCCTGCTGTTCCTCAAGTGTTTTCTTTACATATTATTTTTACATATTATTTAAATTGTTTGTTTTGCCAGTGGATTTTATTTGTCTTGTAGATCCAAGAAAACAAGCCATGACTCTAACATCAGGCAAAAGCAAAAGTTTTCAGTTATCGATCTAGCTAAGAAGTCTTCTAGTCCAAGTCTGTATGCGCATTATTTGACCAATCAGAGATGTGATTCCACAATTACTGACCAATCATGGGCTTGATATTGACTTCACTCTCATGTAAAAGTCATCAGAAGCCTTTAAGCCTCCCTCTGAGAATTGCCAAATAATGCTGTCAAATCAAATTGCTCATCCATTCGACGTTCAAAGGATTCAATCCTTCAAAGTAAAGGAATCCCAATCATTAATAAGGTTTGCAGTGCATGGCTTCTTCACAAGCTCATTTTTTTCCTCAAATGACCATTTCTCTCAGACAAGATGATTTATTGTGAGGTCTCCATTTATCTGGGAATGAAATTGAGTATGTTGTAATTCTGTCTATCTGTCTATTTATTTAATTTTTAGTTGCTTATATTATTTTCAAGCAGCATTCTTGCTAAAGCACAGGCTTTGGGCTGTGTCTGGGCTAGAGGGATTGTTTTACACACTGTCTGGAGTTTGTGTGGGAAGAGGCACAGACAAAAATGGCCTCTGGACACTTTAACATGTCACCAGTAATTTCAAAACTGCCCTTCAGTGAACCCTATACACAGCATCTGCTAACACCGTTCTCACACAAATGATGTTATACTGATGTACAAACAAGCTGCGATGCATCAAGACACAATCTACATACCAGCACACGGACAAATGTTGACAAATAAATACCAAATAGAAATCTACAGAGTTTGAGTCGTTCCGAAGCATTACTGTCTACCATACATCCCATACTTCCTTTATTGTTTTGTTTACTGTTGGTCTCTGAGTCACAGCCAATATTTAAGTTTATTTCAGACAAAATGCTTTTAATAAGCAATGAAGCCCTGGGGTATAACATTCTGTAATAAAAACCTCATGATTAGCTTTCCACCCCTTCCAACCCCTTATCAGCTTTCTGTTTCTTCATTAAATGATGTGCATCACACCATTTACAAATATTATAGGACACAAACATCCAGTGACTCTATTCTATATGTGATGCAAGTATCTGAGCAAGAAATTTAATTCACTCCCTAGTCCAAGGAAAATATAAATCATCAGACTTACAGCATGAACCCTCTGCGAGCAAAACTTGGTCTCGGCACTTTTAAAATGCCTATGAGAAAATCCCACAAGTGTCCAGTTTTAAAATCTGAGGGCAAAATTACTTTTTATTGCATTGTAATATTATACAGCAGCCATCCAACAAAGATATCAATTTGACTATTGCTTCCCCAGCAGCCATTATGAGCAATCCTCATAGGGGTTAATTAACACCACTTCATTAAGCTATAGGTCAGACAAAGTGTAGCTTCAAAGCAGCGATGAGAGATGTCACGCTTTAGCATTTACTGTTTTAATCAGAGCACTGGAAATGTGAGAGGTGGGGAGCTTTAGAGAGACACAGAGGGAGAGCGAGGACGAGACAGACTAAATGAATAAGAAGCCCACCCTGTCCCCCCATTCCCCCTTAAAGTGAATCCTGTGTCTTTTGTCATAATGAGTGAACTACTTTTCATATTTAGAACCACCCTACATGAGGGCTTTATTGCAATTAGCTTCAGTTTGGCCGCACTGTGACCTTCTCATGTGTGAGTGAAGGGTAGGACGGAGAATCCTTATCTCATAAGAGCTGCTACTAGCCAACCGCTCAGACTTCTGTGCTTCATCAACCACCAGTCAAACCCACACCAAAACTCGGCATGTGCGTATGCACATAGTGAAAAACAGTCCTTGGGAAGGATTTACTAGAGGCAACAGTAAATCCTGAAGGAGGGCAGTGCCTAAATAAATGATAGTGCTGGAGATGAACGTGGCAATAAATTTAAAGTGCCTGAGCAGGCTCCCTCGCAAAGCTCTGACAGATGTTATGAAAATATCAGTTTGCCCTCATGTTGCACTTCCCCCAGGGCCAGAGTGAAGGCGCTTTATGCGGGTGAGGTGTCAGGGGAGGACTCCTTATTGAGTCATTTGTTAGCCCACCGCAGTCTTTACCAGCTGTTTGTTTGGTTGCCCCATTTTTAGGGTCATTGGGGACAATTTACAAGAAATGGATTGCGCCAGCTGATGGCATTATGTGCTCAACGTGTATGTGTTTTGTTAAAGGAATTGTACAAATAGGGTAATAGCGCAAATGTGCCCAAAAAATCTAATTTGCAGGGCACAATCCAATCATATTTAAGGCTGGTTCTAAATGCCAGATTGTGGAGCATACAGCAGACTACTGTGATCTGTCAAACTTTACAGGGACTGTGCAGCACTGCAGTTCAGACACCAGAATTGGCTCTTTAAATGCAGAGAGTGCAGTCATCTACACAGCACACCTGGATATATGCCTGATTATAACGCTCTTTTAATGCTCTTTACCATTATTTGATTATGATAAATTACTGCTGCCATGAAGATGTACAATGTACACAAACATCTCTTTTACATTAAATATTTTGTAATATATTTGTTTTAAAAACTCTGAAATCAATTTTGGACTTGCTTGATTGTGGACGGCCAGTGAAAACAGAGTTTTGCAGGTTTTGCAAATCATGCAGCAACTGTTTAGTACATTTGCCCTTAAATAAATTAATAATAATATTAATTCTTCTATTTGACAGAATGCACGTCAGTTTAAATCAGACCACAACAGCATCAATACCTCTTATTCTTATTGTGTCACATTATACCAGAGAAGCAGCTATTAACTGATGATTTTATCCAAGACTCGAAAACTTAATGACCCTGAATTGCAGCCAAACTCTCCTCCCAGGCGTATTAACTCACCAAGAGAGACCAACACATCATCCTCCCAGATGCTTAATGCTTTTGCAGAGGACGATCTCACACATATATTCATAGCTCTGCCTTGCTGGATTATTACTGATTCCCCCTGGTGGGCGGCACTGGAGCAGAGATTTTATTACCTCACCAAAGCAGTACATTTTAAATACCCATAACACACTTGGGCTCAGCTGGGACTTTCATAAGTGTGCGCCAGGCGTCTTGCGGGTCACATGCAAGGTGAGAGATGAATGTGAACACTGATTTGAGCAAAATGAAAGAAAAGAGAGTGAAGGAGAAAATAAAAGGGGACGACAGGAAACAGAAGGTCAGTGGATACAAAGCATGAGGCAGGAAGAGAGCAGGGAAGGTAGTTACAAATGCGGGTGCAAACAGGTGGTGTGTTGCCTGTCTCCAAGCAATTCTTCACTACCAGTCTCACACCTAAAGCATGTTAAGTCTGCTCTGTGCCTGCCCAAAATTCGGAGTAAAGACTTAATGCTACATTAACGCCAGACTAAATTATGCCTGCTCAGCCCCTAGTGTCAAAAGCGGTTTTGATGCTGGCAGGATTCTGTGTAAATAAAAAATGCAGCATCAGAACAGCCTTAAATTTGGTTTCTTGTCATGATAGAGCACATATTTCATAATTTAATCTCAGTTAAAAGTACAATCTCATATTTGTTTATAAAATTATTTTATATTTTAAACATTAATTTCATAACGTGATTTATGTATGTTAATAGTAATTGATGTGAAAATGTATTTATGCAACCTCTACTCAGCATTAAACAGTCTGTGTAAATACACCTAAAGATACAGCTGTCACTTCAGATACAGCTTCTGTGCCACTTTTGCAGTGTACGTTTTTTTGCAGTGATGGCTCTAGTCATCAACAGCCAGTTTGTTAATCGTTAGATTCATATTGCACACAAAACTGGCAAACTCTAACATAAAACAATAACCTAAATACAGTTAAATTGTAAATGGGTTGAAACCATTATTGAGTATAAGAACTAAAAAACTACATACCATTTCTTGCTGCCTAAGTGGGCGACTCTTGGCCAGAATAAGCTGAAGGATCTGGCTACGGAAGTCTAGGTAAAACTAGGTAACAAAATCTGGTACAGAGAGAAAGAGGTCTGGCAGTCTGAACAAAACTTACATCTCACATCAGTAACCTCACTGACACAATCATGTACCGTTTACAACAATACATCTACCAGATCTGCTCTGTCTTCTCACAATGTGATTAAAGAAGGGAAAACAATGACACTGTGATACATCCACTATAAATGGCAACTGTTTATTAGAAAATTGTTCATTGATATTTTGCAGCTGAGACCACAAACGCCTATGCGTGCACATGTACACACACACACACACACACACACTAGTATACTGCTCTCTAGACATCATACCAGCTCTTGATAATTACATCAGTGCCTCTCAAGCCCTGAGCTGCCCTCTCTCTTAATTATAGGAAGGGATATTAAATCAGGCATGAACCAGGGCGTCCCTCTGCAATATCCCCCATGCATGAGGCTGAAATTTAACTCTTTCTGCTGGAACGTCAGACACAAGTGTTTATAGTAACGGGGTTATAAACAAATGCTGGCCATAGAAACCAAAATTCACCACTGAATTTGATTTTGACCTGTCATTAATGTTCTGGGACTGAACTCTATTGCAGACAAGAGAGCAGATTATAAAGAAAACAAATCTCTAACAGCTTCTGTTTAATCCAAACTCCACTTCCCCAGACAGCCATAACAGAAACGGCTCGACTGAAATGAAGTCAACACTGGTTTATCCCTGTATTCACTGCCATTCTTCCTAATGGTTATAACAGGTCTTTAGTGGACTTGGTGGTCTAATAGTTGTAATGAAAAATTCAATCAGGCTGTAATAAACAACTGGGCCACTCAAAGTTTGTTTGTGCTGTATGGGCAAAAGGCCAGGGGGTAGCTGTGATGGCCTTTGATTTCACATCTGGCACAGTGGAGATCAGTCGTCTCCACGGCAGCAATATGGCTGAGGTGATTACACTGGCGCTACCGCAAATTAATCAAAAACCAGATTCCACGTATATGCACTTAATCAGCGCAAGATTAGGGGCTGTGGCTACCCTGCTGGCCCTAGACGAGCGATCAGGCTGGAATTTTAAATACTCTGTAAACAGAGAAATAGTCCATGTCTGCAGGGTAATGATGCTTGAGGCAAAGAGCCTCACATTTTATCAGTAAGAAATGCGTAAAACTGTGCTCTGTGACAGTGCTCCTGAAATCAACATCCTGATTATCAACACTAGTACCAACATTATCAATGCCTTTGTTTCAAAAGATTCCAAACAACTGAACATATACATAATCATGCACTCAAGTAAACTTTTTAAAAATTTAAATGTCAATAAATGTAAAAAAAATCATTAAATTATTGCCATAGTCTTTCCTGGATGATTATGAGATATAATACATTAATACCTTTAAATCTGAGAAGCAGGCCTATGATTAAAATTAGTTGTAAATATAATGTCTAATAGCAAAGGGCTTATTAAAGCTGTTAATGTTATCGCACTAAGAGCAGTGAATGCTTTTCTCCTTTTCTTGTCAATATTCTTTGCCAGTGGCTGGTAAATTAGACAACATTTGTATACTGCAATACCTAATAAACAAGTTTAATATTTTGATGTTTTGTCCCTCCAGGTTACTTATATAACCAACTGTGCTTTAGGGTTACGGCAAGGTTTGAAACTTCTACAACGTAGTTTATAGTTAAAGTTAAGTTTAGGGTTGTGGTTATGTTCAATCGGAAGGTTGTTCCAGGACTAACAAAAGATTTTGATTGAGAAACACATCCAGCCTTTTGCCTGAGAGTTTAAAGGTAAGGAAAGGTTAGAGAAACGCTTTGTTCATAGGAATGTTGTTCCAGGGAGAAATGATATTGATCAAGGAACTAGTGTCCTACTAGTGTATATCATGTTGTGTGTCCTTGCCTTAGCAAAGACTGCACAAATTGATGAGTTATGAGTTTATTTAGGGGAATGGGAATTTTGTCTGTTAATTCATGGAAAATATGTTATATGCAGCATCTTCTTACATGAATTGGTACGTTTTACAATGGTATAAAAGCTTCAGCATTCAAGCTTCAGTCATATATAAGCATTAGTATTCTTTCAGCACTTCTAGACATATTTTACAGCACAACACTCCCTGTTTAAAGACACAGCCAAATGACACGCCAAAAAGCACGCTATCTGTGATTTGATGCACTGTCTCTCCTCAGTTGCAGCTGTTGCAAGTTTTGCCTATCGCCTGCCTCCACCAGTGGGCCGCAGGGCCAGATAAGACGTCACACTCCAAAAATCTCCTTCAGAGAAAGTCCTGGAGCTTCTTCATCCTTGTAAGGAAGATCCAGAGCGTTGTCCTTATCAATGCTCACCTCAGCAGCCTGCCACCTGAGACCGCAGCCAAATAGACATTGTTAGCATTCCCCGCGCTTCACGCACCCAGGGCAGTGGAGTGCTTTAAACCACAGCCATCTCTGCACCTTCTGCAGCACCTCCAAAAATAATGTTCTACACCACTGATCCCTTATTAAAAGCACCTCCCTCTGCGAAAAAAACTCACATTAAAAATACCTTCAGGTGAGATTGATTTCCATTATAAGGAGGGTCATCTGAGGTGACTTACTCCATCCCCGTGCATGCAGCTCTTGCGCTTTCTCATGGGGTGATATCATCTCTCTCTAGATTACAGTGGCTGCCAGTAGTGAATTCCTAAGTAACAACCCTGTCTAGTGCCCTGCCCTCTGACTACAAGGGTTAGAAAAGACCATTATCAGGTGTCTCTTCCCGGACTATTAACAGTGGGCATGAGAAGAGGGTTATGTATGAAGCAGACGTGACCGCTGACCCTCACAGCCTTCTCCATAAAGCCCAGACGAAGACCATCATGCCCAGACGGATTTAACCAGCTCTGAAGATGAACCCACTCTTGCATTCTGAACAGTTCTTTCAAGGAACAGTAAAGGAACAGTAATCATTTTTACACAATGTCTCAGATGTTTGATTTGTTTACACTTAATATTAGGATCTGTCAATGATAATCTGATCACAACCAGTGTTCCGATGAAAAAGATGGCCATTTATTGGTAGTATATATTTGTCTCAAATATGTCTTTTGTGGCCACTTGTGATTGGATTTTGGGATGAGGGTTTCTGATTTCATGATACATCACCCACTATATCAGTGTGTTTTTTCATGTTGATAAAGTGAGGAAAAAAATTTAGCTGTTGATTTGTTGACTGGATTACATCAAATGGACAATAATAGCAGGCGTAAACAGAGTCTTTTATGCCAGTTAAATGGCCCTGTGATGACTCGATATACACAGAAGTTGAACATGAATCATAATCTACACACATCTCATAAAGACTCAATAAAAGTGTTTGGAAAGAACACAGAAATAAACAGCTTTATTTTACAACACCACTCAAATTGCTTCTGGAAACGCTCATTTGTGAACAAGTGAATTGGAGAGATATAAAACTGTTACATTTGTTGAGCTCAAAGTGCCATATCATAGCTTACTCAAAAAGTACATATCTTCAGATCTTCTATTTTGCTTTCATACTGTCTACCTAGACAAATTGCCAAAGAAAACACATCAAAGAAGAGCTATATCACAATCCAGCACACACACAGACAAACATACATGTACACACAGTTGGACAAATACACATTGCTTCTACTGTCTGGATATGGTTTATGCCAGAGATGAACCTCACATCAATTCACATCATCAATCTTTTGGTTTAAAACATAATTTATCCTTGCTATTCTGTGCTAATAAGATCTTATTCAAATTAGAATCAAATGAGAATCAAATTACTACTCAGTCACAGTCAAAGTATGCAGTCAGTTTTCTTAACAGCACCGAACAGAATCAGAGCACTACTATCCACTTAGAGTCAATGTGCCCACTCTGACGAAAGTCTAAAGAGCAAAACAGAACAGCTAAGGTCTCTGTGAGCCATACCAATTGCAAACCCCTGCCATTTGGCAGCCATACAAAGGTGCCCTAAATTAAAGGCTCCAAACAACAGATGCGAATCCACACAGCACAAAAGCTGCAGTTCTACAGAGAACCCCAGGTAAACGCTCAACCCAAGACCATATTTCAGGCTCCTAGCAGCCCAGGCTGGTCTTTTCAACACTTAAATCCAATGTTCATGGCTAAACAAAACACAGTGTCTTTTCTGAGATGCCAGTGAAAAACCAACTCAGAGGTGTTTTTATTTTACAGTCTAACATGAGCTTACATTTTCAAACATAATCTACACAAGCATTTGACCTGCTCTCAAAACACACACAATTAAAGTGTGCTGTTTTACAAGTACTACAGTACTGCATTACAGTCAAAAATCCAACATGAATTCCTTTTACAAGAAATTTAACAAATAGCCACGATGTTGGACATTTGATACTAGAAAATGGGTTCTGGTACTGGGGTCTGGCCCAGAGAGACATCAACTGAATTTTTTAGAGCTTCAGAAAGTTTCACAGATAATTTCATTGATGGCAACATGGCTGAAATATCTTGACAGGAGGGCAGCTCTCACTGGACTAACAGCAATAATACATTTTAGCAGAAGATAGGTGGAAATTCACTATCTTTCCACCTTATAATGCCATACAGTAAGAAATAGCCAGAGAGGGAGAAAGAGAAGACAAAACATCAAAAATACAACAAGGAGAAAAAGACACACATGAAAACCCAACTGAGATGCCTTATATCTAACTTGCTTGTTTTAGACTGCAGTGAGATAAATATAAATATAATAAATATAAACTTCTGCTTATAGGAAAAGACCACTGTAGTCTCATGATTTTTAGATGTCCTAAATTATAGTAGGTATGTGTCAAAAAAGTCAGAAGCCTTCATTATGATATTTCTCAACAAATCACCAAAGCCCAAATTATCCAAGCTATCTACATGAATTATATATTTCTATGATCTTACTGTATGACAGTAAATGTGGAAAGGTTAAACTTTAGCTGTACCTCCTGAGATCTCATTGGCCTCCTCTGTAGGACTGAGTTCTTTGAGTCTTTGAGGTTGAGTGGTATCTCCATCACTGCTCTGGTCTTCTGCTCAAGAGACAAAAGGAATTAAGCAAGTTTAAAATATTATGCTAAACCCATACAGTGTTAATATGTGTCAAAGCTAATCCTGATCTAACTCAGACCTTAAGGTGACTAACTGTATTAACACAGGTAACAACATTGTACAATATGTTGATTACTGTGTACGAATGTTGTACGAACATTTTGTTACCAAAACACAGAGCATGGTACAATAAAATACATTGTTTTTATCTACAAACAGCTGCTTCAGAGAAAATGTATTTTTCATACCGGAATATTTTCCCTGAAGTGCTCTGCTGTGCTGGTTTCCACTCACAGCTATAACTTTGACTGAATACTCCTTCTTGGGATTAAAATCCTTTATTATTGCTTTATTCTCTCCTCTTGCAATTTGCAACTCGCTGGTTTCCCCACCTGTCATCAGATACAGATTAGAAAGAAGATGATTAGCATGCGCTGTCTCATTTCTATTTCTGTTCTAAAACCTATCGAAGCCGTTTCTTACTGTCTGAGTGTCAATGTCAAGAGTTTAGTGTGGTTGTGATCTCAGAGAAGAATAATACTCTGGAGAATCACAGTGGAAATATTAATAGTAAAAATAACAGTAATACAGCAGAGAATTCACTAAAAATTAAGTTCTCCTATTGATTGTGTTGTTTGTTTGCATGCGCATGCATTGTTTTAGCATCTGTGTCTGTGTCAGAATTATGCAGAGCAAGTAACAGTGCAATTCAAAATCTTGTAGGCTGACTATAAGCATTAGAGGATGTTGTAGAGAAAGTTGTAGGAGATGCAGTAGACTACCGTGATCTGACATTTAACTGGGACTGTGCAGCATCAATCCACCTCTGCAGTCCAGGCACCTGAATCAGCTCTTTAATACTACAATTTTGGACGAGGCAAGTAGCTCCATTGCAAAAATCGATGTAATCAATCTATTATGAGCCTAAATGTACATAGGACGAAGGCATTATTGCGGCAAAAAAATATTGTTTGAGTTAAATATGTATAGCACTGTGATATATCTGCACATTTGCCTGTTTAGGTGAATTTGCAAAAAAAATCAGATCACTCTTTTTTGTCTGGTTGACAAAGTGATCCATGGATAGATTTTTTCAGATGGATAGAACCATTCTTGATTTTAACAACTCTCACACCTGATGGTGTATTGAGTAGAAGCAGAAAGTTCAAGCGCTGAAAAAAAGGACATGGACTAATAGAAACTGAAGATGGGTGTCCTATGCTCCTGTCCATCTAATAGATCAGGTCAGTGAAGGAATAGTATCAACCCGATAAGCTGTGATGCACAAGTTATCACACAAATAGAATTTGTGGGTGGGAGCTTTATGGCCATTGCACAGCAAATAACTTCATGAAGTTTGTTTGGAGTTTTGACAGTGACAAATGGTCTGTTCTATAAAGATCTTGGCCATAAACTCATCTCTCTTGCTACATATTGGGGTCATAGTGGTGACAAGATCTGGAAAAAAAATAAAAAATGTTTTTAGTAATTTTTTTAAACCTGCAGGGAAGGATAATTTTCCTGAGGGATTGACCAATTTAAAGCTTTCCAAATACGCATTCTATTAATATTAATGAATAAGATATGCAATAAAATTTCCAAAGTTTCAATTTAACTCTATTGCACTTGAATTGGTTATGCCTGAACAGTGGCATAGCCAGATCGTAGTTCCTCAACTTGATGAACAAGCCTGCTCCTGCAATTTAGATCCCTGACCAATGATCCTGATTAAAATCCTTGTGGCTTGCAGAGAGATCAATTGAAGGCGAGTGAAAGTTGCTTACTCAGCAGCTGTGGGAGCATGATTGGGGTTAGGCTCAGAGCAGACAGAGAACCACAGTTTACTGATGACTTTGCACATCACGCTCCATAGAAAAGTAAAAGAAGATTGCCGCAAACAGCAAACTATTACCCGTCCTGACGACACAAAGAGACATCAAAGTGCTCCAATTCTCATTTGTTCAAATGAGACCAAAGGACAGATTTACTTTGTCATACTGTAAATGAACGTCTGCCTTCCTGCTTTGATTTCTGAAAAGGGTGAAGCAGCAATCTGAAGCAGGGAAACATAGTTTACAACCTCTAAAAATAGGTATGAAATCAATTTGTACTTCCAGTTGAAAATCTTCCAAAATAACATCCCGTGTTTTTATATTTGACCACAGCTGCTGTCAAACATACAAGCCAAACAGAAGAGCTCAGATGTGTTTATTTTGTATGTTTTGAGCTTTTGATGTTGGCAGCTCAAGTTCACTCAGAAAAGAAGCAAGAGGGTTTGAGAAAGGCTTGTTCTTTCTAAAGAAAACTGTAAGAGCAAATAAATAAACAATTAGTAGATACATATCTTTGTTTTCTGTACAGTCAAAACAGGATTGGAAAGACATGAGGGTTAATAAATAATGTCAGAAAGCACTGTTTAATGCATTGTTCCTTTAAACATCTTGAATAATATTACTCCCTCGTTCTCTTCAAGTTTATTACTCTCTCTCTCACACACACACTTTCTATCTTTCTCTCTCCTACAGCTAAGGGATACCAGTGTTGTTGTGGGATTTGGACCTTCGCACAGCTGACATCTGATAACACAGGCTGCTGGATCTGATGGTAATCTCCGTTTGACCCCCCTTGATTCTGATACCACAGTCAGACATTCCTCACCTCAATCACAAAAAAAACGTATTGACCCGCTCTCAGTGACTGATGCAAACCATCCCCTGTCCTTATTCAACCCCGCTCCATTACATTGAATACCTCAATTCTGGCCAACAGGGAAAATTATCATGCCGATAAATGCCACAATGGACACAGAAACACAGCAAATGAGCTGCTATAATTAAAACGAGTGCTCTTCCCATATGCCGGGGCTATCTTATTGGCTGATAAATATTCGTTTTGAGAAACCGGGACTAACATTCACAGAAATCAGGAATGCAAAAGAATTAGCGAGGTTAGACATGGCTCATTGTTGTCTCAGCAAAGATGTTTGTGAGCATTTCACAAGGAGGTGAGTTTACAGAGCTAAAGGCTAAGCACCTGTGCTACACAAAATCAAACAGTGACCTTCAAGTTTCTGTGTTATCAGCAGTCATATGGCCACAATGGAGAATATTGCCAAATATGTGTGGAAACAGAAAGCCCTTCAGATGTGGCAAGATTAACAAATGCACCTGTTGAACCTCATAGAGAAAAGTAAAGAAACGGTGATACTAACTCTGAAGATATTTTTAGGACGAAACTGAGGGCTAAAGAGTAAAAATAAAAGGACTAAAATAGAACCATTAATAATAAATGTACAATAATAGAATTACAGAAAAACTTTTCATCGCGTACGGTATTCCCAAAATGGGACAATATTGATTGATGACACAGGACAAAAAACAACCTTGTTTTACTGTCATTGCTTCTTACCTGGTTGACTAGTATATATAAATCTGTAGCCATCATATTCTCCTTTTGGTTCCTTCCATAAGACAAGCAGCTTGCCTGCACTGACAACTCTGAACCGAAGTCTGCGAGGAGCAGCAACTGCAAGGGAAGAGTGTATATTTATAAACTGTGCAAATGCACATTATGAAAAAGATATTTAAAAGATACAAATGAGATGTAAGATGTAATATAATATAAGGAAAAGGTTTTGGAAAAACAAGTTTTGGTTTTAGGTGACTTCTACATAAAAGGTCATGTAATATTTATAGAGCTGACAGAATGCACATAATATCAAAAAAGGAAGAAAATCAAAACAGAGTTACTGACTCATTAAGAATGGCAGGATTATAATTGAGAAGAGAATGAAATTCCAAAAAAGGATAATACCAGAAAGGATAATACAATGTACTTTTATATTGTTTTATAAAGCGTTCTAAATACTGATGACAGTCAAGAGGAAGACAAGAACGTTTAAAACAAACCACAGTCTATCTGTAACTATGGCCATAGACAATTGACTTGGGGTCATCTTTCAAATTTAAATTACAAATTAGATTTTTCTGTAGAAGTACATTAACAACACTAACCCAGAATCAGGTGTTATAGCTGTGTTTTAGCCCTATGAGAAATCACCACACCCAAACATCATACATCCCCAATGAAAGATGATAATACAAACATTGACTAATCAATGTTTACATGCCACAGTTCTACCCAGAGAAAAAGCCAGTGAGCTACACAAAGTGAATATAAAGAAACCATGTTGATACAAACAGAAAAGAAAACAAATTTAAGGATACAACCCAGAGGTCAATACTATTGGGGGAAAGGTGTTTAGGAGAAAGAGATAAGGCACAAAAACAGATCTTCTCACACCAACCTGGAGACGGCAGCTTCTGTGTTTCCTGTGGTATGAACGTCTCTGTCCTCATGGACCTACACAATACTCAGTCCTGCACTCTCAAAACTGTGTGTGTCACAGGGGAACTACAACTGATGTCCCAAGCTGTTTTGATACTCAGTCATTTATGTGAGTGTTAAGCTCATACAGATCCTGTCATCCAGAGAATTTGAAAATTTTTGCCCATCACACTTCCTTCATATAAAGTAACCACCCCAGCAGTGCAAATACACAGGAAGGAGTGTGATGTTGTGCCAGTTTCTGCACACCATGAGGGAGATGAAAAATGTATGTGGACTACAGTTTAGAGAGTAAATGCCAACAATGCTGAGATGCTGAATGTCTGCTCGTGAGCCATGAATAATAAAGATGAACATAATACATTCATTTGCTTGAAAAACAGATTTCTGAAAGCACATCGCAAGAGTGTCTTTGCTCACTCAGACTCCCCCTTTCCAGGTATCTATGTCTGCTGGATTTTGGTGATTAAAGGTTCTCTGGCAAACAGACTGCCATGGAGATTGAGGAGGAGGAGAACAACTGCTATGGCTGTTTAAGGATGACAAGTGCTGACTTGTAACTTGAAACGAGAAATACGAGCAGGAGGTCCTGTATCTGTCTGTATATTAGAGACGAGCACCCGCAAATCCACAGGCCTTTGATGTGGGCATCTTTCATCCTTTCGGAGACACCCGTGCTTCAGCGTAGTTCTTACCCCAAAAGTCTTTTTATAATCATTCTTCCAATTACTCACCTGTCAGAGAACTCATTTTCAACATTTTATGTTTCACAAATGCAAAAAACGCTTTTGAAGGCATTAAAATATTAATGCCTGCTTTACTTTGTTTGCAGGAGCCATCAGGAAAATTCTGCACATTATTTTTTGTGGCTTCTTGGTGTGATGTCAATTTCCACAGATTTCAGCAGGGTGGGAGTTAAATAAATAAATAGGGTGGCATGTCGACATTTCTCACCACACCCATGGAATTGTGCAAGGATTGTCCAATTTCCACCTAAATATATAAAATACATCATCC
Organism: Chromobotia macracanthus; assembly: GCA_036877525.1. NCBI lineage: Eukaryota > Metazoa > Chordata > Actinopteri > Cypriniformes > Botiidae > Chromobotia > Chromobotia macracanthus. The sequence goes on along the minus strand of JAZGTH010000015.1, from coordinate 10,236,402 downwards.
TGACAAATTGCTTAATTAAATGTTCTGTAAATGAGATTTATAGCCCATGAATCCAAACAACAATTACACTGACATTGTGGATGTATTTTATTGCTGTTCTGTACACATCTGAGCGGTTTAGAGTTATAATGGGATTTCAGGCAGCCTCCTTAAAAATGACCTTCAGTGTTTTTGTTTCTTTTTTCAAATGGCATCACACACACAAAAGAAGATTGTGTCAGGCTTCATAACCTTCCCATATTGTCTCATCTCACTGTCTTCCGCTGCTTATTCATCCTCAGCAGGGCTTTCACGCACATTTCTCTTCCACGCACCAAGTATTCACCAACAGTAGGAAATGTGTGCAGTATATTCTGTGTTCTTTGCTAAGTGAACCTGTTTTGTTTGTGTTTTCCCTGTTTCTTTCCATTTTCATTTTTTGACATAATACAGTGGCTCCACTGAGCTGTTTAAATGGTTGGTACCTTTACTTTTCTTTGAAAGATCCTGCCAACAGCTCTCAGTGATATGAGACATAAAAGGAACCTGTCTGTGATGCACACATTTAGGAACTGCACCTGCCTGTCACATAAGATCCGGTCTTGGAAAACGAATGAAGACAGAATGAAAGGAACTCAAAAGGACAGAGACTGATCCAAACCTTATATCTGAACACAACCTCTCAATTCAGATGATGATCCAGGCTCCACCTTTCACTCCAGAGCTTGGGAGGAATGTAAAACTCTTTCCAAGCAGAGGAACCAATAAAGCTTTTAAGCTGCCTTGAGGGGTATTATCATTGCAGTTCCCTGTGAAAGTAAAACTAATGCTTTTCCTCATCTTTATCCTCACTAAAACTCTAAAGGCTCTATGTCACTCTGTCTTTAAAAACTGACAGAGACTGTGAGACTTAAACAATTTCTCATAGGAGATTAATGTGACGGTGCATGAAGGGTTAAATCTTGCTTTTCATTTATTGCCCAATCTGGCTGATTAATACAACAGATGTAAGTGTCAAAATTATAAGATCCCGGGAAAGACTGAATAGGCAAACAGCTTATGTATTATAGAACCACAAGCTAGCCAATATTCCAGAACACAATGCCAAATATGAACTATTACAGACAGCACAACCCATTTGTTGCAGATGGCAATTACCTTGAGCCGAGGCAGGAGCGAAACACTGAATCAGTGCCAGAGAGATAAGCGGACACCACAGCTTAATCCTCAGTCCAGACACCTGCATCCTTACAGCTGTGTGAGTGACGCTTCTTCTGTACCTACGAAGAGAGAGAAACAGAGTGGAGGTATTCATTGAAGCTGTGTAGCCTCAGGGGGATTTCAGAGAGAGGGAGGGGGCTTGGGGGATGGTGGGTCTCTGTGGATCAAGAACAGTAAAGACTTTGTTGAGTTTTGATGGGCAGCCAGTGAGGAGAGCTTCCTGAGCACCATTGTTGTTCCTGAGAACAAGCAGGCCACTACAGCCGTCATTCATTCTGGATAACAGGGTTGATGTGCGTTTAGAGAGGAAGCTGTTTGAGCTTGTTCAAGAGGGCACCCCCACTTAACTTAAACATTGGTCTGAATTAGGGTCAAGAGATTATGCTGGTTGGCTAAAGACTGTGGTATGTAGTTCAAAACGTCCATTTTCCTCAGTCTTTATGACAAACATTCTCATTCATCTATAACAAAAACTGTCTGTTTGTCTCGTTTGCATGCAATGCATATGCACTGGTGCATGTTGGTACTACATAGCTAACATGTATGTTGATATATTTTAAAATTAAAGGTTCTTTGGATAGCACATTGTTCTCTATAATATTGTACATCACTGGAATTTGTCATTCATATAGCATGCATTTATGCTTTTTTATTCTTTACATGTGATATAAAAGGCAGTGTTCATTAGGTCTGTTTCCATCCATTTTTTTTGGTAATGCAATGTGATCCAAATTCCAAAATTTTTAAACCTAAAATTTTTTTAACGCATTGTTGAACTATATTGCAAGTGTGGCTTTGCTTCTCTCTGTCTTTCTCTGTTTCACCTGCTACTCACTCGCCACCTAAGTCCTAAAATAAACATGAAGCGCTCACATCAAGCGCTTCGTTTCTATTCTCAACAGAGCACAGTAAGGATGAAACGCGCTACATGTACAGGTGTAGGTATGTATAAATAGCCCATATTATTGTGTCAATGGTACATCCGTAGGTTTTTTAAAATAAAGTTATGGGTAATATTTTTACGAATAGATATCAGAACAAAAATAAGAATAGTTCTAAAATCAACCTAAAAGTATATACATACATTTTCAAAGAATATAGACATAAATCGCCAAAGAGTATCAAAAATCCAAGACGTAACCTAAATTTAAATTTTACGCAAATGCGTAACAAAATTAACAAAAGTGGCAAACTGTCAACGAATTTCAGAAATCTATAGGAACGTCCCAGATTTTCTTTCTTTATTAATTATCCCAGTCTTGCTGTGACAAACGCAGATCAGAAAATGAAATTATGCGAGAATGATATAAATCAAATCCACCCGCAGTCTTACCTCTCACACCATTCGCTTCAAATAAATCCAAAGAAATCCGCTTTATAGAAATGCGATCCAAATTCCGGCGTCTTGTGATAGTCAGACTTCGCTCGTATCTTTTCTTAGCGTCCGTCTCTCCGTGTGATTGTCGTCCGTCGTTATTCGCCAATTCCTTGAGCTGTTCGGCTCTGCACCTTATTTCATCCTTTAGTCTTGAGTCGGAAAAAAGCGCTCGTGCTCATGCGACCAATTGCAGCCACTGGACAGACGACAAGCGATCTCACGATCAACAGCCCTCCTAAAGTACTTGATCCTGCCTACATGTGTTGGAGTCCAGGCTGAGAAGATCACGCAAGGGAATTACATTTCTATTTGCATCTATACAGCCTACAACAGGATGATGGATGATTAAGTTAACGCTGTTATGACACGTTCTAATTGTAAGGCAAATTAATTGATTCAACCAGGAGGAGACTCGATATCCCAAAATAATACGCAAACTTCATTGTCTTGTGCTCGTAGACTTAAGTGATCACTATATTGGATGTCTTTATTTGTTTGTCTTTGGCACATTGCGTTAGAGGAACTCTATTCCAAACACTTTATTTGAAGAACTGCTGCTTTTCATCTTGCCAGTAACACCTGCACCCTCTTATATCAGTTCCTTTTTAAGTTGAGGAGGGTACAAAGCTATCTGAATGTACACAAAAAGTGTTAAAAGGAGAAGATGTGAGAGAAATGTGAGATTGTGTTTGAGATGTTTCCTACTGTGTGCAGGTTGCTCATTGGACAGAATCCAAAGAGTTATTTTTATAGTTTTCTGCACCAGACGTCAGTAAGCCAACACACTTCATATAGTGAAGGCATCCATCAAATTTCACTTTATTACTAAAGAATAATAAGGAGCTCTGAATTAGGGTTCTCATGCACAAGGTTTTTATTTCATTTAAACAGTACCGAATGTGAACCTCACATGATATGTATTAGTAACATAAAAACCCCAGAATGTATATAATCACAATCCACATTCCAACCATACTGCGTAGTTATGAAGATGTAAGGATATTTGAATAGTATTATTCAACATTTGATTGAAATGGGCCATTACAATGACTTTCCAGGAAATTGTGCTCTGGGTGAATCTCTTCATTTGTGTTACACATCTGATGCGTAATACATTACGCAATACGTTTTTACCATTACAATAAACTTATCATATTTTTCTCCACCATGTTTCTCAAAGGCTGCAGGTGTATAGTAATGTATGTTGATCAGCAGTCTGTTGACTAATATGCTAATATACCGATATATACCTAACAACCAATAACAATATGCAGTCACTAATAATAAGCTTACCTTGAATATCTCCTGAGAAAAGACTTAATATACTTTGTTTTAATGTACTCCGGATTGTTGCAAAACATTATTTTACTACAGCAATTATGTTTAAGTCCTTAATGAGGATTGTGCGTATGTGCATTCAATACCTTTGCAGTCCTTTATTGTGTGCTCATACTTCAGAAGACCATTTTAAACCTGATGGTAAGTGGATCTCATAGACTTTCTCTGTGTTTCAAAAACATAACAGTTCATGACAGTTTTATCCAGACAAATGGTTCATTGAACGCAGCACAGCTTGCAGTGTATTTAACAACATCAGCGTACAGTTGGAACAGGATTGGAATGGTGACACCTGGTTGACGATGTGCTGTGGATGCAAGCTCTTTAACTATGAATGGCTTATTCCCAAATGACAAGGCCAGACGTAATGAGGCATTGTGGGCTAATCAGCGGGTTCATTCAGCAGACTCCTAAAGAACCTTCTATTACTTAGTGACTTCTAATTAACCGTGGGATACAGGAGAAGATGATGGTGTGGAGGAATCCGTAAGACCCTGGGGATACAGGAAAGAGCAGTTGAAGTAGACAAGCAGATGCAAGCTTGCCCATGAAAGCAGATTTCACACCCACACACGTACACAAACAAGAGAGGACAAACAAATACAGTATTTGGATTACATGCTGTGTGCCTTGCATGGTAGAGATGCATGTGGTTGGACAAAGTACCCTCGCATTCAGAGGTTCTCTGTCACACATTTCAACAACAGCAAAAATGTGTCTCCACTATCCAGGTGCTAAAGAATGCCGAATGCAAACATTCTTCTAGGCTTTGCAGAGGTCATGGCCGTGGCACAGACTGACTCACTGCATATTGATTTTTACTACTTCAGGTTGTTTATTTTCAGTAACTGTTTTGATGCATGAAGTGAGTATTTACGGCTTAAAGTTTAAGTAAAGTGGCAGTTCACTTGAAAATAAAATATTTTACCTATTCTCTTGTTGTTCTAAACCCATTTGTCTTTCTTTCTCATGTGGAAAACAAAAGCAGATATTAGGCAGAATGTTAAGAAGTGACAGCGCAGTCATTATTCACTTTCATTGTAGAAAACAGTTCAGTACCAACATTGTTTAAAATTTCTCCTCTTGTATTCCACAGAAAAATTACAGTCATAGAGGTTTAGAACATCATAAGCCAGCTGAGTAAATGACAACAGAATTTTCATTTTTGGGTGAACTGTCCCTTTAAGTCTGGGACATCCCTTATCACACAGAAGGACATAAATGGTCATTTGAGAAGATAGCCCAGGTTTGCATATTCATGTAAATCTGGCTGGTTTCCAGACTTTTTTGAACAATATAAGGGTGCTGATGAGTCATGCCCTTGTTAGACCTATTTTTAATAATTGGCCAGTCCTTTCATCCCACTGTGGCATTCATCCGTGAGGAGGTTTCACAAAAGATTCATCATTAACACAAAAGGTTAATATTTTCCACCGAAGGCCTGTAAAGGTAATCAGTGTGCATATCTGGATTGCTGGCTGGTGATATTGTGCATAAACTCTGCTTGGGCAATGTTCTGTGCTCATAAAAGTACAAGGGGTATGTGATCTGTCATCTCCTGAGCTTTGAGCCAAGACATCTTATGATCACTTCAATGCCAGCTTAACATCTGAACCGGATACATATTTAAGAGACTATAAAAGTTTTGTCATGTTTTCTTTTTGATAACACTAAAAAGGGCATGCAAAGAGGAAGATGGTGCTGGTCAACACAGGGCTGTGGTGTGAGGCTGAGGGATTATCAGAGAAGGAGCGATTGAGATTTGATAAGATTCATCCATCAGTTGTCACTGTAAAGTGTGGTCTATTGAACTTAAAGCATCCAGACTGCCTCCCCCTCCCATTTTCTGGGAAACCAGAGCATTGCTTAAGCAGATAAACCTTTGTGTTGTCCACATTTGTAGACAGGTGTGGTTGCTCAGGATCAGTATCATTTGATTCACTTTATTTGAAGTATGCTTTGCTTTATATTACCACAGTTTAATGATGTAAAATTTGCTGAACTTCTGTTATGTTGCAGAATTTATTGACACCAATTTCATTTTTAGTAATCTTAACTTCCTTTGTACTTGATCTCATATTATGTGAATCTTGTAGCTCTTTTCTTGTGTCTTGTGTAGTTAATGAAAACTCCTCAGCAAAGAAGATTACATATTAAACTCAGGTAACATGTTCAAAAGGGGAGGGTTTACTAATGTCAGAGGTTTAAAGTCTGTTTGTCTGGTCTAACCTCAGTTAGTTACAAAGTTACATTTTACTTTGTCTGCTCTAACATCCGGAGTAATTTATTTAGCTATGCTCGGCACATGTGAAAAAAGGCTAAAAATTAATTATATATATTTCGTTCAAACAACATCAGGTAAGATTAATATACTGGAACAGATGAGCACATTAGGAGGAACTATAAAGACACATTGGCTCAGTGGGGAACATTTGAGCGGGATATGAAAAATGTGGAGCATTTAACCTTGTGTTAACAAAGAAGATTACACAGATGGTAAGTTATTTAAAGGAATGTCATCTTAACACTGCGATGGCTCCTGCAGATCATTTTTAATCCAATTCACGAAACATAAAAATGTCATGTCAGACAAGGCACAGTGCAACACTGCCCTCTAGTGATGAAATACAAGAACTTAATCAATTACGGGTCTATTGTGTGACGAGCTTGTGACCAAAAGAGGAGATCAAAATAAAAAATAAACAAAAAAGATTACAGAAGAAATAGATACTAAACAAACACTAGATTAACAGAAGATGAATATAATGTGAAAGCTTTCTTTCAAACAAGACTAAATTAACGGTTAATAAATGCATTTCTTTATCCATAAGGTGGCACTGAAGTATTGCTTAATTCAGGACGTCAACGGCATTACGTCATCCCTGTACACAAAGCGCATGTGGGCAAATACATCTTGCATTTCTTGACCCTGGTTATTATGAATACAAGAGGTAAATTCAGTACAGGTTGATAAGTGATCGTAAATAATTGGATGGCTTATATAAGTCAGGATTTATTATTTATTATAACTGAATAACAATATTAAAACATTGCCAGAAAAAGGTTTCCTCACTCATCACAACCTGTAGTTAATTAAGCAGAATCAGTATGAACACCTTTTGCATTATGACATCACTTTATTTGTGTTTTTATATAGAACTTTAAGAAGGTTAACTTTTCAGATGTTTGTCAATTATTATTTATTTTGTGTGAACTAAATTGTCATATGTCGATGCACAATTTCATTAATCATTAAGCCATTAAGCTAATAAAAAAATTGATTAGAAAAGATATTTAGATTTACAACACATTTTTGTGAAAATCAGTTGGGACAAGATGCCCCAAATGTCTACTTTTTTGCAAGGAGTGTACATTTTAAGCAGGTTACAATGACCAAGCAGTGTTAATTAAATCAACTAGATAATGTGATATTATGAATTATGTGCACAATGGACAATTTGTTTTAATGAAATCAAGTTTATTAAAACATTAATCAAATTGACAGTAATTATGATGTAGAGCTGCACAGAGAAACACAAATATGGTACCAGAACTTTTCTCCTTTGTACACAGACACACAAACACAACTCGCATTCAACTCAAAGTAAATTTTGGATGAAATTCTCCCTTTTATTTGACTGAAAACAAAAGAGTGATGAAACACAAGAATCAGATTAGCTTATGTATCCTGCCATTAGTATGCACCAGTATTTAACAGACTACCCAAAGAAAGGAACACTGATTGTCAATATCACCTCAAAATCTTAAATAAAACAGCCTTAAAAGAGAATGTATGATTTGTAAAGATGTTATGTTACCGGCCATGAGAATTAGCAGCACAATGTGGATCATTAAGGCAGAAGATTCAAGCTCGTGGTTGTGCTTATTCTATACACAAAATTTATTGTATAATCATAAGATCATTACAGTGTGGTTCTGTCATCTGTATTTATACACAATACACATGCATAGACATTCTGTACATATACAGTACAGCATTACTGTATTTTTATCCAATTAGTCTTTTAATATAGTGTCACAAATGTATTTCTTAAACTAGTTACATACTTTTGGTGAGTAAATCCGAAGACTGTGTTGTCTTATTAATAGCTTTTTTACTCTGACTTATATAAACTTTTGGTTTGCTGTTAGAACAGTAAAATATTCACAAATGTCATACGGTACACTAATAACATTCTACTAATAAACTACTTGATTGTCTTCTTGTCTAATTGGCACATAGACAAAACCGAGAATATAAAAACTAGCTAGACTTAAAAAGATATTTCACTTGTAAAACAAGAACTGCGATACAGTACAACAGCATATCTTAGATGTGCGTTAGGTTTAAAACATTCACTCTTAAAATGCAAGCTGAAGAAACAGATTCAGTAAATGCTGTTGCTGCTTGTACCCTGCATATAAATGGATCTGTATTCGTTTACAAGCACCAGCAAGCCTGGCAGGAATATAGATAGTTATTTAAAACTATCCACACTAAGATAGTGTGATCAATTAATTAAACTGAAAAAACTGACAAAGCAAGTGCTGAGCAATGCCACTGAAGTTTTTCATTTACTCTACACAGATCACAGCTTCTTAAAAACTTTAAATAAAGAAAGAGTTCTTTCTTTAAATAAAGAGTTAAGAAGGGCAATGAATTTTAGCTGAATGGCACAATCATATTAGTTTAGCATGTGTTCTTACGACCCTATTTTGATTACTCAACTACCACAATTGTTTTTACATGCTACGGTTCTAAATAATCTCTGCTACAAAATGATTTTTAGCAAATGATTTTTTGCTTTTGCACATGATCTCAGAGAATTTGTCCAGTTACAATCTCAGCTGACATGGAACAGTAACAGTCGATGAGGAGCCAATGGGAGGCATGGATTTTAAAGCATGGACTAGTGTCATGCTCTTTAACTAATGATTAGAAGGAAGAAAGAAAAGTAAGAAAGACAGAAAAAAAGAATATTGTCTTCAGTATTCTGCTTCTTCTATAACCTCCATGACCACTGTTCTGGGGCCAGTGAGGATGAGATTACTGACAGTCCTGTAGTCCAGATTGAGCACGTTCAGTCCATTTACTGCCACCACAAACTGACACACCTGTTGAGACAAGCAGAGCACAATATCCATAAAGATATAATGGAATAGGGAGAACACTGTATGAGGCACATAAAATCAGACACTATTTATAGATCCCTAATCAAATGCGAGCATATGTTATTAATCATGTTAACTGCTTTGTACAAAAGGTCAGATTTTCAAAATTTTACACGTAGGAACATCTACCTCAGTAGTAATCTCAAACATCCCAAAAATGTATTACATTTTTTCCAATATTTGTGGTATAAAATGGTTAATATATAATTATAGTAACTTAGAATGTGGTTTAGATATCATTAGAAGTCACTTTATATAAATGCTTGCAAAAGTATGTACTTATTTACTTTCATTAAATTGTTTAAACTTTACTCTTTCTAAACTGGAATAACACTTTCTTCTACAATATAGTTTGCATATTTCCATACATGTTTAAAACACCGTTTACTATAACATATAAAGATGACCTTATGGGGCCAGCATTTTTTGTGTGTTTTAGGGGCCATTTTTACTGTGCAGAAATATGGACTTAGCACAGAGGTCGTCTTTAAATAGCACAATGCTTTTACCTTAGTAACATGCAGGCAAACACACACTCATTCTGCAAACAAGACCTTATATAATGAACATTCAGGAGTGTTTCTTTAAAGTTGCATAACCCTAATGGTTCATTTTTGTGGTGAATTAGGGCCACGGCTGCTGAACGCTGCACTATAACTTTACTAATAGTTTTTATTTACTTTAATAATTGTAATTGTAAAGTACACATACATACTCTACAAATACAGTAGACATAATGTGCATGAAGCAATTTCTGCTGGGACTTGTGTATGTTTGTGTAACACCTATATGTTGTTAAACACAGTTTATAACGACATGCACATGCTAATGTGCTGACACAGTGTTAATCTTGAGTTTATTTGACTCACATGAGTTATGTACACTCACATTAACAACCAGAATTTTGTGGTTGCTCCACAACAGTGTAAAGTGTCTAAGGTCAAACTGAAATGGATGTGTGTGTGTGTGTTTAAGTTGATATTCTGCAATCTCTCTCGCTCATATTATATATTATATATATAGTGTGTGAATTAACCTTTGTGGACAGCAAAGATCTTTACCACGGAGTTACATATAGAAAAGAACATGGTCATGCTGTTTACTTCCTACAGTATTTCTGTCCTGCAAGACAGACATGGTACCTTCATTCCAGCAGCTGCAGCGGGGCCACCAGGGTCCACTGCCTGGATGTGGCAGGGTTTACTTCCTCTCACCACGAAGCCCCAGCCCACTGCATCTCCCACAATCTGCAAACACGCACATCCACACACATTAACTCCTTTAGCTGAAGCTTCAGTTCGGCTTGCACATGTATGAATTCCCTGTAGCATTGTGTTGTTTGTAGACAAAAAGACAGATTTTCATTATTCAACAAAAAACTAAAACTAAAAAGTAAGCTAAATGAAGACACAATATCAACTTTCAGATTTTTTCAATCTGGATCTTTATTTGCTCTTGAATCTTCCTGTTGATTCTTTTGGGGATTGGAGCGATATCTCCATCAATTTTAAAGAAACACACACTAATTTTAGCTCTGAACTTTTCTTCGCTCTAAATGTATTCTCAGAACCAAACATAGTAAGTTATGCAATTAGAGCTTGGAGTTTGTGCAGATTTAGTGTGTGTTTGTTTGTGTATCCACTTCTTGGGACAAGTATGGTCCCAAAAGTGAGCTAAATCTGACAAACTGTCATCTGGGGACATCTGGCATGTCCTTATTTGACAAAAGCAACATACTGTATAATTAAAGTAAATGTTTTTTTAAAAAAGCTTTCTGTTTGGGTTAGGGTATGAGCTATGGTTAGCCAATAGACATTATAATTAATTGTTTACAGAATAAAAACAATAGAAGTCTACAGTCTATGCCCTTATTTTGATAAGTAAATGTGTGCGTGTGTGTATGTGTCTTACAGTAAATGTCTTCTTTATGAAAGGGCCACCAGGAGCCTGAAGTTCCTCTGGGCTCACTTGTCTCTTCAATACTGTAAATACAGTCAAGACAATATTCCTCAGTCATGAACTCTAGGTTCATTTTCCTGACTTTCCCCTACAGTAAAACATCGCTCTGTATTTAATACAGAAAAAAGATTGCAAGTTACAACAACACTGAGACACTATTTACTTTATGCTTCACATTACGCAATGCTGCAGTCCACAACCCTGCAAGAGACAGAGATCCTGCAAACATGCTCTGAGAGAGAGAGAGAGAGAGAGAGAGAGAGAGAGAGAGAGTCAGACTGTAATGGGGTACTGCTGGAGGTTTGTTTTAATTAAGTAATGAGGGGCTGTCATTGCTGAGGTTAATTTACCACAGAAGAGGTTTTAATTAGCCTGATTTCTTCATCAGTAATGAATGTACAATGAACCAAAAACTGAATCATATGGACTAATTTCTTGTTAATTTTATGGTAATTTTTGGGTGTTTTCTTTCTGAAGCTTAACAGACACGTTTCAAAGAGCTCCATAAATATTCTTCTGAAATGTTGACTTTTGTTGTGACAAAATGTCACAATGACAAAATGATCTGAATTCTCTTTTCTGAGTGAACTCTTTTAAAGAATATTCACTTAAACATTTAGTACCTGTACATACAGTGAGCACAAGACCATGTATACCTGACCAGCGAGGGCCTTTCCATCTCTTCCTTTCATAATCACTCTATACATACCTAAATCCTTTCATACACAGTAACACATCCTTTTCCAAACACTCAAACTTTAGCATCCATGTTTCTTCACAGATGCGAAAACATTCAAACATTTAGTGTCCATGTTTTTTACAGCTGGCTAGGGTTATCACTTTGTCAGTCAAGGCCATTGCGTAGGTAACTCCTGTATTCAGTACACACAGAATGATAAGGGAATTTATTTCTTTATTTAAATGCGGGTTTCACTCCCAAAACTCAGCAGTGTGTACGTGGCTGCTGTGTTTCTCTCGTTTATTTTGTTGTCACTGATTATGGGAGGGCAGTTGAGACATTGTGGGATTGGATGAGCAAAGCAACCAATCGGAGGTAGGCAACAGCTGTGCCAAACCAAGAGCATGCTCATCTCCTTACGCACCACTTTTTTATATAAAAAAAAAATCACCTAAGAAAACCACACAATGTCTGGAAAAGTTGCATGCAAATAACGTAATAATGTTAAATGCTCTGACGACAGATTGCATCCTGGGTTCTGCATTGCTATTGGACAAAGAAGAGGTTTGCTTTTAACAGTTGGCCCCTCTGTACTTAAACTGCATGCAAAGCAGGAGCTCTACGGGTGAGGTTAAAAGCTGAGTCATGTGGTAGGTGTGGATTCCTTTTTTGCAACCATGCTTGGGGCTTGCTTTGTATCGCCATGGAGGCCAATGTTCTAATTTGGTGGTGTGCAAGTGTGGCTGTGTATAAAATGCTCTTCTGTCCCTCTGTCTGCTGGCTGTGCTCCTTGCCTTTCCTTAAGGGGACTGCGTGTTCCTGCCAGACCGTCTCTCACACTCACTCCACGTGAATGCACACTGTATAAGGTTCTCAAAGATTTTATGGGTCAGAGAGTTTACTTTACGATTACGTTTTCACACACGTTGACAAGCGAGTATACAACAGATTGAGACACAGAGAGACAGAAAATGTGCATATTTAGTGAGTTAAAACATATTAAATATTTTTCATTTGATCTATGTTTATAAAAAATGGTCACTGGACAAAATACAATATGTAAATACAGGGCAAATTGTATCTAAATGTCTGTATTACCATGGCATATTACTAGGGCAGAATACTTGAAATGAGTACTCAGAAGGCTGCAGGACATACTGTCTAACTTGTTCCCATTTGAATCACCCTAACCCGTCACTTCAAACTGGAATTTTAATATGATAACAGCAGCAACATGAATGTTTATAGCTGTCAAGACTGATCTCTTCAAGACTGTCAAGCTGTCAGGACTAAAAAAGCTTTTTTGTAAAACATTATTTCTTTGTCACATTTATGTAAATTTATTTAAAATATCTCCTCATGTCATGGTTGGTTAAAAACAAACAAAACATTTTATTTATGTAAATATATAAGCCATATGTTCTATTGACAGTCCTTGTGTAATACCTCCAGGTTATAAAATAAATTGCAAAGACACGACACCCAGGATCATATAATAATAAACAACAAAATTACTTCCTTGAAAAGATCATTGACTGAACAACTGAGTAACAGCCTTCTGGAAGGGACTTTCATGAAGGGATTCAGTTCACTTCTGTTTGGAACGCCTGTGTAACATCCCCCTCCCGCAGTGCCTTTCAAGGGTGTAAAAATGCTGTTTGGAATTCACCCATAATCTGAGATCAGCACTTTATAGTTAACAAGGAGAATCTCTGTCAGGGGGTGAAAACGTTTATGAGAAACAAAAGGTCCATGCCTCATAGAATTACTGTCAACAAGCACAATTACAGCATAGCAAGGCCAGGTAGAACAGAGGGAGAGCAGACCGATGTGGTTTTTATGACCTGAAAGCACACAAACACACAATCTCCTGATCCACCCATGGAGATATTGAGAAACATGGTAGACATCTACTGAAACTGCTTCACTGTGTATTTTGTTAAAAAACGTTAATATACTGTAAACACACTTCATGACAGATATAGCAAACATGAGAGCTAAGAAATTTGTTTTGTATAAGGGAAAGTGCAATCTAATATCCTGCAACTGTCATTTGTCTGAAGTTTTTCACTAGTTCATTTAACATGGATTTTGTCTGAATTAAGATGCCATAAAAGCAAATAAATGAACCAGCAAAACAGCTGTTTAAAAATTTTATGATGATTACATCATGTCAAGTGCAGGATGTCTCTTTTCATAACAATTCTTACCCATTAAGACTACTGCACATCTGTATTCCAGTGATAAGATGAAGTAAGGTAAACTTAAAAACAACATGAAATCAAAGTTGACCTTATTTGTTTTCTTATTAAATGCCCCTGGTCTTATCAAGCATGATTTATTTGCATATAATATTCTAAAAAAAGTTTTCATTATATTTTCTATGAAGTTATAGCTTTTCTATCAGGTTTTCTGCTAATGACAAAAGTCTTGTGAGACAATATTGATATAAAATAGCAAGTGCTGTCCTACAGTATCTGTCAACATTTATTTTTAAATTCATCACATTACAGTTAAATATGAATGTCATTTTAAAAACACAAACTGAAAAGAAGCATTTATGGGTTTGAATGGACTCCTGTAAGCACACAGGCCTGTGTTAGTGTGAGGGGGCAGTAGGTCAGTGTGTGTGGGGATCCGCTTACCAGACTTGGGGTTGCAGAGCACAGGGGGGCTGCTGCTGAGGGTGGGGCTGCTGCTATAGTAACCGCTGCTCCCACAGCTGCTACTCATGCTGCTCCGCCTCACTGCCGACACCACCTTTATCTCTTTTGTGGGGCTGACTGGAGAAAGAGACAGAGAGAGAGAGAGAGACAGAGGGAGAGAGATGGAGAGGAAGTGAAAGACAGAGTTAAAACACACTTCCGCCTTCACACGTGATGTGATAATGTCAGTGTAGTGCTGATAGTGTTATGACATGTAAACATCCCCTTGGTGCGTTTACTAACTGATATCACTGATATCCAGAGAGGCCATACAGCTTGCGGTTCCCCTTTCTGAAGTGATTTATAAATCGCACACACACATACTTTGCAATCTGCATGAGGAAATATCACAGACTTCTATTGTTTTTTATGAAGCCAATTAAAGCTACTGCACTTTAAACCCTAGAGTAAAACACATTAACACCATGTATACATTTTGTTTTATAATTTATAAACAAAACATTGTTACTTAAACTTATGAACTGTTTTTTAAGGACATCTCTAGATGCACGAAACAAAGCACACCTAGTAACATGGTATATGGTACAATAAAATGGCATCAAACAGAAATATTTGTACAGCAACTAACCGTTAAGATACTAATTTAGGGTTAACGTTCACATTATCAAGCTCATAATTACAACTCAGATACTCAAAATTCTGATATGACATGAACACACCATTAGCTAACCTTTAAAAAACACTCTTCCCCCCCTCACACACAGTTCACTCTAATCAGTCATGGCAAATCATGACACTGAATTGCAATTAATTCAGTGTGGTGCTCCTGACCAATAGAAATTGATCTGGCTTTGTGCAGATACGCTCTACTGATTCAATTTGGTTGTACATGACAGCCTGATTTTATGTGTTTTTGCGTGTTGAAACACAAGCAGAATGAACACACATACAACAGACGTATGAAAGATAAATGTTTTTTTCATATTTTATTCAGCTCTGACAAGGAACCGCCCAACCTATCCCAAGACACTATGAGCTCATTTCCTCTATTGACTCATGATGGCCTGATACTGATTTAACAGGCCAGTACTGAAAGCAACACTTGATCTGAAGCAGGTTTATATTTATATATTATTTAGCATCATGGAAGGGCATATCAAAGCTCTTTCTTACAGAATGCTCTGTATCACCACACAATACCATTAAATTAAGTTTGGTACATCTACAGAAAAATGTAGGAAGAGAAGCAATCTTGAAGATATAACAAAACAGAGATGTTTTTTATAAGGTGTATGAATGTGATTTTAACTACACTGTGCTTGTTGACCTTTTACTCACTAAACAAACAATAATAGTTATATAACCGATGGCCAAACACTTACACAATGATTTTATCCATGCAGATGAGAAAACACAACCTTTCTTATTTGAACTACAGTTTCTGTACTTTTACAAACACTGTCAACCTTCACCTGAGAGTTCTAGTAAGCACAAACGGTAAGTGTTCATATTTCTAAACGATAATCAGGTGTTTGTACACAGATACACAACTTTCTTTACACACAGGCTTTACACACTTACTATCTATCACACTTACTGTAACTTACTGTAACACCAAAAATCAATTACATTTTCCTATTTTGTGGTTGTCCAAACGTGCACAGCATTAACAGTAAAATCAGGAGATTCTTACATTCATTGTCTATCTGTCACTATAAATTATTACACCTGTATTTACTACATCAAACTATCAATACCACAGTACAAACAATACTCAGAATCACACACCTTAGGTGAAAAAAGTGTTTGTGTAATTATTCTCTGGATTTCCTTCATGACTGTAGACTAACCTGAGAGGAAGCTGGTGTTTCCCCCCTCTGAGGCCTGTTTGCGCAAACAGAAAGGGCTGTCGTGGTTGTCCGGGATGCTACGGCAACGCTCGTTCAAAAGCTCCATCAACCGCCGGCGTCGCCGAAAATTCATCCTGAACTGGTAAAGCAGCCCACCATCCATAAAGTGAGATTTGTTACACACTGGGGGGACACAAAGAGAGACACATAAGCAGAAGAGTTATAGAGTTATGCATTAATTATTTCATTTAAACTATGCTGATAAATTTGCAAATGTTAAAATTAAATTACAAATTAATGCAGAAGAAAACCTTCAAAGCCTTTGATTTTGTTTTAGGTAAAAACAGGAAAACCTGCATAACAAAGTTTAATCAAGTTAAAGACTAAGAGCTCTTGTGTAAGAGCTGCACATGGCATCACAAATTCCCATCCCATAATCTTACATTGGAGTGATAAATCAAAGCAGCTAGTGCAATGTTTCATGACTCATCACGTTTCAAACACAGTGTTATTAAGTATTTAGTTTAACATTCTGCATTAACTTTCCATGTTTATCACCATGGTTAGTGGTCTACTGTGCTATTACTCTGCCATGTCACTAATCACAGGGTTGTTACAGATTTAGAAACAATTTTAGGTATATGACCTCAAAATATGCAATTTCTCTTTCCACCAACACAGGCCTGTGGCCCACTGCACATTTATTGCCCTTTGCTATCAACCCTCTTCAAATGTTCCAAACTTTTAAAAGAGTTCTAAATTTGAACAGCAAACTTAAACAAGGGATATGGTACAGACAGTGAAGAAAAGTTTATGAAGATGCTTTATGAAGAATGCAAATCCAGCAGAGAGACAGGGGAGAGAGCAGGGCTGTCTCACTGGATCCTCTGTGGCCCTGACACACTTGCCCATTTTCCTACTATCACAGCACAGCTCGTCCTATCAAGCCAGACATTTGATGTTCTGTATAAAATTTGGGCTACTTTGCAGTTTTCAGGCAAAAACACCTAATTAGACAAGAAGGGGTTGTCTGGCCATCATGTAAAGCAGTTCATTACAGTTTGTAATTTTCTCATGTCACATTCAGGGTGGGTGACTCTGAAACCAGTGCCAGTTTGTTCACATAATGTTGTAAACATTCATTATTTCATGGACATAACTCTGCAGATAAATATACAACTTTACTTTCAGTACGAATATCTTGTTCACATGCTACTAAGTGCCTCAAACAACACTCTGGCATGAACACCACAAACTTGTCAAATCCAGTGACTAGCTCGCTTATAAAAATGCAAACTTTAGTAACATGGTAAAGATTTTGTTTATATATCAAATGTCAAATCGGCAATAATTCGCAACAATGACTTAATGTGTTTCTTCTTTAGCTACAAAGCACAGTCCAAAAACATGACCTTAGGGTGTAGGACCCTCTAAACAGAGGGTACATTTACCTAACAATTATGTATTAAAAACTGTAAAGTTTTTCCTTTGCAGTTTTTGCATACAGATGACAAGTACAAGCATACAAGTTGTTAAAATGATCTAAGAAAATGACTAGAAATGCTGTATTATGCTTGGCAGCTCAGTAGTTGGCAATGTCACTAGATAGACTAAACACGTAATACGCATGTGCATGATGTCACAGTTTTCACAAATTCACTTTTTTTTTTACATGGAGATGATAACATTATCATTTTTAAAAACATGTACTTTGAAACTTTTGATAACTTGAAAAGTTTGCATTTTCAGACCCCTAAAACACTTGTAGTCATTTACTTGTCTTGTAAATGACAAGCCAAAACATTTAAAGTTTTCCATTTTAAGTTGAAAACTGTGTCATGTAAACGGCCCCTAAACCTCTCACTGCATACATTAGGTACACTAAACATCCCCATCCCCCCCACACACACACCCACATGCTCACTGAGCTGCGCACATACAGGCACATTCAACCCATGAGCAGAAGCAGGAAAAACATGAACAAGCTTTCTGGAGAGTGCTGCCATGTAATGAATTAAAATGCTTGTGTGAGCAGCATGCTTGCCCTTTTCATGCTCATTCATCATACAACTGCACAGAGCAACTCTGGCTGGTTGTTGAACACTGACAGCAGATTTACACACTTTTTTACAATTATTTTTTCAGGCAGTTGCGTAACTTAATTTTAGGGGGCCTCACCACAGACAGCTAAGAGGCTGAGAGGGGGTAGATCTAAATCTACTCTTCTTTTCTGCTTTCCTCTTTACACTATTATTAGCTCATGGGCAAAACCAGAGAAATTCACTTTCCAGTTGTCTCATTGTTCTGTTGGTTTAAAGCAGGAGATTTCCCAAGATGCCCTGCACATGTGAGTTGCTGTGTTGAATGACTGGATCCAAATACAGGAGCTAAATTCAAGTTGGGGCACAAGCTTTGTTCAGTTACGGTGTGGCTTACTATGCAATATCTGTATAACTATGAGTGTTGGTAAACCAAAAGTTAATCTTCTTTTTAAAACGCAATCCATATGCCCAGTGTAAAACTTCCAGAGATCATTTTTTGTAGCAAAATATTTTGTTGCTCATCACTGTTTAGGAATGTAGAATGTAGATTTCTGAAATGTGCCAGAACAATACTGCTTTGATTGTAGAAATACTAATATAATCAGACAAATATTAAAGCAATATAACACAAGCAAAATTATTGCCATATAATAGCGCAACTGTGATTGGACTGCAGGCAACAGGCCTCAGGCCGAGCCAATGGGAGCAGTCAAAGCAGGCAGCAAATGAGGATTTGCAGCAGATTGTGCACAGTGGGCAGAAGTCAGACAGGAAAGGTGCTGTCACTACACTCTACACTGTATCCTTCAACAGACCAAACAGGGCCCTATTGTGCTTGTATGCGTGTGACTGTTTGTGACTGAAGTGTATAACTATGCTCTTTGGTAGTCACAATGTATGTGTGAAAGCCTCTGTTAGTGTACATTATGCACATGAATCCTTTGTGTGTATGTGTTCTAGTGTCACACTGTGTTTTGGCCAGACACACAGAGGATCACTTTTGCTGTTGCTGGGTGGATGGCATGTCCATCTGTTGCTGACCATCAAAGAGTCTCATCCACTCACAGTTCTGATATTGTTAACAGTAATACAGAGTCCTGTAGTTCCTGTACAGTGTTCATATAGCTACCCTAAATGCATTATAAGATGCCTGGGACAAGTGTCTGCAGAATGCATACATGTAAATAGGCTTGTCACAACAATTCTGTTTCTTACATGTTAAAACATGCATGACTTGTGTGCATATATTATTTGCACTGAACATTTTACAGCATGTCCTGATAGCAAAATAATGGCTAATAAATTCCTGAAAACAGTTTTGCATCACAAACATGGTCTGTAAAACTATGTAAGAAGAACAGGCCCAAATAATATTATTCAGGTAACTTTAGTCTATGACAGCTATAGGACTATGCAGAAAACAATTGCAATGCAATTCTCACATCAAACTTGCAGCTGACACATAAGTGTAGAACAGTACTCATATTCATTTCGCCTGCAATGTGTTTACATAATCTTACAGGCGCAGCAAAAAAATGCCTGTGTAATAATGTATACTGTTAATAATGAAGGTCAGAGAGAGGGTCTGTTGCGATGGTTAGAGAGTCTGACTTGTAAACAATAGGTTGCAGGTTTGATTCTCACAGCTGGAAGGAAATTTGAGCAAGGCACCTTTCCCCCAGTTGCTCCCCGGGTGCTGCAGTGATAGCTGCCCACTGCTCCAGGTCACATTTCAAGTATGCACTACCATACATTGACAAATACGCCACTCTGACTTCACTTTCACTTCATTATAAGAGGGCCTATTGGAGGATCACTCTCACAGTTTTTACCTCTAGCCCTAATCAAACACCTGATATTCAGGTAATCTAGAAGACCTTGATTAGCTGGCTCAGGTGTGTTTGATATGGGCTGAGGCTGAACTCTGCAAGTCAATGGTTCTCTGGGAGCAGGGTTAGACATGCCTGCTTCAGTTCTGCAGCTTTAGGTCTGGATTCTGCCTGAGTGCTCACCATGCTGAATGATGCTGTGCTCCAGCAGTCTACGGCCCAACTGCTCAGCCTCCTTCCTGTTGGCCATTTCACCCTCCTGCAGCAGCCAGTCTATAAACTCTGACCCCACTAGTGTCCGCTCGTAGGTTATTCCCTCCTCATCGCGTGTTTGTAATAGGGTGTTTTCAGTGTTCATCAACCTGAAGCGGGAGAGAGTATGTTCATTAACATGTGACATGCATCCCATATATAACAGGACCATGACATCATTCAGCTCAAAAACAGCACGATGTCTGGAGCGATGTGCCGGCATCATCAAAATAAGGTCAAAGGTCAAAACAGCTGAACTTTCAAGAAATGCAACATTCCCCACCATTCAGAGGTGGCGGGTGCTGACAGGTGAAAATCAACATGCTTTACGCACTGCAGCGCATTCATGAAGACAAAGGGTCAGCACACAACCTCAGCTTAACAAAGGTTGCCGTTGAAGATATACACCATGAGGGAAAATGTGAGTTCCCAAGAACAATTATATACACGAGACTGGATTAACATCTTCACAACAGCTCAAAAATGGTGAAAATGAAAAGGGTATGATGCAAACGATATAGCTTGAATAAACATCCAAGTTGGCAAGTGCCTCACGATCACTCAGAATTAGATGTTTGCCATGTACACTCTGAGTCTATTCTTGTACTTCAAAGCTGTGATATCAAACTGCTTGCTGTTGAGCAACCATAAAATAACGACTGACCTCAGCAAAAATATGCAACAGTGTCCTAGTTTTAAGCCCCTTTACTGTTTATGGGCAACATTCCAGCATATGTAGCTTTTCTGTTTGGTAATCACTATTTTAACCAAATCACTAATGCTCCACCTAGACTAAAACCACAGGTCCAGTTGCATAGTCAGTTTGTGACATATTAAACACTCATTTCTTGCTTGGTGCTGCGATCTTCTCAAGTCAAGATGTGCATTGTGATTTGTTTAAAGCTTTATTATCACTGGAAATGCTAGTAAATACAGATGTATTTGCATGCTGTATGAATCTGCAATACATGCACAAATCCCTGTCAATGACAATAATAGGTTCTGAACGGAAGTCTTTCTGTAAACCAAATGCTAGTAGGATGTTTAAAGAAATCAAAGGTCTCCATTAGCATCAAAACAGGAAGCTCCTGGTGCCCTTTAACTAGCCATTCTTCTGGAGAAACTCTTTGTTCACTTTTTGTTTTATTTACAACTTTGTTGTTCTGTCCACTACGCTTAGTAACCAGGAGGGCAAAGCTGTGTTAAAAACAGGGAGGTTGACAATACCAAGGTATACAGCTGTTCACAATGACTAATCATGGTTGCTTAGTGACAGGGCTCAAAACATTCCTGAACGTAGTTCTTACGCCATTCTTGAGTCAGTCAGAACGATACTCCACACACTCAAAAACATTTAATGTTTAATGCTTCATCAGCAATTAAGCCAAATCCACTGAAAAACACTGAAGTGTTTCACAAGTGTAATAGTGCCT
Organism: Chromobotia macracanthus; assembly: GCA_036877525.1. Taxonomy (NCBI): domain Eukaryota; kingdom Metazoa; phylum Chordata; class Actinopteri; order Cypriniformes; family Botiidae; genus Chromobotia; species Chromobotia macracanthus. The sequence continues at coordinate 10,214,604 of JAZGTH010000015.1, read as the reverse complement.
ACAGTGGTCAGATAAAAGCACACAAGGGGTTTGTTTGACAGATTTCGCACTGGACTTCATCTTCCTGTTATGTAAGAGCAGGGCGGCCTGCTGAGAGACGTCTACAGCACAGCAGGGCAGAGAGCAGCAGGCTGACCCCTCTGCTTCATCCTGGTCCTAATCACAGTCCAAACACACAGCAGAAACTGCTCTGGAGCAATAGAGTGATGGGGAAACATGGCTAGTCATGCCACAGACTGGCCTTGAAAACATGTTAGCAGAGATTATTTTAAATATCTCCAGAAATGCCTCATGCTTTAATCTTTCTTAATCTAGGTTTAGGTATCTGAGAACTATATGAAATGTTGTCTATATCAAACAAGATTACAACAATATATAAACATGAAAGCGGAAGTTTCTCCTTATTTGACAGAACACCTGTTACTTAAACTTCTTATTAATTGAAGAAGTTCTTAATTACTAAATTACCGGTCTATTAACTACTTTCCTAATAACTACAATTTAAAATGATGCACTGCATTTAATTGTTGAGCTGTTACTAACAATCCAAGACATTTTGGAAATTATTAGGTGTTTTAAAAAGTCCAAGCAATAACAGGAATTTCAATAACAAGAATATGCAACCAAGAGAAAACACAGTATATATAGAACTAGCTACTCAAATCTATTTTAAATTTTTAAAAAATAAAAAACAAATTTATATTTGTTAAAATATCTTTTTGATTCACAGCTTTCTTTTTTCAAACAATCCTGCAAAATTTCTGAAATAGCATACAGGAAGTGGCTCTGGGCAGTCCTACATGCACTGGCAAACACTTGCAGGTAAATACCTACTTCTAAATAGATCCAGCTGGAACTAAGCACACTCAATCTGTCTAAAATCTGTGTTTCTATGGATACTGTTCATTTACCGGACAGCTACCAAATGTTCAGAATCAATATGTACAGACTTGTGTCCCACAATAACACAATAACATCCTGTTTTGGTGCTATATGTCAGTAGGAAGGAAAAACAATAAAAAATACTTGGCAAACAAGGACATCAAAACAAATAGTAAACAGTTAATAACACAAAAATTAATAATGCTATAATCTCTCAGAATTTTAATGAGGCTAAAGGATCGTACTTCTCATATATTCGTTGGCCTCTCATGAAAACTTTGGCTTCATTATCCAGTGGAAAGGTTCCGTCATCCTTCCTGAAACGGTAGAACAGCTTCACATCTCTGAACTCCTTGTGCTCATCACAAACTGCAAGAACAAGCAAATTCAGAGGCTTGTTGCAGATTAAGTGCAGAACAATACAGTGTACTAAATATCACATTGGTTTTCTTGGTAGTGCAACAGTATATGGATATCATGTATATGCCTAATTATTCATAAGGAATGCTTAATTATTTATAAGGAATAATTATATATATAAAATATATATATATAAAAATATATAAAAAATGATTTTGCACAAATAAAACAAGTGACTTTTTTCAAGAATGTGGCTGCTTTTTTAATCACATAAGAGAATAAGGAACTTGGACTAAATTTAAAAACACCATAAAAATCCAAGTCTTATGATCCCATATGACAGCTTTGTGCCAAAACTTCAAAACGGTCTTAAAAAAGTTATATGGCCACAAGAATAGTGTGTCAATGTCAATAATGACTCACACAAAGCTATAGATTTAGAAGATTTGGATATGGAGCTTTTATTATACTTTTATCAGCTATTTTTTCATCTGGGACCTGGCAATCCCAGTTCCCATTCACTTTCATTATATGCAAAACAATGGCCACGGAGAAAGGTCATATACTTTTTTACTTTTGGGGGAACTATTCTTTTATTGTATATTATGGCATAATACAATATGATAATAGCTCAGAGAGAGGCATTTTAGCCCTGAGTGTGATGTGGCAGACAAAACCCACCATGGTGAATGATGCACTGGTCAAGAAGTTTCTGCATGATCTTGATGGCAGTTTCTCTATCAGATGCGTCTTTGTGCTCAATCAACCAATCAACAATCTCCTTGGCCACAAAGCAGTTTGGGTAGGTGCGGAGATGGTGTCTCCTGTCTTTAATCACCTTACACTCATGAAGTCGCAACCTAGAAAACAGACATAAATCAGACCAAAAGCCACCTTCTTACCTGTTACGGAGTTAAAACCAACAATACTCCATCTCACAGCAACCTGTTAACTATTAACTGACAGTCAAACTAAAGACATAACACCATATTTTTTAAAAACTAACCTCCATACCCACATTTTCAGAGCTTTATCTTTCATGGGTCAATCTATGAAGTATCAGTCTAAACTAGATTAACAACTCCCTGAACTTTCTTTAAAATACATGTGATCAAATAACAGACAGAGAAGCTAACAATTAACAAGACAGCAAACATTCAGATTGTTTTCCTGGCCCCACAAGCCCTAAGTTATAATTTATCTAGAAACAATATATCAAATATAACATATTTGTTCTAGACAACAAGTGCCAACATGTGGCAATAATTTCTGATACATCTTGGAATTATTATTGCCATCATTGGATTGTAAACATCAACTTGTACTCATTGTAATTACATCATTTGATATTATGCAAGAATCTTGCTGCACCCTTTACTTAATCCTCAAATTTAGATTAAGGAATTTATGACATCTGGACTAAAACTTTACTTTTATGCTTTTACTTTATAGCGCCATACAACCTCACTAGAAATCTCAAATGGTAATAAAAGCCATAGCAACCCACAGTTTAATTTGTTAAAGAAAACAGAAACAGGAAGAAAACAGAACACAGAGATTTCTGTGTTTGGACAGAAATCTCCATATCTGTCCAAACACTCATAGCTATGCATTTTCAATTCAATTATCCGCAACAAGCAGATATACAGCAGTTGACACAATTCTATAAACACTGGATAATACAGACTCACAAGACTGACTGCAAGCAGTATGTAGCCAGTGGGTCACACCATTTCATAGCACTTTAGCACTGTCTGACACTAAACAACGGAGCAATGTGAGACCCATGGCACAACATTACCATATAATAGCCTGAGTGAAACGTCAGCCTTGTCTGGTGGGTACATTTAAATGGGTTCATAAAGAGGAACCCATTTTTTAACCCATTTTAACCCATTTTTTTGGAACCCAGAGGAACTGTCTATTTTTAGTATGCTATACCCACAGGTAACCTGGATTGGGTAAAGTCAACATAACGGCTCCATACCTGCAGAAGGTACACTTAACATGTGGGTCTTCTGTCTATTACTGATTATAAAAACCTGAGTCAGCTGCAGCATGGAAAGTTAAACTTGATATCTGCAATTTCCAGTTAAAACTGGTTTACTGTGACCTACGGTACAGTAACAAACCCAGTACTGTTGCACTGATATGCAAGCACAACTGGTACATAATGTCTTTTGGAATCTTATATTCCTATTGACCAAACAGACTTTTTCTGGCAACGTTAATTTTTTTTTAATTGGCAAATTGCCAAAACTATTTTGCCAGCTTTAGAAATCATATTGTTGTTGTAAAAGTTCTGTATTGATGATATACACGAACAAACCCAGAAGAACAACAGTTGTACGGAAGTTAAGATGGTGCTGACGTCACAGTGTTTAGTTCTAAACCTGTAAAGCTGAAGTTTAAAATTGTGATTATCTGCATTAAACCAAATAGCCTTTCCCAATACTATCCAAGTGGATGAAGAAATTAGTTTACAGATAACTACATGCATTACAGATTCTTGTACTTATGACAATATAACTAGCTTTCGGGAACAAAACAACACTGTTTAAAAGTCATGCCTGGAAAAAGACATCATTAGATTTTAACTGTATTTTGTGTATGCAAATCGTAGCAATACAGATAAAAGACAGAAAGCTGTTGCATAAATAGCATTTGGCTTATTTTCTGGGAGAAGGTAATCCAGCAATTTTACTGTAATTTAATGGGTGTTTCCACAGGTTTATGTGTGAGTCCTTAACTCCAAAGGGTCTGAAAATCATTATTATGAAACACCTGAAACTCCACTGATGACCATGCCTACCGTGTGCATTTTAGTGTTTGTTTGGTGATATAACAAGTTAGTAAAAAACTGACAAAAGACACAATCAAAACACTTGCAATAAGGCTAGCACATCTACTGTGTTCTGCATTGTGATTTAGTAATCATTAATCAGATATATCGACCAAACACTTTTTCACTCCATTAACTATGTACTGCAACAAAGTGGCACGTCACTTTGTTATATTAACGCTTTACTGCGTAACAACGCTGCATGGTTGCTGTCAACTGCAAACACACTGCAAAGTGTTCAAGCATTAAGCGAATGGACATGACAAATATATGGGTGTGACAACCGCAGTTAGGAGTAAACGTAGACCATGACGTCATAAAAAATCTAATCCAAATTGTGTAATTAAAGTGCAAACTATGTGAAGGGCACTTTATTGTGGATGGCTCGTTTCAATAACCGCAATGATACATCTACATGTGAACAATTCTCGATTATAGCGACAAGCTAGCTGTTACAGCTGCGTTTATTATAATGAGAGCGTTGCGTCGCGGTGTGTAAACTGGGCGTCAAGTCACTCCTACCGTAACTGTTCTCCTGTAATGAGGACTTCGGCCATGCGCTCCAGCTCAGCAGCCTTCTTTTGCATGGTGTTCCCGATACTATCCATCGCTGACAGCTGTGCTAAAGATGAAATAATACACGCATATGAGACACATCAACGTTTCAAACGCGGTCTGTGAAATGAACTGACAAACACGGCGTGCTTGAGTTTGTATTAGTTGTACAGAACACGCCTCTCGTTTGACTACAGTATCAGATTGAGAAAGGCTTACTGAGTGTTTTGGCAGAATTCACATTTAACGTTGATATAACTGGCCAGGCGAATGAAACGAATCAAAAACGGCACGGCTGAAAGATTTTAACTACACGTGCAATCAATGTATCCGTCGATGCGATTGAAATCACTGTAATGCAAAAACAGCAAGACAATCAAACCACAAATGAGAAAAAATAGTGAATGTTTACCTTAGTTGTACCAATGCTGAGTCTTCCAAATAAACCGAAGTAATTATTTCAGAGGGATCCCAGCCATGCCATTAAAAGAGTATTATTTAGATGCTGATAGCTCGAAACGACGGTACCTCAAGTAACTTGAGTCTATTGTGTTCCATCAAGTGCCTACAGTCATTTACACATCCAATCACGTGTCATGAATCGCGAAGCCTTTTCATAAATCACAATCTTTAAGATCTGCTTACTCGAAAGAAACTCCAGTCAATGGATTTATTTATGCCATTGTGGATTGTTTACTATTCTCTAAATGAAGCATTTCTAACCGCGCTGCAGCGCAAATCAACTTGACCGTACTCAGTGTGGGAGTTCACCATTAGGGGCGGAGTCTGGAGCCCATCATACAGTGTGACTTTTAAAAAAGCAATGCCCAACAAAACTCGTTTTATTTTTTCTAAAACTGTAATAATAGATGTCTTATCAGGCGCCTCTACATCTGCACCCTGTGTACTGTTCTTCTACCGAATGTAATTGGACTGTATTGTACTGTACTGAAGTGTACTGTTATACTGTACTGTATTGTTCTTGGCCTTTGACTCTTACAGACAAATTATCCTGTGTCTGGTATTTGACAGAGTAAGCATTGGTATATATATTAGTATGTAGTAAATATTATATTTAGCAAATATTATAAATTCATGTATGAACATTTTTGCTAAACAGCATTAAAATTATAATTCTGAGTTCTACGATATAGTATTTTGTCGGTAGGTTTAAATACAAAGTTGTTTAACCAAATATAAATCTGTTCAAACATTGTAGGTTAGCCTGTGGAGAAATGTGTGAGTATAATGTATAATGTGGAGGTTTTAATTATGTGATTGGATACGATAATGTGTAGATTGAGTGTATTCATTTGATAATGTTTGTTGGTTAGTGACTAAATGTGAACGTATACTGTTGTGCAAGAAACATTTCAGACTGATCATGCCTGACAATAAAGTAATATCGAATGAATGTAAGACAAAAGCTGTCAGTAAATAAAATTATGTTATGTGGCTCCATCTAGTGGACAAATAATGTTTACTCACTACTCGATCGCGCCCGCCTGTAAACTTTCATTGGCTCTTACTACAGCCAATCAACGTTAACTTCCGCCAAGATTTTGCGGGAAAGGTAAGCACTGACAACATTGCATTCATGTCCATTTCAAATAAGTAAAATTTACTAAAAATATGAGGACCTTAGAAGAGGTGCAGGCCACAGTACAAATAGCTAAACTGAAAGAAGAGGATCTGCAGCCAACCACTTACTGTCTCTCTTTCGGAGATAATGTGTCGTCCGGGGATTACTGTCTCATGGAGCTGGATGATACGCTCTGCAAACACATTGAAGCAGGCAAGAGGTAGCAAACGGGTTATTAAATTCATTCCTTTTAAATTTGAGTATCAAATGTCTTTAACAATGTTAATGTCTCCCGACAAAACAGCAGACTCAAATGTAGTAAGAGTACAAAATAATCAGTTGAGCATGAGCATGCTGCTTTAGAAACTTTTCTGTCCTTATGTCTTTGTATGTGCTTTTATGTCGTTAGTCTTGTAATCAGAGGTGACAAGGATGAGCACGCAGTTCTTTGTAGTGATGACAAGACGTACGACTTGAAAATTGCGGACACGTCGAATTTGCTGTTGTTTGTCCCGGGATGTAAAACTCCAGATCAGCTGCCTGACAGCCCTGCATCTCCCCAGCTCATGCATGCACAGGTGAAGCGGGAGACGTCATCTCTAAAGATTGAGAGTTTGTGTTTTTGGTGATAATGATTTTCAGGCAGTTACATCAACTTATTTTTCAGATTTGGGGGTTTTCAAACTGTTACTGGGAGTTGAGAAGACAGAGACCAAAGTTGAAGAAACTGAAGAAACTTCTCCTGGAGAATCCATATGATGGTCCACCTGTTGGCATTCAGGAGGATGTGCCAGGGCAGAAGGTGGTAGTACCCTTGCTCACCATGAGTGGTAGTAGTTAGTTATTAGTCTGAACTCACAAAATAAGTCAAATCCTCCGTTTTTACCTTTTCTGTTATATTGTCATTAATTTAAAAGTTGTTCAAATTGTTATTTTTATTTGTTAGTACACTATGGATGATCTTCTGGAAAAAATCCAAGCAAGTAGGGAAGAAATTGAGGCACATCTTCAAAACATTCATGCTTGTGAAATTGATGGTGAGCTAAAACAGTTTCACTGTGTTTAGATCAGAATACTTGGAACAGACCCTGTATAAATAACATATTTTTTGCATATAAAAGAAGACAGTAGCTTGCTTTAAATTAGAAGTGAGGTTGGAGTTTACGGTCAAAGTGATACACTCAGACTTGTGTTTTATAGGTTTTTGTAGGCTCCTGGATTTTGATTATGAGATGAAGCTCCTGAGTCATGTGACCCAGCTGGTGGACTCAGAGTCTTGGTCTTTCAGCAAAGTTCCTCTCAATGTCTGTCTGGAAGAGCTGGGATCCCTTGAGCCAATGTAAGTGAAAATTGAAAATTAGAGAGGGAACAGTCCCTTGACTTATAAAATCCCCAAATATCCTGGAAATATTTTTTTTTTTGTGTTGTGAACAGAGCCATGATAGAACATTGTCTCAACTGTTATGGAAAACGCTATAATAATGAAGGTCAGTATATTTTTATGTCATTAACTGTACGTTATGGTTTTTACAGATGCATGGAGTTTTTGGCTTCATATGTGTTTATATGCATTTCTATTAGATGGTCAGATAATGTTCGCATTGGATGAGGATAAAGTATGTAGGGCCACAGCTCAGCTCCTGCTGCAAAACGCTGTGAAGTTCAACCTGTCAGAGTTCCAGGAGGTGTGGCAGCAGAGTGTTCCTGAGGGAATGACCACTAGACTGGATCAGCTCAGGGTGAAGACTAATAGTTGTAATCACATTGTTCAGCTCAAGAACGAACTGAACCAACTCGGCACACCGTTTGCACAGAAGCATAGTCTAAAAGCAGTATTGTGCTGGACTAAGGATGTTAATAATGAAGATCTGCACAAAGCCAAACAATAAACGTTATAGATTTACTGTACAGCAAATGTGGAACATATTTGAAGTGTCAGTAATATGTACATTTCTTTTCTCTTCATTGTGATTCAGGGTTTAGCTCTGTTGGATCAAAGCTCTAAACCTGAGACCATCTCACTGCTACGTGTTGAAGATCTGCCCGAAGACACATCGGAACGATTCCACAGTCTTTTCAGCCTGAGAGATAAATGGACACAGGATGACATTGAGCCCTATATACAGTAAGAACATTTACACTTCAACTGTTTTAATGTGTTTCAGTACTGTATTTCTGCTGTTCCATGCAAAGTAAATGTGTCAAGCATAAACTAGCCCTTAGGGATCAGAAATGCATGATCAGGCCTGTGAGTCGTGTTCCTGGTAGATATTTAATTTATACGACAATATGCATCACGTAACATGTTTGTGTATAATATAGTGAATAATTACATTAGATGGGGGGAGACTTTTTTTATTTTTCAAAAGCTTTGAAGTATTAAGTCATTTTCATACAAGTTTCATACATATTAAACAGGGTTTCGGATGTTAGTAAAGCAGTAAGAGAAATCCCACCCACCCTTCATAACCATTGAAAAGAACCAATGAACCTGTATAGATGGTACTGTTACAGTGTGTATACAGACACAGACCCTAAATTATTGTGGGGTTTTATTTCTTTTTGTAACAGAGATCTCTGTGGAGAGAAGCAGACTACTGGGGCACTCCTGACCAAACATGCCCGCTCGTCTATGTTAAATGGGAAAAAGGTTTATAATTCAAGAAGACCAGTAGCAACTTGACATTAGAATATGCTATTGTAAAACCATTGATTGTTGCCTTTTGTATGTTGTTGTAAAAATAATAAATAAATTGAATTTCAGTGTTATACTGTGCTGCTTAATTTGTTGCTGCAGATGAACGTAAATGCCTGCTCAAAATTTGGTTTATAGAAGTGTGTGCTTCAACAGGGTGAAGCAACAAGTGTTTAAATGTCAGCCGGAGCTGTGTAAAGTAACAAGTGGAGCAGGTTTTTGGCATTAAATGTATTTAGAAGTATAAGAAGTAGAATGTAAGTATAATGTAAGCACATGCCCATCAATGAGGTGAATTTGTTAAATTGAGGTGATCACGAGGTGGATGAGATGTTGAATACGTTCTTCACTGAGAGTCAAAAACTAAATTGTGAAGATAACAGACCAAATTGTCATTTGTAATTGTAAATGGGGGAGTTGACTTACAATCAATACCAGCCTCAGGATATTCACTTGGGTAGACATGCAAATACGCTTTCAGAAGTAAGTGATAAGGGAACGAACGTCAGCCAAGTGCACACTTCAAGCGTCAGTCTGCAACAGAACGTCAGTCTGCAAGCAATACTTTCTGGTAAAGATTTGCCATGCCTTCTTTCTATTTACGGGTCTATTCTGTGTCTTGCTTTTAGGGAGATATAACCACACGTATGGTGCAGAGTGTTGCTTAATATACAGTGCATTTAGGTAGCACTGAAAGAGTAGCTTCTTCAGCTATATTTTTTGAATAACGTTAGTTTCTTCTTTTTCTTTACAGCAGGTTTTCACGATGATTGCTTTTTTGGTACCTTTGGCTTCTGTCTTTCTTCTCACTCACTCAGTAGAAACAAATCCTAAACCTTGCATGCCAGCAAAAAATAACAACGCTTATGATGTTTTTCTTCAACGTCACATTCCCCAAGGTCTACCGAATACGTCGAACCAGAATGCATGGGAAACTTTCTTGCGTAAGATCAAAATGTGTGACAGACCGACCCAGTCATTCTTTCATGCCAGCGAGAAACATCGGGTAGGCACCGTGTGTAGTGAATCCGGGGGTAAGACTCTCTCCAAAAATTTGTGCATCAGCAAAGAGAAATTCTCCTTCGTGACGGTGCGAATCAACACATCTGTTTGTAGCATCAAAGACATGCGCAACGAGAACAAGCACATAATCCTCGCCTGTGACAATATAGAAAACCTGTGTCTGCCGGTCCATTTTGAGAGGAACCCAGATAACATAGTGCCAAGCAATAATCAGCAGGACTGCGGGGTTTAGGGGAGTTCGCGTCTATGAGGACTTCGGAGGCCAAACAGCCGTGTTAAACGGGATTATGTTATTATTTACTTTGATAGTATTGGTCTGTTAGGGTTGACTGCATATTGCATATTTTATTGTTGTGTTTATACATGTTTATTGTAATTTTAAAAAAATACAATAAAAAGGTTTACGTATCTGAGTGTTTGTTGTATTATTAATTTTGCATAGAAATGCATGAGGCGCTTTTAAAATGACTGTAATTGGCTGGGATAGTTGTTGTACGAGGAAGTTAAGGCCTTAACCTGGAAGTTAAGGCCCTACACAAACACTTGCGCTAGCAGAGTTTTTACACAGTTCAAACACCAAGTAGTGAATTTTGAGTTTTTGAGAGTTTTAGATGACAGGTCAGTGAATACACTACAGTCATGTTTGCTGATGAGGGCCAGCTGTACTATTGTGTTCTCTGTCAAAGGGTATTTTGCAACTGTTTTATGTCATCTTTTGACATTATTTCTGTTTATTTTGTGCTGTTTAAAGTTGACTAAAAAGCTCTTTTCTATTCTGACCACATAATCCTTTAACAAACTGACCAATAACCTTATTTTAGGTGTATGGGGTGCATGTTTACAGTTAAACACAGGCACAATTATTTTCTTGAGATGAATTATTTTTAAAGGTCTTCGTGGAATGTGCTGTTGTGTTAGGGAAGTTAATGCTGACCAGAAACCATAACCGAGACAACAGGGCGTGATAAGGTTAAAAGAAGAAGTGAAATGCAGAAATGTGTGGTTTTAGCCATAAATGATTGTGTTTTCTCACATTGTAACAACTATGTCTGCTGCAAATATTAGTAATTTTTAGACATTTATATTATTATATGGCAGACCTCATAAATTTATGTCGAATCCATTATTACAACCACAGCAATACCTGGGTTATACCGGAGTTATATTCGGGTAGTTTGTAACAGTAAAGCAAATCTTTTCTGTTTTCAATAGTAGCGTAAAATTATTCAAATAATTAAACCAGTGCAGAAGATCTTGATCATCTTCTTGATCTTGTATACGTCATGAAGAATCAAACAGGTTAAATGTGATCATTTATTTGATCATCTCACTTTTTCCACCAGATGACGCTAATGCTTAGAAGAAAAGCAACGGGCGTCCTTCATTTGTCACTATTTTCCTCTTTTTTATTTTCAATATAACTTCCAAAGTAATAATTGAGACCTTCCGCCTATATGGAGCTGAATGCTTGTCTAAATAGTACCCTCCGGACTATTATGGAATAATAATCTGAACTGAGTATAGTTCAAGAATACCCCCCTTCTTTTCTAAAGTCTGCTTCCCCCTCTTCTGAATTTTTAACCTCTCATTCACCTCTCCTCTCATTAAAACAATTGTTCCCTGACCTCTCTGTGTAGTTATTGTAATGTGTGGTACAGTAATCTTACATTTGCCTCTTTATATTAATTTTTTTTATCCAATTATAAATACTCTCCCAAAGGTTTAGGCAATTAAATGTCTGAATGTATATTTTGGCTCTGTTTGCACCAAATACACTGTTCTTATATACAAAAACACATCACACAGTTTAAAAACCCAGTTAACACTACCTTTACTTTACACCTTAAAATTAACAATTTGTTTAACGAATTTTGAACGATTTTTTGTGACACAATGTGCTGACTAATGTGACACACTAATGCATGTGTTGATTTATCTACTAAGACACACGGGTTGGAAATATCCATGTCTTGCTATAGAGAGTGTTAGGGTTTGGGACTGTAAATAGATGTTTTAATCAGACAGCCTGGTGAATTCCCTCTGAGACTCCACTGAGCAGCAATCAGTCAAGCTGTAGTCTTTGACATGCTGGCACCAACACCAGTCAATAGGCCATGACACAAATATAACATCAGGCAAATACATGCACCCAGTGAGCAGAGCCAGAAAATGTAACAATTGGGTTTGATGAAAAGAGAGGGAAAAAATGACCAGAAAGAATAAGTGTAGAGTGAAAGGCAGGAGGGTGTGCTGAGGCCTGTAAAAAGGATAGAGGAGGGTGGAGTGTTAAAAACTGTCCAACTTAAATTGAACTTTTAATGGTCAAAAAAAGGTTTGCACATAAACTAAGGTGAAAGGCTGGGAAAAGTCTCCTGTTTTTCTTCCCACATATTATTTTCTCGCCCTTTTTGTCTTCATTTTTTATTGCATTATTTTTTTCATACAAAATATATTTTTTGACTGTTGTCCTGATGTTTTCCTTGCTTTTCACTCTGCTCTGGTCTACATAACCTTCTTGTGTTCACATCTTTCATTTTCTCACCTTTATACAGTTAAAATTATTACCCTGTGTCCCTGTATGTGGCAATCAGTGGAACACAAAGCCAAGTCAAGAATTCTCAGGCGTTAGATGACTGAAAGCTGTTGAAAGATGTGGGTGAAAGAGTTTATTTATCCACCATTCTGGATCTTGTAGCAAACAACTGGTTTCAGAATTCCCCTGTTTTAGAGAATCAGCAAGAGAGATCAATATGATAAAATATCTTTCTTTTTCCTTTGCTTGCTCTCTATCTTTCCCCCTCTCCTGTATCTAAAGATAAATGCATTTTAACCTCTAATCTTTTATTCTACTTTCATTATATGTATTTCAACAACACTTTGTCCTTTTTTTGTCCATTGTGGGAATTGTGGGATTAGTGCCTCGCAGACTGATGAGGCATAACTCTCATATCACCCCAATACTAACCAACTTGGGGCGCCATGCAAGTAACAGATTTTTTTTATTTGTCTTACTGTGAAAACGCAGGATAAAACACAATATAATCACACAATACAAACCTTCAGACTACAGCCAGTGGGGAAAAATAAACAAGAAATAAACACGGGTGTGTTAAGAATTGAGCTGAGTGTATTTATTTAGAGTGCCAGTTTTAGCATACACCAATACACACAGATGACTGAGGTTTGTTGAGGTAAAAGAGTTCACTTATTCAGCATGCTGTCAACAAACAAAACTTGAGAACATTCTCTCTAGAATATTGGATTCTAAAACACCCCTTTTAGAAGAAGGGGTGAAAAAAACAAACTGATAGTAATTGATGTCACAGGAAAGAGTCAAAGGTTGGGGTCAAGTTTAGCACTAAAGTGGCTGTGGTTTGGCAAAAGTGTACACCGACTGAGAAACAGCAAATATTTACAAGACAATCACAATGCTCCCCTTGTGAGCAAAAATGTGTGTGTATGTGTGTGTGTTTGTTTGAGATGCTGCTAATTTAATTATGATGGAAGTAGGATGCAGAAGACAGTAGGAAATGATTTTACAGATAAGAAGCCAACCAATAACAGGTACTTGAATGTTTAGCTTTTGCCTCACCAGCCCCAGTCTGATTTGACTGTATAAGTAGGAGAGAGACAGAATGATTGTAAATAGATTTGTGCAGATGCCTATCTGTGTGTGTGTGTGTGTGTGTGTGTGAGAGAGAGAGAGAGAGAGAGAGATGGAGAGAGAGAGGGAGAGAGTGTAGGAAAGGGAAGGGGGAAGAAAAGTAGAACAGTTTGATAATGAGCAGAAATGAATTGAGAAAGAATAGACACCACATGGGAAGACAAAAGAGGGAGGAACATGCATTTGGATGCATTAGGGAGATAGAAAGAAGAACAGCTGGACTAAAGGTTTCATGCAGTTCATGTTAAGTTTTAGTTGTGGTATTAATGAATGAACTGGAAGTGAATATGACAAAAAAAGTAAAGTATGATCTACTTTAAGTTCTTCAGCTTGTGTGTTTGTGTGAGCGAAGACAAAAAACAGACATTGTGCTTTTATAATGTTTGTATTTGTCAGTCAGTGTGTGTGAGTACCAACTTAATTACATGCAGAAAGTATTCTGTGGTTAGATGATAGCATTTACCCCATTTGTGTGTGTAGGGGGTGGTGGGGGGGGGTTACTCATATACTTATATTATATTGCTTATATTTTACCATTGGGGCAAATTTGTACCCAAAAATGAGGAAAACCTGATTAAACCTTAGAATGCCATAAAATATAACAAATAAAGTTTTTGTTTAAGTGTAAAAACATTTTATAAAAAAGAAGGTATTCTGTTAGAGTTAGAGTGTGGGTTAAGGTTAAGTTAGTGTTGTAACTATAAAACTTAAAAAACAATTGAAGTTTTTGAACTGTACCTAGGCCTCTGTCTGTGTGTGAGGTGTCAACTGAGATTGTGTGTGATGTTTGAGGTGTAAACTTATGTGCTGGTGGCATGTGTTTTGGGGTTATGTAAGTCCCCAGAGTGAAGTATCACTTACCTTGCTAAGATCTTGGCAAGAGGAGTGAGAAGCAGAAAGAGAGAGAGGAAGAGAGGGAGGGTAGAAAGAGAGATGTAAAATGAAACTCTAATTCCTCTTTCAAAGTGCACAGAAATATTTATGTCCTATTGCCAAGCACCTCTCCTTATTCCCCTTAGCTCTCTCTCTCTCTCTCTGTATTGTCTTTGTTGATCATCCTTTTCTCCATCTTTGTCATTCCCCATTGGGCTTTGATCTCTTTCACTCATTCTCCCCTCTTCTCACCAGCCCTGAACAAAGTAATAAAAAATGACCTAAGCACAAAAGAACAAAAGATAAGTGGGTGGGAATAAAAATGTGTAAGGTGAAGAAGGGGGAAATTTGGGATGAGAACTGAAGGGAGGAGTGAGAGGGTATTTGGTATCATGGGCCACCCAGGAAAGCTAAAATATTGTAAATGATGTTGTTTGCAGGAAAAATCAGGTTCCATTTATTCCCAATTTCACCTGTTTTCACATACATCACTAGTCTGCCATTGGATACAATGCATTTATTTTGTGATTTATTTTATAACTTATTACGTTAAATATGCATTTATTTTGACATCTTTGTGTGAGGGAACATGATGGCTGGATATGCATTTCCGATAATGTCTGATAACTCTTCTCTCTATAACTTGCAGCTCTGCAGCGAAGAGCTAACAGGCAGACAGAGGTACAAAGGCAGAAACATCAGTCGATGCCGAAAAAGAGCGAGATTAGGATGTCGACAAGAAGACATACTCCCATTGATATGAGAGTGTAATGACTATCGCCTGTTGTTGATGTACGAAGTGAAACATGTGTAGACATGAAACTATTGTGTGAATACAATCGGCAAGGTGTGCGTATCGCCACACACTCTCAAGTGCTTGTAATACAAGAGGCGCGCTTTGTCAACAACCATCTAGTGCGCGGGGGACGCGACCCCAGGGCTCAATTCCTGACTGTGAACGGTATAATGGGTCCTACAATACGAAACAACAATTTATGTGCCATATTTAAAACTACTAATCGTAAAACTAAAGTGTGTGGGTGCGAGCTACGCCTCAGAAAGTATTTTGCAGCGTGCGAGTGGCTGGAAAGCGCAATGGGGTCTTCGGTTTCACCCGAATAACCCGCTTGTTTAAATCTGTCGTTCAGTGTGGCGCTAAAGATCATCCATCAAAAGTAAATGGTTAACGACTTCTTTGTACCACTCACATTCATCATGCAGTCGCCATAGCCCGCGTCTTCATTAGAGACCCAAACTCGCCTCTCCACCTTTAACCAAGCCCCAACCCTCCCCCATATGTCCCAATCCTTTCTTCCGCTTCAACAGCAGGGGTGAGAGGGGAAATAAAGACCCTCGGGGACACTGGCGCAACCTCCTGGCCTCTGCCGGGTCACCTTTTGTGCCTGCATAATTCTCTTTTACGCTCGTTCACTTGCTCCCGTCAAGACCTCTGGAATTTTCACCACCCGCACAAGACCCTCCGTGTCTTTCACTGCAGGAAAACGTTTACCAAAGTTGGAAAAGATCCAGTTACAGGAGTTTAGAGTTTGAATGGTGTGCCTTGGATAACCACGAGAAAGGAAATGAGGGAGCTAGAGCATAAAACTTGACTGTGCTCTTAACAATTACTAATTAACAATTAGTTGAGTATAGTGTCATGTTTTTCTATATTTTTTCTAGACTGTTAACAATAAACAATCTGTGCCATTAACATATTAACATGCATTCACATTTTTTCTGTTCTACAGTTAATTGAGTGTGTGTGAGAAAGGAAAGTGAAAGAGAGACTGAGAGAGAGAGAAAAAGTGTGTACATATAGGCATAAAATGTAGTAATAGCAATCTGCGCCTGAAAACCCTGCTTAACGTTTTAAGGGCAAAGTAATTGTAATGGGCGTCTTTTAAAGCGCACGTGTTTTAAATGGGGCGTGGTATGTGGGCTGTATAGGTTTTCAACTCGAGTGATCATTGGTGCCTTGGTTTGACAGGTCAAAAGAGGGGGTGGGATTTGCAAAGAAGGGGTGTGTGCGCTTGAGGATTAAATGTGATAACTGCCTCAGATGGTCGGTTCATTTTATTCACCACAAGATATAACGTTTCGAAGATCTGCTTGGATTAAAGTCTAAAACGGGGGAAGAGGTGCGGATTATCAATAGGAGAAAATTAGAGTTTGGCTTTATCATTTAGAATCAAAGTCACAGGAGAACTATTAAATTACAGGGTGTCTTGTGCAAGTCCTATCACTCCACAATCCAGAGAGCGCAATAGGTGGATACACTTAAATAAGTGAACGCACAATGGATCGCAAAATCCCCGATTTTGCTGGAACTTGGAAAATGAAAAGTTCTGAGAACTTCGAGGAGCTCCTCAAAGCATTGGGTAAGTTGATAGGTAAGAATGATACCGAGGCGCGAAAAAGTGTGCGCAAACGGGAAATAAATGCCTAAATGGCATGGATAGCGCACTGAGCCATCAAAGTCACCATTCCTCTCTTACGTACACCATACATACTCCATTTGTGTTTGTGTTTTAGATTGCACGCTGAGGTTGGCACACGCTTATTGTAATCTAAAAAGAAACACAGATAAAAAGCCAGCTGCTTACCGATCTAGCCCTAAAATTAAAATCTTGCTTCGTTCCTTTTTATTATGCTTTAAATGGAAATTGTGATAGAGAGAAGAGGTGGGCATGAGACGCCCTGAGCGTGCGTGCGTAAATTTATGCGTGCGGCATAAATGCGTGTGTTGGAAAGTTAGTTCACTGTCGTTTTCGGATAAAAAAAATTCTTGTTTAAATATTTACAGTTGTTTAAATCAGAATGACCGAAGTGTGGCTTCACAGTTTGAGTGACGTCCTATGAAATGGGGGCATCGCAGCCACCCAAACAACCCTCTTCAACAGCTATTGCTGTGTCGAACAAAAGAAGCGAATTTCCTGAGACGAGAGAGTGGGTCAAGGGAATGATGGAATTAAACAGACAGGTTAAAGAGGCCGGAGAGAGCACAGAAGAAAATTTTGTGTGTGTGTGTGAGAGAGAGAGAAAGAGGAGAGAAAGCCCTACTGTTTCTAACAGGTGTGTGGGAATATAATGAATTATATTAACATCCAAAGATACAGGATACAAGATCTGCAGTCACATACACCTTTCTGAGGACAAATATCCTTCTAAAAATGGGGGAGTGTCTCTATGTGAGGAATATGTGAATGAATGACATATTGGTTGATGATGTTTCACACACAGACACAAACAGGCATGCATGTACACACTCGAGCATGTAACTCTTTACACACTTCAACATAAAAATTCTTTTGGCCTCGCAAATATTTCTGTCTGCAGATGTGCTTAACCTGTCACCACGCCCTGTTATACCCCCTCCTCCACCTCCAGTCCTCATTTCCATCCCTTTCATCCTCAAATGCTTCCTCCAACCTTTGACCTTTGACACTGACCCTGACCGTCTGTGTGTTCTCTGCATCTTTTCTCGGTTAGTTATAGGGTTTGGGGTTATGGCTTGATCTGACAGGAGAATAAAACACTCTGGCTAATAACTTTATTGGCTAATGTTTTAAACAAAGTTGTGCCTGGACCTCCGTCTCAGAGATTTGTTATGCCTGTTTACATGTGTATGTGTTTTCATTTACTTTTCACTTTCCGTTTGTTGAGCTCATGTTTTGTGCTTTGTGGGTCCTTTTATAAGCAAAAGTCATTGGAATAATAATTTGTTCACACACTTCTACTTGTATGTGTGCCTTAAGATTTGGCTTTCCTCTTGACTGCTTTCATGTGTATATATTTACACTTGGTAACAGGTGGGAATGTGTGTGAAGTGAGTAATGTGAAATTCTACTCGATGCACAGACACACACACACACACACACACACACACACACACACAGCGACAGACTGAACTCTTTACATCTACATATCATTTTCCACACTTGATTACCTTTTCCTATTTCTCAGCTGTTGTTTTTGCTTGTTTTATTTCTTGTTGTGGAAGTACTGTTGCCCTCCCTCAACTGTGCTATGCTTTTCTCTTTGTTACATCTCCCGTTCCCTGCTTCCACACTGTGCTCCATCTATTTCCTGTCAGGAAGATTTAATAGATTACAGCATCCCCTGTGGCTGCTTCAATAACTTCCCCCTTTCAATGCATTCACCCACCGACACACACACACACACACACACACACACAGTATTCAATTAGTCTGCCTATAAGTAATGAATTTCATCATTGAAAATGACTTTAATGTTTTTGTTAGGGGACCCCAGTGCTGTATGTGAAAAAATATTAGTATTTTAAAAAAATTAACCTCTTATTTTTTCTAAATAGTTTTCTGTTTAGAAAAAAATAAACACTAAGATACCAGCTGAGTGTCTTAGTGTTTCAAAGGTCATTGTTGTCATTCAAGGTTTATATCTGGGGTCCCTGAAACCCCAAAACAAATATCGTTTCTGTGGAGGTGTTTTAAAGTGTGTCATCAATCAAAAGATCCTTGAGGCCCCAAAGAGGTTTATGAGTATTTTGCTAGGTTATGCATTTAAATGTGTGTACATGAGGTATCTGTAGAAGGCCTGTGTATTGAATAAAGTAAAATCCTAGAGACTATAAACTATGTTTTGATATCATGTGTGTATTGCTGTCTTTTATTTTTCTGGGCACTCCACCTTGTCATAGGAGTTCCCTCTGTGGGTTCGTATCTACTGATGTCATCAAACAGTGTCAGCAGTGAGCACAGATGTGTGGAACGCAGCCAGTCCAAATAAAATCACTGTTCAACTGGACACTGGGCTTATAAAGCAATCTGTCTTTCTTTTCTTTAAAGTCTAGAATTCAGGATTTCCCCTAAATGTCTTTGGTTGCTGGTGTAACATAGCACTTACTGACCATATTACTGACTGTATTGCAATATTATAAATACATGTGTTTTTTCAGGTGTGAATGTGATGCTGCGTAAGATTGCAGTCGCAGCGGCATCGAAGCCATCCGTGGAGATCACGCAGGAAGGAGAGACCTTGTCAATCAAAACCTCCACCTCTGTTAGGACCACCCACATCACCTTCACTGTAGGACATGAGTTTAATGAGACCACAGTGGATGGACGTCCGTGCACGGTATACACACACCTCTCTCTCTCTCTCTCTCTCTCTCTTTTTTTATATTATATATATATATATATATATATATATATATATATATATATATATATATATATATATATATATGTACTGTGTATATATATATCTGTGTTTTTATTTTCCACAACTTTCTAAAAGAGCAAGATCCAATGAAATGTGTGTGCATGTGTGTATTCTGATCTCTGATGTGGACTCAGTCACACCCAACATCTCAGAGGAGCTATCAGACTGAAAACACACCCAACCTCTTTAATTCACATCCTCATGGGCACAGATCTCTTTCACACTGTTTTCTTCATTCTCATAGTCACACACTAAAAGAAAGCAAAGAAAATACACTTTATATAAAACTCCAAAGATGCATGTTTGTTTTCTGCCTTCACAAATGTATCTTTGCATTTTTTAGAGCTTTCCTTGCTGGGAAACAGACAGCAAGATTAGCTGTGAGCAGACTTTACAGAAGGGTGAGGGCCCTAAAACCTCATGGACCAGGGAGCTAACCAATGATGGTGAACTGATTCTGGTAAGACATGTTTTTGCGAAGTTATTTATTTTGTGTTATCTGTTTAAATGATCAGTCTTATGACTAGAACACAAGCCACATGCTTTGAT
Source organism: Chromobotia macracanthus (assembly GCA_036877525.1). Lineage (NCBI taxonomy): Eukaryota > Metazoa > Chordata > Actinopteri > Cypriniformes > Botiidae > Chromobotia > Chromobotia macracanthus. The sequence continues at coordinate 10,194,377 of JAZGTH010000015.1, read as the reverse complement.
CATATTTTTTCTGCTAATGATCTTTTTCCTGCTTTTTTTGGCAGACCATGACCGCAGACGATGTGGTGTGCACACGAGTTTATGTCAGAGAGTGAAAATAGGAGGAAAAAGGAAGATCACACAGTCCTCTAGTTTATCCACAATGACTGTGATTTGATATAATCCATTTCCTATATCCCTAATCTCATCTTTCATGCTTTTTTGTTGACAATGTATTTGAATAATACATCAGAGAGCCATGCAAATGATTGATTTGCTGATTTCACTCCTGCTGTTCCAGAAATCCAAGCAAGTTTTAGACAAAGATTTATGTAGGCTCCTACAGGTCAATTCACAAATAAATCACTTTAGCCTCAAAAGCACTTTTAAAGGTTGGTCTCCATAGAAATTGCATCTTGAACACCTAGATCAGAGCAAAATTTGAGGCCTGTAAACCTGCCTTTGATAAACCAATCTTGTCAATCACAGTTACGGACTGAGAAACATCTGAATGTGTCTTTGTATGTGTTGTCTAAATATGTAATGTCTGTAGTGTAGTCTACTACAAGTCCACTTTTTATCTTTCAATTTATCTTTTCAGCTGTGATTGTGAGCTTATTTTCCAACCCCTCATCGCTAATGCTTTGTATATATTTTAGTAAAACCTGAATCTCTGGTTTTCACCCAGAGTATCTTGTCATTATGTTTTTTTATATAAACAAATTCACAAGTCATTACTCTTTTCTGTGCATGACCAATAAAACGTGTACCAACTGTTTGCTTTTGTCTTTGTTATTTAATAGCATTTGTTCACACAAAGCTTTCAAAAAGCATGATACAATGGAATGACTGTTAGTCAGTGTTTTATTTTAATAACAAAATTTTAAATTCTCTCTCTCTGTTCTCACACAGACACACTGGTGGGTCTGTCTTATTTTAGACAGTGTCTTATTTTAAAGTTACTGTCAAGTTACAAATCAAAGTTACAAATCTTATTTTAGTGTTACTGTCAGCTGCCTGTAACTGGAATAACTTGCCTGAGTTTTCCATCATAGTCACTCTCTTGTCTCTTTACCATCACCATCACTCTGTGTGTGTCCCTGTATTCAGGCTGTAGGCCTTGCTAAAACCCTTGAGTTTGGAAACACTGACTCTCACTTCTTTACTTTAGGCCAGAATGTTCAAAGAAGATTTTCCAATTAGCTGATCTTACACCCAAAACATTATTAATTCAATTGCTATGCTGACAGAGCAGACATGATGTGCATGATCAAAGGTCATTTTTATAGACACTAGAGCTAGCCAATGGGAATAAGATGTTAAACGGAATAAAGCAGACTGTCCAGTCAGGACAGGAAATGCCAGTTGAATTACAAGGTGAAGATGATTGACGGCAGATGTGCTTAACAAGGAACAGGGAATGGAAACTCCAAGAAATAAACCAATAAACCAAGAAATAAATGAAGACCAGCACACATACTCATATGCACATTTATTATAATGTACTGTGCCCAAAGTATATACATTTAGGAAAGGGTTAGAGCAGATACATCCACAGGCAGACAATAAATTAATATATATTTATTTATAATCAAAACAGTATATGCACACAAATGCATAGTTGCATAAGCAGAAATACAAAGGGAGAAAGAAGGTGTAATGTAATTTGGGGGTGATGCCTGCAGCTGTACTGGGTTACTGTGTGACCCTAATAAAACCAGCCCCTCCTGCCCCTTATAAACCCCCAAATAACTGCCTCTCTTTCCTCCTTTATTACCCCCTGGGGCAGTAAAAGGCAGCTGTCTCTCTTCTCAAAACCATGGCACATTTAAGCACATATGAAACCAAACATGCACATTCTTCAGAGCCTTCACATGTACCATCAAACACTTACACTTTGAGCACAGACCATAAAACCACACACTGACACTCACACACACACACACAGCCTGTAATAATGTAGCAGAAACACTCTGACATATTGAGTCATTAACATCAATATAACAACAAAATAACTACCATGCATAACATATCATGCATGTTTTTGACAAATGGCTATTTTTTTAGTCTGTTTGTTTGGAAGGCAACATGACAATTAACCAGACACACTAGTGTTGTAGTCAAGACCACCTAAACCTAGACCAAGACAAGACAAAGACCAACATTCTTCAAATTCATCCAAAAGAGCCACTTAACCCTAATAAAATCATATCTTGGATATCTTTGGCCTATCTATTAATTTTGTTGACAGATTTCTTTTTGACAGTTCATTCTCATCCTGTCCTTTCTTTGTCATATAAATCAGACAATGCACCAGCAATTTAGTGATATTCCCACAGATGTGATCTTAACAGTTCTTGAAATACAATCCCAAGTCCTCTAAGTCTGAGACCAAGACAAGACCGAGACCAGTCTTGAGTACTACAGCCCTAGCACACACACGTTTAATTCCTCCAATAATTATTAAACAATTCAAACATTAATTACCAACAGTAATGTTATTTGCAACAAAATTCAGCCCTTAAAAATCAGCCTTTCACCAGCATCTAACCTTTCACTTGTGGAAGTTGTAAATAATCTTGTGTGGCATAGACAAATGGCTGATGGGATGAGACTGTGATACTCAAACTATGAGTTTGGCTGTCATACAGTAAGACCTTAATCTCTGTTGTTGAAAGATAACAGATATATCAGATCACTGTTAAATCTGACAGTCTGGTGTGATTTGAGATCAGATAAAACACATTTAAATATATGGACAGTCAGTCCGGTATGATAATATGTGCCCAGCAGCAGATAGAACTGGAAAAACAAAAAGATTTATCATGGTGTATGTATGTGTGTGTGTACGCGCATAGGTGAAAACCACTTTGTCAAAGAGACTGAAGGGCAAAAGGAGGAAAAATGAACAGAGGGGTGTGTGTTGCCATGAAGTTGATAAGTGACATGTACAAGCATGTGTGTCTGTGTGCAGGTTTTAGTATCCATGTTGGGACCAACTGCCCCTTAAGAATAGTAAAACCTGGAATCACCGATATTGTGGGGACCAGCCTATTACCCCCATGAGAAAAACACCTTAATAAACATACTAAATAACGTCTAAAAATGTCATTAGTTTAGTAAAAAAATAACAGAAGTCAATGGAAAGTCCCCACCATGACGTGTCAAGCAGTAGTGAGAAATGGCCACAGGCAACACTCTCCAAAAAGTCCCTGAGAGCTTTAAGCAAAGCACTATGGGTCAAACTTAACATTGTTACCTTATAGTTGATTGGTGGATCACACACCTGCAGTTTGTCTACTGGCCCTGATCCATGGACCTTGAGGGCAGTCTGTATTTCTCACACCCATTGCAGCACACTTAGCTGACTTTAACTGCCACAGAGGCCAGAAGACAAGTCATACACATCAAAACTACCTACCAACACATGCACACATGGGCATTTTTTCCAACAGAAGAAAAACAATCCGTCTGATACATTTCTCACAGTGGTGCTGACTCAAAGCAAACTGGCAGTGAAAATTCCAAGATTCCAGACATACAGAACAAGTGAGTCCCACACTAAGGTGTGGAGGGCAGAATCACACGGAAATATTCTCATCTCACAGCCAGGCCTCTGGGTCAACTTTGTCAGTTTCAACCTCAGCCTGGTTCATAGGGAGTTAAAGGGATTGATTCACACGATTGGTTCCAGTCTGGCAATGTGTTCTTTTGCAACACATTTTCAAAAGAGCAAAGCTCTTAAATAGAATCAGGGCAAGATCTCTTGCAGCATTTGCAGTAAGAATAACATTAGGGAAAGTTACGAATGCCTGAAAGGGTAGATGAGATCAGCAGACATTACCAAAAGATCACAGCACTGACCCCAATGACTCGCTATCCTTTTATAGGATAAGATATCATTACATGAACTCAACACATTGAAGGGGCGAGTGCATACATGCTAAAGTAACATTTATAGAAGTTCACTGGGCAATCTGTTTTTACAGAGACGTAAAAACCTCATTTATTTTCTTTTTTTGTCCTTACACACACATATCACATATCTATTTCCCAAGATCTGCCTCTTTGTTAGAATACATTATGGCCTGAACACTCACTCTTTAACAGAAGAGTGATGTGTGTGTGTGTGTGTGTGGAATGTATGTGTGTGTGTGCCAGAGTGCATGATGCGTGTAAACACCCTTGTTAGTTTTATTATGGGGGGCTGTAGTAAACTGCTAAGTTCTGATTAGTTCAGATAATAGAAATATGAGAAGAATAGAAACCAACTGGCCAAAACATGCCGGTTTCTTGCAATTTCCAAAGATCTGCCCCTTTGTTAGTGTGTGTGTGTGTTCATGCATGTATGCAAGAGTACGTGATGCGTGTGAACACCCTTGTTAGTTTTATTATGTAAGTGTGAGTCAGATGAAAAATCCTGCTAGACCAGTAAATCCAATTAATTTGAATTGTAGTTCTTGCATGTGTATTGCCAGTGTTTATACATATATGGGAATTGTGTTGATGCTTTAATGCCATTCCACTTTTTTGTTTGTATTTGTGTTGAAAAGGCCAGCAGCTAGTCGCAAGCATCCACTTAATGATAATCCCCTTATAACTAAGGGTTTTCTTAAGAGGTTTTCTGTAATTGGGCACAGATTCTTCGTCCACAAATGTAACAGGATTGCAAATATGAACTGCAACATGAACTCTAAGTACAGGAGAGAGAGAGCGAGAGAGAGAGAGAGAGTCTCACAGGAAGGAGAAATTGAATTATTTTACGCCTCCACATAACTGTTACCTGTTTAACTACATCACTCATTCCCACAGGTGAATTACCTTCTGCAGTTACAAATAGGTAGATTTGTTGTGACACTAAACACCCTTAGCAACGCTCTTCAAAAACGGCCGACAAACCACAACATGGTTCACACAGTTCATCATAAAAAGTAAAAAAATAATCACTTTTATAAAAAAACAAATAGCGCAAGTGCGCCACTTTGAGGATTCTTGGTGAACCCGCTCAAAATCAGTGACATGGAAAAGTGTTACTCTGTCGCCCTCTAGTCTACAAGTATTACCTGCACAACCAGAAACGTACATTACCGAATGTAGAGCATCAGTTTCTGTGTATTTATAACAATGTGAAGTTTACCAGGCAAACAAATGCCTTTTAAAACATGTTGTTAAAAATGTCTTTAATACGTAAAATAGAAATACGAGACAACTGTTGTTATTTAAATGGTTGTGGTGGACCCAGACATGTCCCAAGCCACTACAAATGCTTAGAATACAAAATCTTGTCAAAACAAAGCTGCTAATTTCTGAGGCATTGTGCTGAGGAGAGAGAAAAACTTTTCTTTAAAGAAAAGGTCAGACTGCATTTCATGGCACTGATGGCCTGGGGTCTTTGTAATTACTGGTGACGTATAAATAAAACAATAAAGTGAATACGTTAATTTTGTGCATTCATTTATTTTATGCAATAATTTTTTTTAAATGTAATACAAGATTTATAGAAACACTTGAAAAAACACTGTTAGTGAGAGAGAGAGAGAGAGAGAGAGAGAGAGGAGAAAGAGAAAGAGAGAGAGAGATTCTGAAAGATCTGAAAGGTTCAGACGATGAGGTCTTGCTGCATAATAAAGACACTTTCATTTTCACTCTTTCAATATATATATATATATATATATATAATTTGGTGCATTCATTTATTTTGTGCAGTACATTTGTTTGTACATTTAATAATATTTTTATAGAAACACGTAACAAAACACAGCTTCTGCAGATATGTGGTGCCCAGTAACTGAACTGCTATTGTCACCATAATCTACACGGAGTTGCCAAATTCAAAATATATTTGTTATAAGATTCGCTCTGTTTTAAAAACCTTAATAGTACTCCGCCCTCCACCCCCCACACTTTTTTTTCCAACAAAGACGCGTCTGATGTCTGATGAGAGAGAGAGAGAGAGAGAGACTCTGAAAGAGAGGTCCATATGACGGAGGGAGACGAAGAGGTCTTGCTACATAATAAAGACACACTTTCATTTTCCCGTATATATTTTTGGAAAGAAGCAGTTACAAACGCAAAAAGATAAAAGAGACAGTCTTCCAAGAACATATTTCATATGTAAGGGATATGTAGATCCGATCTCTGCAGAGACCGACAGAACTTTTCACAGAAAATCTGGAAAAAACATCTTATGTGTTTTGTTTTTGTGAATGTCTTTATTTTGGAAAATTTGCAAGGGTTGGACAAAACGTTTGTGGGCGCTTTTATAATTACAACAGGTGTTAAATTCTGACGTGTGTAGGAAAAAAGACGGTAAGATACCCTTCATTAATCACGTTATAAAACGTTGTCTAAACTAGTTAACTACACAACAAAGTGTTATTTTTTGCAGTTATTCGTTTCTTATGATCGGTTTTACTGTTATTGTTATAGTACTCAATTACAGTAACATGTTGTCTTAGTTCAACTTCAGTGTATAAAGATATGTAAAGTGAACAGTGCACGTAATGTAGTTTTAAAGCCATAATGCGTAAAAACAAAAGGCTGTAATCAAGACAGGGTATGATACAGTAATGCCTTTCGTGCGCAGGCAATGTGAAAGCGGCCGTGTGTTACAGTACTGCGCGTGAGTTATGCCATTGGAGTGGAAGCTTATTTTTACCTGAAAGAACAAGCGCGCGCATGTGCGCGCCTGCCAACTTGCACGCGCAGCGTTCAAACTTACCACTGGGAATACCAAATTAAAGACGCAGCACAGTCAATAGCATAACGGACCGATGGAGATACACAAGTACCTGCTATTTTTAAAGATCATCGTTCTTCTTAAAGGTGAGTTTCAGTCATTTCCTGAGTGTTTAATTAGGCCTGCATTGCATGCTGCATAAGAATCGCGTATCTGATGTTGTTGATGTAAAACATGTTGTCTAATTTACAATGTAGCAGTGATGTTGAAGGAGCGTTTATCAATCGTGGTCCCACATGTTTTAAACGTCTTACTAATCTAATACACCTGATTACATTCATCAGCTCGTTAGTGTCAAAAGAAGACTTCAGATGCGTCAGAAAGTGTGTACTATGACAGTAGGTGCTACATTAAATTAAGTCTTCCTATCAATTGTTGATACAGTAGGCTATGTACCTTGGTATGAGTATAGTGTGATTACTTCTCCTGGAAATACTATATCCGCCATGTTTGCATTATTATGTGGTCTGTGTTAATTGACCTGTGTCGTACAAAATTATTTACTATTATTATTTACTTTTATTATTTTGTTGGAGGAATTCACTAAGAGGAATACATTTATTGGTTATCACTTGCACTTTTGATCACCTAGGTCATAGTTCTCCTGTGTTTTCTTTTTATTTGTTGATGTTTTAAATTTTGCATCTCCCATTGCCTCATGGGATAGAGAAGTGTACATCTGACACATACTCCAGACTTTGGGGCGGAACACCATTTGGTTATTTATTGCAGACAGAGGATTCGTATACTAGACATATTTGGGCATAGTGGTTGAAAATGTGCAGTTTTGCAGATACTCTAGGACTCAATATGCTACACACTTTTAAGTCTTTAATCTTTAACTGTCAATTGAGGATTCACTTCAGACAGAAGACAAAAAAATATGTTTTAATCCAAGCCATGTTTCTGCGTTTGGTTATTCACTCTAAGATCCACACCTTTTTAACAAGCACATTTATATTTGTTCACCTAAAACCCATTTCTACCACAGTACAGTAATTACTGGAGTGGTTCAGTTAAGTTTAACAAGATACCTGATTAGGCTTTATTAAAGTAGAGCGTGTAAATGTTTTTATCCTATCATAACTGAATCACTTTCATCACAGTGGTATTTTTCACTGGAATTCCTTGCTTTTGCAAGCATGAACTGTAGTGTGGTTTACTCAACAACTGATATAACTTCTAATAACTGATTTAAACAAGACATCAACAGATCAAGTTATCAGGGCTGTGAGGGAGGCTTTTGTTCAAATTCAACAATATAAGCTTTTAGATAAAGCTGCCTATTTACTGTAGTAGCCTACTACTACCACTAAGTATAAAACAACATGTGTCTAGACAAATTACTGTAAACACTAGAGGTACTACTTTAATGGACCACAACATTTTCAGAGTTAAAGTATTACCACAATGTAGTAAAGTGTAATGCTGCCATTGAGTATAAATTACAGCATACACACAGTGCTTATCTGTGTATGTTCACATGCATCTGTGGGAATGAGCAAACAATATGTGGTCCAGGCTTTGTATTACCTACACTGATAAGTGTTGATGTCTGTTTTTGAGTGTATATGCTGCTGTTGATAGTTTCTGCAGACCCTCTGTGATGAGCAAGCTTGTCTTATGTTTAGCTATTTTCTGCTGGGCCTTAGATGGAGAACACAGGTGTGGGTTTAGGGAATTCCACCCCCTGCCCCCTTCATTTCTCATTTCACTTTTCTTCTTGCAAGCCTTCTGTCTCCCACCGCATAGGGATTGAGACAAACATGAAAATAGAAGACAAGAGCAGAAAAACAAAATACTGGACAGAAGAAATACATTCAAACATTCAAAAAAGTATTGAGCAAATGCATGTAATGTGTTTGGGAAGTGTGATTTAGAGAGTGAGAGAAATTATAACAAAATGCATTACCTTAATCACAATTTGAGTATAATTATGTGCTCATCTGAACCAAGGAGTAAAAATAGGTTGACAGAAATAGTAGTGCAAGAGCCATTGAGAGGATTTATGTAAACTCATTTTTAACATTAATAAAATTGTTTACCATTTCAGTGGGTTTCTTAGAAATGTGTTCTCTCACAGTAATGTTTCCCATATGTGTTCAGATCATGTAGTCATACTGGCATAGCTGAAATGTACATTTGCATGGTCAAAACTCATTCAAAGTGGTGTCACTCCTATGGTGAATAGGAATGTCTCAATGTAGTGTGGGTATGAATATATGTTTGTGCATATACCTAATATGTAGGCGCTTATATGTATGTTTGTGTGTTTGGAGTGTAAGAATCTGGCCTGCTTTTCCAGACCATCCACAACCAAGCTACATAAATGTTTACAGTTGTCATGACAAGGGCCCTGGAGGCTAGCACCAGGAAAAACCACAGAGCTAAAACAGAGGACCAAGAATATTCTAAATCTCTATTTCACACATAGAAAAACACAGAAAAATGAGGGCAAACAACAAGTGTGAATGAGAATGGAGAGTATCTGGAGTATGTATTTGGATGTAGATGATAGTTTAGTCAAGACAACTGGAATTGTTGCTGTAGCTCAAGTGGTAGCACATGGCAGTAGCAATGCCAGGGTCATGGGTTTGAATCCCAGTTTGAATATAAATGTTGAATGCACTGAAGGTTACTTTGGGTTATTAGTAACAACAACAGAAAGGGAAAAGGGAGAAATGATAACACAAAAGAGAATTGTGGAAAGGCAAGTTCAGTTTTGTGAACAGTAAACAGAAAAAAATAAACGAATTACAGACTGTATCCCATTTCTTCTTTGATCCATCTGGATCCCCCCATGTTCTCATTCCTTTGGAAAGAGAAGGAGAGAATGAACGGGAGAAATCCAGGGACCCTGTTTGAGGTCTTTGGGGTTTGGTTTTCTGCCTGTTCCTTTTCTAAAAGCCCCCCCTTTATGTCGGTCTGCTCTCTGGGTAAACAGTCCTATGAAATCCACTCAGAGCATAACTTCACCCACAGTGAAAAAGACCTCAGTGTACGTGCGGGTTTAAACACATATCACTCACTGTGTAGTTAGGTGAACAGAGAATTCCCCTCAGATAGGATTCACTGTTTTACATTTGTTCTCTGCTAGAAGTATGACTGACTGGTCATCTGTGTTGCACAGCTCTGTTTTGGACTCTCAGGTTGTTTTGATTTACATTTGCCATGAGCTACAAATCCTTTTAGCTTCAGCTCTCCCTCTCTCTCTTTGCTCTCTCTCTCTCTCAGTCATATAAAAGGCAAGTCTGTATGTCATAACAGGGAACCTCTATGTTCAGTAGTTATTACAACCGACACCCTTTCCTCTCTTTTCCGTCTCTTCCCTTCTCTCTTTCACACTCTCTCTGTCTGTCATTCCCTCCCTGGTTTCATCCATACAGTGAAAACCTACAGTAATCACTTTACAGATTCTTCGCTGTTCTTATTCTCCTACACCTTTTTCACTTAAGACAGCAACATGAATCTGTCTTGGTAGCTTATTTATCTTTACATGCACTTAGAAAGAGCAATACGAATCTGTTATCTTTAAACAGACTATATCTGAATGTGTTAAATGTATTTTTAAAACACTTAAGCATTAAATCTGCATGAGTCTGTCTTAATATTTATCAACAGATTTCTTTTGATTGGAAATATAGATGTCTACAATAGCTGGGTAGATGCTGCGTCATACAGAATTGACTCAGTTTCTGTCTCTTAGGGCTGTGTGAGTGTTTTAACATTGATGTGAAGAGGCCACGGATCTTCAGTGGGCCTGAAGATGCTCTGTTTGGTTTCTCTGTGCTACAGCACATTGACAAGGGAGAGAAATCGTAAGTACTTCACAGATCATTCTTTAAAAATGTAATCACATCATATTATATTCTCCTTGGAATATTATGAAGTACCTTGGAATATTATATATGGCCCTGATGAAGTACTATGTGAATATTATATATGGCCCTGATGAAGTACTATGTGAATATTATATATAGCCCTGATGAAGTGCTGTGTAAATATTATATATGGCCCTGATGAAGTGCTGTGTAAATATTATATATGGCCCTGGCACGGCATAGTATATAAAAACATGTTTTCTGTTTCATTATACATGTTTCATTATATTGATGTGTCAACAGGTAATATCATACATTAACGTAATTGCATAAAAACACTGAATTCATGTTTTGTTTTTAAACAAAAACAAAACATCTTTGTTCTGGCTCTTTGTTTTGTGAACAGAATTCTGGTTGGCGCTCCATGGGATGGGCCTCACAACAACAGGAAGGGGGATATTTACAAGTGCATTGTGGAAGATGAGATCAATTCTAATTGCTCAAAAGTTGACCTAGGTATTGAAATAACTCCCTTGTCACAGGAATGTACATGCAGTGACTGTGTTGTCTCTTTCTTGTGCATGAATGTTGGGTGTTCACAGCACGATCTTGTGGTTTCCTCTGTACAGGTGAAAATGCATTTCAGAACGTGTCTCGAAATCTAAAGAATTCTCATTTGGGGATGACGCTGACCCCCAATGCTTCAGATGGCTTCCTGGTGAGATTATATTTACATAAATGTAAAAACAGAGTATATTTAAACTACAGGCCACATGTTTGAACACTGAGATGTATGCGATGGTCAAATTATTTAGGAATGTTTATATGTTTTCATGTATGAGTATGCATGACTGAGTGTGCGTTTGCAGTAATGACATGAGGAAAGAGTGGTTCTGAAATTCCCATTGCATGTCTCACCCAACCACCACCATCTGTTATGACCATCATCTACGTGAATGTGACCACCTGCAATACAGTGACCACTTTTGGAATGACACATCTGTGATCACATCTATCTATTTATCCATTCATCCATCCATTCAACACCTACCCAACCATGTGTGTATTTTTAAGACATGGGGAGATGACAATGGCAAAGGTGAGTGTTATTGGATGGATGGATGGACAGACAAACAGGTAGATAGATGTGTTCTGTAAAGTTTGTACCTTAGATGCACTGTAATTAACCTTGGATAAAGCCATTTGCTAAATGAATAAATGTTAAACTTAGTAAAGAGAGACCAAAACATGGCACAAGACAAACTAAAACCTAACCTGACCCAGACACCATAAGAGCAGCCAAGCCTTTTCCTAACATATTCATCTGGTTTTAGCCTCTGAAATTCTTTTAGCCACACACACTCTCATTTACACATACACAAAGCTTTTTGTATTGGACAGAAGGCAGCGAACCAGATCAGTCCAGTTCTGGAACTGCTCTGCTGTGGGTTTGGTGGAATTGCTGGGTGGCTATCGCCAGTAGTCAGACTGTTTATGTTAGTGTGTTTCTGTGTGTGAGAGAGAGGGTTAAACTGAGAAAGCCAGTGAGCATATCCTCTGGGATACAGTCATACATAGTTCACCGTGGTATAAGCCAATAAAAACTAGCACTCACTGTGAATGTAATGAGCCCTTTATTTCACATTCATTCAAATATCAGATGTACCTGTTTAAGGATTTGTGAATGTGTTGCTGTGTACATGTGGATGTTGGTATGACCATATCTTCGGTCAGCTCTATAATAGGATTGGAATGTTACTCAAGCCCTTTGTAATGACAGGACTCGGAAAAGCCATAGCATCTCTCACCCTCAGCACCACATTAAATCTGCCTCTCACACTCATTCTGTCCATTTTGCTTTCCTTTTCTCCATCCCTCCATCCTTCAGGCCCTCATAATAACAGGGTGTGGAGTCACAGTACATTTCTCTCTCTCTTCATCTACTCCATTTTCAACTATTCCTTTATTCTTTTGTCTCATTTAGAAAAGGATCGTTCTCCTTCTTTTATCTTTTTCTGTCTTTATCCATTCCCCTCTTTTTCCCTGTGATCTGTAATCCTCAGTGGTTTTGCAGGCAAATAAATGGTATGCTTTGAAGACATAAATATTTTTTATGTGTGTTTTTTGGTACCCCCTTACCACCAAGTCATTCTTAATTGCTCCATCTCATGGCACCGTCCAACTCTGTTAAGACATTTACGACACTAACCGACATTTATCAACAATTCTCTTTCTTTCTTGCCCTTATTCCTTTTCTTTTGCTCATTTTGCATGCTTATTATGTCCTTCAATTGAAAATAGAAACCACAAATGAGATCTTGTTAATATCACAGTTCTCTCTCCTAGACAGCAGTGAGAGTAAATTAAAGTCTTATTCTGTTGACATAAAAGTTCAGTCATCTAATTTTTCTCTAGTTTCAGAACAAAAATCTGTCAGACAAAGTTGATAATTAAAGTCAGGCAAAGTTGATAGTTAAATGTTGCAGAATTAACAACTTCTAGTGTCATGAGCTATATAAGAGCAAGAGATTCCACTGGGAATTTCCATTTCCTTTAATGTCTCCTATTCCCTCTTTGCTTCTGTCTCTCTTTTTCCTTTTTTTCCTGGTTCACTTCATTTCAACAGATTTTATTGGTCTGACCAGAAGCCCTCACAACACACTCCCTCCTTCTTTTAAACAGAAGACAATTGGTGTAAAAAAACCCAAACACCAAACAATTTAACCTGCAATACTAACAGAATTTGTTGTTTGTGCACATAAGAACCACACATTCCACGACTGCTGTGCATAATGAGCAAGTCACCTGTAGTGGTTATGTTCAGAACACCACAGAGCATAACTGTTACTGCATTGACCATGTTAAGAATTAGTTGAACAGACTATGGATGAAACATGTGCACAGACTTCTCTGTGTCATCCACAGGCATGTGCTCCGCTGTGGTCTCAGGAATGTGGTACATCTGCGTTCAGCACTGGAATCTGTGCATCTGTCACCAATGACATGGAGCCCAGGGACATCATTGCACCAACTGCTCAGAGTAAGCTAAACATGAGACAACAGCAGCACCTAGCATAAAAATAAAGGTTTTCCTGGAAGTTACTGATTGATGTTTAGTGCTGTAATACAATTGCAATTATAATAAAGCCCAAAACTTTATAGCTGTTTTGACTGAGAGAACCACACTATAAACATTAAAGCTGAGATGTGTATTTTTTTAGTCTTAAAATACTTTCACCTATCCCAGCTTAACACAAACAGAGTCAGCTGTGCATAGGTTGAGTTCATAGCAAAAATGTTATGCTATCAATAGTTACAGTGACACTGGTTCAACCAATGGGGTGAGTGTAGGGCGTAATTATATACTTATCTGACCAATGACAGATGGGCACAGTGTTCTGTTTGAAAACAATCATTATTGCAGTTTCGTGTATTGATAGTAGGGGTAAAGGAATTACACACTTCAGCAGTAAATATGACTGTTACATATCAGACTTACCACTAAACGTTGTGTGTTTGTGTTTCACAGGATGCACCACATACATGGACATAGTGATTGTTTTGGATGGTTCTAATAGTATCTATCCCTGGTATGAGGTGCAGAACTTCCTTAGCAACATCCTCAGCAAGTTCCACATAAGCCCTGAGCAGATGCAGGTATGTCTTTGTGTTTGTAAAATATGCAGTTCCTTATTTATTTATTTATCTTAATGTTAGAATGTGGCTTTTGAGGGATTTTTAAACTAAGACATTTTCATCCACATAAACTATAAACACATTTATTTTTGTGCTTGTAAATGATGCAGCTTCTTTTAATTTACTGTGTTTTTAGCATGTGGATTTGGGGGGATTTATTACATCCTCTTTCAACTTCAGTTATAAATAAATATATGTTGTGGCTGTAAATGATGCAGGATCTTTTTAAACCTTTGCTTATTTGTGTGGTAATGTCAGTTTTGAGTTATCTTAACATGGCGGATTGACATTCAGCCATCAAAATCTGTTAAGTAGTAGGAGCATACATCATGTGCTATCTTTGTGGCTTCCTAAAATTGAACATTTGTATGTGCAGATTTGATAAAAGCTTGAAAATGGAGCTTCACCTTTTAAAGACACAAATTACATCTGTGATTCAAACTAATGATGTTCTTGCAGGTCTCCCAGCAGAGGAATCGTTTACTTTCAAACTGTGTGCCTTTGTATGAGCAACAGACACATGGCTGAAATTTTTAAGGATGTTTAGAAATACTTCTTAACCTTAAACACTGTTGTTTCTAGCTTTAACACTTAGGTAGTTGTAATGCATTGAGCTGGTATGAGCGAGTGTGTGTAACCCGGCCACAAGCCAGCCCTCAGAGAAATGAGCCCAAGTAAAAACAGTGCTGGCAGGCCGGGGAAAATAAATGGCAACATGAATGTGAATAGACAGAAGTTGTGGTTTCTGGAGGAGAAGGCTAGATGGAACACAGAAACTTATGAATGCATGTTAGAGGGAGAGCGCATGTGTGTGTGAAACCAGAAGAAAGAGGGTGATGGATAGAGAGGGACTTATGGATGTTTGGATGAATAGATAGACTATAGACTATAGGATAGATGAATGTATGTATGTATCTGAATTTCTAACGTCTGTTTCCTTAATGGGAGATATTTAGGGCAGTAGGCAGGCTGGGGGCAACTGGAGGTAAAGGAAATTCCATTGGTTTGTGGAGCGTTTCTTGCTCTGGCAACTTTGGACTTTCATGTGTTTTGTTGGTGGGGCAGAGCACATAGTGGAGATGCCAATCTCATCTCCATCTCATTCTAGAGTTATTCACTCTGCACAAATTACTGCTGCTGACTTTTTCTTTTTAAAGCTGAAGTGTGTCATTTTTGCACTGATAACATCACCAAATAGAATTGCCATTCCAAATAAAAAAATAATGACTGTTTTAAATATGTTTGCCACTCCTCAAATATGCAATTCTTTGGATAAGTGGATAGTCCCGCCTCAAACTCATGCCATTGGTTATGGCAGTGTTTCTCTTTTGAGCCAGTATGCTCAAACAACCAGAGCCGTGGTTTGATGCTTTGTTATGTTGTTGACAATATTTAACAGAAAAAAATTATGCACTTCACCTTTAAATCTGGTTGTGTGTGTGTATGTGTGTTTGTGGAGGTGGGTGTCCTACAGTATGGGGAGATTTCCGTCCATGAGTGGTCTCTCAGGGACTACCAGACAACACAGGACGTGGTTGAAGCAGCCAAGAACATCAGCCGCCAGGAGGGCAGAGAGACCCGCACTGCATACGCCATCCAAATGGCCTGGTATGGTGACCCTGCAGTCACTTTCAAACTCAAAACAAATTTAGTACTGCCCTTTCTCTTTCCCTGTCTCTTTTCACAGATCTCTCTCACCCTTCTTTTAGAAAATGTATCTCACATTCTACCCTTTCCCTGATCCGACCACATCCAGAGATAATGTAAAGTGTGTATTCAAGAGTGCCTTTGTCACTGTGTTGATGTTTTTGAAGGTTTCCTCTTAGAACTGTAACTTCATTCCCTCCCTAGAGACTCCAGCATAAGCAAAGATGTTTAAAGAGACTCAGATTCAGTGCTCACTCTCTACCATTCACACCCCTTTCATTACTCTAGTGTCTGCTGCTGTCATTCTCCTTTATTAGCATCTCAGTGCTATCAACACACACACACACACACACACACACACACACACACACACACTATATATATACTACTATCACTTATCAAGTTTTTTCATGGATTTTAAAAAAATCTTTTAACCTGAAGGTGTTGAATGTTTGAAACTATTTTTGTAGACAAAAATAGTTTACAATTTTAACAACATTTTTAGAGATTTGGATCAAATAATGAAGAAAAAATCTAAATCAGGCTACTAAATCATGTGTGTTGGTGCTGGAATGGTGCAGCGCTTGTAGTTTGTTCTTAAAGCAGTTGAATTTAAACTTGACCACTGCAAGCAACTTGCAATTCTATGTTTCTAACAGAGATGGCGATAGAGAGGCAGAAGTTACAGATTTTAGATTTTGTTTTAATAACAATTAAATCCCCAAAAATCCCATAGTATTATCACAAAAACAAAATAAAAAGCAAAACTTTGACTGTAGTGACTGTAGGAAAGACGTTCAGAATTTGAGAACATTTCTTGTTGTATCCTTTTTTTCCTAAAGAGGAGTCCTTTTAACTTGGCTAGATTTTGTCTTGTTTTAAAATAATGACATGTTTAGAATATGACGCTTTAAATGTAGATGGAAGTGAGTAGAGAGTAAAAGTATGTGTTATTTTTAGTCTAAAATTCAATGTTAACACACACACAATGTCTTTTTAGAGAAGTTACTGGGTTTGATGGGTTTTTTGGGGGGCCTTTTTTGTTTACTGTATGTGTTTATATGTTTGCGGTTTGTTGTGTTTTGACACAATTTGAGATTCATTAAAAACTTTCCATGCACTCTTTACTGGGCACATATACAGACTCACTCCCTCATTTACTGTCATTATCACTTGCCCGCTCTCTTTGCAACAGATGAAGTGATAGCAGTAGTTGGGTGAGGTGAGGAAGGTTGTAATAACACAAAGGTTTGCTGATGCAAAGGACACAGAGAGCTTGGTCAGCAGAGCTGCAGGTGTGGTCACCATCCAGAAGACTGTGCTTAGCCTGTGCAGCTGTGCAAACACACACACACACACACACAGACAGAAGATGTGACCGAATTTGTACCATGAGCATATGTGTTACACTTAATAAATAAGTTACTTTTTTTCACCAAAACAGTATGTCTGATCAAAATTGGATGTGTGTAGCATGAATTCATTTGGGATACACTACATCCACCATGATTTCATGTCATGTGATCTATATGTTCTTTGACACACTTTCCAATTCCTGACCATGTTCATGTGTTTATGCACACAAAAACACAAGTTTAAGGGAATTCTAGTAATTAATTCAAACACAGTTCAATGACAGACAGTGTGAGTAAAACTACCACATAACTCCGCAAGTAACACTCAATAAAACCGAGCAGCCTTTAAATAAAACAGTGCAGTCTTTAAATAACACACCAGCCCAACCAATTAACACAGGCTTATTCTTTCGCTGCAACCCTCTTTCTTTCTTTTATTGTTTCTGTCTTTCTTTTTTCTTTCTTTCTTCCTTTCTTTCTTTCTTTCTTTCTTTCTTCCTTTCTTTCTTTTATCAAGCACTGAATTTCAACATTTGGTGTAAAATATCTTCACTGAACAAATGTTTCTCTTTACCAATAAATCCTGCCTGCTGTTTGTCACAGACCATGTCAAAAAGCCTATCTTATTCTCTCTTGCCCCTTTTTCTCTTGTCTTTTTCTCTCCACTCCTCTCTGCTCTTCTCTTCTTTCTCCTCTCGTCTAGTCTCCTGTCCTCTACGGATTGCTTTCACTGGATGTAATTAGGCAGAAGGCTGTTGGTTGTTTTTAAACTCTGTACTCTTGCGGGGAGCCACATAGTTATATTTAGCCTGAGTCTGGACAACCGCCTGAAAATCACTAAGTTGACTAACACTAACTGTGCCACGCAAAAAATGCGAACAGCACAGAAAAGCACTGACGTTATTTGTGTTACAGTAATCCAATTTATGTGTATCTACAAACAAATGAATGTTTACAGCTAGACATAAGTTAGCTAGGCAGAAATGACCTGAATTTAAGAGTTTAAAGGGATAGTTCACTCAGACATGAAAATTCTGTCAGCATTTACTTGCTTTTGTTTTCCTAGTAAGATAGAAAGTCATTTGAGGATATGGTAACAGAAATGTAATTTTTAGGTGAAATTTTTTCCCTTATTTGTTTTTAATAAACATGTCTTTTCCTCTATTAAAATGTTCTCTGTTTTCTCACTCTTGCCTCTGTCTGCCTCCAGCACGGAGGCCTTTAGTGCAGAGAGAGGTGCGAGGGAAGGGGCCACTAAAATGATGATAGTCGTGACTGATGGAGAGTCCCATGATGGAGAAGATCTTCCTGAAGCCCTCACCGAATGTGAGAAACGCAACATCACCAGATACGCTATAGCCGTGAGTACACACACACTCCATAATTAAACCTGACCCCTGATGTAGACTTAAAAAACCTACAACCCCTCCTAAGGAAACCAGGGAGCTGCAGAGTGTGTCTAAATATCACATCTCCACTTAAACTGACCATAATTGACCCTGCTCTATTTTCAGTGTTTCTTCTGAGCTCCACCCGGGTTCTCTCGCTCTCTGTCTCTGTTGGAATGATAAAGCTGTCTTCCTTCATTCTTTAAACAATCATAACCACATTACTACTGCTCAAAAATAGATTTAAACAGAGCTCTGTACTATTAGAGGAGTTAACCACACCCTAAACTTCTCGACATTGACACCATGCCCCTGTGGGTGGGTGGGCACACTGCACCCTTTAGCCTCCTCCCTAAACCACAACAAAACTAACTTTAAAATGTTTCACCATGAGAGCCAGACAGGGGTGCCACTGTATCCCAAAGATTTGTTCTATTCAAAAGAGCTGTGGCAAACAGCAAAAGAAAACTATCTGTCTGTCTACCTACTGTGGCCCCAAAATGTACCTGTATATATGACTGTCACTGCAATTATTAAACACAGAAAAAATCATAAATATATGCATAAATATGCCTAACTCCCTACATAAACTCTCTCTCTCTATATATATATATATATATATAAAAGCTAAACTACATTTTAAAAAATTCCAACCTAAAATAAATAATAAAATAACTAATAAATAATTTGGTCTTCCACTCTTTGCTCATTGGAACTGAGGGCAGCACATTAACCTGCTTCTGAATGAGCCCATGCTTTCTTTTCAGTGCCAGAATGTGCCAAGTCATCTGGGTAATGTGTCTCTCTGAGTCTCCTCAGGGGAACTGGAATAAAATTATGACAGCTGCTTTTAATGCTCCGTCAGTCAAGGCACAGCTTTCATGTTTAGGTGTTTTATGCTCTCTCTCTGTTCTCCTCCTCCTGTAAGGACCTAGGGAACGGATGGAAAAGTAAAGCACTCACGGGAGAGTAGAAAAACAACCTCTTAAGAATGTCAGCATTGGCCATGTGGTGCGGGATATGTTTTATACATTACAGAACAGAGATGTTGAGAATGTAAGTGAGGTGGGTGTGTAAGTGGGTGGGGGTTTGGAGCTAAATACTGGGAGCATGGAACAATCACCTATATAAATTAAAACAGATGAGTCCTCTATTATGCTAAACCCAGATCTCCTCTTTTATGCATCACTGTATGTTAAGTAGAGTACTGTTTGGGAACAGACATGAAAGTTTCTACCAGCTGCTCCCTGAAATTCCCCAGATTTGGATGACCACTGTAGTTCCACAGAGAGATCTTTAGATCTCTGTCCAGGGTGCTGAGCCATTATTTCCTGATAATATATGCACACACCCCAGCTTACATGCCTTGTTCTCCAGTTTCTTACATTCTTTCCAAGATATGGAAGCAACCTAAGCATCATATTTCAATGCCAATGATACCACATTTTGGACCTATGAAAGAAGACAAGAAGTGGACAAAAAATCAAATCCTGTTTTTCATGTTGACTGGGTTGACTCATATATTGTGCAATCAATATATTCAGCCAGTTCAGGTCAAGTCTATTAGTGATGTTCTGCCAATGGGTCTCTGTTTCCTCTGCGTAGGTGTTTGGTTTCTAGAATGAGTATGTTTTTCTTTGAGTCTGGTATCACTTCAATATTTGATCTATCAGACCATCTACTCTGGCCTCAGCAGAGTGTGTTGGTTCACTGGATGAGAAAATCTCAATCCCTTATCTGTCTGACTTGTTAAACATGACTAATAAATGGAAGACTTTTTTAAATGGGAGACAGTATGAGGAATCAATTTCTGTCTCTTTTTAGCCTAGTTTATTCATTTCTTGTTATGATGGGCCTATAAAATGGATGCACTTATAAGCTTATAGTTTTTGTTTGCCTTTCTCTCTCTGTCACTCTCTCTTTCTCACAGGTATTAGGTCACTACATCCGCAGACAGCAGGATCCAGAGACCTTTATAAATGAGATTAAGTACATTGCAAGCGACCCTGATGAGAAATACTTCTTCAATGTGACAGACGAGGCTGCACTGAATGACATTGTAGATGCATTGGGGGATCGCATTTTTAGTCTAGAAGGTAAGACACAGAACAATTATACTTCCAGATCATGAAAAAAACCAAATTCCCTTCTCCTGAAAAGCAACAATAATTCATTGACCTAAAACAAACAGGAATCAGAAGTTTTTCTGCTACTGAATTCTGAACTTTCCATTGAGGATGTTTTTGTAATGGAGGCCCCAAAATGTTTTTGGACACTTCAGTCAAGCTTACAAAAATGTACAAATATCTGTTTGTTGAACAGATTTTTTTTCAACAAGATTTCAACAGATTTGACCAAAAAAGCATTGTACTGTTTGCCATAGATCATTATGTCAGAAATAGAAAGCAAGAGGACAAGCTGTTACTGCATTCCTGTAAGAACAGTGTGTTATCGATGTACCACCTTCATTCTGAGAAGAGGAAGGAAGGTTGGAAGGGAGGGAGGAGTGATGGGCACAGCTGTGGCATTCACAGGATACATAAGTTAAATTTACAGGAAGATAAACTAGCTAAGGCTATGTGCCCACTGGCATTTGCAGCTGTATTTTTCTATGGTTCTATGATCTACATTTTGTTCCCTTTTTTTAATATTAAAGCTGCCTGGGAGGTCTGGGAGGTCTCTTATGGACTCTCAAAAGTGAACAAACAGTCTATTTAACCTTTGTGGTTAAGGCAATTAGTTTAAATGTTTGTCAATGTACTAGGTTCTCTTTATTTATACAACTGTGTATTGATTTACAGTGTGTAATGCATTTGTTGTGATGCTGCAGGGACTCTGGGATACAATGAAAGTGCCTTTCTAATAGAGATGTCTCAAATTGGTTTCTCAACACACATATTGGATGTAAGTTTGAATATACACCTTTGTCTACTGAAACCTATGAAAGTAGTTGCTGGGTAGTGACACAATTTGTAACTTGGCATTTAGTTTTTTATCACAAATAAAGCACGGTTAATGACCAATTAGCATCTAGGACCAGAACAATCTGGTTCTAATGCTCCTTGTTATTTTATGACTTTATTATGTTTTGTTATGTTGAACGGTAGGATGGCATCTTGTTTGGAATGGTGGGTGCATATGACTGGGAGGG
The DNA here is from genome assembly GCA_036877525.1 of Chromobotia macracanthus. Classification (NCBI taxonomy): domain Eukaryota; kingdom Metazoa; phylum Chordata; class Actinopteri; order Cypriniformes; family Botiidae; genus Chromobotia; species Chromobotia macracanthus. The sequence continues at coordinate 10,172,601 of JAZGTH010000015.1, read as the reverse complement.
CGGAGTCCTGAAGGAGAGCTCAGAAGGGCGGATCATGCCCTCACGAGAGGCCTTTGAGAAGGAGTTTCCACTGGAGCTAAAAAACCATGCAGCCTACCTTGGTAACATCTCTGCTCTTCATAAAGCCAATAACAATTCCTTGACGATTCTATCTTAGTACAACATTTAAAGCTTTCTGTTATGGTTAATGTGTGTGTACACAATTCTGTTGCAGGTTACACAGTATCCTCAGTCATAGTGGGAGATTGGAGGAGGCTGTATGTTGCTGGGGCACCAAGATTCAAACACAAGGGAAAAGTCATTCTGTTTGATCTCACCCCTGACGGCGATGTTATAATCACACAGGCTCTAAATGGGGAACAGGTGGAGAACTTGTTTCAGTCTTATGTATTTATTTATACTGTCATAGACACACACACTCACTCCCACACTCTGTGCCTGGTACAGAGTTTCATTAAACATGAACTCATTGTCAGTGTTCAAATGATCCTTCTTTTCTGACTGCACGCAATTTAGTTGATGTGTTATTTTTCCTTACTTCACACCACATTTCTGCTCTCACAATTAATGAGTTTATTTTCCCATTAAACAACAGAAATCTCTTTCCTTTCTTTCTGTGCAGATTGGCTCATACTTTGGCAGTGAGGTATGCGTAGTTGATGTTGATCAGGATGGAATAACAGATATCCTGCTCATAGCTGCTCCTATGTTGCTGGGAGCGGGAAACAAAGAAACAGGCAAAGTCTATATCTACTGTCTGGATGGGGTGAGAACCACGGAGGCTATACTGTTTGTGTGATGTGTACTGTATGATTCAATCTTCAGGGTATATACAGTATATAACTGGGCAAGAGCCCGCACATCACCATTAGAGTGTAGCGTGCAGGGATCCATTTGCAGCATTTATTCGGGCAACATACAGGCAAGCTCAAACAACAGCAAACAGGGCATTCAGAATAACAACAGCAAACAGAGGCAGAAAAATAAACGTGGAACAGGCAAGGGTCATGGCAGGCAGCAAACAATCAAGAGCCAGGTAACAGTCCGATAAACAGGGCAGGTGGCAAACAACCAAAAACCAGATAAACAATCCAAATCCACAATGAGTAATCAATTAGCGTATGTAGTAAACACTCAGTAGTGTCACCAGGGCAAAACAAGACTTCGCCCTGATGTAGAGCATGAACAGAGTTTAAATAGGACAATGGGAAGTAAAATGGGAAACAGGTGAGCAGGAAGTAAGCAATCCTATTAATATGAGTATGGGGCATTATGGGAAATGTAGTCCAAAACACAGTTAATACTCTGGAGACGGTTCCCTCTGGTGGTGCGGAGGAGGTGGAGCAGGAACCTCCTCTGTAACAATTAGGTTGCCAAAGGTGCTTCTAAACCTTTTGCTTTTACTGATAAAACTCAGACAGTACTGTATCAACATGTGGTAACATGAGGTTACTTTTTTACTGTATTTTGATCATTTTTCTTGCTAAAATGTGTTCACACTTGTGATTCTATTACTAAGAAAGCTCTAATACAGATTGATTATGCATAATTCTATGCTTTAATCATCTGATCCTGTATGTGGCAATGAGGAATATTAGTCTGCAGTGGTTAATGTTTAAAATATGTTAAAGGTTTGTTCTGCTGAAGTGTCATGTTTCATTATGATCTTTCTTTTATTTGGTTGGCTGGCTACAACATGAACTTCATCAACATCAGCTGTCTTCAAATATAGTTTTGTCAGTAACAATTAAACTCTGTTCTGTGCTCAAAGCACCACACTGGCTTCTGGTTTTAGCATTTACACCAACCAAGAAAGAAACCCACAACAAGAGACTTCAGCAGAGGAGAAACACAGAAAACTGCAACTGTTAAACAGTAATATTAACACTGGGGATTTTTTAAGTTCAGATTGAAAATTATATCCTACCATATTATAACCCCTACATTTTCAGATACAGGAGCAGCTGATTAAATATGTATAAAAATGTATAATCAATATACACATTTAAGATAGTAAAATTATCCAGATATTGTGAGTAATAAGTTTCATGATGATGCCTAAGATTTCAATGCCCCTCAATCAGTGTATTGAGGTTTCTTGATGAAAGCAATGGAATTACCAGCCACATCAGAGAACTTAAAACTAAATACATATTATATCTGAAACATGTTCACTCTCTCTTCTATGTTTTCTGTATCTCTCGCTACCAGGATGGTTTTGCACCAAATGGCACACTGCATTCTCAGCGTAAGGCACAGGATGCACGGTTCGGTTATGCCATGGCTGTAGCTCCTGATCTCAACCATGATGGATACTCCGATTTGCTGGTGGGAGCTCCACTAGAAGATGACCACCAGGGGGCTCTGTACATCTACCACGGCGATGAATACTACATCATACCACAGTACAAACAAGTAAATATGCCACTATGTAATGTGTACTATGTAGTGTGTTATTTAGGCACTGCTAACAATCAGAACTGCAAAAATAACAATTTTTTTAAATAGGTTTCCCAAACACTCCCCCAGTCTTTGATTGGTTCGACAAGCAGATGGTCCCACCCCACACTTACACTATTGATTTATCATTGGTTGTTGCTGTCAGGCTGACTAGAAGCTGAAACAAATGAACCAATTCCAAAAAAGTTAGTTATAGATATTACAGCTTATTTAGCAGAAATGAAAACATTTCAACATCAATTTAAAAACCCTTTACCCTTTTGGTATAATACTCATTATTTCCGTCATTTTGTCACACTATTCTTTAATGTCTTCATGTAAACTCTCTCTGTGTAGCGTATCGCTGGCTCCTCTCTTTCTGCGGGGCTGCAGTATTTTGGCCGTAGCTTGAGCGCTTTGCTAGATCTGGATGGGGATGAGTTACTGGATCTTGCTGTGGGAGCACAGGGCACTGCAGTCTTGCTGAGGTACTTCACACATCATTACAGTGCTGTGTTTGTACACATTATCAAAATGTTATACAAGTCATCAATACGTTACTTTCAATTGTGTGTAGAACAGCAGTTAAGTCAAGGTTTGATGTTGACACATGTTGACCTCCTATGGTCTCTCTGCTCTGCAGATCACGCAGTATAGTTCAGGTCAACGTCAGTATGTCCTTCCAGCCACACTCCATCAATGTGATCCAGAAGAACTGCCACAGGGCTGGCCGAGACTCTGCATGCCTTAATGCCACAGTTTGCTTCCTGGCCCTGTCCCGCTCTCCTGGCTCTTACGGCACATATTTTGGTAAAGCATCATGCAACCAACCAGCGTTAATGTTTTTGACACTCTTCCATTGCTACAATTCCATTGGTAATACAATGCCTTCAATGTCTGGGTCACTAGTAAAAATTTGTCGGTTTTCATTACAAATTATAAATTATAATAGCAGCATAACATGAATACAATAATCTAGTGAAGAGTTTAATTTAATAATTAACATGAATTTCAAAATTTCAAAGTCTAGTCTTCCATGTTATTCTAGCATGATTTGAGAATAGTCAAAAGAACATCTTGTGTGCTTTAATAAATACAAAATCTTAAATATTTTTATTCATTTTATATCACAATGTCTTTTTGCTATAAGTTATTCAAAATCCTAAGATTTTATGTCCGTTTCCATTAAGTTTCCGTTTAAATTTGAGCTACAGAATTTTAATGTATCCTCATATTTTGAACCTCACTGTATATATGCCAATTTTATATAACCTTCTAATTATATAACCTTCTATCTATTTCTATAGATATGCAAATGGGGGCCATGTTGGATGACAGAAAAATCTTGGCTCGCGCTCTGTTTGACTACAACTCCCAGAGGCAGACACTAATGGGTGTCAGCGTTCGTGTTGGACAGCAAATGTGTTACACGCTACCATTTCATGTGTTTGTGAGTCTGTGAATCGTCGTAAACATGATACAGCAAAACCTGTTTAACTGCCTGTAATATAAAATCCATCAGAGGATAAATAGTTGTTTTACTGTTGTAATTGTATTGTTTTTGTAATATGATTAACTCATAGGACACAGCTGATTACATTCGACCAATCAGCTTCACTCTGCGCTTTAAAATCAATGACACAGAGAGCAGCCCAGTTCTGGACGAGGGCTGGCCCACCACAGTTAAAAAGTTTGTAAGTTTTAGCACTGTTAACATCATATTGTGTTCCTGTAGCTCAGTGGTATAGCATTGCATTAGGAGCACCAAAGGTCATGGGTTTGGTTCTCAGAGAACATGTACTGACAAAATGTAAAACTTGAGGGTGGGTAAATGTGTTTGCCAAATGCATAAATGTAATGTTAATTTAAATGTGTTCATATTTCAAAAGAAATAAAATACAATAAATGATGACCCCTTTTAGATCCCTTTCTTTAAAGACTGTGGGGAGGATGACGTGTGTGTGACAGATCTGAGTCTGCAGGCCCATATGGATATTTCTGGAACAAGGTAAACTAAATAGGAACAAAGCAGGTACTGCAGCATAATAGTGTAACATTGTGTAGTGTGAATGTTAAATGTATACTAACGTCACATAATCTGTGATTGCAGGCTGCAGCCGTATGTGATACGCAGCCCTCGGCGGCGACTTGCAGTAGAAGTGCAGCTCCAGAACCATCTGGAGAATGCGTATAACACCAGTCTCACTCTGCATTACTCCAAAAACCTGCACTTCAGCAGCCTAAGCATACGGGTACAAACACTGCCTCCCCCCTTAACTTCACCACTGTTTTATACATAGAACTGCATGCAGAAAAACATAACAGATTCCCACATAAGGTTTTGAATCAGATCAAGTTTTCTGAACATGGTGTTATGGCTGTCACATACAGAAACACAAATTTACACCACTGTAAGTATTACTGATATAGTCAGCTTTCATATGTATTGTACTTGGTGTCTCATAAACCTTCTGTATCTCCGTAGGAAGATGCCCAGTTTAAGATTGAGTGCACAGCTCTAAGCTCAAACAGTCACTCCTGTAACGTCAGTTACCCAGTGTTCCGCTCTCACTCAAAGGTAAAGCAGTAAAAGAATGTTTGATTCGTCATTCTAATTCACTCAGAGTCATTCAGTGACAATTTCGTTCTCTCAACTGCTTCTCAGGTGAACTTTATGCTGGAGTTTGAGTTCAGTTGTACTTCTCTCATCAGTAAAATCCAGATGAAGCTTGTTGCTGAGAGGTACACACACACACACAACAATTTGGAAATACACATTTAAAGATCTACAGAAATGTAGGGAAATATCAGTTTTATTAAAGCAATTTCCCCTAAGCAAGTGCTATAAGAGTTATCTATGGTTATAAAGTGATGCTTTACTGAATGTGTTTATGTGTGTGTTTCCACAGTGACAGCAAGGAAAGTGTAGACACACTGTCGGACAACAGTGTTCAGTTGCAAAGTGTTGTTCAGTATGAACCAGATCTCTTCATAACAAGGTTAGGCACTCATTGTGTGGAACTGGTTTATATTTCTGACACAGTGTGGAACTGGTTTACACATCTGTCTGTGTCTGTATTATCAATATAACATCTCTAGTTCCATGGTTTTACTACAGTAAGTGTATAGTAATCATAGTTTTTGGTGCACTGGTATTACTACAAATATCATGGTAAAACCATCATTGCTGTAGAAAAACTATGGTTAATTTTTGTAAGGGTTTATCACTCATTACTCTGTTAGGATTTTGATAGTCATTAATCTTCATTCATTCAGAAGCTATAATCTCAAAACTTTTAAGAACATACAATATTCTACATGTGCTTTCTCATATTTTGGTTCAATCCACTACAGTGACTCCAACTTAAACCGCTATGAGGTCCACCCGACCCGGACTGCATCAGAGGGGACAGGGCCTGAGTTCTACACACATTTCAGGGTGGGTCAAAGTAAACCCCAGCAAATCTGTTATGTGAGTCTGTGTGTGTTTCAAACTGAAGCTAATGAACAACTGGGTATATGTTCTGTATTCTCAGGTGCAGAATTTGGGTTGTTATGCAGTCAGTAATCTCGAGCTAAATGTTAACTTGCCGTCCGTGGCTTCAGGGGACAGAGTTTTCACCACAGTGGTTGAAGCGTTCTCTCACAATGTTAGTATCATTTGCATAGGTGTCATACTGACACACCTCATTTATCTAATGTGTGTTGTATGATATTTGGCTTTTATCTGTATGTTTGTGTTTTGGTCTGCATGTAGACTTCAGGTGTAAACTGCAGTATAGTCAGTGATCTGTCTCAGCTGAAGTCCAGGCAGCGAGACGTACGTCCACTTCACCCAGAAGACATGAAGAAAACTGACATATTGGTGAGAACACAGATACGCATATTCACACATGATGCGTACAGTTGGCAAGAACTGATGTCTTTTAAAAAAGGCCCACTTCCCCAAACAAAACCAGTTCCCCACCCTTTTGCTGTTGCAATCCCATTTTTTTGGCTGCTGTTTTCTATGTAATTAAAGTGAATGAGCACTTTAAAAATATCATGTAGTAGTCCATTATTATATGTCACTACATATGTTTTTGGTTCCATATTCAGAACTGCAGTTCATCGTGGTGTGTGGAGGTTGTGTGTAACGTGCAGCAGCTACTGAAGGGACAGACGGCCCTGATTCGCATCACCAGAAGAATCCATGACAACTTCTTCAGACAGGTGAATCTGTCTTTAACACACACACGCATGCCGAGTACATGTGGTTGAGATCATGCAAAACATGTATTGTGTGTTTGTTTACTGGGATCTGCCTGTGCATTGGTCACTAAATCCTTAACATTGTGTGTTCATATCAGGCCAAATTTAAAGCAGTGACAATCGTGGGCTCTTACCAGCTGTCTACACGGGAGTCCAATTTGATTAAGCTGGGGGATGCTGCCCTCTTGAGGGAGGTGAGAGAAAATTGTTCACACAAAAATCAAACCAGACAATTACAAGTAACAATTCTACATCTCTAAACCCTCCTGATGTGTGTTCGTCTGCACAGACAGTTTTGGAAGTACTGAAAGGACGTTCAATCCCAATTTCACTCTGGATTCTGATTGGCAGCATAATTGGAGGACTGCTGCTTCTCGCACTCTTAGTATTCATTCTTTGGAAGGTATGACACAAAATAACTACACAAGCAGGCGCAAATTTATAGACTTCTAACATACCCATGTAAATGCATCACTATTTAGATAACATACTGTCTAACACCACATTAAAGAAATCTACAGCAGGTAGACTCGTACGACTTACAAAAATCAGTACTCAAAAGTCTTAACCCATGTGTTGGATGTTTTTGCACAGTTGGGCTTTTTCACAAGGAAACAGAGGAAAGACGAGGATGAAAACAATGAGAACTGAGTCCTAACATCACCACAGAACAGAATGAACACAAGTTTCCTTTACAACCAGAAAACATGCTGTTTGCAGCCATTCCTTCCTTTTTAAAACATGATCATTGCTTCCATCCAGACCCAGATGGAATCTCTGGACTTTTGTCTTCATATTTTTGTGCTGATTTTGAGGGAACATCTGTGGAATGGATTTATACATGGTAAACTGTTTTAAATGGAGCAGCACGTTATACAAGTACAATCATAAAGGTAGCTGAGAGCAACATCAGATTAGTCAAAATGTTGGATGTGTAGACGTTTGGATGTTACAGTTCTGCAGGAGCAAAATGTGTTATGGTCTAACAGGTCATAGAGGTCAACTGTGTGGTCCAGCTACAATACACTTTAATTTGACAATACCAGCACTTGAAGTGTGTTACAAAAGATTTGACTGGATGAGAGTTAGTTTGGCAGATTCTCTGGCTCAACAAAGTCAGGTTATGTACGATTGCATTGCATTAAATGAACGAGCAGAAAGACAAGCAAATGCACTATTTGTGAAAATGAAAATAATGAAATGTGTATTTAAGTTGACACAAGCAACATAAGTTTATTTAATAACTTTACTTTAACAGAAATCACAATGTCTTAAGGTTTTTACTGTCAATGCATAGGTTTGTAAGTTGTTTATGCTTTTTTAAATTCAGACAAATTCATAAATAAAATTTCATAAACCATTAAGAGAAAACAGAATTCCATTCTTATTCTAACACACTGCAGAATAAAACTGCATTTATAACTACACAAAACACAATGGTAAACACAAGTAACACATTCACTTTCAAAAGGAAATCGCAAGCAGGTTTATGTTCGTAAAGAAATTTTTTCCATCTTTCCTCTAGCTACCCTGTTTTGTGACCCATGATCACTGTTCTCATGTTTTCACACAAACATAAACATGTATTCATGTTCATTTTATTTAAACTAGTCTATGCCTGCCTAAAAAAACTTTCAGCGTGAGGACTTTGTGGAGTTAATGTAGGACTCAAGAAGAAAGATGGTCTCATCCACCTGGTTTTCACTGGAATCCAACCTGCCATCGACATAAAGACACAGATGAATAATTCATGTTAACATGACTGATGTGAGCCTGTGTGTATGGTGTAGTCTGCTTCAGTACTTGTTAATATGATGTCGTAGAGACTCAAGCTGCTGTCTTTCTGGAGCTGTGATCATCTCCTCCACCTCTGTCAGCTGTTCTGTCTCGGCCCCTGTGGTCTGCAGGGATGCCAGAATGGCCTCGATTCGCTGGGACTTCTCCAGAAGTCGCCTGTTAATCACTGAACAGATTAATGACATCAAAGAATACAAAGAATACAAAGAATACAAAGAATACTATTTTGCTGAAAGGCTTTTATTGTCAAAAGAAGGAAGTTACTTGTTCTCCTTGGTCTCATACAGCCTTCTCTCGATCAGGTTCCCAATTGTCTGTATTGGGTTTCACAAACAAACAGGTGCATTATATCAACATATTATAGCAGCACTTGACAAACACCTATGGAATGTTCATATGAGCTTCGTACCTTATAGCAGTGCTGTAGCAGTAGTCTGGCTGTTGGCAGCTGATTAACCGTGTACAGATAGAAGGTGCGAGAGGGGGCGTGGTCTGGTGTCTTCGGGATTTCCTGCACAGTATAAAGAGAAAAACAGAACAATATTTTGATAGGTTATTATATGATAGTTATTACTATATTACTATACAATTACTATATTACAGCTACAGTGGTAGTTGCATTTACAGTTGCACTAGGTTTTGGAAAGGCCACAGCAATATTGTCATATTGATGACAGGACAGACCCTGCAATGAGGGAAGCCCATTAAGTGTACTCATTGTGTCCAGCAATGTGGGGACCACCTAAAGAATGTTGTCCTGGGCCATTTGAATTTTAGGGCCATCCTGTGTGCAGATGGGTGTGTACCTGTAGCTGCACCAGATTCTCAGACAGAAGTGTGTATAGCATGTCTTTGGCCTCTTTGGCTGGAATCATGGCAAAGTCCTCCACTTGCTTCTGCTCCAAGTGCCGTTTCCGTAGTAACAGGCGAAAGATGCGAGCTGAACGTGAACCAAACCTGACACAAAGCACAGCAAAATCATGGCACAAAACCTAACCCGAGAAGAACAAAGAAGCAGAACACTTCAACCCCACTAACCTCTCCTGGACTACGGACTCCAGAGTGGCTCTGCCCAGGTTAGCCAGTGCACGATGCAAATCTGACCATAGAGTCAAAAGTCAACCATTTAATCACATCTTTCTACTGTTCTATAGGATGAAATTACATACAGAAAGCAGTAACTATCTTTTGCCGGAAACCACACCTCTTGGAGACTTTGAGGCCACTTGCTCGACAGCTTATTCAATAAATATCATTCTAAGGTAAAATAAGTTGCATGGAAACATCTCTTTTAGGTGGTTAATTTTATTTGAAAAGGATACTGACAACAAACATCCCTCCTCCACTGTCACCCGTCTTCCCCACAAATTCCATCTAGAAAAAAAAGAGAAATAATGAAAAGGTCAATGACACTATGGTGTAAAGTTCCATGTGTTTATGTATATCATTTATGTATATATACATACCGGATCATCAACAAGGAGACTGAGATATTGGTCTAAAATTGGCCTGGCGATGTTGTAATTGGATGGAAGAGCTCGGAAGATCTAATGGAATAAGGGAAACAGAATCAAACCATATTCATACATAAAATGTGAACAGACATAAACACAATGTACTCTGGCAAATATGCAATAATTACACAAACCACTAAAATGTTTCTCATTAAGAGCTTTATGAAACACAAACAGGCATGCCCGCTTGTTACCTCATTGGCTGAAAGGGCTTGTGTGAAGGCAGCATTTGCAGGTGTTGTGACTTCACTCATGCGTAACATGGTTCTAACTATCTCACTGCTGGTCTACAAGGAAAGAGGAAGAGAGAAATTTAGCCGAAAGAGACCTACATTCTGCCATTATATTATTTCCCTTGAGGAGAAACCCTAAATGTGATTCCAGAAGATTCTCTCTCAGATACATCCATGCAAGAATATTCAGCCCACAGATTAATTTTATCTCACAGTACATCTGAGATGAAGGTTTTGTCTGTTTTCTGATATACAGAGCAGTAGTTGTAGTCACCTGATCAAGTTTACAGGCAACGGCACTAATGATGGCCTGATCCCTGAAGTGCAGGTGAAACCGTTCAAAATTCACCTGCCAATAGATCCCTTCATCCCCACACTGCAGATAGTGAGAGAGAATCAATGTATTACACATGAAGTTTAATATACATGTGTGTGATGTCATTATTTTGATGTCATTTTTGATTACATAGATTTTTGATTACCTCACTGTTGTCTGTCTTGGCTTTCTTTGCAGTACTTTGGTCAGCTTCACCATCATCACTGCGTCTGCGTTTTCCCTTACCTGAACAATCAAAGCACCTAAATATTTCTAGTTGATAAAACCTAATCTACCTCTGTGTATATAATTATTATATTTTTCAATATACATTTCAATGATTTCTGCTTGAAAAACACACTGAACAGTTGTGTTTATGTATCTTTAATGTACTATTTAAATATGAAATGTGCATAAATATTCATGCTCTGCATGTATATATATATTTATATTGAAATAAAGCTATTAAACAGACTCAATTAGTTGCTGAGAAAAAGAGATAGTCATACTATACTGTAGTGCTATACTACATCAGCCAAGCCAAGTAATTAGTTGATATCATCTGGTCATTTTGACATTATTATGTTTCAGTCAATAACCACATCTGTGGAAGATCACGAGAGACAATTAGTCAGGTGTCCAAACTTTTGACTGGCGCTGTACATGACATACCAGTCATCCACCTCTGACTGAACTAACCTGTGATACTGATATAAGGAAGTTTGTAGCAGTCCGGGTTGCTTTCTGGTTCAGCGGGCTGTGTGATAGCCGGAGGCTGAGAGTCAACTGCACCTGCTGATGATCCAGCCGAGGCCACAGGAGGACAGCGCTGCAAAAAATGAGTCTCCACCAACCGGGAAAATGCAGTGACAACCTCACTGTAGTCCATACTCTGACCCTCTGCAACAAGAGTTTTAATAGAATATGTTTAATATACAAATCAAGACATTAAAAAGATGGAAATTAAATAAGCAATAAGGTACAAGAGGCTGTGCTATATCATGAATAAGTCACGGCTGATGGGCATTGTTAGGCACAATGCAGAGTGGATTCACAATACAACACTAGCCTTGAGTACCTTATTGCTTTTATAAAACAGTTACCACATAATACAAATATTAAATCCAAAAAATATGTATGAATTCAACTTTCATTAAGTAAATTTAGGTACTATTATACTTATACTGCTGGAAATAGTTTTATAATACAAATTTCAGACATCATGTTAAGAGTCTCTTCCTTTTATCCACATGTTTTTAGGCTGAGAGTTATTTATACCCTATTTTGTATAAATACATGAGTTGGCATAGTTTTCTTGTACAACTCACCTGGCATATTGTGGGTCAATCTGTCTGCTACAGTTCTGACTGTGTCGCTCATGGTCATCTGGCCTCTCTGCAGTATCTCCTCAATGATGAGCTCACCTGTGTCTCCATAAAGAGTCTTGGCCGTGTAGATGTAGCGTGGATAGCGGAGCATGTGCAGAACTTTCTCACAGCTGATCTGGTATTCCACAGGCCGCCCTGGACCACGACGCCCTGCACTAAACATACACATGCCATGCTGTACCAGCACACACAGAGATTTCTTGACCTAGCAGAAGAGTGTGTTGAAAAAAGCGAAAGAGAGAATAAGAGAAGGACATATTTAATGGCCAGGGGTGACTAATCAGGATTTGGCAGACCTATATGAGCTTACCAGGTCAAGAGACAGTTTGGTCTCATGAGCAAGAGCTCGTAGATTCAGAACTCCACTGCGGAGAAGGTGAGTGCCCACCTTCTCCACCACCTCTCCAAAGTGCTCCTGCAGGAGCAGGCCACACAGACGTGCCTCCTGGGTTGTCATCTGCATAAAGTAGAGGATCATTTAACAAGCAACTGATGAGATAAATGGCTGCATTCACAAACACTTGCAATCTTGTTGAACCTGACAAGAGCCACAATATGGCTCCAAAAATAAAAACACCATCATTTTCACAGTGTGACCTTTGAAAATCTCATACCTTCATCTCCTTCTGATTTTCAAATACTCGGCTGGTTTGGTTCATGGCAACTCTTTATTAACTTTTTTTATAAATTCACATTAAGGCGATAAACAGGGAAAATGCTTTAGGAAACAAGGCTACTGGTAAAGTGGCTCTTTACTTCTGTGCTATACCTGATGTCACTTAGAAAACTAAGCATAGCTGCCACTAAAATACAGTGATTGTTACTACCACTTAACGTACTTACTATATTATTTTTGTTAAAAGATATAGAGAATCCTCAGCAAATACTGTTTTGCATCTGTAATCAATCACCACAAATAGCCGAGCATTCAGCAAAGAGAAGTGGACCAGAAATGCTCATTCTGGTCATGCTGTAACATCAAACCCTGTTTGATGAGGCACTATCTTTTAAAAACATGACTTACATATCAGGACCGTAATGTATCGAAGGCGAATTGAGCAGTACACGTTTCACAATCCAACACATGGACATAGACTATGTTGTTGTCTAGCCTTTTTTACAAATCATACATCCCATACATTTCTACCATTGCACACACACACAAACTACATGAACACAGTTACCTCTGAAACGGAGCTGTCTATCTGTACTCTCCGAAGATCTTAGATGAACTTTGTAATCTCACATGTATCACCAACATTAAAGAGGTTCTGTTGAATGATCATATGGAGGACCAATAATGTCCGATTAGCAAACAAATCGTCGTTTTGAACCAATTCTTTTCATGTTCAGTTGAACCGATTCGGATAGCGTTGAAGAATCACTTGACTGTAGCAACTTTGTTTAGGAATGAAACAACAGTGAGTTGCAGCACATACAGGACATAAATACATGAAGGACATAAAGGACATTAAACATAAACACAAATGCAAAGCAATATTAAACAGAAAGCGTATTCATTTTTAATATGTCTGTTGTTACATGCTGTTTGTAACTATTAATAGTTTTAATAGTATGTTTATTAAAATAATTTAATATATTCGTTTAATATATATCGTTTTATAATATATTTATAAAAATTAGAATTTATACAATTTATTTTAAAAGATAATGTTACGTAATCCAGGGAAAACGGTAATAAAGTACCCCGTTATCAGATGGCACTACCGTCAGTGAACGATTACCATTTCGAATCGGTTCATTTTAAGTATCCGTCCGAATGAGTCGATTCGCTGCACTGAATCGGACATAACGCTCGCGTCAGAGCGGAGCGCCTCGCTTGGGTGGGCGGAGCGACGGCCAGCGCTGCTTCTGCTGTTTGGGACTGTTTCACGGAAAACATGGCGGAGGCTGCGGCGGTGTCTCCGCATCGCTTCTTCTGTCACTGTTGTAAGGGTGAAGTGAGCCCCAAACTGCCGGTGAGCTCATGTCGGTCGTAACGCTCGGCCGCTTCATATTCGTCGGTTTCTTCAGTCGTGCCGTTGGTTTCTCTGGTTTCGTTGTTGTGCTACAGTTAGCATGTTAGCTCACAGCAGTTTGTCAGCCTAATGTGAGTGAAGGGCCCCATTGGGTCATGTTGTTTGTATCTAAACACACTAAAATACGTGTATTGGTCGTTGTGTTCTGGAGGCCGGTGCTCGTACACGCAAAAAATAAGATGGATAATGTGTTTATTTCTTTATCACTAATGCTACACTCACTCAAAAGTCCGGTGAATGTACAGTCCTGTGTTTGGAGATGTTTTGGGCTGTCTTTCTGTATAAACGTCGACTTATTACTATTGTAAAACATCTTTAGCTTCAATACTTCTTCATTATGTTAGTACTTCATAGAGCTGTTCAGATATTTTTAAATGTGTTTCGCCCTGTTTGAGACTCGTATCAAAGCGAAAGCGAAATGTTTCTGTTTTACTGTAATGTAATGTCACATATATGTATATCACGAAGAACTGTAAATGACAGTGTTGATTTTAGCACTTGTTGGTCAATGTCAGTAAGTCTATCCATCGTGAGTTGTCTCAGTGAGGACAGCAGAGTTGTGCGTGATCTGTTTACTTAGCGGTTTCTCTGCTTGTGTTACCTGCTTGTTTAACAAGACGGAGACGAGACGCTGCATAAAATATGCTCCTGCTTAAAGTGCATGTCACATTATTTCTTTACGATGTACTACAGGTCAAGATAAGCATCTATTGTCTTTCATTTTAAGAGACCCATAGTATGACCTGTCTTGACCTGTTCAATTCTGAGAAGGAAAAAAACACGGAAGCAGCCTGTGTTGAATCAACTACTGTTGTGACCGATATTGTAGGGAGTGTCTCCTCTACCAGGCTCTGTGTTTCCTAATTCAAATGAGCTTGCTCTAGTACTATGCAAATGTATGTGTTCTTAAGAAAACACACCTGTTTGTTGTTTGTTTTTAATGTTGTGGAAGATTAATAAATTGGGTGATTTTAAAAAAGAAGAAAATTCTTCCATTATTTACTTACATTCATGTCATCCAAACCTGTATGACTTTCTGCTTATGAAGAACACAAAAAAGCATGTTGGTAACCAGACAACAGTGACACCCATTGACTTCCATTGTATGGACACAAAACCACAGAGACATTTCTCAAAATATCTTCATTTTGTATTCAACAGAGAATAAAACATACATGTATAGTATAGTATTTTGTATAGTATATTATTAATTGTGGTTTGCTCTTTGTTTAGGAGTATATATGTCCCAGATGTGACTCAGGCTTTATTGAGGAGGTTACAGAAGACTCCAGGTGAGCTTTTTACATATCTTCATTCATTGTGTCTAATGGCATGTTGCACTGCTAGATTACCACTGTGGCTCTTGCAGTACATTCTGTAGTCATGTAAATAAATCTCAGTTGTATCACCTGGATTTATAGCACCACTAGACGGATAATATTAATGAAAGGCTGGAGCTGGGAAATAATAGAAACCTAGGTTTTAAGACTTTAAAGATGTTGTTATATATATAATATATAATGTCATGCATATATATATAATATCATGTATATATATAATATTATATATATCATGTATATATTATTCATATGTTGTGCCAGTATCTCAAAATTCCAACAGATGCATGTCATGGTTCCAATTAAATTACATTTAATTCTCAGATTAATACAAGTTTTGCTAGGTACAAGCTAGTTTGAATATTAAAGGGAAAGGGTTAAGATTGGTTACCCACATTATGACAATCTGCTTTACTGCAAAGTATGTCTGTAATGGAGCAATGTAGTTTCTGGCTGTGCTAGTGTCCAGGTCTGACATGAATGTGATTGTTTTCCCCTCAGTCTTTTGGACAGTAGTTCAAATAGCTTTGATGACACAGCTTCACAGTTTGCTGAGGTATGTGGACTCCTTCCTTCTAAAACAGAGGTACAAAAAATCTGTACCCGTTTACATACATAAGAGCAGGGCAGGAGTTTGTTAAATGGGTGGCACTGGAGTAGGGTAAAGATGCATTGTACTGCTCCTTCCTATCTTCATATACGTATCTGTCTGTCTCTGTACTCCTGACCATCTTTTCAATAGCTATGGCAGCTGTTGTTTGTGGAGAGGCCCTTCAGTCTGGATCTAGACAGTCCTGACTCAGAGCGAATCCCGGGAAGTGGGAGTGGCTCTGGCAGTCTTGGATCTGTGTCATTTGGTGGTTCTATCCCAGGTGGGCTTGGTGGGTCCCTGGGGGGCCCTCTTGGTGGTGGGGAGCACTGGGGTCCTGGTCGTCCTCCACGCCTGCACAGTCAGAGGAGGTACCGGTCCAGAGGAAGCAGTCGACCAGATCGCTCTCCTGCAGTTGAGGGGTAAGTTATTCCCTAACTAGGGTCCCTGTAGCTCAGTTGGTAAAGAATTGCATTAGCAGCAGGTTGTGGGTTTGAATCTGTGGGTCACTTTGGATAAACGCCATTGGATAAAATTTGTGAATATAGTGTAAATTTCAGTTTTTCACTTGGTCATACTTGGTTATACCCTTTTAAATTATTTTCCCCTTTTGAATTTTTGCTTTACATTGCTTTTTTTCCAAAATGAAATGTACAAATGGCAGGAGATTTTAATGTCTTCAATACTTAACGGTACCAGTAAATGGGCAGCTGTTGAAATCACTGGCAAGAGTTTACATATACAGTATGTGATTCAGCTGGCAGATTAATAAAATACTTCAGGAAATGTCAGCAAGAAATTAAGGAAATTGGCAAAAATTCCCTGGCAGCAGTAGTGTCAGTTCCTCACTAATGTCTCCTCTCTCCTTCCAGAATAGTACAGCAGTTTCTCGCAGGCCTTTTTGCCAATTCAGGAGTTCCAGGCTCTCCTCCACTGTCATGGTAATGAAAAACCCGATTTTGTTATTTGCTGACATTTGCTTCTAATTATTTGTCTGTTTTCTGTAATAAATCCAGTTTCATTATTTCAGTTTTAAAACAATATGTAACTTTTAATTGATGTAGCGGCTGTCTTTCTAATTTGTTAGTAACATTACTGGTATGTTTTGCTATGTCTTAGTAGTGGATTTGAGCTTTGACAATTATTATTTTCATTTTCATTATGATTTTGGCCTTTTGTAGGTTGATTTCCCCAAAAGTGTAAACGGTGTGCCTGTGCTGTTTTAACCAATGCATAATTTGTGTGTTGTAGGACGGGCATGTTGCACTCAAACCCAGGGGACTACGCCTGGGGACAGGGAGGCCTGGATGCTGTCATCACACAGGTAGTTGAGCAGGAGAAGTGATTATGCACAGGTGGATTTTTCCAGTTCCAGTGTTCTATGTAAAAAGACTGATAATGTCTGTCTTTCTCATTCAGTTACTGGGTCAGTTTGAGAACACAGGTCCCCCTCCTGCAGAAAAAGAGAAAATTTCCTCCCTCCCCACCATTGTCATCACTCAGGAACAGGCTGGTTAGTCTTCTTCTCAAAGTTTATCCAAACCTTGTTTTTTGCTTTTTTAGAAGCACAGTCTGTTTTTAATTGTGATGTAAGACACAGTGGGTGTCATTCACTTATTAGTCTGATGTTGGATTGTAATTTGCATTAAAGGCAACGTTTATCTACTGAAATTGTTCTTATCCCCTGCACGGTGTCTTTTCTAGACTGCAATATGGAGTGCCCTGTATGTAAGGAAGACTACACGGTTGGTGAGCCGGTCAGGCAGCTGCCTTGTAACCACATCTTCCATAGCGACTGCATCGTGCCCTGGCTTGAAATGGTACGAGAAACAAGGAGGGAAAGAAATCTCTTTGGTGGATGTGTACTTAGGCTGTTACTTAAAAAGGTGTTTAAAAGAGTGAAAAGAGGTTTTGTTACAAAAACTAGTGAAGGTTGTTCAATGTGATAGACAGCAAATTATGCTGCCTTACGAGAGACTGCTTTACATTTTAGGTAAAATAAGGTATTGTATAAAGGTGCATGCAAGCCTGCTTTAGATTTTGGCTGCAGATAAGAATACATTGTGACTCAGTGAAAAGTTGAGGGATGTGTTGATCAGGAATGTAATATATATATAATTTATGATGTTCCATTTCGAATGCTGTCTCAAAAGTCTTTGTAGGCAGACCCATCACACTAGGGTTTGCAAAGGAGCAAGATCACGACTAGTCATTAACATATCTTTCTTCCTCCCTGAAGCACGACACGTGTCCTGTGTGCCGGAAGAGCCTGAACGGAGTTGATAGCAGCACTCAGTCCTCATCAGAGCCTTCCTCCCTTAACACTGATCCCCGCACACCGGAGAGATGGTCGTTCTGAGACAAACACACACTCACACACGTCTCACTTGAGCTCTGTGATTCTATTTGCCTCTTAATTTTTTCTCTTTGTTTGTCCATTCTCTCCATTCATCCCACCATACTGATGCATTTTTAATGGTTTGTTTACTACTTTTGTCTAATGCAGCCCTTTTCAGTTATGTCAGATGTGTCCCACTGTATTTCTGTGTCTGTCCCATATTCTCCAAAGCCTTTGATTCTTTTCACATTTATTTGCAGCATTTTGCCTAGATTGCCCCATTCTGTTTCTACCTAGAATGAACAAACAATGCAGGATGAGGGAATGGTCGGGCATATATTGTTGATATAGCAGTACAACTCCCAACTCATATTTAGATTGTACAGTGTTATGTTTCCCATAGAGACAAACTGTACTCCCTGGATAGCACCTCTTATCATTCAATGTGAATTCTTGTTGGGATGGGGGTACCATGTCTTTGCAGTTTATAAAAGTTGCTTTATTCCCCAGGCCTCTCATTGTTCTTGGATCCTTTTTAATTTACTGCAGGAGATCATGAATTTTTGTATTTCTCTCCTTTTTGCCTCCTTCCCTCTCTAGTGTGTATATCATGAACTCATCAGCCTCATTCAGTTGTTTAATTGCTGTAGCCCAATTTCTTTTGAATCTTATTTCTATTGCCATTTTTCTAATGTAAATAATTTTAGTTTGAAACTCATTTAAGGAAGACAAAAAACATTGATGATAAAAATGACAATGAATCGATAAATATTAAAGTATATATAAATATATATTATATGATGTGTATGACCATGATGTATTAATAATAAAACTGAATAAAAAACAGGAAACATGTTGATCTTGCTAAATTCACAGTATTCAGTGTGTTAACCCTGATGAGAAAAGGAGGGTTTGTTTTGCCATAAGGACCATTTTACTTCATGCTAAATAAGTAGACACAAAATGCTAATTTAAGAATTTTAAAATGATTGTTTTAATACCTAAAATGTTTAAATTGCACAGGTAAATTGAGGACTATTAGGCCATTGGGCATTATAATTGACCAATCAGGATTAAGTATTCCAGAGAGGTGTGTAATGTTTGTGGACTCCACACAGAAATACTTCCAGAACAAATGTCAGTGAACAGTTGTGTTAATTGCGTAAGATTATTTGTGGATAGTGCAAAGTTGCTTGTGAAATGATAAACGTCAAGTTACTCCAGGAAACAAATTATTATTGTTATTAACCACAAATTACTAATTGCCACATAAATTGTTATTTGACTGTCATTTGATATGCCAATACAGTGTATCAGTTCTCCATTCTCCAAAATAGACATACAGATTACAAAAGCAGTGATTGACTTTAGTGAAATGATTTCTGAATGAATGATGAAATGGTTCAACTGACTGGTTCAAGCTGATTGAAGTGCATATATGGAGTATGGAGTGAGATGGGGTGCTTGATGCCAAAAAGCCCAGTATTGATCCCAGACCTCAAACTCTACCTCCTCTTCAGGCCTGCAGTGATTCAGAAACATTTAATATCAAACAGCAGTTAGTTTAATAATGTAATCCTTTATAACAACCTGTCGTGTCTGAACAACAACAATTCCAACATTCCTTTACCTGCGAATGATTAACACTGCTGAACCATCAGGTCTGATATAGGCAGAAAGCTCCAGAACAGTGCTCTGACTAAAGGACATGCCCACTCTCTGTAACCCCTCCCACAGTAACTTGCTGTCAGGTTTAAAGGTATAAAAGACACTTCAATGAAAGGCAGAATCACACAGCCATGCAAAGACATGCTTCTGTTTATGTTTGAAAACTGCTCTATCTGCATTATATAATTGAGGTCAAAGAAGGACAGCATAGTTTTACTCAACTTAAGTATAATGAAATAAAAGTGCCTACTGTTAAGTTAGTGATTAAACTACAGGTATGGCTGTCCATACCTGTCCAATCTTTCCTGAAGTGGGCCATGCTCTAGAAGTTGGGCTGCTTGTAGAAGACATACAATGATAGGACTGTCCACAAAGTTGCTCACCCAGTTTGGCCAACCACCCAGATTAAGAGCCAAGTTCCAGCCTGTGCAGCCTGTGACAGCTATTCAGTTCCTAAAGCAAAAAATAATGCAATAACTACTGTAACTACTGTAACTCTCCTGAGGAAACAGAAGCGTTTCTGTGTCTTTTCTTTCAACCACTATTTATAACAGAACCAGTGTAAACTCAAAACAAGACTTCTGCCAGCAATGCATCAAGTTAGATTTTTATAGTTCGATCCTTGGAGGGATAAGGAGAGAGAAGTACAATCATTCACAATTTTTTCCATTTTTTAATATGATGAATGATATAGAGATGCAGATAAATGACCAAAGTAACATTTATTGTGAACCTTAACCTACATGTAAGTCTTTTGTTTTATTTAATATGTATTTTGGGCTAAGTGACTTGGCTTTAAATTCTCACATTTTTTTATACATTTCCAACAGGCAAGGACAATTTAGTTTCATCTTTCCAAATTCTTCTACTCATACCCCTAAAGCATCTTTATCAAGTACCTGTATGATGTCACATGCATAGTCCTCTGCTCTATCCCAGCTGCCCAGAGACACACCACAATCCAATGGATTCTATTCAGAACATGCCTCTGTTGCAAACAGGAAGTATTCTGGGTAGAGGTGGTGTGTGCTTCCCAGGGAGATGTCAGAAGGTTTGATATTGTCCAGGTACCAGTGATCACCAGCGCCATGGACATAGCGTGCAGCTTGTACATCACTCAGAACCTACAACAGGAAGGAAAGTAAGAAAGACTGCTTGCATCTTCACAAACATTATCAAG
Organism: Chromobotia macracanthus; assembly: GCA_036877525.1. Taxonomy (NCBI): domain Eukaryota; kingdom Metazoa; phylum Chordata; class Actinopteri; order Cypriniformes; family Botiidae; genus Chromobotia; species Chromobotia macracanthus. The sequence goes on along the minus strand of JAZGTH010000015.1, from coordinate 10,151,512 downwards.
CCCTGTTTCATTTTGGCCCAATGTGGAAGCAGAAGTCAGGCAATCTTGGTGAAGGGTGAGGAATAGAGTGCTGGGCTCAGATCCAAGGTGATCCAGTCTTGCGTCTCCAGGCTAAAACCCAAAGCCTGAAACTGTAATTTGTAATTTGGCCTGCAATGGTCTTGTTTCCTTTTGTCAACCCCCAGAATGAAAGATTGTACTTCCCATACTTCCCATACATAGAATAAAATAAACTCACTAAAATGTGTTTTGTATATTTGTTACTATGATCAAATACATTATTGTATCTACTATGCTGTACTGCGATCAAATCATTTTACAAAGCAGAGCTAGTCAAAATTATATTTTTGCAACATTAAGCTACTCCATGCACCTTATACAGTATATACTTATACTTATGCTCTTTGCCTCCTGCCATTCCTATGAGGGAACCTTTCCTAGCACTAACTGAATACGGCACACTGTAAACTGCCCAAGTTTTTATAGTACAATTATGTAATTAATTCTTTTCATGTGAATCATGAGTACTATGGTACTGCTGGTGTGCCATACTTTTATGTGAATATCTTCTCACACAGGGTGAAATTCTGGAGCTCATAGTCTCCTGAAGAGTCAGCATATGTGTAGAGGCAAGTTCATTGGTTTTACTCACCTACAAAAATTCATTTCCTTTCTACAACTTTTTTTTTTACCTGTCTTTCATCCATCAATTTTTCCCTTCTGTGATCTGTTGTCTGAGCAGCTAGTCTTTAGCTCCAGGGGACAGGAAAAGGACATTCATGGCTCCCCCAAATAATGTGCTGATACTAATGATTGGGATTCAGAGTCATTTTGAAGAGCTAAGATTCAGGAGAATAAAAGAAAAAGGTGGAGACTTGATATTAGGTGAATACACAGTAGTGTTGCTCAAAACCATTGATAAAGATGTGACTACATTTGGTCTTGCACCTTCATTTATGGTCTAATATTAGTTTTTTAATTTGCCGGCTAACAAATTTCTCTGATTTCATTTGCATGTGGTTGAAGGCAATATGGTCTCTGTTCAGAATTCTCACCCACTCCTGTGCTGTTCTTCTGTAACTATCTTTTACTCTTTAGTAGTCTGCTGCCAGCTTCACTGCTGACAAATGTCAAGAACTGTCCCATTTCTGGCATCCCAACCCAGCCAACTGAGTCACAGTATGTCGCATTGCACTTGCATATGACCGAACAATGACCAAAGTTCAGTGCTTGAAAGTTATTGATATTATCAGCTGTACAGATGGGCCACAAACATGCTTGATTTTTGCTAGAATTTTGGTTACTCCAGTGAACAGAATGAAATAAACAGTTTCTCTCATTCTGACAATGAATGTCGCAGATCGTCCTGGCACTGCAAACATTTACGTAAATGTGCTTTCACCATTATGTAAATGCATTTTCCCAGCCCTACGTATGTAAATATTACTGTTAAATTTGATATCTTTATTGTCTTCTAAATGTTAAGTGAGAATTTTCATCTTTAGTAACTTCATGTGTTCAGTGTACTATTTCAACACTCAGTTCATGCTACACACTAGTGAGCAAGATTTAACAAAGACTAAATCTGTATTATTAGTTGGTGAAATTCAGGCCAAAGATATTTAAATTTTTTTAAACAAGTTTTTATTATGAAATGAGCTCCATGCTTATAATAGTTTATTGAAGAATTCACATGATTTACAGGTGCACAACACAGAAACATGTGCATTACAAAAAGGCACATAATCTTTCCAGGATGGATGGATTTTTGTTGCTGAGAAATACGAGTTCTTTCTTTCCTTCTTCAGTTCGACCTATTGTTAAAACATGAAAAACATTTAAATGGTTATCTATGAACATACACATAACAATTTACTTAGATCATGTCAGAATTATCCTATATATACACAAGATGACAGCATATTAATGCCATCACAATTACAGGTGGGAGAAAGAGTAGAGAGGGAAACTAATTGTTATGGGTTTTGATTCTAATTGTAAATGTTGACAGTACATTTTAGATCTCTGTGGCAGTATTAGATAGTATTAAATACCTAAAGTATCAATTATTGCAACAGCACTAAACAAACTCCCTATCTTTTTGGGGGTGGTAAAGAGAGAAAGATATGAAGGTACCCAAAGCATCCAATTTATTCTGTTCAAATACCCTGAAAGCACACCACATTGTAATTACAACTTGCAAACTCATAATAAGAAACATCCCTGGAGGAATTGAGGGCAGCATTATAGGTATATACACACAGAATTGCCAGTTTCCTCTGCTCAATCCAGGCACATAAATACACACACTTACTGTGCGGATGCTGCAGCCAGTTGCGGTCTAAATAATACAGATAACAGCTCTCAAACTCCTTCTCAGTGTAGTTGGAAACAGAAATTGGAACAAAAGGTTCCATATTATTAAACCCCTCCTGAAAGACATAAAGGCACAGACAGAAACAGGGAGACAAAGTGAGACAGATAAAGACAGAGCATACAAATACAATATGCCCAATGCTCCAGTAAGATGAACATGTTAGGTAAAATAGATTGTTAACTCCGGGAATTTACTCCCAGTAGTTTAATGTGTGTGTGAGGGTTGCTGACCTCTCCTAGTAGCTCTGTGGGAAGATAAGCAGACCGTGGCTTGAAAAGAGACCCTGTCTGGGACAAAGCTGTGAGAATGGCACCTCCATTCTACAACAAAAAGAGCAGAATAAACTCACAGATAACAACTCATTGAGAAAGAAACCTAAAATATAGTTAGTGAGAGGTTCTTTACCCAATCATTTTTCAACATCTTCTTTAGATTATGAATCAAAGTCAGTTCCTCTGGCTCACACTACAATAAAAGGAAATGGAAATTTAGAAGTCAAACAACTTGAAACTGTATTCAAAGATGAATACATTTACATTTATTTGTTTAGCTTTAGATGCTTTTATCTTAAGTGACTTACAAAGACTAATACCAAATATATATTTGTTGAAACAGAATATTAATTTTTAATAACAAAATTTAATGTAAATGGTTATGCATGGATACAAAACATATGCAACTTTAAAGCAACTTACCACAGTCCTATCCTCCTTCTTAAGAGATGTTTTGCCCCACAGAGCATTTACTCCATCCACAGCCACAGCTAGTTTAAAGGCCCCCTCGCCTTGTGCGTCGCCCCCGGCCTGCAGCCTCAGCTCTCGCAGCACTGCACCCACCACATCGCTACTGCTTTTGACCCGATTCACACCCTGTTTGAGGAAAACGAAAAACAAACATTAATAAAGACAAAACAAACAAAAAACAAAACAAAATTGACCAAAACAGATATGCAAATAAAAAGAGGCTATATAGTGACTACAAAACTTTTAAGGACCATAAAAAATTAAACTGTCAATTTGATTTAATGCTATTGTGATGATGATGATGACAAATTACCTGATCTACAAGCTCCCCTAAAGGCCGCCCTTCCTCAGTACTTTCTCTCTTTGTCCACACATAACGCTGTGTTGTCTTTATCTGTAAATTGAAGTTCAAAAATCCCATGGTGATGCTCACTTAGCAGATCAATAAGCCATCAAAATATTTGACTAAAATAATAAATAAATGACCATAAAAAACACATTGAGCTATAAATTTAATCTGACACGACAGTGGTTCATGAAGGCATAATAAGAGTTTTGTCAGACTGTCATAGAAATGCCAATATCAAATTTAACAACTCTGAAAATCATTAAATAAATATAAATAACGTTTATTAAAATGTAATACGTCTAGGAAAAACAACAGAAATAATTCAAAAGTTAAGATGCAAAGATGTCATTCATAGAAATAGATCTTACAATAACCACATCTAGTACCTTGGATAAAAAGCACTCATTGGTAATTTTGAAGTTCTTTAGCCACTGAGATGCCTGGATTGGCTGGTCAAAGCGTGAAGGGCGGGAAGAGGAGGGCAGCAGCTCTTTACAGTTCTTCACCCACAGATGTGCTACAGAGACAGAGAAAACTCAATAAGACGTCAAACTTTCCATCATTATGTGTCTTTAAATGAGGATTGCACAACTTACCATCAGTTATGTGCAGAATCAGCCAGCCCTGAGTGTAGCAGTAATGCAGCGCATGACACAATGACATAGTCTTACCGGTACCATTCAGTCCATCCAACATGCACAGTTAAGAATACTGACACACAGGCACTTATATTGCAACAGAAGTAAACAGCCACTTGAGCTGACAGCTCACTGGATATAGAAGCACAGTGTCTATGTAAGGATACAGAGTACATAACGCAGGGCAGGTTTTCTGTAATCAGCTCTTTTAAGGTAAGAGATGAGCTCCAGAGCTGGCTGCCTCACCATCACACAGCCTTCATTAAACGTCTTTATCTAAAACAAAACCACACACACATGCAAACCTTAGATTTGCAATTAGCATTGATAAAAGTCATTGCACAGGTTCTGCAATGTTGTACCTGCAACTGGAAACGAGGAGGCAGTCCATGAGGGAAGAGTGTGTGGATGTGAGACGGAGGCAGGGTGTAATATTGCCCAGTATGCTGTTCAGAATGGCACACCTGAGGAAAAAAAAAGGAGAGGGTTGGCAAAGAGCAATACTTTAACATATTTCCCATGCAATTTAAAAGAACAGTTTACCAGAAAAATATATCGATAAGTGCTATGCAGTTACCAAAGTGCTCCAAGGCAACAGAATGTAATCGTTCTGCACTTTTTATACTATGGACATGAATGTCTCATATTGTGCGACTTGTTAAGAAAAGCTGTGCAATTAAAAAAAAAAAATCATAACCTGTGAGCAACAGTTAGTGATGGTTGCCTTACAAGCAAGTGTCACTGAATTGTGCACTAATTAGTCAACAGAAACCTCTGTTGATATATTAATGCAATATTTGAGGTGGTTGAGTACAGATGAATGTCTACAGTAGACAATGTATGTGTGGAGTTTTGTGAACACACTGGATCTTGCTCTGAAGTTCTGAAGACTGACAGAAGATTCGGCTCTGGTGACGCCGTCTCCACAGCAACAGTCTCCAACTGTTGGCCACTGCTACCTATGTGAAGGGGTCTGAACTTCTGTGTTACCTGGTAATAAAATATTTAAGTTAACTATGGTAATTAAATGTAATTGTTACATGTACACGTGTTCTGTAAAATGCTTATGACTGGCTGGGTTTAAAAGCTTCTATGCTCTAAACCGTAAAGCAAACGTAAGGAGACTTACCGCTGGACGCAATCGCAAGTACAGTTTGTGCAGATTCATGTTCTGAAACAAAAAGCAAACCAAATTCGTACATTTGGCTGTTTTAACACGAGAGTTGCAAGGGTAGCAAATTATGCTCACTCTAAAGCAGCCGACAGCTTTTGAAACGACTATTCATATGGACGAATGACTTAAAAAATCGTCTACGTTCGGGCCGGACATTAAACATTGTCGATGAAAAGAAATTACTTCCTGCGTAAGGGTCACGGTCAAAGATGCTGCCTGCGATCATCACACCTGCCACATTTAATGTCGGCTAAAGCATTAGTGCATGAGGCAAGATGCCATTACATGATGTACACAAAACAGAAAAGACTGACTAATCACTATAACGTACCACAGGAAAAAGTCATCCAATGTTTAGAGGCCAAGCATTCACACGAGGACGAAATGCAGAAAGATAATGGCACTGCTTGTTGATCTGTCCGACCCGTGCTGTCACAACCCGCGGTCGATGGAGGTCGCCATCATTGCTTCAAGACAGGAAATTACGTCAATACGTAAATGTCGTAGAAGTACGACCACTAGAAGGAGACGTGGAAAAAGAAGGCAAACCGTGGTCGTTCCAAATAGACACGTAATAAAAATACCTTAAAATGTTTTTCAAATGATCCTTATTTTTGACCCCTAAACTCAAGCGTCCTAATCTCGCACTGTGGATGCTGCACTCTTTCAATGGAGTATTTCTAAACAGAACGCACCCAAAAATAATGTTAATTGATAACAACAGCAGCAGCTTCTTGTGGGCCCGCGTGTAATATATTATTTCATTAGCTGATTTTGAACAGGCAATAATCTTTTCTTTTATGATCACATTCAAATCGGAAGTATTGGAAATTGTTTTATATTACTGGCGATATTTGTTTCTGCTACTTTTTACGTATATATTTACGTGTATATTTTATAGTTTTAGGCTTATCCCAGAGTGATTAAAATATGCTGTTTTAATATATGTAGTGTGAATGTTTAACAAATAGTTTTCTTCTGTTACTACAGTCCCTTAGCATCATGGTTACCAAGGAGACAACTGTTTCAGTGAAAAGCATGCGTCAGGATAAATAAGAAACGTGATGTGTAAAGAAAAGAAAGAAAGAAGGAAAGAAAGAAAGAAAATAAAGAAAAGGTAAATCTCCGGTGAACAGTAAAAACAGGCGTCATTTCTAATCAAGCTCTCATTTTGATTGTCAGCTCTCTAGTCATCTTCTACACCCACTTAGTAGAGCTGTTATTAGGGCAAAAACCTAAAACCAGATAAAAACGATATGTTTTGTACCCAGAATGTGTTCATATATTATACACGCTTCTATTTTAATGGATAGTACGGTATTGACTATGTCTTATATAACCTAAGTTTGTTTGTCCAGTGTGATCGCACCACCTATAGGTTAGTACTAGTAGAGCGCCGTTACTGCGTGTAATATCATGTCGCATGTTGTAATACGTTGTAATACGTTTCCCAAGTATTGGGAAAGATACAGAATAGGTGTTGGCTGTAGTCTTTCACTGCGTAGTACATTTGTTTCACAGACAAACGTCTGAGCATGAGAATTTCATTCTCATTATTGCCTGTGTCTAAAATATCACAAAATATTTATTAATCAAATAAATAAATGCCTTACTTTTCGATGTTATAGGTGGCTAGTAATATTCACTTGCACAACTGTTAAGCATGCAAATCGGTCATTATGTATTATTTAAATATTATTTTCAAACACACATGCACACGTGCTTTACAATTTTAATGTTCATCATTACTTTGATCCGGTCTTTGATTGTGCCGATAAAACAGCATCCGCTAGGTCGATTATTGCGGGCGGCCCGATATACGTCTGTTTACATTTCGCTTTTATTGGTGGGTAAATTTAGCTCAAGTTGAGGGCATCAGCTCAGTAACCGAGCACAGACAGCATGGTCATTCCTCACCTCTGTTTCCCCTCCTCGGTTAAGTTGGCTTGTGGCTATTTGCGTACACAATGTACGACCATGCTTTTGGTGTAAAACAACTGCGCAAGAGACGGATAGAAACAGGGGGGCGAGGAGAAGAAGAAGGGGGGACGTGATTACCGTATGGTGTTGCACAATGTTCATCTTCGTTGGTCCTTCGTTTCGCGCAACGGACACGCAACATCCCTCCATTTATCGTCTCGGCTTGTTGCGCACACTTGTAAATTAGCTGCTGTTTTAACGCGATACGTCCTGTTTGCAGCTTGGGTAAGTGAATCTCCTTTTTGGAAGCAATATGGAAGTGATTGTTATTGTTTTCGTAAATCTCCGATGAGTTTTGCGGCGCACTTTCGAATTGTGCTACTCTCGTCGCTTAATAAAAATGTAATTTGAAACTGGGCATTCGCATTCATCTGTTAGGCCCTAGCGCATATACGCAACAATACTTTATATCGTAAACATGCGCACGTATAGTATCGCTTATACAGTTCTGGGTATTCAAATAGCAGTGGTATAATTCTGGATAAACTCGATCAATATAGCATATAAAAGCTAAGAAACAGAGAACTAGAAAGACTAGGCATGTCGAATAGGACGCAGTCTTGGTATTCGATTTATGTCACTTTCTGGACAACTTTATGTCGATACTGCCCAGCGCTGTAAATAAAAGTATCGTATTTCTCTGTTTTCCTTTCAGTGGAAAACCTGTGCATCGTTTCTTCAAATCTATCTATAGCGACGGAGCAGTAACTTATATCGCATCCCGCTCATCATGCCCCATCAATCAAGTCGTATTCACTTTGCATTTACATGCTGCGCTTGTTCGATCTAGCACTGAGCCAACTAAAACATTATTGTCAAAAAACCCTCATTGATTGTCCATTTCTCTGTCTCCGTGTCCTTATCATATAATGCTCTAATTTTTTCTGCTATTTATGGAGCACCGGCTATATCTAGGTCACAGAGGAGCATGCAGAATTAAAAATATATTGGGTTTATCCCAATATATTTTAAAATTTGGCAGATAGATTTCCTGGCAAATCATGATCAATTCTCTGAATTAGTTCTCAGAAATCTAAGCTTTCTGTTGCCAGCTGAAGGGCAATGCTCAGTGATGTCATTTTGTTTTGGCACTGTAATGCAACTTCAGACTAATGTATACTTTCAAAAACTGACTAACAATAATCTCAGAATCCTAGCCGATCCTAATAGTTCTGCTTGCCTGAGACAACAATTTACAGGTTAAAACTTTGACAGATACATGAGAGAACAGAAGACCCTATTGGATTGAACTGTATAATATAAGTTTGTAATGAGATAACATACACAAACTGAAACATAGTGAAACCTTTATAACTTCCTGGAGACTTGCTGCACTTGATGCTAAAAGGCTGGGTTAACAATACACTGGTTAAACATGAATAAAAGGGGTGATGGTTGCTGGAAAGAGGTTTTTGGAGAAACAAGAGGGAAAGAAAAATGCACAACAGGAAAGAAAAAATGTAATAATCAGGGATGACGGGAACAGTGGCTCTTACAGATTTCTATTTGCAATAGCAAAAACAGATAGACAGATTTTTTGGGGCAAGCATATGGGTTTGATTTACAGGGTAACAGTGATTCTTAATCACTGTTCAATGTGGTCTGTTTTGAGAATGTCTTAAAGATGGAGTGTAAAAGAGAGAGCTAATTACATATTGAAAGAAAAATATCTCGACTAGCAGTAAAGTAAACAAACTGAAAAGAGAACTGTGAGGAGGTACAAAAGATGAATGATTGTGGTAAATGTTAAAAAAGTAGGCTTAGGTCCCAGGGAGAGAAAGACCCTCAAATGTCCTTCACACTTTGCTTCTAAACTGTGCTACTAATAGCCATAGAGCTCCGTCTTTTGCACTCTACAACACACACACACGTCATTGTGCTTCATTCTCTCTTCACCTCAGGACATTTTTCTTGTCAAGCGTTCCATTGGGATTGTTTTCTTAGCACAAATCCTAGAGGAGGAGCTGAGAAGATTGCACTCAGCAAGTGAAACACTGCCGGATTTTGTCCTGTTAAAGAGAATTAGATGAGGCTAAAACAACACACAATAGGTTTCTTTTACTAACTAAAACTGTGGGTAAAACACTTCCCATAATGATTATTTTAGGAAGCCCAAATATCAGTGAGGAAAGCTTTACATTGTAGTCATACAAGATGAGAAGAAGAGAGAAGAGAAATAAAGTAGAAATTGCTTTGACTGAATCCACTCAAAACCCCACAGATGTCTCAGACTACCGATCCCGGGCTTTATCAGCCTGTTCCTCCCTTCGGGCTGAAGGTCAGCCGCTGGAGTTTTATGGGTCTCCGGTGCAAGTTAACACACATGAGGTCATCATTCGGGAATATTCCATAAAAATGACCTCACTCTGTGTGGGAAAGCACCTGCCTTTCAGACAACTCAAAACAGGGTTTCAGCCAGCTTTTCTAGAAGGCAGTTGCTGGGGATTTTTACGTGGGTAGGTCCCGAGGGAACTGGTTTATAGGAGATTGAGATGTATCATGCTGTTCATGTACAGTATCGTGTGCGTTAACTGTGGATTCAGACTGTAGATTCAGAGTTAACTTGAAAGTGGACATTATCTGGCTGACCTCCTTCTGTTGGCAGTTACTGTAAAGCTTAAAATCAAAGATGTTTCTGCACATGGTCCATTTCTTTAGAAGGGGCTCATTGAACTCAGAAACCTCTCATTAAACACATCAACTCTGATTGTGTGAGATAAAGCTAAAGTATCTGTATTTTTAAAAGATAAATTTTTAAAAGAAAAACGAGTTTGCTAGCTGATGGATAATGTGTCAGTGGACATTTCTAATACAATACCAATACTCAAAAAACAGATTTGAGGTTAAAATTGAAATGATCACAATTTTCTCTAATCTGCTACTAACAAATACATTTTTAAAGTACAAATATTTAACTTGCCAAAAGTATTTCATATCATATCATGGATATTTAATAACAGATGCCATCAGCATCTGTATCATCATGTTGGTAGCCAGCTGTACATGCCTCAGTAATCCGTGCCTCTAAATTGAGCACTGGTATGTGTATGTGAGTATGTGAGTTAGTCAGTCACAGTGATATCTTAGGTAACTAGAGAGTTGTATGTAAAATTTGAGATTGTTTGTACAAGAGCTGGAATTGTAGTATGTTGTTTGGAGTCAGTACATAGAATACAATTTTTTGTTTTCTGTTTAACTGTCTATATGCTGGTGTTTTCTGATGAAACATTTAAAATGCATGTTATATCATGTGATAGTGTAAAAGACACTGTAAGTAAGCACTGTAACCATTGTTCTAATGTTACTGTTACTTTCTCTTGTAGTGCCTTCCATGGTACTAATTCCTGATTACTCCTTCAAGTCAAGTGAGATGATAGAAGAATATGAAATAAGGCAGAAAAACATAACATCATTTTGTGTGATAAACTGAACAGTATTGACAAATTTTGGCCTGGAGGTCTGTTCTGACAAATATTTTATCCACATCTATCACTCTGAAAGCTCAGATGGATAAGAAAAAGCAAAAGATGGCATCTGCACTGAGACTTGAGAGACAAGAACAGAAGGAAAAGAGAGAGGATGGGAAGAAAATGAGAAAGACCAAGGGGACTGAACCAGACGCTTCCTCAAAGAGCACCAACAGTGAACTTCAGCAGCAGAGCAGGCAGGAGGAGTTAACAGTTATGAAGTCTGACCAGTCAGATGGAAATGTACGAATGAAAATAGGGGTTGGAGCAAAACGGACCAAGAAGCCCCCAAAGAGCCTTGAGAACTTCATATGCAGGCCCACAGTTAGAATCTCTCAGAAGTTTGCACACGGAGATGGACTTAGCTCATACGGAGGTGGAGGTGAAGGGTCAGGGCCTGAGAACACTGGAGCAAACCAATCAAATCAAGAGATCCAGAGAAAAGACAGCAGTGATTGCATTTCTTTAAAAACCTCCACAACTGCATCTCCTACTTCCTCCAGAAAAGCTGATGATACACGTTTTATTCCACACTCTAAAAAGGTATGTTTCTTCTTTTTTTTTTTTTCCTTTTAGTTGTAATGTAAAGCTTAACATTTGTTTGAAGTTAATTAAAAAATATTAATAGTGACAAATACTTGTTTTTATTTGTATCCGCATTAGGACATTTTTAGACACCAGTGGTTGGACATTTTTAAATCTATTTTTACATCCCCTCATTTCACCATGTGCTCACTCTCTCTTTCATTTTCTTTTGCTCATGCTGTCTTCTTCATATTACTGTCTTCCTCCTCTGTCTCTGTCTTCTCTCTCACAGACAGTTGCTAAAAAGGCTGCTGCTTAATATAGTCCTCCTATTTACCTTGATCCTTTGTTTGAATACTTTGTGTTTTGTTTTGCTCTCTTTGTTCAAACACCAATTTTTTTGTTAAGATTTCTTCCTCCTCTCTTATTCTGTCATATTTATCTCTCACTAATCATCAGAATACTTTGAGTAGGCCAGGTGATATATTGAGTATGTACAGTACATTTAATATTATTATGCTTGCGGTATAAAATTGTAAATGTTCTGATGATTACAATTCACCCTTATTGGAACCTGAGCATGTCAGACAAAGGTGAATCCGTTCTTTTAAACTGTTTTGAGTCATTTCAGTGATTTATTTGCTTTACAGAGACGTTCATGGAAGTCTCCATGTAATATTTTACACTATTAACACAGTATTCACAAATACTTCAATGTTCATGTTTTTAGCTGTATTGTCCAGTTCTGGGTCATATATTATGATATTGTTAAATTCAAAGTTATAAGTTAGTAAAGCCTGTCAGATGGATGTTGAGATTTCTTGAAATTTATAGCCAGTCTAGACTGTCTTTGGCTTAATTTTACCAGACATCCTACAGTGACCTGACTGAAAAAATGATTTCCTAATGAATTTTGGTCAACTCATGTTTTCTCATCCAACAGGCTCCATCAAAACAGACAAAGAAAACAGATTCAAAGTCATTATTGACATCAGATGGACCCTCATATGCAGTTCAACCACAGACTGATAGCAAAGTACCCCTTTCTGACAGGGTAGCCTCCTCTACTCCACTGAAGCAGACATATTCACCTACAGCCGCTCCTTCTCCACCATCTTCATTGCAACAAAACTCCAGTCCACATGACAGCACCCAAATTTTTAATGTTCAGAAACTGAAGGGTGACAGTCTTCCTACTGGAGCAACAGTAATTGCCTCCCTCCCTTCACATAGTCCAAAAGATACAACGCTGAAAGCTCAGTCATCACAGCAGTCATCTTCCAGTTTTGAAACTCACAGTGAATCCTCATTGTTTTCAATATCTTGTGGTGAGAATGTGCTGTCCATAAAGCAAATGCCCTGTCCTCCTAAACAGATCAAGACCTCCAAAATCAAGGATAATAATGCTGAAAAGTGTTTGAATGTAAATGCTAAGGAGGACAACAAACATGATGGAGATTCTAAAAACATGTTTAAAACAGTAACTAATAAAAGAAGTAAAGGTAATGATTCAGTACATCAGCCAAGTCCCTCTATGAAAACACAGTCAGTCCTTCCTGATTTAAGTAAATCTGTCGATTCATCAGTTCCTGAGAGCAGCACATGTACATCAGAGGTACTGGAGGGCAAAGTATGGAGCATGAGGCATAATGAAAGTGAAGACGTAGATGACAGCAGAAAAATGACTATGGAACCTGCCCAAACTATCCCTGTTGCTGTCAAGCCAAAGGATGGCAGCAGGGTGGGGCACACAAATGACAAGAATAAAAAGAGAGCTCGACACAGTTCAGGCCATGTAGAAAATGTGCAGTCCTCCTCTCAAACCCAAACCCAGCACAATACCAGCTGTGCTGATTCTCAGTATAACACTTCCATTTGTTCCACTGACAGAACTTCAGGTGATGAGACATGTTTACACTCAAAGCAAATCGGCAACTCACAAAAGACACAAAAGGTTGTTAAAATGACGAAGGTGGCAAATCAAGTGGAAAAGATGGATCTGGTGAAGACAGCTAATGTTAGTTCCACTGCTTGTAAAACAGTTCCTCAAACATCTAAACTGAAAAAAATACCTTCCAATAAGTCCTCAAAGGCATTGGCATCACCACAACTTAAACCAAGACCAGTTGGACGACCTCCTAAACATAAACAACTGCAAAATTTATCACCCAGATCAGAGGTCATGTCCCATGAACCTCAGCCCAAGAAAAGGGGCCGTCCAAAATTGATCAGGTTGGATGAAACTCCTCAGGGAAGTAATGTACTTGAATGCACAAATGTTTCTGATCCTGAGGTTAACCTGAAACTTCAAAAGCCTGTGCAAAGAAAACGAGGTCGGCCCAAACTTTCCTCCATTCAGCCACTGAAATCATTAGACTCAGGATCTGTGAGGAAGGGTGCTAATAATCCCCAAATTTGCCGCAAAAGAAATAGGTTGATAATGAAGACAATTATCAAAAATATCAATACAATGAGAATGAGGAAAAGAGATGAAGTGCTCACACAGTTTCTTTCTGGGCAGAAACAATGCTATAAAGCAGATTTTGCTCAGAATGGCAATGAAGGAGATGCAGACTGTTCAGTTTCAGATCCTACACAATCTTTATCCTCACTTGTAACATCTTTTGGTGGAAAACTTGGTCCACAAATTAATGTTAGCAAGCGTGGAACTATCTACATAGGAAAGAGGAGAGGTCGTAAACCTAAAACTCAAAGAGAAAGTTTTGACCATGACTCTGAAATTCCTGTTCAAAAGTCTCAGCAAATGGCAGAATCTTCAAGTCAGTTGAATTTATGGTCTACTCCTGGAGAACACAGCCAATCTGCTTTATCTCACTCATTTAAACACCCTGAGTCTTCTTCCTGTACTGCTGGTTGTTTCAGAAGAACGATTTATACTGGCAACTGCGAATATGATCAACATTCTGCTCAGTTCCCAGAAAACAGTTCCCAGAAAGGTAAAGCAATGGCCGAAAAAAGATCAAAATCACATTCTTCCTTGCAATCAACAACACATCCTCTGACCACAACCCAGTTAGGCTCTGTAAGGATGCAAGACTGCAGAACAGCACACCTTGCCCGACAAGTGTTAATGGAACAAAAAAGACCCAAATACAAGTGCCATAGACAAGGTCATACTTGCTTTAGCCGTGATAAGATTAGGAGACATAAACACAAATGTAAGAGGAAGTATCTTCAACTCAAATCTAAGAGACAAGACCCAGCCTTTCTGGCAGAGGTTGAGGACTTAGTGGTCAGACTTAGCGCAATTCATATTGTGCATCATATTGCTCAGGGAGCGTGTGGAGATGAAGCTAAATCTGGAAGAAAGAGTTCAAAAGGGAAAAATCACCCGCATGTTCTTCAGTGTCTGCCACAAAACCTTCACCATCCAGCTATGTTTCAAATCAACTTCAGTGGGTACTACTCACCCCAGTCTGATTTTCCCCATGATTCTTTGCATTACGCTGGGATGGCAGATTTTAAAAGGAACAACGGTTGTCCCTCACAGCCAACTGAACATATTGTCACACATTGTCCAGTGGTGCACAAACTTGGATTTCCACTAACAGGAGGTGGTTGTTACCACTCGCCTTGCAAAATACCACTCTCAGCCACTTCTTTTGGTTTTGGGCTCTACAGAGGATACCCTCCTTCTGCAACTATATATCCTTCTTCACCTTTTTTACCCTCATATGTGCACCCCTACTCCAAAAATCCCATTTTAAGCCCATCAAAGTTCCATAAAAGGAAACATAAGTTTCTGAGACGTGATTCTGTACTTTCTGGAGGGAAGCCACAGGGGACCTACCCTAATGTAGCTTCTCAATCCTCTGCTGACTGGTTCAGTAGAAATAACTGGCAAAGGGTTGACAACAGAGATAAAAGGCTTGTGGATGATAGGCTTAGAGGAAGAGAAGGAATAGGTGGCCTGCTAGGACAAAGTAAGCTCAGAAAAGACAATGTAAGTAGAAGATCTTCTCATTCCCTCTTCTCTTCCTCAGTGCCCACCAGCAAAGCGGACAAACATAAAACTTCACAGCTATCTTATATAGGACCAGCAAACCTGAGGTCAATATCAAAGGTTAGGTTGGCAGAGCATCAGCAGTCGTGGAGGTGGAGAGGATGCGTTGAATCAGAAAAGAGTAATAGCATCTTAAATCAAGAAGCTGAGTCGGTGTACCAAGAGGATGAAACTCTTGCGAGTCCAGAGAGTGATGAAGACCTACCAACACCCTCTCAGTCAGACAGAACAACCCACCATCACACTTTCTTGAAAAATTCCAACCTTGCTAGTAGTGCAAAGAATCGAAGGACAATCCAGAGGAGTACTTATAAAGTTCAGTGTGCCTCAAGGAACTTAATGAGACCTGGAAGCTCATTGATGAAGGGACCTTGCTTGACTGGAGACAAAAGAGTATCAGGTGAGTGCATGAGATTATTGTTTCTTCAGTGACAAATAGAATAATGAAAGACCTGTTTAAAATTGACCTGTTAATTTTAAAAACAGACCTGTTTAGGGGTACATTTTTGTTTGGCATTGGGGTTGGAAAGGGCTTATGAACATATCCAGTAGACTTTTGCTCTTATTAACTATGTGAGATGAAAAAATCTTTGAACTAAAAAATTAGAGTCATTTATTTTAGAATCGAGAGCATATATGCTTATTATATAGACCAGATTTTGCTTTGTGAATATTTGGTAATTAGATTTCCGCTGGCAGAGAATCTGTTAGAAGTCTTTTGAGGGGTATATGGTCTCTCTTGTGTATAAATATTGCTACATATTTGCTTTGTTATGTGGTATCTTGGCACTGATGTTATTAGTGTTATGTAATGCTTGGCAAAAGCTTTAGACTTGCACTCTTGTGCATGTTTTCAGTGTCTCTATAAATCTCATACTATCATTAGGCTGATTGTCGACAGCAGCTGCAGTGAAAATGTGATTGATTGCTAAGCTAAAATGACATTGGTTTACATTACGAAAAAGTATATAGGTGCTTTGTCCTCCAACCTAAAGTGTGAAACAATGAAAGCACAGAAAAATCAAGTTTGTATTGTCATCAGTGTAGTTTTGCTGCTCACACCCTTCTGTTTGCAAACACACACCTTTAGAAGCAAAAATGATGCAAACTTGGCTAATTAGCACTGCAGTAAACATATGGTAAGAAACAAACCCCAGCACGTGAAGAACTCTCAGCAGAAGCTCAGAGGAATGTTATGTCGCATAGTGAGCCCTGTCTGCTTGTCTTTGTGTGCCCAATTTTACTATTTATTAGGGACATAGATAATGCGGTAATGATGAAAAGTCCAATGGCAAATTGAGCAACTGTTATTTGCTATAAAAATAGGCAGATCTAAAGCTGCAATCTGTAACTTTTTCTGGTTAAAATAAACAAAAAACAGCTACTGAGCAAGTACATAACAGATCAGTGTCCAAAATGGTCTGCTTAATGTACCCTGATTCAAAACAGTATGATCATAATAATGATTTGTAATTTGAGCTGCCAGGTCGGACTTCACCGGACATAAATATAAGTACATAACTTGCAATTTTATGTTTGAAACAGATAGAGAGGCAAATGTTACAGATTGAAGCCTTAACCTTTTGCCCTACCCGATAATGGTGCGTCAACATTTAGCAGGAACGAAACTGTATTTCTCATTATTTTGATTAAAAATACATTTTTGTCACTGTGACAATGGGATTATTCAGCTGTTTTTCTTTGTATGTTTATGACAAGCAGGTCATTGTCTTGCCCGCAGTGCCATGTATAACATGGTGTATGAGATTAGACACAGAGACAATGGTAATTTGGGGTGGTTCTTGGAGCAGTCAAGCTTCACTGTGGTGATGGGGGTTCTACCAGTGACTTTCAAAGTGACTCACACATCACCAGTCTGCAGTCAGACCTGCAAGCATTGCATAACTAACCCAAATCCATAACCACAAGCCTACCATCACCCCAACTATTATTACATGAAACATCCGAATGGGGAATACCAAGACCTAAGCAACTGTCCTAGATGTGAAGGTTTCAGCATTAGTTGACCTTCAGGGATTTTCACAGCCTCTAGTTTCAGTGAGCAGTAGTTTATAGAAGTTAATTTGCTGTTATACTGAGAGTGGGCATAAATTCATATAGGTTATCAGAACTATTCTGAACAGAAATGTGAATGAAGATCTTACGTTTCACTAAGGTGATATGCTCTAATGACTTTTTGCTTTTAATACTCTTTCCCTGTAGACTACGTCAGACAGTGTTGTCTTTATGTAAAAGAGAACCATCCATAGTTGTGTTATACATTTAACCATTGTGAATTATATGCTTATTTTATCTTGTTCCTTCTAAAGAATTTCTATTTAAGATGCTGCCATAAACCTTCTGTCGGCCTGTGGCCAAAATACTCTGGGTATAATACCGTCTGTTTGAGTTGGAAAGAGTGATCGAGGGAGAGCCAGCATTCAGCAGAGGAAAGGAAGTGTAATGCTAGGGAAAAGGAAGAAATCTGAGCATGGAAATCTGCAAGTGAAATGTGAAAAATGATTGACAGAAAGAATAAGGGGAAAGAAAGGAATGTTGCTCTAAACGAAAGGAAATATATATGGCAGTAAGAGTTTTGTAATCAGAGCCAGATGTGCCCTAAAAATGCCACCCTTGAGTGTTTGGACTGTAAAAATATTATTAAAACTGACCATATCTGATATATTAGATGTTAAGTTTTCCTTACACTTTTCGTTCAGATGTGATGTAGATTTTAACACACTCTACATCTGACTGACATCCAGAGAGCAAAAATAGCTTTTCTGGAGCTTAAGAAAACATGTACATGGGCCATACAACACCAAACTAAATTTCATGATTCTGTCCCGCTGAAACTATTACAGTGTATATAACTGTATTGTATTACAGAATGTGTATATGTAGATTATATATAATTATATTTACACAATATTATATAAATATATATATATTCCTTCTTTTTCCTGCTTTCTTTTTTTGCTCATTTGTTCATTCATTCCTTTCATCTCTTAGAGAGATTTTATAGAGATAACTGTGATATTAATCACTACACATCCTTTTAAGTCACTGATTTTCTTTATATTCTGTAAAATGTGTTGTTTTATCTCTGTAATAAAGTCTGTGTAACACACCCTGTCTTCATCTCACAATCTGTGTGCTTGAGACTCAGGGCTTGGCTCACTGTGGAATGCACTCCAGTGGAGCTCTGTGAAATTGATTTGCTGTATCTACCTAGCAGTACTGAAGGAATTTGCAGTAATGGATAGTATATTGGCGGTGTAATTCCCACGGTCAAGATTACAGTAGTTACTTCCTAAAACCATCCAATTGTTTATGAGCAATAGACCTTGTCTCACATTTTCTATAGTATACTTCAGTGTAACTTAATAAACCTAACATAAACAACATAAACCTGGTCATGTTAGTCTGAGCTGGTCTGTTTAGCATATTAACTGTAAGGTGCATAAAACAAACATTTTGCTGAAGTTATGGGAGCATATGTGATAATATCTATATCTGTATTTGGACACATTATTACTCTTCTCTTTCAGAGAGCTTCCGGTCTGGTGGTCCACTTTTCCGTGAGCATTATCACCACCTTACTAAAGGACAAGACAGAGAAGGAAGAGACCCAAGACACAATGTCAGCAGGACACTTATCCAGAGCAGTGAGAGCAGCCCTTTTTCTTCTTCTACTGCCACCAAGACCAGCCTTTCTCCTTCAAGCAGTTCTACAACTACAACATTGACTAAGAGTAAACTAAAACATGTTATCAAGCCTCTCATATCTGCAAAGAGTCCCCAGAGTCAGACAGTAACAGGAGGTGTCAAAAGAGGACGGGGGCGACCGAGAAAGAGTCCTGCACCATGCTTTTCGTCATCCTCACCAGCTGCACCTTTGCATCATGTTATGACTGAATGTCCTTTAAAACGGAGAAAATTTGAAACTGATAATAACACAATGCTCAATGCAACCGAGTCTGTGTATCAACATGAGAAAAGGAAAGGAAGAAAGAAAAGAGACAGTGAAAAAGTAACAGATGGAGGACAAGTGGATGGTGGACAAGATACAGCTGTGAACCATGAGCCCTTAAGATCACACACTGGCCTGTCTTCACCCTCTCAGGATGCATCAATATCTGTACACAACCAAGCAGAGAGTAGCTCGGCCATGCCACCTGACAAGAAATACGAGTGGGCGGGACTTTATTCAGATGTGTATAAAACTGAGGAGTGAGTTTGCACTTTAAACTCATCTCATGCATTTATAAACAAGTCTTAAGAATATTTGTTTAAATGCAACCTTTATTCACAGACCTCTTAACAAGAGCATGACAAATCATCTGTCTGTGTGTTGACGCTTGTGTGTGTCCTGCACAGCCCCACGAGTCTGTCATCACCAGAAAACACAGAGTGCCTTGAGTACGACCCTGAAGAACATGAACATGGCCTATTTCCTGCACCTATACACGTAGGTGAGTTTGTGTATGTGTGTGTGGTTTAAAGGTTTTGTTTAGGGGGTCACTTGGAGGTCAGAGTGAACTAATGCGCATGCAGATCAGTGTCTGTTCATAATGAGCTGGAATTAGTTGTCTAAATTTAATTTGTATTGGTTGTAAGAATGTAAAGCTCTTGGATCATGCATCAGGCAGCAACACCAGAGAAAGTTTTAAAGTTGGAGGCACAGATGAGCTGGTTCAGATGTCATTACACAGCGATGACTTTGCTCATAAATATTAATTAGGTCATGCTGACGTTTAGCTCTACTAGCTAACCTACTAGAGCTGTTTATTCATATATGGTAATGAGTGGCAAATGGTAATGAGCCAAGCCTAATAACAGAATTCATAAATTCAGGTCAAGTGCAGATACTCTTGAGCTGAAGGTTGCTTCATCTGTTTTGAATCAGGTTTCCAAACTGTGGAGAATAATAATTTATACAAATAATGTACTTTTAATACAAGCTAACATACATACATATTTTTATATTAGTTGTTTCAGGTCACTGTATTCAAGCTAAAAATCTTAATTGTATGCAGGCTAAATTTGAAATAGACTAAAAACTAAAGAAAAACATCAGTACAGTAATTCATCTGAATTATGAATTCATACCCTCTGTGTATGTGTGCGTGTGTAACAGGAAAGT
The DNA here is from genome assembly GCA_036877525.1 of Chromobotia macracanthus. Lineage (NCBI taxonomy): Eukaryota > Metazoa > Chordata > Actinopteri > Cypriniformes > Botiidae > Chromobotia > Chromobotia macracanthus. Next base: position 10,131,089 of record JAZGTH010000015.1, on the reverse strand, counting down.
ATCTGAGGCTGAAACGGATTGACTTTCAGTTGCCCTATGACATATATTGGCTCTGTGCACAAAATAAGGTATCCTTTATTTTAAAACCTAGAGTATAAAAATTATGTCATCATTAACTTATTTTGCATTAGCTAATTTTGCTCCACACTCATATAACTTTCTTTTTCGCATACGGTTTTCAAATACCATGAACTGATTAAATGATAATAGAATATTCATTTTAAGCTGAACTGTACGTTAAATATTTCCTTTCTTGCACTGTTGTACTATACTTGTGACACAGTCTCTGTTTCACTACAGCTTCCTAAAATGTCAAATACCCCATTAAAGACGGCCATTTCCAGTGAGTATTTCCAGTGTTAATGTATGTAAACATGTTTATGTGTATTTGCTTGTGTCTGTGTGAAGTCTTAAATTAGCTCTGTGTGTGGAATAATATTATATATAAAAGCTCCTTTGTTCTCTGCGTTAGCTTAGTTTATGTGCCGTACAGTTTGATGAGGTTACATGTTCTATATGATTGCCTTTACGTTTCTGTGGCATATTGTCATTTATAAAATAAAAGCCTTTTAATTGCCTTTTTTTAAAAAATAAAATGTCTGACTGTCATGGAGATTTCGTTTTATGATATTGCTGTTGCTGTCATTGTGTAAAAGCAATAAGCAATTTCAGTCTGTGCATTACAGTAACTTACAATACAAGCCCTGTTATGTGTAATGTCTCGTGGCTTATTTCTTCATTATAAAAATTAGAAGTGTGTCCCTTAAGGCTAAAGGTATTCTACTCTGAGACACCTCTGAGCTTTTAAATGAATTGAATATCCCTGTATTAAAATTTCCTATCTCTCTCCTGTCTCTCTCCCTCTTTGAGATGGGTCTGTTGGTGTAATGTCTCTCACTCAGCCTGAGGACAGATCTTATAAACACCATAAGGACAGCGTTTCTCATGACTGCATTTCTGACAGCCTTAATAAGTAAACACACACACACAAACGAATTGAGTTGGCAAAACATCCATGGCTGAGTTGATAGCTAATTCTGTTAGCTACAATTTAATGAGTAAACTTTGTTTTTTTTACACTCAGAGATGACAATTTTAGACTGCCTGCTGAGAAGGTTGGAGAAGAACTCAGTGAAACAGAGCTGGATAATAAGCGGCCCAATCAATCTGACCCTCTCAAACAGCAGGTATGAGAAATATTTAGATACAACTTCACTCCTAATTCCAGTTCAGTGTATCTGAATGTGACTAAATCACTGCAGGTTAACACACAAGGTCACATTGCAAATGACTTTATTTGCAGGAGAGAGGCAGTGATGCTGAGAACATATCCTCCCCTCTGCTGATAATGCCCTTGTCTTGTGAGGAGAGGCAAGAACACACCTAAACAGTGATAATAACATCTGTGGTCTCTTTCTCTCTATATGTTTAATTGCTCTTTTTATGCTTTTCTTTCTTTTTCTTGCACACTTACATACTTCACTATCTTTTGTTTGTTATTACATCTTTTATTTGCTTTTCCCCTGATAGGAGTTTCATCTTGGAACACAGCATTTTCCTGGTAAGGAACTATGAGAAGATGAGAGAGAGACAGGCAGTGCTCCTAAGGGAGGGCGTGGGAGAGAGAGAGAAAGAAGACAAGGAAAATGGAGGGAGCGGCCAGTGTCCAGCAGGAGTTCTTGAGGACACCAGCACTAAGTCAGGTCCAGCAGTGTGTATAGCTGTAGTGTTTGTGTGTTTGAGTGTGTGCATAATTTGTTTACTATTAAAATTGAGGGCCAGTTTTTGCTCCTGTGTCTTTAAGATGTCTATGTAAATGATCTATATGCATGTGACATGATACAACCCTTTGATGTGCTTTTCTTTGGAGCTGTGGGTTTAATGTCAGTACTATTGTTTTACTGCCTCTTTGCAAAGTCTGCATTATGTTGTGACAGGATAACAAAAAAACCATGTTGAAATGTGCTGTCCGAACCATAATAATCAGACTAAAATGGACAAAGTCTTTAATTTTAAGTTTACTTAAGATTAAGATTTTACTGTCAGAAGTCAGAATGTCAGAAGTTACTTGTTTCTTGCACTGGGAATTTGAGAGGAATGCAGAGGCAGGTGATAAACACAACCAAGGAAAGCACAGTTTACGCTCATTATAAATTCTTTTCATGTTTAGGGAAAACAGCATCCACCAGGTTTCTTCTTTTTTTCCAGTCTCAAGTTTCAGACTACCAAATAGACTTCATTGACGTGTAAATGTGGGCAATCAAGTGTTTAAATGTATTCATCTGCCTAACATCAGAAAGTACGCAGTAAACCACTTATGCAGCTTAGTTTCAATGATGGTCTTTTTCACTTGGAAGGAAGTTTGAGTTCTGAAAGTTATATTTTCATAGTACAGTGAGCTGAAAGTAAAAAATTAAGTCACAATGAAATGGCCCTTTAAATATTATACATTACAATATTATACAGTGTGTGGCAGTAATGTGTGTTTTTTGGCAGCAAGCTGCACCTTAACCTAAGTGTACTGTACTGTACCAGTGCATGATTGTAAAGGAACATAAATAGGACAATCTATTTATAGCACTTTCTAAGGCCTGAGAAAGTTTCTTTATGAAGAACATCACTTATACCTCTTTTCATCTCTCCTCCTCTCTTCTCCCCTCCTCCCCCACCCTCCTCTTTTCCTTGCGCCTCTCTTCTTTTCCCATCTTTTCCATCCAGTCTCTCCCTGCTTTTCCTCATCCCTCATCCTTCCTCTTCTCTCCTCTGCTTTCCTCTTTTCTCCTCTCCCTCCTTCACGCTCAGTGGGCTGTAGCTCTGGACCAGCTCCCAAAATCACCTCAACTCTATTTCCACTCAGCATTAGTCAAAAGGGCAGAAGAGGACATGTGGTTAAGGTCTAGCGCAGTTGGCACATACAGGCTACTGTGTCCCGTTGAGTTAGTGGAAAAAGTGTATTTTGGTATTCCGATTATTGCATTAAAATAAAGATGACAGAGTTTGAAAGACTTCAGATTAGAGTCCTTTACCAAATGTGAAGTCTGAACATTGAATAAAGTTGAGGATCAGTTAATGGCTGTAGATGTTTCATATGTTGTTTGTGTCATGTTTGTGAAATAAAGCAAAATCTTCATATGTAAGTGGATGTGTGTTCTGAACACAACAGACGAGTGCATGACTCACTCGAGTCTGCAGGACAGACTGGATGAAGAGGAAAGTGTACAAAGCAGAAACCTCACGCAAACACTCCAGGGGATCTATGACGTCATCGTCAGTTACAAGGGTAAGTCTGTTGGCTTTATTAATAGATGTTGCAGAAGGTTGTGACTGAGGCACAGTGTGAAGCTCAACTGATTGCTTTTCATTTGGATTTTCAGGGTCGTCTGGACAAAACCTTGCTGCTCCTCTGCTGAACTTGTGTTCCAGAAAGAGGTTTGTATGAAGTGTGTGTGTACATGTTACTATTTTTATTTTCTCACACAAGTGTTGTTTGTTCAGCATTCTTCCTGCTGTTTGCGAGATTATTAAAGGTTGAAGGATACAGTAGATTTCAGAATGCTCTTAAAGGAAGAGTTCACACAAAAGTGAAAATTCTCCTTATTTTTTTACTTCTCATTCCAAATCCATATACTGTGTACTGTTTTTAGTGGAATGCACAGGAGAATTTTGAAGGTTCTTTACGTATGTCTTTCCCAAACAATGACAGATCACAGAGGCCACTTTGAATTGACAACATGTGCAAATTAAATAAATTCCAGGCACTTTTCTCTCAACCAGTTAATGTTTGTTATAAACATTGGTGCTACTGATAACACGCCTGTGCAGGCAGTATTTGTTATTTAGGGAAAAAGACAATCTCATTTCACAGAGCTTTGGAGGTTTTTAATGTCCTTGAAATTGTAAACGTGTAACTTGGTTGGTGTTTTGTCCTTCAGATCTGGCTCGGCACCTGTTGATCTTAGTACGTTGCAAAAGAAGCTCCTCTCAGGGCACTATGAGAGCCTGGATGCTTTTCATGCAGACATACTCAGGGTGTTTCAGTGTGCTGAGGTCAGTTTGACATAATATTCATAAACTGTTTCATGAAACTGTTTGATGTTATTGTGTCCCTGTCATGGGTCACCACATTCATGGCATTTCCCTCAACAATACCATAGAACACCACCATGAACTTTCTTCCTAAATTAACCTGGGGTAGGTGCATTGATCAAGGCCAAATTGGTAATGCCTTATAGCTTGCTTCTTGTGGGGCTCGAATCAGCATTCTTTTATTTCCCTAGGCAAATGTATTGTTAATATCTCTAATTGTCATTATGTTTTGAATCTTATTAGAAATACTACGGTTGTGAGTCCTCAGTGGGCCATAACGTGAGGCAGCTGAGGGAAGTGTACCATAGTGCCCATCACAAGACCTTAACTCAAGGCAACTTCTTGTGAGAGGCAGCAGAGAGCCACACCTACAACTTCAACAGGCCGTGGCTGTGACCAAACAGAAGCATGATGGGCCTTTTAGAATGGCATATGTGCTCCGATACCAAAGACCTGCTGTATGTTGCACTGACAGATGCACTGCACAGGTAAAACACACAAACAACTATCACTCATAAGGAGTGTCTTTTTAAAATGTGTATATTTAGGCCCTCCCACTTGCTTGTAGTGTTACAGTACAGAAAACATGCACCATCATTGGAATCTTTTACACATTAATTCAAGGCTAACCAAAGCACACAAAGGATTTTACTTTTGCTGATGTAACACAAGTCTCAGCCAATAGCTTCCTGGAATGGGAGTGGCCAGTGGGCTCTTGATGGAACACATTTCTCCTCGCTAAAAGGGATCTTACAGTATTCCCATTACTGAATGCTTTTTAAATGTGTCAGTACTTATGAGTCCTTGATTGTAAGGTTCTTTACTGTCTCCCTTTGCTTCTTTGTCCTCTGTAGGTTGAGACAGTACTCCTGGAAATGCTGTTTGTGAGCATGGACAGCTGATGCTTGACAGTGTGATTAGTTAAAAGCACTCAGCTTTTCTTTCTCTCAGGGAAAAGAAAGTTAGATGTTGGGGCAGAAGACATAAATAAAAAAATCAAAGGCCGAGGCCCCAGATCCTCACATATTATACCCAAACTACATTCAATTCCTTGTAGACTGAACATAAACATGTTGAATAGGATGCAGGAAACCATGCAAAAAAAGATGTGGAGCGACTTTGGTTCAAAGGCATGAACCTGCACTGACTGTTTTAAATGATTCAACACTCTTTGCGTCAGCATATCTTTTACAAGAAAATGGACTTCACTGCTTTAAAGTGGCTTTTCTGACTAAACAGAATTGTGGTCTACTGCCTTACTTTGTGTTGTAACTATAGAGTAAGCAATAATGCATGAAAGGGTTTAATAATACAGCCTTAATTAAAGAATGTGTATGTTTATAATAATTTAAGAACAATATACATTTTAAAGATAATTTACTACTGTATGCTTGTGCTAGTGAAGTTTTGTAATACATTGATTTAAAGCAGTAATCAAAGAGATGTTTTATACCATTATATATTGTAAATATTGTATATTTAGCAGAATTTGTGTTTTAGTTATGGTTCATGAAAACTTTACAGTCTTTAATTGTTTAATTGTGGTAAATTAGTTTTTTGTTGATTTTTTAAATTAATATTTTTGTAGTTAGTAGTTTTTAGGATACCTCAATACAAAGCATGTCTATTTTGGAACAGGACATTCCTGCACTGTGTCTATAGAACATTCTTCTTTATGCATGACATTATTTATATTGCTTAAGATTGCATAATAGCTGTGTATAAAATATACGCAACAATTCATATGGCTATGCTAAACTAAAGGATTATTTGTTGGAAGCTTATTGAGCAAAGTTTAAAGCAAAACAAATGAATTAAACCAGCCATGTCTGCTGACTAATAAAAGACAGTATTTGGACCATTCTGCCTTCCATCTTAATAGCTTTGGTTGTTTTAAGATGTTAGTGTTTTTTTTAAATGCAACCAATTAGTCATTGTGATAAGACAAAGAGACAATAATCTCACGTCAGAACAGCAGATTTCCAGATTTTCATAAACCCTTTAAGCAGTACTCCATACATTTTAATCACTACACATCATTAAAAATGTGCATCAGTAAACTTTAGTTAGTTGCTTTATATATTTTTTTTTTAAATAAATTTTTTTTATTGTTGGCTTTAGCAATATTTAAAGCTTGGTGTGTGTTTTTTAACTGTGAACACTGACTGATTGATGGGGAATGTAGACAAAGATTTTAATGGCCATAGTTTCAACTCTGGTTAAATAGCAGGTATTCAGCGTAAAGTCTGCTGTGACTGCTATACATGTAGTTGGTGTAGCTGGTTATTTCTTTATGCTTCATTTCTAAAGAGGAATTTGCAGAGAGTCATTATGAACAAGAGTGATCTGGTACCTATAGCTTGATTACGAGATAATAGCTACAGTTACATCTTGTGCTAACTTAGATATTATATTTATTGTGAGCAGGATTGTAGTTTATTTTAAATGGGTTTTAAAAATGGCAATGGCACTCTCTAGTGGTAGTAATATTGAAGGCACACTCACTAAAAAAATCGTTGTCAGTGAAGTTCATATGTTCAGAGACAGCTCCCTGCACACACAAATACTCAAATAAAACAGAGCCAGAGCTTAAAATCCTGACTCTATACGTTTATTTCTCTTTTAATAAATATTTACTACATGGGAAAGTAAATACGGTTTACGTACTAGCGCCACCTCGTGGACTCAATATTTATCGCACATCCATGAGGACCTGCTGTGCTTAGTGAAAGTGACATTTTTGTCACATATGGTAACCCATACATGAAATGTGACCTGTAGTGGGCAGCACTACTGTGCCTGGGGAGGAATAGGGTGCCTTGCTCAAGGGCACTTCAGTTGCTACCTGCCAGCACTGGAATGTAACCAGCAACCTTCTGATTGCAAGCTCACTAACCAGTAGGCCACAATTCATTTTGGTGATTAATTTTTTTTGGTGTCATTTTTGCCAAGCATGCTGGTTAATTTCTGACCCTGCTTCCCTGTATCATATCCTAAACTATCATTAATTCCATTCATTGAAAACATTCAAACAAGGCGCAAAACATTGCATTTGCATTGAAAACAAGGCACTTTGACAGCAATATGCTGTATTTGACAGCAAACCAACTAACTACATTAAGTGCATTAAAAAGGTTCCTATAATGTTTGTGTAAAAATAGTATGTGAAATGTATGTACACTTTATAACTGATTCATTTTCTACTATAAATAATAATTTAATATAATATTAAATATAATGCAATGAAAGGAAGTATTTTAATAAAGAGCTGAACTTCAAGTCATATCAATAAATTAATAAATTAATACATTTAGTTGTTATTTTCTGTTGAGTATTTTGTGACAGAGAAACTAATTATAGACATGACAACAGTAGCTACCCTGAGCACTGACCAATCCCTGCTAGCATTATATGCCCATGTGATTATCCAACCACCTGTTGAATCCCTGTGTATATCACAAAGGTCAAAGTTAACTTATGTAATTTAAGATAACCATTTGTTTTGCTACATTTCTGGGTAGAAATCAGTCTGTAATCTAAAAGTGTTTGTCCTGTTGGCAGGTGGCATGATTTATATGGGGAAGTTTATCTGTGCAGGGAGTCAAATGGCTCCCTTTATTTAGAACAGTAAGAGAAACATGTGTTAGTCAAGTATGGGCAGGGGAAGAGTTCCCAAAAACCCACTGCTGCCACAGCACATGTGGTGGGCATGTGTTGTGTCATTTGTCTCAAAGGCAGAACCACAGCTGTTAGGACAACACCTCATAAAGTATCTAAAACCCCCGGTGCCACTGACTGCTTGGGACATTTGGGGGACACAAACTGTGTTGTTTCAGTGTGGGTAGAGCCAGTCATTTCAAACAAAGAAACGGCCATACAGGCTTTTTAAGAGAAATGGAATCCCGTCTGTCCAAACAGATTCAGTGTTCTGTGTGTTTGGGAGATTTCACAGACCCAGTAAGCTTGCTGTGTGACCACACGTTCTGCAGACAATGTATCAGCAATCATTCCCACAGCAGTCGATTGAGACTGTGTCCGGAATGCCGCCGGCCGTACACTATGTGGGATCTTCGGTCCAACAGGGTCCTACGGAATATGGTGGACGCGGTGAGGGAGCACTTGACTGAACAACAAGCCCAGAGGGATAGAAACATGGCTGCCTCTGGAGCTCATGGTGGGGCCATGAGAGTGTTTGAGGAACCCGAGAAGCTGGTGTGCTCCGATCACAAAGAGAGATTCAAGCTGTTCTGTGAGACGGATCAAAAACTGGTGTGTCTGATCTGTAGGGATTGTGATAAACATCGAGGACACACATTTAAACCTATAGAGGAAGCAGCAGAGCCCAGAAAGGTCAGTGAAGCCTACAGTGAAACTTTACAAAATGTTTATTCTTAGGCTTTATAAAGCTACTTAGCAATTGTAGGTTACATCCAGGTCAGAAATCAGTAAGAAGTCTGTGTCTTTTTATTTAGAGTGTTTCAAAAGGCACATAGATAGTGACCAAAGAGATACGGCCATGTGTACAAAATGTAAGACATAGCCTGTGTACAAAATAGTAGTAATGAAACTGCATAAAAAATTAGTTTATCATTAAAATGAGTTAATGTAGATTTTCTGCTTATATCAGTGCTTTTATCTAAATATTATAGATAAATACATTTAAGATGACGTTAAATGTGATTAAACACAAACTGTGTGTTGTAGAATTTGCTGTTAGAACCTCTGAGTTTCCTGTCGAAGGAGAACGAAGACCTGGAGGCTCTTATGAAGAAACAGACTAATGAGATCTCTAAAACTGAGGTGAAGAAACACACTTTCAAACTGATTTGATGTAATTTCAGCACTACTGCATAACTTCACTAATGAGGTAATGATGTTTCCCCAAACACCTTCTTTCCGTCATTTGCTGGCAAATAGATAGTCCAGCTCCAAGCTCATTCTTTTGGTTAAGACAATGTCAAACTATTCCAAAAGTTCAAACAAACACAACAAGGTTTCGATAGCACCACATAGCTAGTCTGTTTACATTTTCAGGGAAACCAACATATGAATGCCTTACTAATCAACAATAGTGTTCCGGTAGCTCAGTTTGGGGAGAATTGTGTTAGCAGCGCAAAATGTTGTGTGTTTGATTCCCAAGGACCTCACACATGCTAATCAAACATATACTGTAAATGCACTGTTAATGTTTTATCAGTGCTTCTGACCTGTAACATGCTGTTTTTATTCCAGGAGAGATCCAGACAGCTCTCTGCTGAGATCTCTGCTCAGTTTGAGGAGATGCACCAGTTCCTGAGGAAAAAGGAGGAGGAAGTGAAGAAACTGTTGGAGAAAGAAGAGAAGGATATGGTGGAAAAGATGAAGAGAAGCAGAACAGAAATAGAGGAGAAACTGAATGATGGAAGCGAGAAGGAAGGAATTTTGCACTCTGTCTTAGAGACTGATCAGCCAGACGGATTTCTGCAGGTTCAAACAAATAAATTGAAACTGAGCATTTGAACTTAGCACAAGCATAAACCTCTATAAACCTATTACTAAAGCAGTCAAAAAAGTGAACATTAGAAATACCCCATGTATTTGGTAATCAAAAATAATCAGCTAAGAATGTAATTGTACTGAAAAGCATTTTGCTTTTCTGGCTTTTCCTATAGTGGTGGACAGAAAAAGGACTGGAATTTGTTGAAGAAATGAAAGAAAATGGCAGTGAAAATAATGAAAATGTAACTCAGAAAACACAGTGAGTACAGAAAAATTCATGACAAAATATGAGGGTAAACATCCAAGTGCCAACGTTACCCACATTGCAAATATCGTGATCTGTTAATTATATATTCTGCATCATAGGTTCAAATCAACAGTGAAAGATCTGAGCGTGACGCCTAATTCTCTGTTTCTTGGCCTTCGTGAAACTCACTTGCAGTTCATTGTGTGGAAGGAGATGCTGGTCTCCATCAAACCCGGTGAGGACATCAGTAATCTGTAGTATTTTATGTCGAAAACATGTCTTACAAACATTTATAACAAAAGTTACATATTCAAACTGTTCTGGTAAATTCTGATTGGATGATTCAGGTTTGAAGCCACTTTATACGAATGTGCCTATAATATGATAATGAACTATATTAATTGGCACAAAAATTGTTAATTCAGGTATTTATGAATTATAAAGAAAGAACTCATAAATTGTAATTTATAATCTTGTTTTCCCTATATAGTTCCTGACCGTAATGTCATACATGACTGTCATGACCCATACCTGCGTGTTTCCACCGATGGGCGCTGTGTCGTCCGCACATCCAAAAAGGGAATTTTCTTGCGCCACAAAGACTATAGGCCCCTGGCCAGGACCCACAAGACCTTTCAGTCAGGACAGCATTACTGGGAGGTGGATGTTGGAGGGAAGATAGACTGGAGTGTAGGCTTCGATGGTGGATGTATAAGCAACTTAAACAAGGACATTGGACTTCACCTTAAGCACGACCAAGGATACTGTATCAAAGAGTATGATACAGTGAAAGAGATAGAACTGACCGTGAAACCACAAAGGATAGGGCTGTACCTGGACTGTGACAGGTGTCAGGTGCATTTCTATAATGCAGATGATATGACCCTACTGCACACCTCCACATACCCTTGTGCCATACCGTACTCGCTCTGTCTTTCTCCAGGAGCTTATCTTGCTGGGAAGAATGCTGATCCACTAACAGTTAGCTGGAACTGATCGCTATGGTCTTACACTCTTGATTAGGATGGTGTAATTACCAGGAAACAGAAGAAGTGATCAAGTCATTGTAATTGAACACTGATCTACTCATCCTCCAATCTCCTCAAATGGGAGAAAGATGCCACTTGAGAAAGATGCTGAAAAATGGCTACTGCAATTATGTTATCTCAATTTGTTATTCAGTGGTTTGTTTTTTTTCTCTGACCACGTGTAATGGTTACTATGAATGAACTCTCCAAACTCTAGGAATCATCAGCTTGAATAACGACACTTTTTCAAGCCTGTTAATTAAAGCCTGAGTTTAGGAACATTGCCTACATCACATTAATGCTTTGAGGGTGGAGAGCTTAAATGAAAAAAAAAAAAACCCAGAAATATTTTAAGACAATATTTTTAAGGTTGCGTAGTATCTTTATTCTGCTTTAAGTGAATCTGGTTAAATAATTGTCATTTATCCAAATTTGAATGTCTGAATCGTGTTCAAATGTCTGATTTGTGTAAAATCTCTCATATTCTTTTACCTTCATTGTTTGCTTGCTCTCCTGATGGTAGTATATAAAACAGATCAGGTTTCCATGCCTGTGCAGATTTTTATTACGCTTGTCCATTAAAGACTTCTGTCCATTTAGTCCATTCTGTGGTATTATAGATAAAACCTTCATGGTAAATTGCTCAGAAACAATTATGGATTCTCACATACTCTTCAGTAAAACATTCATTAGCCATTTTGTTGTTTTTTTGAATATTTTATTGGATTTATTTACAACCATCAACATGCATAGAGCTGAATTACAGGGAATTAGAGAACTCAGGAGATGGTACAGGACATATTTTGCTTTAAATGTGCTACCAGCAGTGGGCAATACCACACAAAGCTACGCAACTCATAACCACACAAAGGTACGCTCAATGAGAGATAGATAGAGAGATAGACCAGAGGAACAGATACAAAGCAGGTCAGTTGATGAATTAACCACAAACAATAAATCCACTATATTTCTGATGCAACAGCAGTTTCTGTCACCTAATGAAATGTAATTCAACTCACAATTGTAAATACACATCACATAGTCTCACGATAGACTTGTAATAATTCATTTGAGTAAACTAGTTGGCAAAATCACAAGAGATTGTACGCGTGCACAAAAAATGTAGGACTTTATTTTTCCATTGAGACTAACCAAACAGTCAGCACAATTTTAAATCAAATGAATTCAAAAAATACATTATATCAGTGAACAAATATATTTTATCTATATTTATCTGTGCAATACAAAGAACCTGTAGGTCCTGAAGATTCCCAGCTTGTCATACATGCTGTTTTAACCTTATATTGCAGTTCAATCTTAACACGATTTTAGCAACAAAATGTAAAGACCAATCAATGATTAGCAATAAAAGGCAAAAAAAAGCTTTTAAATCTCATACACACTGTAAAAAACAAAGGTTTCTATGGTTTGTGTGCAGATTGATCTTCTACAGTAATCAGAAAAGCTGCAGTCTCTGTTGGGATTAGGTCTATGGGTTAGGCACTGTTAGAATGTAAATGTGTGCATATATTTTCAAAGGAAGTAAATGTCATACATTTTGTACATTTTTATGATTTATGTACATCTTATGATTTCACCAACTGATTGACAAATTATTACTAGTTCAAAATAAGACTGGGTTCCACACACTTATTTATAAAAATATCAACTACCAAAAAAAAAAATAAATGTTAATAATAAACAAAAAAACAAAAATCCTTACTCATGCATCATTGCAGTTTGCCCTGTGAGGTACGACTACAACAACTAGGTAAAGCTATTCTTTTTAACCAAAATCTCTCTTGCTGTTATTATTGCACTCTCAATATATATAATTTTGGGCATGTTTTTTAGATTTTAAAGCAGGGACAATAATGTTGAAGTCAATGACTTTTGAATTACTACCAGCAGTTCTAAATGTCCCTTACACTGTGAATTAAGACAATGTACCAAATGTCCCTTGATGTACTTGATGGCATAAATTAAGCAATGACATGAGATTTAAGTTTAGCGTTCATACAGGTAACATACAGTGCTTGAAATGCTCAGTTATTTTTATGAGGTTACTGCTAGTGTAACCCACTGCTTTTCTGCTATTGGTTAAAATAAAGCAGAAGGTTTATCAGTATGTGGTGTGATGAAAAAAGCTGTTTTCCATGCAAACTAGCACATTAACATGATAACTTTCACTGTATGACCTCCACCAGTCTGTGTGCAATAGAACAGAGTGCTATTTCTTTTGTCAGTGTTAGTATCACAATTTTTTTTTCAGTTAAAAGCAATGCCAGGTCAGATGTGTACTATATTCATATCACTACACAAATGAAATGTGCTGCTCAAATGTAAACACGTTTCACTTAACATAAGCAGAATCAAATCTGAATGATCTTTCCTACTACAATCCTGGCCCACACCTTCAGCACAGAGTGTGTGTATTCTGGGTGAATGTATCCATGCTCACAGATGAAGAGGCCAAAGTATACTGATGATTAACTCACATTAAAAACATTCATGCAGGTTTTAACCAGCACAGAACATCTATTGAAAAGAAAATCACTAATGCTATCAATCATATATGGTTTCCCCAGCAACAAGCCTCATAAATAGTACAGTACAGATTATGCATAGTCATCACTATCAAGCTCATGGTGATACAGATCTTACCACATTAGCCATCACATTATAAGAAAAATAAAATAATTATCTACATACTACCACACTAATATTTTTGACTATTACCATTGAGAGCTACAACAATTATAATAATGAAATTATAATGCTGAGTCAATGCGATATTTAAAAAAAGAATGCTCTTTTTTTTATGGGCCTCTTTTTATGATCTTATTTATGGGCCTCTTTAGGCAACACCAGGAGTTCATCAGTATTTTTCTTCTGTTAATTGGTGGTGTACAAATTCAGGACAGCAAATTATTAATATTTTGGAAAACAAATCTATTTTAATTGCTGAGCAATATTTTTTGGATAGACTAGCTCAGTGTAGTAAAACCAAACCATTGACTATGTAATAAATTAAAAAGCTAACTTTGGTAAACCTTTCATACTACTACAGCCCCAAAATATGCCTTAGTCATTCCAACAATAAATTCCTGCTTACCTTAACAAATTGCTGGGGTAGTGGTTTTATATATAAAAAGAAGTGGGTTTTACACACAGTTTGTGTGGAACCAATAAAGCCCCATAAGAATATTGGTTATGTTTATTAGAATTAAACTTATGTAATGTAATACAGTTTTATGAATTATTTATTTTAACATATAACTATGTGCTGAGTATTTAAATGAGCTTTTGGGCAAGCATTTTGTTATGGCAGAAAATTATAATAATAAATGTAATATGATGACTATTTTTCTCTTTCATTGCATTTTTCACTTTTATTTCTTGTTTATCTGTCTATCTATCTTTGTAAAATCTATGGTAAATATATAAGCATATATTTATCATTTATACAATAACTTATAGTAAGTCAGTGTGTCTATATATATCACTGAAAATATTTCAGACATCACAAACCAGGCAACAAGGCTCATAGATAAACAGATAAACACATAACACTACTACTAATTACTACATCTAAACACGGTCTTTGTCTCCTTATATATTAGTCTATATCCCCTGATATTCACAGAAACATAGAGGCAGAAATAAGAATAAGTCACATGACAAGTGAAGCATAACCAATGGGAACAAGGCCCTGTTTGTCACCTTGACGACAGTGTATCCAGTCATGGTCCACACCTCCCAGCAGAATAAGCTCCTCTCCTTTCCTGAAGCTCAGCTCTGCCCCAGTGCCTGTGTGGTCACATAGAGTTCTGACCACCCTGATAAAACAGAAAACTAAAATAATGAGATAGGACCGAGAAGACAATATTACAGAATATCAACATCTCAATACAATCATATTCTACAATAATAAAGGAAGATAGAGGACTGAAGTCTGATCATTTGATAAACAAATATAAAAATCTAATCTAATGGAAATTTTACCTCACAGGCCTCGGCTGATCTCTGGTTTCCTTACTCTTTTTATTTTCATCTTTTTCATTATCTTTGCTTCTCTGCAGCTCTCTCGTCTCAGATAAAGAATCCTGGCCAAGAGTCACAATGCGGGTAAGAGCAGATACACCAGGGGAGAGCCACTGAGATGGCCGTCTGTGTGAGAGCATCAGTTTTGGAAGATTGAGAGAAGGCAAAAAAAAAGCATCAAATAGACATCTCTGACATTAAAAACGTCATATGATTCCCAAACATTTCCAATCATCCTACACACAAGTATAATCAAACCTGCTTGTTGTTGGTAGGTTGTTGGGGCTCTTAGAGGCCCCAAAGAGCCTTCCCAGGCTCCACGGAATAACTGTTCCATTATCCCACAAGGAAAGCTCCTCTCTTGGTTGCTGTCTGTTTTCAGTTGGGTGCTGTGGAAAGCTTGTCTTCAGGTCATCTGGCAAGTTAGGACCTTTAACATCCTCTGAGGAGCTAGAGGTGGTCAAACCAAAATTCTGCCCCAAACGTTCACCCAGACGCATAACTGCACCCCAGCCTTGCTCAAGAGCCTGGCCTGCCTGCTGGGAAAGACTCATTGCGTTCCCACCACTAAAAGGCAATGACATGTCATTTCCCTTCAGCCATGATAATGGAGAACTAGTTTCTTCTTTGGTGACACCTGAAATTGGATTGCGATAGGCTGAATCTTTAAATGCATCAAGAGCATGATTGGATATGCTTTTGATACCTCCATTGGGATTGGGGCCTTGTAATTCCAAACCACCATGGTCTTGCTCTAAAACGCTACCATAATGATGGCCATTGCCTTGGAAAAGCCCCTTAGGAGACAAGTAGAAGCTGAAGTCTTCATTTGGTGGACTGTGAACCTCAGAGCTGTGACTGGCTGGAGTAAGAGTGGGGGAGGCGGGGTCAAGGTGGTGATGCTGAAACAGCAGATCGAGGTTAAAGGTCAGAAGAGAAAGAGGCTGTAGTAGAAGCAGAAGCTCCTCAAAAAGAGGCTGACAAGAAGTGAGTGAAAGACGCATGAAGGACAAAGGGCGATAAAATGTCTCCAACACATCTGTAGGAAAGAAAAAGACAAATGTGATTGACAATAAACAGCAGTCAGGTTAAAGCTCTACAATCATCTAATAATCTAAAACCCTGCTGTAAAATAGTCAAGTTTGAGTTTTTAAAACTAAAGACCAGGCAATATTCACTAATGATCATCTTAGACCAGCTACCATGTTCCTTAAGTTGAATTTCATAACAGGGCCCACAAAGAAGATACAGGACATGATAATTACCACAGCAAGACTGCAGGTGTGAAAGCCAGTAATCCAGAAGCTTGTTACTACATGACAGGGTTTAAAAACAGAAAACAGTCAGATTCAAGTCATTTTGAGAATAAACTGAGAATGGCTGTGGCTTACTTCAGAAGACCAAACAGGAAGGCATTGAATTTGTGTCTGCTCTGTTTAAGCTGGGGAAGTCCCGCTACTTTAGCTTGGAGGTTGTGCAAAGCCTGTGTGCTTGGCCCTAAATAACCAACATAAATAAAGATGGAAGAAGGCATTCATCACAAGCAAATCATTCATTTTTAATATTATTGCATTCGGATGAGAGGGCAACAGAATGACTATGTGCTGTGAGATTTATTGAAATCCTGTTCATGGTTTCCACCTGAGAATGAAGAATATGATAAGAAGCAGAAAGACTGAGAGAATATTGAAGGAGAAACTGAGGAATATTTAAAGACTGGAAGTATGACAGATGGGTGAGTCAATACTGCAGGGATTCGGAGTGCCAGGAAATAAAACAAGGGAGATGGAGTAAAAAAAGATTTGAAAAACACTGGGGGACTATGAAAATAAAATAGGCCCTGTTTACATCTGCTATTAAAGTGACAGTTCACCCAAAAATGAAAATTTATCATGTTATCATGTATTTATCATATATTGTGTCTTTCTTCCATTGAACACAAAAAGTAACTGAAACTAGCACTGATAACCTATTTACTGCTTTTTTTCTATACAATGATTGTGAATGGTGATTGACATCACCTTCTGTGTT
The DNA here is from genome assembly GCA_036877525.1 of Chromobotia macracanthus. Classification (NCBI taxonomy): domain Eukaryota; kingdom Metazoa; phylum Chordata; class Actinopteri; order Cypriniformes; family Botiidae; genus Chromobotia; species Chromobotia macracanthus. The sequence continues at coordinate 10,114,175 of JAZGTH010000015.1, read as the reverse complement.
CCACAGGAAAAGTCATGCAGCCCTAAAACAATATAGGGGTGAGTAAATGATTACAGGATTTTAATTTCTGGGAAAGCTAATCCTTTAACATTCATCCTGGGTGAACCAATCACAAGTGGCCTGTGGAGACAAATAGCTCCTACAAAACTGGTTGTACAAAATGTCAGAATACCAGGTGGAAATGTATGAAATAACTCACAGATGTATGAAATAAAATATGAGATGGTTATCAAAGGTAATTGTTTTTTATGTAAGGTGTGGCAGTCTAAGTTTCTTATACCTGGTTTAGTAGAGGCCTGAACCAATCCCCAAGGTGAATTTGGCCTTCTGCCTGCAATAAGGTCACTCTGGTGGGGCTTGAGTCCATCACAGAGCAGGTTGCGCAGGGCTGGGCAAAGGCACTGCAGTACCAGTCGACCCAGAGAGGGATTTACACTGCTGTCTCCAGAGAGAGCCTGTAAACGTACATCAATAAAGGGCAATGGAAGACAGAAAATAAAGATGAGAGAGAATGTGCAAAGCAATGGAGAAAAGAAGAGATACAGGACATAAAAAACAATCATATAAAATGTTTAAAAATGAATAAAAGAGAGTGGAAAAGAAAACAGGAGATAGAGGTGACAACAAAAACAAAAAATGTGCATGAGGTTAGTGCGCAAATAAGTTATTGACAAAGCTCATGTTTATGAACTTTGAAATACCTCATCTACTGTGTGAAACTGGGAGAAAAGAGAAGATAAAGAGAAGAGATAAGCCAAGTGTATAAACGTGGCATGAAGAGAGACAGAAGGACAAAACAATTTACACATTTTTTAAATTGTTCATTAATTCTCTTTGAGGATTTTTTCTGTGGGTATGTTCATATCAAAAGAGAGAAGTGTCAATGGTTTGTTCATACGGCACACAAATTTAATTTTGGACTGACTGTCCGCACTGTCATTTTAAAAGTAAATAACTGTATAGTCATTACTTGTGCATAGGTTGTGCTAATACAATGCCACAAGACTTTCTTATATAACAAATAATAGTAACTGTCATTGTGGAAGGGGAGATGGAAAACTGTTGATTTAGCCACTGTTCATTCATGCATATACTGTGTATAAATCTGCTGACTCATTCAATATACACAACAATGAATGTTCAATTACTTTCTATTTGAGGAAAGATGTGCACATGGCTCAACACAATATTGTGCACTTTGTACGATGGCACATTTGTGTCACATTCTGAATAATAAAAAAACTACTTTTCTGTTTTTAATTTGATTTCAAATCCCAATGTGGTTTGGAACAGGTTTGTAAACGCTGGCTTTTATACTGTGTTTTGAGGTTCACACAACAAGAAACAGATTTAAATGAAAAAATTGCTGCCTGTCTAAACTAAACCAGTGATGGCAAGTTTAAAAACACCGAACTAACCTTCTGCACAAGGGTCCTGGATGAATTGAATTGAGCCAAAATGGCCTCCACTGCCACACCGACTGAACTAACAACAGCTGTGCGACAAAAACACAAAAAATGACAGGATCCATTAAAAAAAAAAATGAACCAACACTCTTGTCTTTAACCAACTTGTTAATCACAGTATAATCAAGGTATTTTATTTTACTTTTCTTTTCCTGCAGGCATGCAGAAGACAGCCCTTCAATTCTCATAGAAGGCTTTGCATCATCTCCCATCCAGGCCACATTCTTCTGCTCAGAGCCAGTAAATGAGAAGCTGCGAACAGCTATGAGGATGGGAGACAAAATGGTGGGGTTAAAACTCGACTAACAGAAGATAATATATTACAGTTTATCTTGTTTAACCATCCAGTGCATAGTAGAAGATCATGAGGAACGCTGATATAACGTATAGACTGATATCTGGTACAGATACTAATGAAAAAATTATGAAAGCCATTTATTCATTTGAGAACTATGAGACAATTTTGGTTGACAGTAGTATTTTCCACATGCATGAAACCAAAGGTAAGTGAACAACATAACATGCTACGCAGCATCAGTAAGAAACATCAGTCCCTGTTAAAATCATCTGAAATATAAATTTTGTACTGCCATAAACACAAAGTTTATGGAAATAAGTATATTTAATTTAAACAGTTTAAAAGATTACAAGCAAACTCAAAGAAACACATTAACAGCTGGACAGTAAAAAAATAAGAAATATCACTATAAAGACGATCTAATGTCTACATGCAACATACAACAGACAAATTCCACACTGTCAGTGCTGCAAAATCCACAGCCAAGTAAACCTATGGATGGAGACACACCAACAAACAAACATGGTTCTTTATAACCAAAGACAGTAGATAGCAAGAGATAGAGAGATGAGAAAGAATGGACTGATCTCTTACTCAAAGTAAGTGGTGGTGGATTCTGCTGAGAGTGAAGTATGGGGACCGATGGCTCCCGCAGAGGGGCTTGAACAGGGGGGGTGTACAGGTAGGGATAATAAAGGGGAGCAGCAAGTGCAGGAAGAGTGTGACTGCGAGGAAAGAGGGGTGAATAGAGACGGGCAACATCTGTGCCAGGAACTGGAGGCCCGGATCGATGGGGAGGTGAGATTGCTCCTACAGGGGATAGCCGTGGAGGTGCACCTTTATGCATGGGGCAGTTTTTGGGGTGGTACAGGTAATAGGCAGGAAAAGATAAAACCTGCTGCTTGCTTTCATTGCTGTTGTGGTCAGAAAAGGAGTAGAGTGATTCTGAGTGCAAATCCAGCTGAGAGTTTGCATCTTTGTAACTGTTTTGCATAGCTCTCTGATTTTTCAGATTTCGCATCATTATGTAGCTCTGCATATCAATGTTTTTATATGGCGTTATGTCACCTTCAGTAAGCGTGTTAATGTCAGTTGGTGGTTCAGGGTCAGAGAAAAGCTCCAGGCTATTTCTTGTATATTTGCCATTGTAGAAAAGTGAATCTTCATTTTTATTTGAATTAAATTCACTGTTATACATGGAACAAACTTTGGTTATCTTTCTGTCTGAATCATGGTTATACTGGTATAAAGAATCTAGAAAGTTTTTTGCCTCATGATATTCATGATACAAAGAATCCATGTTACTGTTGAGATCCTTTTCTTGGTTATAGAACAAAGACACGTTGTTTTCTGAACCACAACAGTAAAGAGAATCAGTATAGTCAATATATTTTGTAGGGTCAGAGGTGGGATTTATGCATGATTGTTTTGAATCTTGGGGTACAACATAATCCCTGTTAAAGTCAGTATGGTAAAACTGCGAAGCTTGTGACAAGGGACCAGAGTGCAGGTAATAAGGTGAGGTCAAGGACAGAGACAAGGGTGCTGAGGACACTTTTACAGCGTGCAAAACATTTATGAGGAACAGAAGTAAAAAAATATATATAAAAGTATGGAGGAGATTCAGAATTGAAAGAATGGGCAGAGGGATAAAACACAGCAAGAGTGAAGAAAGAGAGAGAAAAAGAGAGAATGGAGAAAATGTTAGTGTCATTTTTAAAAGAAAGAATGCATTTATGTAAATATGAGGGCAAAACAGATGATAGAGCATTTCATCAAACATTTAATGTTCTAAATATATAGGGCATGCAAATATATAAGAATCAGGGTCCAAAATTAACTTTATGCCACACCCTGGTTTATTTTCTTAAATCCCTTTTTCAGCCCCTCTTCAAAAAATGAAATAACTAAAAATAATACATAATAATATATAACTAAAAATAAGTACAACATTTTGATTTTATGACAATAAATAGTGTATAAACAGCATTGCATTCAATCCCCCAGCATTCAGCTGTGTGCTGGAAAGTGTTTGCTAACGGGAATATTACTGCTGTAGGAGCTGTACTGGGATCTCTTGTCTGTCCTGTGACTGGTGAAGAGTCCTAAGTCATGCGTTTCCTGCACTTAAATGCATAAGTTCATGATCACTGGCTCACTTGACAGCTGGAAAAATGAGTCATGATAATGAGTCACAGAACTTCAATTTACCAACAAAAACACATGTACTAATACACCGTTAAACAACTTTAAGAAATAACAAAAATAAATATAAAAACAATTCATATACACCAATATCTGTGAACACGAAAAGCACTATTATTATGACATGCAAAATTATAGCTGTATAGCGTGTTAATCTTGTAAACAAAAATGGGGGCTCCGTTTAATGTTCATTTGCTTCTTGATTTGCAAGCACATTAGAGGCCATAAATATCTGATCTGTCAAAAGTGAAGAAACCTGATCTAGGCAAATTTGCCTTTGCCATTGCACAGATTAGAATTGAACAGTACAGAAAAAGCAGTGAAATGGAAGTTCAGGAAACAGGAAAATTCTTTTGATGGTGATATCATTTTAAGTTTTTCATGAATTGTCATTTTGACTTCATTTCACTTTCATCTTGATAGAGTAGAAATAAAATACAATATGTGATTACACAAGGGAAAGGTTGACTGGGAAAGTTGTAAAAGAAGGTGTACCAGGAAAAATGGAAATTGCCTGCTGAAGGTATAAATAAATAAAAAACAAAAAGCTGAAATTCTACCCAGTTCTGGTCTGCCTATTCATCTGCCCACCATCTGGCTGTGTGACTCTATCTTTGCTCACCACTTTTGATGTCATCAGACTATTGTTCTTGTCTATTATATTGTCTCTGTTTAACGTCTGAACTAATTTGCATTGTTCTACATGTGAGATCATGTGGTCGATCCCTGTAAGCTTTTTAACACAGGAACAAAAATGTAATATTTGCAACTTTACCTGTTGTCCTGGATTCCAAGGTCCGCGCTCCATCTGCCATTCCTCTAATCTCCACTTTATCTTCATCTTCCATCTTTTTGGGGTGATCTTCTTTGTATCTTTCACCACAAATGGTCCTAAGACTGCCTTCACTGACTGAACATCCAATTTGTTGGAAAGATTTGGGTTCTGCCGGACAATTATCTTGTATGTTCAGGTGGCACATTTCCCTAAAGAGGGACAATGAGGCAGGAGTGGGTGGAGGCTGGAGAAAAGAGGTTTGTGCTTGGGAAGTATATTCCCAGCCATCCCCATCAATCTTCTCTCTCCTCCATTTGAGGTTGTACAGGAAATCAGGGTCTGGGGTCACAACAGCTGGATCAGGTTCTGGTAGAACAGGGGCTGGTGGGGAACTCCTTTTGCTTCTGTTGCGTAGTTCTTTAAAGGTTGTGACTTTTAAACCTGAAGTTTCTTTGCGTAAGATGCCATCGTTGGATGATTTTCGCATCTCGAGGGGTGGAGACTCTATATCTGGGGTAAAGGCTATTAGCCAGTCAAACCGATCTGGACGAGAGGCATTGGCAGGTACAGTGCATGGCTTGACAGGGGGAAGTTCAGGAGGATTGGAGACTATTGGTGGGCAAGGAGGCAAAGGTCGTGGAGGAGGAGGAGGAGGGGTGTCAGAAATCACTGAAGAGTAATCAAAATTTCCAAAACTAACATCTGGGATGTTTCTATTGCTAAGATCAGTACAGTAATATAAGTTGGGAGATGTGACATTGGATCCAATGCTACAGCTGCAGCTATGATTGCAGTGTCCACCAGTTCTCTTACGCCGTCTTGCCATTTCTGTGAAGGACGTTGTTCGGTTTGCTTCTTTCTGTTCATCTTTAGAGAGATCCTTTTCATTTAACATATTTAATTCCTTCACACTTGGGGACCTGTCTTTCCCAAATCTAGGTCCCTCTTGCAATCTTAAATCCAACCCCCCATCCACTTCTTCCCTGTGTGTCTTGTTTACTCTATGTTCTTCCATGTGAGAGACATCTGATATTGCCTGGTTTTCATTCTCCAGAACCACATCTACACAGACACCTAACTCTGGACTGAGTTTAAGCAATTCAGCTTGAGTGAGGCCTGCCAGTGCAAGCAACTTTCGAATTTCTACATCAAGTGCATGAAAAGATGGAGGGGGTGGGAGGGATGGTGGAGGTGGAATAGCTGGAGGTGGAGGTGGCAATGGAGGAGGTCTGGAAGTTGGAGGTGGAGGGGACTGAGGAATCTTTTGTCTTTCGAGTTCAGCAAGCCTTTGGGCCTCTAGACGAGCTTTATGACGTCTTCTAGGAGGAGGAATGGGAGGTGTGGGGGAGGTAAGAGTGGATGAGTCTGTATTTAGGGTAAAATAGGGCACAGGCTGTGATGGAGGAGGAGGAAGGGCAGGTGGTTTCGAGGCTGAGGGTGAAGATGACAGTGTAGGCAATGTAGGAATAGACACATTTGCAGAAAAAGAAATCGCTTCATTGGTGGATGAAACTGAAAACGCATGTTCACTGAGGTTCTTGTACATATGTGATTCTGGGTGGGCACTCACATGTCTTTTTGGAGGTTTTGGAGGCCTGGGAGGGGGAAGAAGATCCAGTGGTGATGGAGCTAGAGAATCAGGGACAGGGGTTTCATCAAGGTCAGAAGGGACTGTCAGATCCACCCCTGCATCAGAAAATTCCTGGGATTCACATGAGTTGTTGCTTTTATACAAATTCCATGAAATGTCAATATTTCCCATTTCATCCATAATTCCAGGGATATCCTCATTATTAAAGTCCAATCCTTCTTCCTGAAGTTTCACAAGATACGCCAATTTCACTTCTTTGTTGATTCTCTGAAGCTTTTGCTGGTGATCCAGCCTATCTCTGACAATCAGCTCATTGTCCAGTTCCCAGTGTGCCACCTGAGCAATGCGATAGAACAGATCCACTTTGCCCAACTCTTCTATGGAGTCTAAAAAATTAAGGAGATCGACTTTAATACACTTTCCTTCTTCTGATCCCTTTCTATCTGTGTAGTCAGAAGAGGGGGAGGATGGTACTGAGGGATAGCCTTCATCAGTAGAGCAAGGAGAAAATGGTGGTCTTGCCAAAGTGTTGTGATCCAGTGGTGGTAAGATACTTGACTCAAAAATAGGGCAATGGGAAGCAGGGGAACAAGAAGATAGATATTGTTGTTGGACCTCTTGGTCCTGTGATAACAATGAAGATGTATCAGGGCAGTCACACTCCAGATCTGAGCAGCTGCTAATGGATGTGGAAGATGAGGTAGAAGATGTAAGAGAGAAGTCCTGCATGGATTCTGGACAATTGCAGCAAGAAGGAACAAGGGTATCATCATCTTCATCATCATCATCACCATTGCCATTACCATTCACATCAACATTGCTATTCACATTTACACTGCTGTCATCATTCTTCAGGTCATCTCCATCTTTTTCATCCAAATTTCCATTTTCTTCATCTCTCTCCTCCACTGAGATGGAATGAGGTTGCTTTACTTCAGGCTTGCACTCTTCTTCTTTGATGTCTTTTTTTAAAACATCCAGTTTATCCTTGTGAGGAGGTGGTGGTGGTGGTGGTGGTAGCTTCATTTGTTGCCCAATGGTTACAGTGTTATTGTTGTTATGGTTGTGATTAAAAAGGCTGTTACTATCCTGAGGTGAATGGCCATCACAACACAAACAAGGAAGGCTGGGCTCATTGCAGTTTGGATCCACAACTGGGGCAAGGTTTGATACAGTGTGTTTACTTTTTGGTTTTGAGATTGCTGGTATTGCATGAGCACCGTTTTTTTGTGGCCGCACCACTTTGGGCTGAAATACTGGGGCTCGTGCACTTTGACTGGGGCCCTTTAACCTGGAAGACTCAGGTGGTGCCCGAGTGCCACGACGAGCTGATGCTGTATTCATGTATTTGTCCTCCCTCTTGGTCCCCTGACTTGGTTTTGCCTCTGTGTGCCTATTGTCAAATCTGCGGGAACGGGAGGGCACAGATGGACGAGAGGAGGGGTGCATGGTGGGATGGTTTTTATGTACTTATTTGTTTGTTATTTGTCTAAGAAGTCTGTTAACATATGGACATCTTGGCCTCTGTTAGTACCTGAAATATCAAGGGACATCTGTCAATATCAAGACTAATATCAATATCAGTTGTGTGGAAACACACAAGATAAAATACAAATATAAGATATAAATGTATCAGCAGTGGTTTTAAATTATGTCATTTGGTCAATATTAATAGATAAAGTAGATAATAGTTCTTCTGTTGTGTTCACTGCTATTCCCAGTATGTCTGAACAAAAACATATCAACGCTGCTCATTAAGGTTGATATACATCTACACATTGTATTTTATACTAATACATAATATACCATAATGTTTTGTATTATACCAATATTATACAAATAAACGTTGTTTGAAAGACAGACAATGCCAATAATTACTGCCGACTGATTTACAATTAGCTACAGTCAGAGCCTGGCATCTTTTCAAAGTCTTTTATTGCTGTCTGCGATAAGAACAATGATGTTTTCATTCTGGCCATCTTTACATTATTCACACATTATGCCTACCGCAGAGAGTACATTGGGCTATTATGTCTACATAAAGTAAGGGCACAAACAAGTTTTTAGCAAAATCTACATTTACCTCTAGAAATCCGGCTGTAAGTAAAAATCTGTTTCTCAAAAATGTGTGGCATGTGAAGCAGAAAATCACAGCAATGACTAGCGCTGTTTTCCGCTTTTCGCTTTCCGTGCACACTAGGCAATGCACTTTCGCATCCAATGTCCTTGGATACAGAGGATGTAAATCTAGGCCTAGTCCGCGCGTTATAAACAAGAATTAATTTCAATACCTTTTAAAAAATCATCTATTGTTATAAACCGTAATTTATCAGTTCCTATATACGGGCTGGCTAATGTTTAATATTGATGGAGGATGTTGGAGAATATTTAAAGGATGTATAAGGATGTATAAGATGTAACGATACATCTGATAAATCGCACCTCCTCCGCATGGATTTTATGGGACCGTACAAATAAGAACCTAATACTAAAATTATTCCTATCAATAACGCATCGTTTTGTGATTTGGCATTGATGCACGTTGCCAAAATGAATGATCCACCAAAAAAATCAACAATAACACAAAAGTAATACGAAAATCCCTACCTCATTTTCAAAAGGATAGAAAAGACGCGTTCTTCTTGCTCTTTATCTTTGTTGCAGCGCACGAACCATGGCTCCAGAAATGATTATACGCCGTTATTCTCTTTCCTCTGTTTATCGCTCCGTCATCTAGCCCTCCCTCTCATCCAATTCATGTGACCACACCCCTAAAAGCAGCATCCTTCAGTCTTCATTGGCCGCTTGCTGACTGCCGTGCTGTACAGTGACAACTTTGCACTTCTTACTTAAGATGGCCTTTGGTCAAGGAGACTGGGGTAAAACTAATATGCCAAATAATAATGAAATCACAAACATCTACAACACAGAACCACAGCAAAAATGGTCTCAACTCTGCATGACACAACTCTGAATCCCACATATTCCTGTGCCAACATTTTTCATGTTAGGCCCTTATAGGTCTAGGTTAGGTACCAGCTGTATACTTATATAGTAGTGTAGTATAGTAGTAACCTAGTCCCTCTAGATTAAGCAAACTTTCATACATGTATCTCTCAATCACAAGGTGTATAAAACAGGCCATTTCTGTATAAATAATTAAAGGGCAAAAAAAAAAAACAGTGCCGTTTCTTAGAATTAATTTACTCAATCACACAGCTTACCTCCCTCTCCCCTAAGGCTTCCACACACATTTCTCTGTATATTAAGATCAGTGAGTCCTCACAAAATCTGTTCTCTTACACAAACACATGCATTCAAACACCTCCTAACAGACAAGTACAGGGAAAAATGCTTTATCACAGGTTTTTATTAAAAGCACTTTGTTGTCTTTGTATAATCCAACAGTAATGTTTACAGTAGTAATGAGGACAGTAATCACTGAACCAGTGAGACAAATAAAGTGTAAAATTGCGATGTCCAGGTTTATAATCCTGGTATAGGAATTTTATGATCCTGGTATTGCCTGTAAATGTACAACTGTTTATCCAGGTTTACAAAAATAACATAGCAGACATTCTGAATAGTGAAGTAACATGCAATCCAATCATATCATGCATCTGAAAACTGGCTACACAGAAGTGCTGAATTGAACCATTCAATAGTTTTCAAATAATCACAATATACTGAATGTTTTACTGAATATGACTTTTTAAATATATCTAAACTCCTGTGAACATATTTAAAGTGCAGATAAAATCTATTATTTATTATATTTAGTCAACCACTTAAATCCCTCCTATGCATTTTACTGACCCAAGTTTGTGTGCCACAAAAATCCAAAATACTTAACTCAGGATCCTTTTCTAAAGTCCTTCCACAGATCCACGTCATTTGTTTCTCTTATAGATTTTTTTGGCAAAATTAAGAAATACTGCATGGGGCAAATTCTTGGCATGAAGCTGGATGAGTTTTTGAAGGCGCTGGTAGCTCTCCTCCTCATGTCGATGGTACCGGACAGGCATTTCCAGAGTATCGTACAAAGCCTTGACCCTTTCAACACTTTCCGCATCACTACGACCATAACATGCCTGTGGGAGAAGTTTAAAGATATTTTAGATCAAATAATAGTGAACCCTACCACATCACCAGCACTGACTTTAATTTAAGGCTGGGATGTGGAAGAAGCTGTGGGAGATTGTCCCAATACTTCTCACCCCTAGTTCCACCCTCTGCTCAGGGGTCATGATGCCCAGTGCAGTCACCACCAGCCAGCTGCATTTGTTGTCCTGGATATCTGTGCCGATCTTTCCAGTCACTGCCGGGTCACCATAGCAATCAAGGAAGTCGTCCTGTTAATGACAAACATGTTCCAAATCCTTTGGGAAATGGGAAAGTATATATCTGAGGATATAAAGTGTCCCTTTAAAGTCATACCTGTATCTGAAAAAACTCTCCCATCTCAAGCAAAATTGTTTTAGCATTATTGTGTTCAGTCTCATTCTCAATTCCTGCCTGTAATGAACAAAGATAAAAACCACAAAAATAATAATTCAGAGTTAAAAACATAACTTACACAACAGAATGCATATATGCAAAACACATTCTAAACTCACCATGTACATGGCTGCAGCTACAGGGAGGTAAAAGGAATAGAATGCAGTCTTGTATTTCACAATGGCTTTGTACCTTAGATAAACACACTGTAAATTAGTCAACAAATTTCAATGGACAATTATATTTGTTTGATGTGTTTTAAGATTGTGGTTTGTCTCGAGCAGGGGTGTCCAGTCTTGCACCTGGAAAAATCACTGTTCTGTAGAGTTTAGCTCTGACCCTAGTTACATCTAGCTGTAATTTTCAAATAAACCTGAAGCTTGAATAAGCTTCAAATAAGCCTGAACCTTTATTAGCTGGTTCATGTGTGTTTGATTAGGGCTGGAGCTAAACTCTGCAAGGCTGTGGCCCTCCAGGAGAAAAACTGAGCGGCCCTTTTCTAGAGTGCCCCATTTGTTTCTCTTTGCTGTTAGTCCAGTTCCATTCAGCCTTTTGGACACCCTCAGCCTCTCACCTCTCCATGGTGAAGCGGTCAAGGTCGATTTTGTGCGGTGGTGCGGTCATTAGATCCAGAGCTTGACCCAACTCTGTCTGGAAAGAAGTCTTGAAAGAAGAAGATTTAGGTTTAAGACAGCGCACCACTGTCTTCAAGTTTAAAAATGTGCTGTTTGCAGCTAACAATATGCAGTTAACACAAAACACATGAAATGAATGTTGTTCCATAAATGTGTATGATGTGTGCAACAATAAGTTTAAATGTGTATACATGTTACATTGTTGTAACTGATTAAAAAGAACATCCTTTGGGAGTGTTACCTCAGTAAAAAGCTCCAGCAGGTGAACATAATAGCATTGTTTCCTACAGTGTTTGCGAAGTAGGCGGTAGATGGCCCCCTCCAGAAGAAAAGCATCATTAATGGCATCCAGACCAATACCATCCTACAACCACATCTAAGATTAGCACAGAAAGAAACCCCACAAATGATAACCACCAATAAATACTTATTTTTTTATAATTTTAAATCTGTTATTCTTTAATTTCAAGGGTGGAGTGAATGCCAGTTTAGCTATCAGGCTTTAGACAATTTTAGGACCTTACAGCATGAGTTACAATAGATTGACCTTTTCATTATTTCAAATCTGTTATTCTGAATCTTTAATCAGTTCATTGAATAAAGGTAGCATTCTCAACCCATATTAGCATTTTTTTTTCAGAAACTTACTACAAACATATGAAAGATGTGACAGCTTAATATCAGGAGTACAAAATGCTACGTTGCACAGAAGCATTGTGCTTTTAAAATATACAATTACTAAGAACATAACTTTGAACATAAGAACATAACATTGTCAAGAATATAATTACATCCAAATAACAATATGCACTTTTTCAAATGACGTTTGAGCACCATCCACATTAATCTTATAAGCAAAGTCAATCACCTTCTTATACCAACATGGTTGACCCCTTCGTGTTAAAGATGCATCCATGATGTCATCAGCCACCAAGAAGAAAGCCTGAAGCTGGGAAGGAAACAAAAAGTGAGAAAGAAGAAAAGGTTTTTTATTCCCCATGTTCTAATGCAACAGCATTACATTCCTCTCACTGGTAGACAAATATACAGCAATTAAAAGACTAATCTTTAAAAAGACTAATCTTTACATACCAGTTCAATGCACCATCCAACTAAAAGTGCATGATGAACTTCATCAGATGACAGCTCAGACGGCGAGACTAGCTCCCGCAGAGAACCAATCACAGACAAGCCTCGGTTTCTCTTGCCTCCAGGGGCATTGTACCGAAGCACCTATGGGAAAATGACTGACATTTTAAAAAACACATCATATATTATGTGTTTTTGTGAATACACATCATAATTATGGACCTTTCTTTGAAAAGGGTCATATAAATCCTGTGTAGAGCTAGTGAAGGGACTGTTTCAGATCTGTACTGTTGTTTTAAACTGTAAATATTATATCAGTTTCCATTTGTCTTACCTCCAGAATAATCTTATATTTACAAATTATAGCATTACTGTGTTTTATACTCTGTAATGACTCACTCTACAGACATTTGACAATTAGTATTTTTTTATGTTTTTAAATCCATGGTGTGTGATCTTAAGAAGATTCTTAATCTTACGATTCTTACAAAGCATTCTGTTAACCATGCTGCAACATGTCATAATCTCTCTTTTAGTCTGTTTGTGTTTCTCCACTCAAAAGGGATGTTTGCTGCACCTCTCTGAGTCTGTTGAGGGCATCAGAGAGAACTGGATCAGTGAAATCTTGCTCTGTAAGTTCAGACACTAGACTATCAAACTCGCTGTCAAAGAGCTGAGCATCGGACATCCTCCCGTGCTGCTGGACACCGTTACTGTACCTGCCTTCTCCCTGTTGTGAGGAAGCACACAAAATGACAGATTGTGTGATAAAAAAAATACAGACAGATTAAATAAGACCAGATGGCTATCTGACTGCAAGATAAGAAATCAATTTAAATCTTTAGAATGTTGGAAATTAGGTGGCTCTTCTGCAGTAAATTTGATCTATTTGTAAACAGGTCATTTTACTGCTGATTCTGAAGGCAATATTACAGTATTACATTACTATCTAGTAGTCCACTCAGTGAGTTTAATGTACAGTAACTAGTATGCCTAATAGTAGCTCGCAGCCGCACAGGCTATTATTGACAGCCGTACTAAAAATTGAAAACCATTTCTCCATAGACAAGAATAAATTATTACATACATACATGAATTTTATAAAAGGAAGCTGCTAGGTATTTTTCTTGCGCTATGCAAACTGAAAGGTAAACATGATTACATAAACCTTGGTAGCTTAGCTAATAAAGTTCTGTAATCCATCGTTCCCATAACTAAGATGTACTGGTGCGCTTCGTTATCAAGAGGCTTATATTGACTTACCATTACGACCTGTTCCGTGCTTTGAACTACCGATACACGCTTATCTGTGGGCTTTTATTTCACCTGTTGTATGAAAAAGTCAAGACAACCCATAGAACGAAGGCGTAGCGAAAATTGTAGTTTTTAAGTTTATTTGTCGCTTCTGCAAGTGTTCCATGTAAACTTCAACTACCAAAATGCATTGCGCATGCTCCGTTGCAGCGTGCACTCAAAAGCTCATATGACATCGCAGACGTCTATTGGTTAAAGCAATCGAACGAGGATGGGCTCCAGAGAAGTAAACCAATGAGAGGAGAAATTAGCCGAGCCGAGGGTGGAGTGAATGCCAGTGGACCTATCAGATTTTAGACAATTTTAGTATCTTACAGCACGGTTTACAATAGGTTCATCTTAAAGATTTTTCTATTTCTATTTTTCTATTAATTTCTGTAGTATAATATACTTTACATGCTGTCAGTAATAAATGTCGTATTGACGTATTGTTCATGTCTTGAATTTTCACAAGTTTACATTTGTGTATTTAAAATAAATTCAAGCCTTTTAGTAGGTTATAAGTTAAAAATAATTTTCCTGGTGGTAAATTATGCCAGTTGAAATGTTGCAGTTAGAGTGGGAGTGTGTTGTAAGCCTTGAAGTCCTTTGAAGTGAAGTGACAAATGAACACACACACACACACACACACACTGGCACTCGTGAATACACCACCAGAACAGTGGGTAGCACAGTGGCGCCTTAGTTTTCTGCGAGAACTGGGAATCGAACCACCTTCTCATTACAAGTCCAACTTTATAACCAGTATGCCCAGGGGCGTAAAAGTGGGGGGACATCTGTCAGGTGATGTGACCCTCATGTTCATATATAATAAATTCTAAACAGAATACCAATGGGCATTTTAGAGCATCCTAGTGGCAATTATGGGAACATGCCATGATATCTTACAGGAACCTATTTTTGTGATATCATACTCAAATTTAAAAAGTGCTACGCTCCAACTGCACCACAAACTTTTTTCAAGTATGTTGTTATTTTTGTTGTCTGTTATTTGGGTCTGCTGGTATTGTCTAGTTTTAGCATTAAGAGTATATAATATTTTATATAATATATATATATAATATTATTATTATTTATATAATATTTTGACAAATAATGTTTTTTAAATATGAAAGCAGAAATGAAAATGCAAAATTTGGAAGAGATTTGTCATAACATTCTGCATCATTTATTCTTTTTACTAACAGGTTTAACAGAAGGAAATAAAAAAAAACAAACAGCAGAGTTTTGGTGCTCCAGCCTCACTCCCCATGATTTCAAATCTCTTACATCATCTTTTCAAACAGTGACAAAAGTATATATGTATGATACATTAGTAAAACGCAGGTGCATGAGGGTAAGTGAGTTTATGTCTTTAAAACACACAAGACAAAGTAATTGTGTAATACTGTAGTATTGCTTTTCACCGATATATGCATTAGGTACTTGACAAAATTACTGTCTAGATCCTTAGACATATACCTCCTCATTTCCTTATCCTGTTTGGCAGATTTGACAGATCCTCAGTTTTACAGAGTTAGACACACGTGGCACATGCATAAATGCCATGATTAATACAGTATGCTGTTTGCAAAGCAAAGCTCAAATCTTAACTACAATATATTGTCTGATGCTAATTGCTTGTACTTGCATATTACTTCAGCTCATGGCCTCAGTAGAATGATTCTGCTTCTTCCTCACTAAATCCAGTCTGAACTGCCTCTTCAATCCTTTTCATTTGCTCTGGAGGAGCAGCAGGCAGAATGGCCAGCAACTCTCGATCAATCTGCTGTAGTCTTGCAGTGCTCTTCCTTTCAAATTCCTCTTTATTCTTCAAAACAAGGCATAAGATGCCTTTTTGTGCCGCATCACAGGAGTTCTGTAAGCTTTGGCGCTCCAGCTCAAATTCTGGCTTACTTTTATCCATGGCCATCAGTTTGCCCAGTGAACTGACACGGTCCATCAGGTACTTGCTGGACACATCTGTATATGTTGCTGAGATCATATGGACCAGACTGGCAATGTTACAGGCTTGGAAGGCTTGAATGTAGAGTAGATCTTTTGAGAAGAGCTTTGCGTCGTAAGAGAGGGCTTGGGTTTTCTCAGTCGTTGAGATAAAGTTTGTTAACGTTTTGCTGAGGTTGGCTTTCACAATGTTGGAAACCATCTGAAAGAAATGAACCATCTTCTCCCATTGCTCCTTCACTCTCCCCATGGCATCCATACCTTTGACCAACATCTCTATGGTGGTTTTGAAGTCTATCTCTTTGAGTTCACAATTTCTCATAGATACCAGAATGTCAGTTAGTTCCTTCTGGTTATTCTCTAGGTTCTCCACACACCTCTCTAGGTCGACCCTTGTCTTGTTCATCTGAGCTCGGTTCTGTTCTATAGAGAATCGTGCATTCTCTGTTGCCCTCTGTGAAGGACTCATGCCTGCTGAACTTCTTTCACTTTTATACATCATTGGAGGTTTTGGATAAATAGCTGGAGATTTTGTGGTGTCTTTGCTTTTGCTGTCAAAAACACGGGCTGAGTCGATCAGTTCCAGTACATCCTCTTTTATCTTCATGGCTATGTCTTTGTCACATTTGCCTTCTGGTGCATATTTTGCTAGTTGATTACATATGTTAATGCCCTTCAGGCAAAGCACCTGGGCTTCTGACTTTTCTTTGCAGGTTCTGATTTTCCCTAAATCATAACTGATTCGTTCAAACTGCTTTGCCACAAAATCAGATTTTGTAGCTTTCTCCTTCTGATCATAAAGTTTTGTCCAGTCAATGTCATCATAATTACCACTCACATTCATGAGTTCTTTAATAGTCTGTGCACATTGTAGAATTTCAGCAGACTTACTATATGAGTTTATTTCATCAACCACATCTCCTACAGGTTCATGACCTTTAATGTTGCTCACAGTATCAGCAATCTTTGTTGCTGCACTACATGCTTTTCTCACTGGGTGAGTTATAGCGGCTGTCACTCCATTAATTAGGTCTGTTACACCCTGTGCTAACCCACCAATACAGTCCATAGCAATCATATTCCATCCACTGGGGAGAGAATCCATAGCTTTCTGGTAGCTCTTATGAGCCTGCTCCAGTTCCTTCTCTAAGGCACGCACTGCCTTCTCTGTCCTCTTTTTGGTTTCTTGTGCTGACCGCTCTTTTAGTTTGTTCTCTTCAATTTTCTTCTTGATTGCTTGCATCTCCTCCCCATAAAAGTGCTCTGCGTTCACACAAGCTTGTAGTAGTTCTTGGATAATTTTAATGACATCTTTGAAACGTTCTTCAGTTGCTGAAGACAATTTAACACATTCATCTGCAATGACTCGGATATTGTCCAGCTGAACAGGAAGATGTGCTTGAATGACCTCTTCATTGTCTTGGAACAGAATGTTCACAGCTGTCTTCATGTAATCTGGAACTTGGGCGGTATGGAGACGAATTTGGTCCATGCTTGTGTGGGCCTCATTAAATGCCCACCAGCCAGAGTTACACACTTGCATAAGGCAAGCTCGAAAGGATTCTGGGTATTTGATGTATTTGTAGCCATCTATGGGGGGATTTTTACTGATAGAAAAATCTGTTGTGGAAGAGATGAATACCAGCTCTCCCAGGATAGCTATGGATAGCGGTGCTGGGGTCAGATACTCTTCCCAGTTGGCATAGGGCTGCATTATAAGTTTGGTTTGGTTCCTCATGACTTCAGCAGAGGTAAGACATTGAGTAGTCTTTGAAATTGTGGAATCCATAGCTTCTCTGTTCCAATTCAAAACAAACCAAACAATTAAATAAGCCCAAATTGTGTTTTGTGCTTCAACATGCATCAGAGAATATTTAATAAGACACAAGGAATAATTTTTCACCTCTGAACTTTATATTTACTACACCTTTATTATGTCTGCATCAGGAGTGCACGCTTACATTTTTAAATTAAATTCAGTTCACATTTATTTGTATAGCGCTTTCACAATACGTCCTTTAAAGTAGCTTTACAAGAACTGCATGTTTCTGCATTACAAATGCAGTAGTCAGTGATTGAAGGTGTCCATATTGCAGAAGTTGACACTTCTAAGATAATATAAAATGTGCAGTTAGCTAACATCATGTGTTAATTTGTGCAAAATCATGAGCATGTGAAAGCAATGATTATGCTGTGATCATAATAATTACAAAAAAAATTGGCAGAATTCATATATATTTTATAAGCCAATACATAAATATTTTTGAAACATATCTGTGGTTAATAAATACAAGTACTAATGTTTTACAATAACATTAAGTAGTCATGTCATCTGTGTATTTAATAATACAATGTTTTAATCTGACCAGTTACTGTAAATATTTAAAGCTGTACATGCTATGCAACTTCAGCATACATAAGAAATTGTCCTACCTTGTCCAAATTCAACTGGTTTTTCGTAAAGACGCAGGCTCTGGTCTCTCAAAGCTGATGCAAGTGATGAAGGTTGCCGTATTTATATACACGCTGTATATAAATGGGCTAAAAAGCCACGTCCCATTGCAGGTTTGTAGTTTTACTTTCAGTTTCAGGTTACTGGAAAGTTACGTTGTTTAAAGAAATTGTCAAATACATTATTTATTAATCTGGGTGGGAGCACCCACCGGCAGAAACAGACAAAACCACAGGCTGTCAAAGCGTATGTACTTATAGTTGCAAACCTTTGGACAGTCTGTTCTTGACTATTTGATCGTCTGAAAAGTGCCATTATAAACGGTACGTTAAACTATACAGCGCTAACACATTACAATAATACCTCCATTATTCATTACGATAATTAGTGAATGCATTAGCTAACATGAACTAACAATGAGCAATATATTGTTACAGCATTTATTAATCTTAGTTTATTTTCATTAATATAAATGTACTTGTTTACAAAGTTGATTAACTAATGCATTAACTAATGTTAACAGGCACAACTTTTGCTATTAAAAATGTATTAGTAATATACCTAAACACTTCTGTTTTACATAAATTGCAATAATTAACAGTAAACACTGCCTTAACACAAAACGATTGTAAATTATATAGGCAACACTTTACAATAAGGTTCCATTTGCATTAGTACATGAACTAATAATTCACAGTACGTTTGTGTATCCTTAAAGTAACCAGTGTTGTTTCATGAATCATGATTAGTATGTTATCAATCTTTTCTCCAGTTGCGTTTATGTTAACAGCTAAAATGAGCCAGATTTGCATACCAAAGTAAGTCCTTTTCTCCTCAAATCAAATCAATCAAATCCTAGCATCCTTGCACAAATGATTATGTTAATGATTATGAAGGTAATAATGATTCATTATTATTATGGTATGTAAATAACACTCAAACGTGTACATATTTGTCTTTTATCCTCTACATATCATACCATGTTTGTGCAGTGTTAGGGATCTGCAGTCTTTGGAGGCAGTTGGTGACCTTCTGCAAGAGGGCTTTGAGTCTATCTGCAACATCTGTACGTCCCTCTTTAATGCACATGTAGATCACAACACTGGCAGGTGTTCCAATTATAAAGAAATCAGGAAACACATTGAGCATGCTGAACAGTACTTGAAGAGATCTGAGAACATGTCTAAAGGAAAACTGGGAAACTTAAATGAATGTATGGAGCAACTTCTAGAAAAGAAAAAACATTTTGAGCAAGACAAGAAAGATAACAACCAGACCCTGGATAAATTGCACAAAAATAGGACATGTGCTGAAGAAACACTGCACAATTTTGAGGCGGCTTTGAAACAAGCAGAAAGAAACCTAGCCTCAGAAAAAGAAGCATTAGAAAAAGAGGAAGCAAGGATGAATTCATCTAGAGAGTTAGCAATTGCAGGGTCGACTATGCTTCTAATACCGGTTGTTGGATGGATAGCTGGTGAGAAATCCATAACCTCTGATTAGTTATCATTATGCTAAACAACACTACTAACCATTTGTAAAAAATGCACTCATTTTCTGTTTCACTCTAGGTCCAGTAATGTTGGGTGTAGGAATATCTGGAATGAATGATGCCCAGAACGGCATCAGGGCTGCTGAGGAGGAGATAGAAAAGGCTAAAAGTCAGGTGTGGGAATACAACAGAAAAGTGTCTGAATATCAGGCCAGAATCTCTGAGGTACTGAATGAGATGAAGAAAACAGATAAAGATCTGAATAAGATTCAGGAGGAGATTGAAAAGCTGCAGCAGCATCTAGTGGTCATAGCTGAACTTCAGAAATGGGTCATGAAAGCTGTGCACCTCCTGAGTATTCTTAGTGGGAGAGTCACTGTACTGGAGAAGCAAACTCAACGTTGCATCATCTGGGAACCTGTGATGAAGGTGATGGAGGATGTGATGAAGGCAGCCTTAAATATAGCAGAAAATCAGTTCCTCTATCGTCAGGATCTTCAAGACCTCACATATACTTTGAGGGAAAATATTGGAAGGCTGTTGGCTATAAGCAACTCACCCAACAATTCTGAATATGACAGCTATTACTGACAACATTCTTTAATTAGAACTTGTATAAAAATCAATATACATATGCAAAGATTTACATTATTTCAAATGAGGAAGATTCTTTTTAAAAGCATGGCATGAAACACTAAACACTCCAAAGACAGTCACAGTGATTCAGCCACACATGTACATTTCAAACACATTCACTGTTATTCAGCCTCACATGTACATTTCAGTACTTAGTTGCTCTTCATTTATTGATAAATCAATATATTATTTTCTTGCACAAATAAAGATGACTGTGTATAATAGTGTCTCACTCTTGTTGTTCTACAGTCCTTTTTCTGCAGACAGTAAAGAAAATCAGTAATTTTATAAAATGGAAACAAACATTCACAAGCCTTTAGAGAGTCTTCACAAACAAATATGTGCTATTGTTTACAAGACAATTCAATATTGGTGCAAAGTTTTAAAAAAAGTCACATAAGTGTTTATTCTTTATTTGTTCTGCATCTGAACACGTGAAATCATGCCTGTTTGTAGGCAGGTCCAGGTCATGTGAAATGTCTTATCCCTTTCTGAAATGCCAGATAGACTGAGCCACAGCTGCCTTTCCGTTGCCACTAAAGCAGCCATAAAACGACCAATGGCATGGACCATTTGCTTCGTGGCACGTAGGGCAACATCTGTGGGCCGGCAGAGCTCCTGAACCACATCCGGTTCTAACTCCCCTTGGTCCAGGTCTTTAAGCAGTCGGCCTGGATGCACCAGCCTGACCTGCTCCCATAATGTTACTGGGTTTAGAGGGCAGGGCAGACTTCCTCCACAATGAATTCATAGAAGGAGACAGATAGCCTGCAAGCGTGTCTTCCACTTTAGGCACTGACTCCATAGCCATGCTCGTGCAGCCCAACAATAGATTAATAATTGTTTGTGGCAGTTGTAAACATGCAAGCTGAATATGGGTTCTTTTAGGACTTTGACACCTTGGTGTGAATGGGGAAATTTTGGTTGGGAGGCTGTTTTCTTGATTGGATGATAAAAATCTATCTTTTTAGACAATTTAGATGGTATTACTTGCTGTCATTTATATCATTATATAAATCATTTTCATAAGGATTTCTTTTCACTTCTATTTTCCTACTTGTAGTATCTTCTTTCCCCTCAACTCTCACCTGAACTTGTGCACACGGTCAAACACGGCTTCCTCAAGGCAAGAAGCTGATGACGGCTTTTAAAGACTACATGGCGTGCAACTCCTCGTCACACGATCAGGACCTGCCTATAAGTAAGCATGATTTCAGCGTGTTCCCCATAGTATCAACACCATGAAACAGTGTTGAGTTCCCTTGAAAGAGAAATTAAAGTTGTATCAACAATGACATTCATTGTATTAATCAAAAACTATATACTTACTGTTTTAGGTGGTACAGATTGTCTTCATTTACATAAGCTGGTTCATGAGCGGGTCATTTTACTGCTGATTCTGAAGGCAACATTACAGTATTACATTACTATCTAGTAGTCCATTCAGTGAGTTTAATGTACAGTAACTAGTATGCCTAATAGTAGCTCGCAGCCTCGCAGGCTATTATTGACAGCCTTAATAATAGCCTGCGAGGCTATTAGACAAACAATTGAAAATCATTTGTCTATAGAAAAGATTATTACACACATTGTTACATACATATATTAACTTTATAAAGAAGCTGCTAGGTATTTTCCTGGCGCTATGCAGACTGAAAGGTAAACATGATTACATAAACCTCGCTAGCTAATAACGTTCTGTATTCTGTTCACATAATTGAGATGTACTGTTGCGTTTCGTTAAATTTATTAAATTAAATTCACATTTAATTTAAACTTACCATTTTAACTAACCATTACGACCTGTTCCTTGCTTTGAACTACCGACACATGCATATATATGTGGGCTTTTATTTCACCTGTTGTATGAAAAAGTCAAGACGACCCATAGAACGAAGGCGTAGCGAAAATTGTAGTTTTTAAGTTTATTTGTCGCTTCTGCAAGTGTTCCATGTAAACTTCAACTACCAAAATGCATTGCGCATGCTCCGTTGCAGCGTGCACTCAAAAGCTCATATGACATCGCAGACGTCTATTGGTTAAAGCAATCGAACGAGGATGGGCTCCAGAGAAGTAAACCAATGAGAGGAGAAATTAGCCGAGCCGAGGGTGGAGTGAATGCCAGTGGACCTATCAGATTTTAGACAATTTTAGTATCTTACAGCACGGTTTACAATAGGTTCATCTTAAAGATTTTTCTATTTCTATTTTTCTATTAATTTCTGTAGTATAATATACTTTACATGCTGTCAGTAATAAATGTCGTATTGACGTATTGTTCATGTCTTGAATTTTCACAAGTTTACATTTGTGTATTTAAAATAAATTCAAGCCTTTTAGTAGGTTATAAGTTAAAAATAATTTTCCTGGTGGTAAATTATGCCAGTTGAAATGTTGCAGTTAGAGTGGGAGTGTGTTGTAAGCCTTGAAGTCCTTTGAAGTGAAGTGACAAATGAACACACACACACACACACACACTGGCACTCGTGAATACACCACCAGAACAGTGGGTAGCACAGTGGCGCCTTAGTTTTCTGCGAGAACTGGGAATCGAACCACCTTCTCATTACAAGTCCAACTTTATAACCAGTATGCCCAGGGGCGTAAAAGTGGGGGGACATCTGTCAGGTGATGTGACCCTCATGTTCATATATAATAAATTCTAAACAGAATACCAATGGGCATTTTAGAGCATCCTAGTGGCAATTATGGGAACATGCCATGATATCTTACAGGAACCTATTTTTGTGATATCATACTCAAATTTAAAAAGTGCTACGCTCCAACTGCACCACAAACTTTTTCAAGTATGTTGTTATTTTTGTTGTCTGTTATTTGGGTCTGCTGGTATTGTCTAGTTTTAGCATTAAGAGTATATAATATTTTATATAATATATATATATAATATTATTATTATTTATATATTATTTTGACAAATAATGTTTTTTTAAATATGAAAGCAGAAATGAAAATGCAAAATTTGGAAGAGATTTGTCATAACATTCTGCATCATTTATTCTTTTTACTAACAGGTTTAACAGAAGGAAATAAAAAAAAACAAACAGCAGAGTTTTGGTGCTCCAGCCTCACTCCCCATGATTTCAAATCTCTTACATCATCTTTTCAAACAGTGACAAAAGTATATATGTATGATACATTAGTAAAACGCAGGTGCATGAGGGTAAGTGAGTTTATGTCTTTAAAACACACAAGACAAAGTAATTGTGTAATACTGTAGTATTGCTTTTCACCGATATATGCATTAGGTACTTGACAAAATTACTGTCTAGATCCTTAGACATATACCTCCTCATTTCCTTATCCTGTTTGGCAGATTTGACAGATCCTCAGTTTTACAGAGTTAGACACACGTGGCACATGCATAAATGCCATGATTAATACAGTATGCTGTTTGCAAAGCAAAGCTCAAATCTTAACTACAATATATTGTCTGATGCTAATTGCTTGTACTTGCATATTACTTCAGCTCATGGCCTCAGTAGAATGATTCTGCTTCTTCCTCACTAAATCCAGTCTGAACTGCCTCTTCAATCCTTTTCATTTGCTCTGGAGGAGCAGCAGGCAGAATGGCCAGCAACTCTCGATCAATCTGCTGTAGTCTTGCAGTGCTCTTCCTTTCAAATTCCTCTTTATTCTTCAAAACAAGGCATAAGATGCCTTTTTGTGCCGCATCACAGGAGTTCTGTAAGCTTTGGCGCTCCAGCTCAAATTCTGGCTTACTTTTATCCATGGCCATCAGTTTGCCCAGTGAACTGACACGGTCCATCAGGTACTTGCTGGACACATCTGTATATGTTGCTGAGATCATATGGACCAGACTGGCAATGTTACAGGCTTGGAAGGCTTGAATGTAGAGTAGATCTTTTGAGAAGAGCTTTGCGTCGTAAGAGAGGGCTTGGGTTTTCTCAGTCGTTGAGATAAAGTTTGTTAACGTTTTGCTGAGGTTGGCTTTCACAATGTTGGAAACCATCTGAAAGAAATGAACCATCTTCTCCCATTGCTCCTTCACTCTCCCCATGGCATCCATACCTTTGACCAACATCTCTATGGTGGTTTTGAAGTCTATCTCTTTGAGTTCACAATTTCTCATAGATACCAGAATGTCAGTTAGTTCCTTCTGGTTATTCTCTAGGTTCTCCACACACCTCTCTAGGTCGACCCTTGTCTTGTTCATCTGAGCTCGGTTCTGTTCTATAGAGAATCGTGCATTCTCTGTTGCCCTCTGTGAAGGACTCATGCCTGCTGAACTTCTTTCACTTTTATACATCATTGGAGGTTTTGGATAAATAGCTGGAGATTTTGTGGTGTCTTTGCTTTTGCTGTCAAAAACACGGGCTGAGTCGATCAGTTCCAGTACATCCTCTTTTATCTTCATGGCTATGTCTTTGTCACATTTGCCTTCTGGTGCATATTTTGCTAGTTGATTACATATGTTAATGCCCTTCAGGCAAAGCACCTGGGCTTCTGACTTTTCTTTGCAGGTTCTGATTTTCCCTAAATCATAACTGATTCGTTCAAACTGCTTTGCCACAAAATCAGATTTTGTAGCTTTCTCCTTCTGATCATAAAGTTTTGTCCAGTCAATGTCATCATAATTACCACTCACATTCATGAGTTCTTTAATAGTCTGTGCACATTGTAGAATTTCAGCAGACTTACTATATGAGTTTATTTCATCAACCACATCTCCTACAGGTTCATGACCTTTAATGTTGCTCACAGTATCAGCAATCTTTGTTGCTGCACTATATATAAATAGGCTAAAAAGCAACGTCCCATTGCGGGTTTGTGGTTTTACTTTCAGTTTCAGGTTACTGGAAAGTTACGTTGTTTAAAGAAATTGTCAAATACATTATTTATTAATCTGGGTGGGAGCACCCACCGGCAGAAACAGACAAAACCAGAGGCTGTCAAAGCGTATGTACTTATAGTTGCAAACCTTTGAACAGTCTGTTCTTGACTCTATTTGATCGTCTGAAAAGTGCCATTATAAACGGTACGTTAAACTATACAGCGCTAACACATTACAATAATACCTCCATTATTCATTACGATAATTAGTGAATGCATTAGCCAACATGAACTAACAATGAGCAATATATTGTTACAGCATTTATTAATCTTAGTTTATTTTCATTAATATAAATGTACTTGTTTACAAAGTTGATTAACTAATGCATTAACTAATGTTAACAGGCACAACTTTTGCTATTAAAAATGTATTAGTAATATACCTAAACACTTCTGTTTTACATAAATTGCAATAATTAACAGTAAACACTGCCTTAACACAAAACGATTGTAAATTATATAGGCAACACTTTACAATAAGGTTCCATTTGCATTAGTACATGAACTAATAATTCACAGTACGTTTGTGTATCCTTAAAGTAACCAGTGTTGTTTCATGAATCATGATTAGTATGTTATCAATCTTTTCTCCAGTTGCGTTTATGTTAACAGCTAAAATGAGCCAGATTTGCATACCAAAGTAAGTCCTTTTCTCCTCAAATCAAATCAATCAAATCCTAGCATCCTTGCACAAATGATTATGTTAATGATTATGAAGGTAATAATGATTTATTATTATTATGGTATGTAAATAACACTCAAACATGTACATATTTGTCTTTTATCCTCTACATATCATATCATGTTTGTGCAGTGTTAGGGATCTGCAGTCTTTGGAGGCAGTTGGTGACCTTCTACAAGAGGGCTTTGAGTCTATCTGCAACATCTGTACGTCCCTCTTTAATGCACATGTAGATCACAACACTGGCAGGTGTTCCAATTATAAAGAAATCAGGAAACACATTGAGCATGCTGAACAGTACTTGAAGAGATCTGAGAACATGTCTAAAGAAAAACTGGGAAACTTAAATGAATGTATGGAGCAACTTCTAGAAAAGAAAAAACATTTTGAGCAAGACAAGAAAGATAACAACCAGACCCTGGATAAATTGCACAAAAATAGGACATGTGCTGAAGAAACACTGCACAATTTTGAGGCGGCTTTGAAACAAGCAGAAAGAAACCTAGCCTCAGAAAAAGAAGCATTAGAAAAAGAGGAAGTAAGGATGAATTCATCTAGAGGGTTAGCAATTGCAGGGTCGACTATGCTTCTAATACCGGTTGTTGGATGGATAGCTGGTGAGAAATCCATAACCTCTGATTAGTTATCATTATGCTAAACAACACTACTAACCATTTGTAAAAAATGCACTCATTTTCTGTTTCACTCTAGGTCCAGTAATGTTGGGTGTAGGAATATCTGGAATGAATGATGCCCAGAACGGCATCAGGGCTGCTGAGGAGGAGATAGAAAAGGCTAAAAGTCAGGTGTGGGAATACAACAGAAAAGTGTCTGAATATCAGGCCAGAATCTCTGAGGTACTGAATGAGATGAAGAAAACAGATAAAGATCTGAATAAGAGGAGATTGAAAAGCTGCAGCAGCATCTAGTGGTCATAGCTGAACTTCAGAAATGGGTCATGAAAGCTGTGCACCTCCTGAGTATTCTTAGTGGGAGAGTCACTGTACTGGAGAAGCAAACTCAACGTTGCTTCATCTGGGAACCTGTGATGAAGGTGATGGAGGATGTGATGAAGGCAGCCTTAAATATAGCAGAAAATCAGTTCCTCTATCGTCAGGATCTTCAAGACCTCACATATACTTTGAGGGAAAATATTGGAAGGCTGTTGGCTATAAGCAACTCACCCAACAATTCTGAATATGACAGCTATTACTGACAACATTCTTTAATTAGAACTTGTATAAAAATCAATATACATATGCAAAGATTTACAGAATTTCAAATGAGGAAGATTCTTTTTAAAAGCATGGCATGAAACACTAAACACTCCAAAGACAGTCACAGTGATTCAGCCACACATGTACATTTCAAACACATTCACTGTTATTCAGCCTCACATGTACATTTCAGTACTTAGTTGCTCTTCATGTATTGATAAATCAATATATTATTTTCTTGCACAAATAAAGATGACTGTGTATAATAGTGTCTCACTCTTGTTGTTCTACAGTCCTTTTTCTGCAGACAGTAAAGAAAATCAGTAATTTTATAAAATGGAAACAAACATTCACAAGCCTTTAGAGAGTCTTCACAAACAAATATGTGCTATTGTTTACAAGACAATTCAATATTGGTGCAAAGTTTTAAAAAAAGTCACATAAGTGTTTATTCTTTATTTGTTCTGCATCTGAACACGTGAAATCATGCCTGTTTGTAGGCAGGTCCAGGTCATGTGAAATGTCTTATCCCTTTCTGAAATGCCAGATAGACTGAGCCACAGCTGCCTTTCCGTTGCCACTAAAGCAGCCATAAAACGACCAATGGCATGGACCATTTGCTTCGTGGCACGTAGGGCAACATCTGTGGGCCGGCAGAGCTCCTGAACCACATCCGGTTCTAACTCCCCTTGGTCCAGGTCTTTAAGCAGTCGGCCTGGATGCACCAGCCTGACCTGCTCCCATAATGTTACTGGGTTTAGAGGGCAGGGCAGACTTCCTCCACAATGAATTCATAGAAGGAGACAGATAGCCTGCAAGCGTGTCTTCCACTTTAGGCACTGACTCCATAGCCATGCTCATGCAGCCCAACAATAGATTAATAATTGTTTGTGGCAGTTGTAAACATGCAAGCTGAATATGGGTTCTTTTAGGACTTTGACACCTTGGTGTGAATGGGGAAATTTTGGTTAGGAGGCTGTTTTCTTGATTGGATGATAAAAATCTATCTTTTTAGACAATTTAGATGGTACTACTTGCTGTCATTTATATCATTATATAAATCATTTTCATGAGGATTTCTTTTCACTTCTATTTTTCTACTTGTAATATCTTCTTTTCCCTCAACTCTCACCTGAACTTGTGCACACGGTCAAACACGGCTTCCTCAAGGCAAGAAGCTGATGACGGCTTTTGCAGACGTCTTTTAAAGCCTACATGGCATGCAACTCCACGTCACATGACCAAGACCTGCCTATAAATAAGCATGATTTCACGTGTTCAGACCCGGGTGCACCTGAAGCGTGTTCCCCATAGCGTCAACACCATGAAACAGTGTTGAGTTCCTTTGAAAGGGAAACTAAAATTGTACCAACAATGATATTCGTTGTATTAATCAAAAACTATATACTTACTGTTTTAGGTGGTACAGCTGGTCTTAATTTACATAAGCAGGTTCATCTAGAAATGTGCAGAAACAAACAATTAATTATATTACAGAATTACACAAACACACTTTTTGTTGTTGTTGTCATTTTGTTATTTCACTTACCAAACTCTTCATAAATATCATCTGTGTTTGGATTCGGTTGTTTGAAGCTAGCTGTTTTCATAGAATTATCCACTCTGTCTCCTATCGATGTCTGTCTGGGCAGATTCATCTTAACATTCTCCTGATCTGTACGTCTCAACATAACCATAATAGTTTATTATCACTGCTACTGTTATACTGTACATGTTTTTACTCTGTGACATCATGATGTTTTTTGTGTTAGTAGCATTTGAACTTCAGACTCACTTTGTCTTGGTGCTTTCCGTGTACAGCCTTCCAAGTTTCTGAAAACATGCATAAGATATTGTTTCATTCTCTTTTTTAAGTTATATATAATATATAATAATTTAGTACAATTATAAGTTACATTTACATCTCCAAGTTATAAGGTTACATTTCCCAGTTTTATCACCATTCAACACTATTTAAGTAGAGTACGTTTCAATGAATTTAGACAATATATGACAAAGTCTTAATCTTAGTAGCTTTGATCTGTGAGTGACAGTCAGGAATTTATCCTGAAAATGACTTACTGTAGATGGAAGAACACACTAATTGCTAATAGCACTGCTAATACAAGTCCCACTACAATGCCTGCGATTTCTCCTGGACTCAACACAGAGCTTGAAGTACCTTCAGAGAGACACAACACACATCAAAGCAGCATCACAACACACAAACTAAATCATATACAGGGGCCCATATATTCACTTGAAAATGTCTGCATGCAGAATGTAAAACCAAGTATTTCTTTTTTCTTCTTTCTGAAAACAAAAACACTCCAGTGCAAAAACACTCCAGTGTAAAAACACTCCAAGTAACATTCCACAACAAAGGTTTAAGGTTTCAAATAAAAATAATATGAATATTTAATATTAATAATATGCAATATGTTATAATATTTATCCTATTATTATTATTTTAATAATAGGTACAGCTCCATTTTTTGCAGATGTTACATTTGGTTGATTATTTTGTATTGTATGTACTGACAGATATTTTTGAGTGTCTGAATGTCATTAAACACTTATCGCTTTTTCAACCACTGTACATCAACAAACATTCACTAATACATTATTGTACAGTGACATATTACTTTATCACTCTTTGGAACACTGATAATATTTGCAATAATTCCTTGTCTATTCTTTCAGTTTCAGACAATACGTTTCAGTTAATGGTCCACACCATTTTACTAAGTCTTATCTTTTGTTAAGTTACTGTTAAAGACATTGTTACCTTTTACTGTAAGAATGTGTTGTGCAGTGGTTGTGAGTCCAGTGATGTTATTTGAGGCTGTGCAGGCATAGATTCCACTGTGGTTGGAGCTGCAGCTCTCTCTAATGTATAAAACTGAGTTTCCAACATTCAGATCATTTACTGTCCAGGTGACAGTAGCTGGAGGTACAGAAGACACTGAGCAGTAGAGAAGAAGGTCTGAGCCTTCATCTAATGTCTTTGCTCCAAGTATCTTCACATCAGGCCCATCTATTACACAGAATAACCTCAATGATCAATCAAGAAGGTCCTGAAGTCTTTGCAATTAAAACTGATAAAACTATATACTTTCATTTTGTTTTAAAATATGTAATGTGTAAAACATACCTATGACATCTTTCAATGTCCTACATATGCAATGTGTTGTACCATACCATAGTTTTTCATCCGCAAAATGCTTTTGCTTACCCAGCACACATCCAAGAGGAATGAAAGGTACACAGCTGATCAAAACCCACAAACCTAATAGGAATTTTAGTGTGTATCTAAAGGTCATGAAATATCATAAATTCCTATTAGGTCTGTGTGTGTTTCAAGCATATGTGTACCTTTCACTCCTCTGGGATGTGTGCTGGGTGAGCTACAGAACTTTGCTGATGAAAAACTATGATAATTTTGTAATTTTCATAAGTGTGAAAGTCTATAGTGACCACATTATATAATAAAGAACCTTAACATAAATAAACAATAAAAACAATAAAAATACAATAAAAGAAGCACTAAAAATGCCCTTTTGTGTCAATCATGGTCACGGAAAATGGATTGTTATGATTTATTATGACTGGATTCCTATAATTACAAATTAAATGGCTCTTCCAAATAGGACATTTTTGTATATTAAAATGTCTGACCCAATGAAACAGGTGCCTTAGAACTGTATTTGTGAGGCAGAAAATCGGGATCCGCATTTAAGTGTTCTTGGAATTGTTTAATTATATAAAGTACCAGTTTAGAGATTCCAGTGGAGTCATTTGATTTCAAATAAAAGACAATCGTGTACTCACAGAACACAGTAATGTTGTAACGAGCCATTTCAGATCTGATAGGATTGCTGAGGACACACAGGTATTCCCCACTGTCTGACCTTTTCACTGGATTGATCAACAGTGATTTGTTATCAGCTGAGAATACGATTCTGCTGCTTTCAGACAGATGTTGACCATCCTTCATCCACTCAGCAGTGATGATGCTACCCTTTCCATCACAGGTGAGGTTAGCAGAGGTTATATCCTCCACGAGGGTGATATTTGGACCTGTAATACTTACCCCAGTCACTGGCTCTAAAATAAGTAAGGTTCATGATTATTTTACTAAGTAAATTTTACTAAGTATTTTACTATGTAAAATAAAAACTGATCGCAGCCTTTCACCAACAGCTTTTGAAAAGGATCACAATTTCTGGTCAAAATATTTTCTTTGGATGATAGGGTGTTGCTATGTTCTGAGAGTATTTTCCAATTGTTACTGCTATTGCAATTGTTATTGTGTGGTTGCAAGGGAATATGTCGTATCGTATGTTGTTTATGTCAGATCGTATTGAAAACCAATTGCACACCTCCCCTTAACAAGCTAAATTAATTCTCTATTTATTTCTCTAGAAATCTCTATTTATAGCTCTATTTAATCAATTGAGATATCTCTATTTATAGCTCTATTTAATAAATTGAGATATCTCTATTTATAGCAAAAGTTATGTACAAGTTCAATACTTTATGAATGGTTTGTTCAAATCCATAAGTTATGATCAATAATAATATGCACCATTAATAATTACAGACAAAAAGATCTTGTCTTTGGAGTCACATGGAGATTTTTGTTTTGTATAGTAGTTAATTTTAGACATTAGACTTGATTTTAAGGGCAGACTCAGTTAGTAGGAAATTTCTTATTGGAACAACAGACTCATTGGACTCATTGGAAAAATAGACTCATTGAAAATATATTACCCACCGAACACTTCCAATACAGTCCTTCCCTGCAGTGTTTGTGTTCCATCCACTGGAGTCATAGTCACAGTATAGCCTCCAGAGTCAGCCAGTTTTAAATGTATTAATGTCAAAACCCAGGAGGTTTTGTTCAGACTCACTCTGTTTACATATGTGGGACCCACTACATCAGAGCCCGAAAGGGATGATGTTATAACATTGAAATTACCGAAGCTCCAGATGATGGTCTGAAATTGTGCAGGAGAAGTAATGGAGGTGTTAAACTGCACTTGTCCTCCTGTGCTACCATACACAGGCCCCGGGTATAATATGTTTTCAGCCCAGCTGTATCCTGAGGTGATAATAGGGGTGAATCAGTCTGTTTCTTTGAATAAACCTTGTTTATAACAGTTTCCTGGTTCTAAATACCATTTAAACACATGCAATTTCTACTTTTCTTTTAACTTATGCTTATTAACGTAAGCATTAAGTGAATTATAATGTTTTTTTTATTTGCAGAATAAAGCTTTCAAAATCTAAAGTCTAATTAGAATTACTACAATACACATGGTTTTAAATACACAAGTGTGTGCGTTAAATGCTCAAATAAATGCTAGTTGCAAACTGGTCGACTTT
The DNA here is from genome assembly GCA_036877525.1 of Chromobotia macracanthus. NCBI lineage: Eukaryota > Metazoa > Chordata > Actinopteri > Cypriniformes > Botiidae > Chromobotia > Chromobotia macracanthus. The sequence continues at coordinate 10,081,622 of JAZGTH010000015.1, read as the reverse complement.
TATTCCAGGGACATCAGGAGCACTGTAGCAACTTAAAGCTGATCATCCTATTCAAGTATGGTAATACTGTGTCTACTTCTTTTCCATACTTAAGTACAAGTGGAACAGAACATAAAAAAGAAAAAGCAGTTTGCTCACTACTGCTAACAGGCTATAATACAAGTCGAAGTCTAAAACTACAATATTTACTGTGTACACATAAGTTTCTTTGTCACAGCTTTATCACCAAATGTATTATACTCCAGAAAAACAGAATAGATGAATACCTGTTAGCAGAATAATGGCAAAACCAGTCATCACAGTTTTGTCCATGGTTACGGTGTTCTTCGGATTGTCTTGAAGCTACATAGTTTCACTCTCAAATCATAAAACCCTGCAGAGGCATTGCAATAATGTAATAATGCAGGTATTTACAATGTTAACAATCTTACAGTGAAGTGCCCTTTGGTTTATGGACACAGACATCTAGTCTTTTTATGGTACTGACACGTTTACCAGAAGAGTGATTGCAAACTGAACAAAGCTCAACAAGCAGGCCTCAACAAGCAGGCCTCAGAAGGCTAAGGTTTTTTGTTTTATTTATTTGTCACGATTGCCTGCAGCAACCAAACTGTATCAAAGCTGATAAAGTTGTTTTCTTTTTTGCTCTTTATCATACAGTACTAACAGCATTTATTAGAAACTGAATATCACTACTACTAATTACCTTACCATTATTATTAAAAAGGAATAATAATTAACTATAAATAGATCACAAATAAAAGTATTTATTCAAATAGATATTTATATCAATGACACAGTACAGGATTTTAGCAAGTAAATAATAATACATAAAGCATAATACAGAGTAAACAGCAGATGGAGACCGAGATTACAGTTTAACGCACAAAACTTTTCCAAGCAAAAAAGAACATTTTACATACAATGATGTTAGTCTTTCTAATTATGCTTCATAGGAATAGAGTGGTTCTTTGAGGAAACGCTCAAACATTCCAGTGTCTCAATCATTTCAAATACTGTAACAAATGGCACTATATATGAGATTCAGTAAAATAACCAAGTAGTAATGATATCAATGCTAAACAAAAAATCCTGATACCAGTAGAGTAAACTGTGTTGCTGCCTAATGGTGGCATGACATAAAAAGATATAGTAAAATATTGTTTTCTTTTTGGTATAGATCACCAATAATATCAAATGGAATATTAAAATATCACATGGATATATGTATTTGTTACACTTTGATAAACCAAAATTATACTATTACACTTTTTAACAAGAGATTCCTCTAGCAGTGCAGACAATGAATTTCCTGTGACATTCCTTCATGATTGAGCACAGAGTGATGGAGAGATGGAGAAGGATGTGGAGTCTCCTCATAATGTTCTTTGCTTAACTGTGCTTTTACACTGTCACTCTTTTTTCAACTTCTGCATAATCATTAACCAGCACTAAATTACCTTCTTGTCCCTCTCTTCTGGCCTTTATTATTCTCTTTTTTATCAAGAAACGGAAAGCACAAACCATACATACCAGTCCTACACTGGTAAGCAGCAAGACCAATCCAAGAGTCAGAAGGTGTGATGGAGCACTGTATACACTGAATGGTCCCATAGCCCCACAGACACCATGCTCAAACCAACCAGAGTTCCCCAAACCCCAAGGGTCAACATACAGGAGCTACAGGAGCACAGTGACACCAACCACAGAACCCACTCTGTTAGGTAATGTCACAGTTTCAGACTTTGGATCATAAGTCACAGTTTCTGTCCAGTTAGAATGACCTGGAAAGTCAATGTCTGTTGCCATCATTAATGGGTTCCCCAAAAATAATATCTGAAACTCACTTTAAAGTTGACAGTTTCTGTGCAATGTCTGTGTAGTAATGTATCAATTAAAACCAAGCTTTTAGGAAGTTCTTGTGATCTTTACTGAATTCCCAGACTGCACTTCTTCTTTCAAGACTTTTTGCAATCGTTTTTTTCTTGTCTGTTTGCTTGTTTTCATTGGGTTTTTTCAGTTGTTTCTATTCTCCTGTTAATTATACAAAAAGAAAGAAAATATATTTTAACATTTATAGATTACAGATAGACAGCATTACCCAAGACACAAATGTTTAAAACATTAGACATAAATTTAGACTGATTTTTGGCATGCGCTCATCTCATCCTTTAAAGCCTAGATGGTACTGTTACAGTATTACTTGGATAAATAAAGATTCCTTGGATCTGACTGACACACTTTCTTACATTTTTCCTGTTTGTTAAGGATCACACAAATAAACCTGCATTCCAAGCAATGAAGAAAAATATTTCCCTTAAAAACCAACACACATTAAAATAAGGTTACAAGACTTTTTCTTAAAATTCATCTGTGCAAACTTAATCTCCAGGGACATTTTTCCTCTCAAACAAGAACATTTTGAATGCCAGTACAACATTCTAGACCTGTAGTGTTTACCACTTTTAGGCCGACCACAAAGCCAGTGAACTTCTGTTATTTTTTTGCTTATGTTTTGCTTATCATTTGTTTGTTTCCATTGCCCTTTGTATCCTGAAGGAAAATGATTTCTGTCATTAGACGTAATTATGACCCATTAACTTTTTATTTGTCTAAGACCCCCTCCCTTCCTCTGCTTCCCTCTCACCTCACCCTTTGCTGGTTGAACTGGCTAAAGGAGGTATTGTTTTCTAGGCAGAAAGTTTCATTTTTCCTTTGGAAAAATAACCTTATGGCATTTCAATCTCTACCCTGTCTACATGCTTCAATAAATCATCTCTCAGGCAGCTCTCACAGTCAAGAAATATCTCAAATCTAATGCTAACAACTTGTGACTTTTCATTACATAAGCCTGTTTAGTAATCAAATTTCTCCATATAATCACTTTAGATAATTGTTCTGATTTAAATATTCCCTGAAAAAAAATGCATAGATTGTGATATTGATTAAATGCTTCCATAACAGAGTGTTTCATTCCATAATCTTTGATATGATTATTTGTTTTAAATGACTAATGGGTCAGATGTAATAATTTTATGTCAAATTGAAGATTGTTTGGTTGATTCATTTATTGCTTTTTGTTTTTCTATTGTTTTTGTGTTTCGTGTTTGAATTTTGTCCATTCACCTAAACCCACACTGTTTGCTCATACAAACAGCCACTATCCATCTTGACATATGTGCAGGGCTGAATCTCTGGGCTAGTACCTGCAATTCTTGTTCTGCACACTGCATCACAATTAGCTGTTAAGGTGGGCACACTGTAATTGGCTTTGACAGTTAATCCAATAGACCTGTGCTCTTGGTATTCCTTGAATAGCACAGAGAAAATCCCTGTGTCAAAAGAGGGAAGAGTGAGGACTGTCTGTTTTTTCAAGAGTTAAATAAATAAATGGGGGATTACAGATAGAGCAGACCTGTATCAAGTGAATGTTTAGGAAAGTTGCAGTTAAAAATACAGCTTAAGGTCTAAATTTGTGACAAGAATTAATTTATGGACAGAAGAAAAGTAAATTAACTTTTCTCAATTAAACTTATGTTCTGTAACATTTTATGACAGAGACTGTGGTCTTTGTCAGTTTCATTGCTGAGAAAAAATCAATAGGTGATGCTAAAATGTTACCAAGGGAAAGATGTGGTCAGAGAAACCCAGAGACATAATCTCTGTTAAGCATGTAGACAAAAGTCTAACATTTATATTAAACAATTTTAATAGCCACTATAACAGCAACTGCTACCATAACAGTTTTTCTCCCCAAAGGATCACAGGAAAATAAAAACAGATAAAAGTTTAGTAGCTCCGTTCCACTCTTTCCATGTCACTTAATACTGACAAAACAACTCAACACAACTCAATACCATTACAGGAAACATACAATCAATGAGCAGTTGCATTCTGTTTGAATGAAGATGCAAAAGATACAAATCTATCTCAATATACCACCATCTCACTCATTAAGAAGTCAAGAACATTATAGAGAGAAGAGGACGACAGACCTATAAAAGGAAGGGAGGGAGAAGAGTTGTGGAGAGGTCAGAAGGTTAGAGAAGAAGATTAGAAGAGGGATAAGGGACAATTCCAGGAAAGGAGGGTATATAGCAGATGTCAGGTCTGGCCTTAAGGATCTCCTTATTATCACGTCACAGAAACACCAGCAAACAAAACACAGAGGTGTTTCCAATTAACCTCAATGAACTTGATACAGACATCAGCAATAGCTCCTGTTACTGGATTCACACTCAGTGTTCAGTGTTAGAAACCCATTTTTGCATTGCTGTATTTGCCTGCTAGGTTAGATTTTCAGGGGCATTTTTAAATTTTCAGTCTTTATTAGGGCACGTTTTCTCTCTCTAGTAATGGGAATTATGTTGTGACTAAAGAAAATTCCAAATAAATCAAACCATGTTATATTTTAGCATATTTAATGTAGCCACACATTACCTAGAATTTGCAAAAATGTTATTTGGCGTTTTACCATCAAGTTTCTTGAGGCATCGCCCTGTGATGATTTCATTAATAAAGCAGTAATAAAGGAGTTCTATGCTGGGCTCCTATTGGCTGCTTTATGTCATTATTCAGTCCAAGTTAGCCATTTCTAAAACATTTTCTTAAATAAAATTGTAGTTTTCTAATGACAGAAATTAATTTGGCATAATTATATTATTGTCTACCAAACAAATTTTACACATTTGAGAAAACACCTTCAGGCTGAAAGACTTTTAAGATCATAAAAAACATTTCAGGCAAGTAATAGTGTATATATAGTATATATATTGGTGTTCCTGTAGCTCAATTTAATGTCTATGCAAAGCCTGTAGCAAATAGTAATATCTATGCAAAATGTGGGGTATCACAGAGATATAACATCTTTCCATGCAATGCTTAGAGGAATAGTGCTGCATAGTCCCATTACCATTAGAACTCTTGTGTAAGTCAACATGTCTAGATGAGGAAAAACAGGAAGGACATCACAACAAAGCCTTACTTTACACGTCACTAAAGGCAGGTCAGTTTTGTTGTCTGGATGCCAGTGTGTGGGTTGAAATGTCTCATTAAGAGGACTAAAACCAGCTGAGGACACAACTGCATGTTCAGGACTTTTATTATTAAATACCACTGATCTGTCCCTGCTGTAATGATTTGGGGAAACGTTTCCCAGTTCACTTCAGTGTGCATTTATTTATATTGATTTATAATAGCACAAACATTCTTATAATAGCACATCAGCCATGAGTCTAATAGAAACAAACAACATATGAGCACCAAAAATAGTTCTGCACTTTGAGGATCTCGGATATCTTCTGAAAGTTTTTTTAATTAACATGACCAAATAATATGTTGTTGTTTTAATCATTCTACTATTATACCAATTAGTGATATAAACACCCCCACCTCCTCATCACAACTGAACATAATCCGATGTTGTGTAATGTAAATAAGGACTATAATTGTAACAGGCTCTGTATGCAAGGGGATAGTCCCAAGCTATTGATTTAGAGTCTCAGCCATGTCAAATCCGTCTTTAACGACTTAAACCTGCATTTAAAGGTAACAGCCTAAGTTTACCTGCCCCACCCACACACATCACTCTGTCTCTGCTACAGTCATCCATCTGGGGGTCATTCCACGCCGTACATTTGAGAGCTTCATTCTTAGGACACTTTACATCAGATGCTGGTCTTTCTCTGTTAGCACTCGCTACTTGATTCTTCAGAGTAACATCTGGGCTATTGCTCGATTGATCACATTATAGATTTTTAAGGGACTTTATTAAAGGCACCTAACAAAAGATTGAAGGGACCATCTAGTTAATATTAAATATTAGTTATTGTTTTTTGGTTTGACCTGAGGAACGATACTTGTTTGCCTTAACCCTGTTTGAATTTTTCACAAGCATTTAGAAATGGGAAACACAAAAAGCAGCGCCATGTCCAAGGCCATCTTGGAGGATCTGAAACTTAACACCAGGTTCACAGAGGAAGAGCTGACACAGTGGTACGAAAATTTCCAGAAGCAGTGCCCATCCGGCCGAATCTCACCAGGCGAGTTCACAAAGATCTACGAGCGCTTCTTTCCAGACAGTGACACCACATCATACGCCCAGCATGTCTTCCGTTCCTTTGATACAAACGATGACGGAACTCTGGATTTCAAGGAATACATTATTGCTCTGCATATGACGTCAACTGGAAAGACGGAGCGCAAACTGGAGTGGGCCTTCTCACTCTTTGATGTCGATAAGAATGGCTACATCACCAAGGCAGAAGTGAAGGAAATCTGCCAGGTAGGTTGTGTTTTATGCCTTTAAAGTCAGTGAGTTTGCTAGTTAACACACCTTTTACTTTTACAATTACTATTTCTTAGTTTGTTTTAGTTTTATTTGAAAATAAATTTCTGGTTAGTCACATACCTTAAAGTCCAGGATACAAAAAGTATTAAAGTTTGACCATTATAAAGGGAAAATAGTACAGTTCATTGAGTGTCACTATGTGGGGTTCGTTGTCACAATGAAACAGTGAAACAATCATGAAACACAAAACAACTCATAAAATAGCAAAAATGTAAAATGCAACGTACAAGCAAATTAAAGCATTGTTTCAACAAACAGTACATATTGTAATCAGTGCATTTTTACAATATTTGACTGGACTATTTGACTGATTTGAACTATAACATGACAATTTGCTTCTACATGGATAACATTATCATTAACATTATCATTTTTGGATAACACACTGAGAATTCAATTCAAATTATCTTCATTATTTAGTTGACCATTGTCTGATTATATGATACAAAGCAGTTGTGACATTCCAATTCTTCTTGTCTACCTAAACACAATACCTCAAGATAAAAAAGATATTACATGTCTCATGACTTTGACTTAATAAGTCAGTGCCTCATAGTTGAGTGCTAATAGAATCCTCCAATCCCAAAATAACCTATCAGATAAGTGATTTAGTGCTTCAGTAATACACAGGGGCCCTTTAGGAAATAGACAGCATTTCTCTTTAAGCCCAGACACAGGTGGGAGACACTTTTTCAAGACGCTAGATAAAAGGGTCATATACCTCACTGGATAAACGTAACACTGGAAACAGGAGGATTAAATTGTGAAGTACAACAGAATGTTTCATTTAACAGGAAAAGCAAAAATGAGTAGCAAGATTTGAAAAACAGTCAACAGATACATAAAGTATATAGACAATGCGAAGTTAGTATTTAGTCGAGAAAAAGAAAATTAATAAGAATATATCAACTTATCTTCTTAATCAATAAATTAGTGCTTAAATAAAAACTCCAATATATATTATACAATATATTCCAGCTATTTTAATTAAACTTTTAATATGGATATATGGGTTTACAATTTATTTAATAAAAGAACTGTAGTTTATTACCTGGGAACAGCACTTCTTTAAAGTTTAAAAGTTTCAAGTTTAAAACAAGAGCTTAAGTTTGACACAGACATGGATCTTAATCATTTCAGATATGTTTTTTCACTTCAGTAATAAAAATCAAAGGTTTGGATGAAAGTAATGACAGGATGACAAGACAACAAGTTATATAGATACTATTGGACTCAAGCTTAAAAAGTAATAAACTAACATACAACACCTGCAAAACCAGCTCCCTGTTATAGATTTCCTGGAAATACTGGCACAAGTACTATTTACGTTTTCTGAATAGAATCTCATTCTCAGACCATGTTTAATATAAAATAAACTGTTGGGTCACTTTTTAGATGTTGGTTTATAAGTGTAAATAAAACGTATGTATAAAAATGTGCCAATGACGATGGTAAGAGCATTAAAGATTAAGAAGAGCTGTTCCGGTGTGTGGTTTTGGCAGGAGATTTGGCACTGCATTTAATCTGTATTATTCTTATGTGTCTTAATTGTCAGAGATAAATATCTCCTGAGCTTACAGGACCATTCCTGAAGATCTGCTGTGATCAAGCACAATTAAAGTCTATGGAGGTGACTTTCAGCATGAGTGGTCCTGACCTCACCACAAGTATATCCAGATGTCCAGATGTTGGTTATTTGACACTCTGAAGTAAATAATGACAGTGACAGCTTTACTATCCCAGACTGTCACAGAGAAACCATAGGTCAAATATTTAGAGAAATATATTAAGATGTAAGGTTTACTAAGGTTTACTCTTGACAATGCGAGTGAAACAAAAAAATTAATTTGTATTGTTTACTGTTTTTGTGTGAGATTAGCTAGAGTATGTACACTCATTAGCCACAGCATGAGATTCATTTAGCATTAAATTCATTTACCAACTATATTTAAATCCATACATTAAAAAAACACACTTTTACAACATCACCATTACTAATTTTTCACTACACATCACTACACATTTCTATGTAATTTATAAGTTACAGCAACTTGTGGCCTACTGGTAAATGAGTCGGGCTTGTGATCAAGAAGTTGCTGGTTCAATTCCAGCGCTAGAAGTTAGCAACTGAAGTGCCCTTGAGCAAGGCACCTAACCCCCAATTGCTCCCCAGGCGCAGTAGTGTGCTGCCCACTGCTCCAGGTATGTGTGTGTTCGCACTCCTCACCAGTGAGGAGTTAAATGCAGAGGTCACATTTCGGGTATGGGTTACCATATCTGACAAATATGTCACTTTCACTTTCACTAACAATGACTTTCTTGAGTTTAAAGCTAAGAATTGTTGAAAGAGATTGAGAGAAAGAATTGTTGTTATCTGAGATTGTACAAGTTATTCTACAGTCCAAGTTTAAGACCTCCAGCTTTCCTACATCTTTTATCTCTTTCATCTTTAGGCCATTTTTAAGCTGATCCCTAAAGAGGACCAACAGAACCTTCCAGAAGATGAGAACACTCCGGAAAAGAGAGCAGACAAACTGTGGTCTTTCTTTAATAAGAACGAAAATGGTAATAGTTTAACATATTTAAAATATCCTAATATTATCATCTATTATATGCACACATGTAACTGTTTGTCCAGCAAGACCGATTTATATTTGTTTAATTTTGTTATTCTCCACACTATCTGTGTCTGTTTCTCTTACAGAACGGCTGGCTGAGGGCGAGTTTGTTCAGGGCATTCTTGACAATGAAGAAGCTCTCCACTTCATTCAATATGAGCCCCAAAAATAAGATAAATAAAGAGAGAGAACAATAGAATTATATTTTTGCTTTCATATTGTTTATTCTGGCCATTGTCCATTCTTTTAATTTTCATGTTGTTTTGTTGTGACTTTCTCCCTTTTAATCTGGGTACATCTGTTTGTTTTCCTACACTAGCTCTATATTCTCTTATCACTTTGTAAATATTATCTGAAAGCATATTACATCCCATAGATTTTCAGTTAGATCTTGAATTAAGGCATGACAGCAGTGGCAGGATAGGTTATATTTATTATATCAATATATTATTTATATCAATAATAGTAATTTAATACTATTACTGTATTTAAATTTAATACTGTAATTTATTGACTGATAGGCATAGGGAACATTCTAATGTGTTGAACTAATGTGGTGATAAGTGAAAACTTACAGACTACAATAAGAGAGCTTTGTCAGATTCTTACCGATTACAGATTTTAATAATGCTGCTCAGCAAACACAATGTCTTAATGTGACATCAATTCAGATAAGTATGATATAATAATTCCTATTTTTATTCATGTAAAAAAATTACATACCAGTACAGTATATACAAACATTGCCATTTGTATTTCACAGACCTTTTTTCCCCAGATAATTTATGTGCTGTGAAATAAAACTGAAACTTTAAAAAATGTCTGTTATAATTTGTAATATTCTGTGTCCATGTGTGCCTGTTTGTGTGTACTGTAATTGTTTAGGTAAGTTAAACAGGCAAGACATCCTCTTGTATGACCAGCCCATTAATCTTTAAATGTCTACTAGAGCCTCAGAGAGGTTTAACATTCATGTGGCAATATTTACCCATAATCCTGGATTATCTCTGTGTGTGCCAACCACAAAGTTGATGCAGACAGTGTTGAACACTGTTCTGCTGTGAGCACACAGGTAAATGTGAGCCTGTGTATGAGAAGGTTTAAGTGTGTCTGTTAAAGCTTTTCATAACACTCTTTACTGACTGTTGTGTGGACTTTGCTGTCTCAGGCCAAGTTAGGATTACTGACGTAATCGTCTGTCCAACATCGTAAAGAAGACTATCCAAAATCCTCAGCTTCTCTATATATTCTCTCTTTCCATTCCTCTACCAGCATCAGTTTGAGTTCTTTAATATATTATCTTTTCCTTTGTTTTATTATATTAAACATGCTAATGAACAGTTTGTGTATTTTATGGAAGTGAACCCAAATCTTAATCATAAACGCTTTTAAAGCAACATCTATGTTTCTTGGTGGGAAGTATATAGTTATTATATTTAGCTTGTTTTTACCAATCACAACATTACTTTCAGAACAACAACGCCTCATTTAGAATTAAATATATAATTTAAATATATTTATGTAATCCAGTTTTTGGAATACAATACATTGTCCCTACTATCTGTCAGGTATACCTAAAACAGGAGTCCTGATGAATTGCACTGTGACAGCCCTGGACTTTGTAAACAGCAGAATAAAAATCAGGAAGTAGCTCACACTTGTTAGCCAATCAGAAAAACTTTTGCCTCTTTTACTTGTTCAGGTTTGCTGAAATCAGGCTAGCTGACATGTTTGGTGGGCGGAGTTTTGGAGAGAAGCTGTGTGGTGTAAATCTCACAGAACAAAGTCCAGGTTATCACTGTCAGCCACAGAGTAAAACAAAGGCCTTACCAAAGGCCAAAACTGACAAATGATCTTACCCCAATTTTAAAAAGTCAGCTATTTCAATTAAGAATAATTTCTTCACAATCATCACTATTTCTGCTAGATATACACGATACCTACATAGTATAATATTACAGAATAAATGCTATACTGTATATAAATCAATGTGCATATAAATATTCCGTAATCCTTGGAGTATCATTTGGCTTTTAGGGTCATCAGCAAGTTGCCTATATAGATACTTTGGTGAAAAAATACAGTAGAGGGGATGATGTATTATTGACAACAAACTTGCCGCTACATTTAATTCAGAGTCCATAAACAAATTAATATTTATATTGTATACATCCTCCGTGGTTTCTAATAATTTATGCATCTTAATTGTGCAGTTGCTTAGATAATCATGTGTTTGCGTCTCTTGTATTTACTCATCTTGCCTCTTGTCGCCTGCTTAATATGTCGTGATCTTCTGCAGAGGTGCTCTTTTGGTGCACTATGACGTCATACTGAGATGAATCTAACACAAAACTGCAGCTAGGTTTCACAAAAAACTAATGAGAAAGTTTTGAGTTGTAAAATTTAAAGGGTGATTTTGTTATACAACAAACTTTTACATGCCAAAAGTGAAATTGTGATTTCTCAATTCAGGACCTCTTTAAATATGTACTTTGCACCATTGTCTGTTAACCTATGAAAGAAATAAGATTGTCCTGTTGCATTTTGTTATGTATCACAATAAATTAAGATATCAAGTCTTAACAAAGAATATAAAAACTTTCATGTGTACCCGCAATATGTTACCAGATGCCTTTTATAGATAAGAGTTATAAAACATTATACAGCACAGCAGGTTATGTAAATAGTTTACTACAACCTTTAAATAATGTTATTTCTCATTGTCAGTGACTGCTCAAGCTTTAGGTTTTAATTAATGAATTTCTATGGCTTGGTTGTCAATCCTAATCGAAACAAAAGATAATCAAAAACCAAAAATAAAATAGATTAGACTGCAGAACTGAAAATAACAGGGACTTTGTGATCTAACATTATCTCTGTGTAATCCACTCGAGAGTCTCATATCTCTTCAAAACATTAAAATTTCTCAGAATCAGTTCGCAAAGAAATCCACTTATTGCAGGATTTACGTACAGAGGGTGACACCTGTCTCACACCTGCCAGATCACTCTCTCAGAAAGTTTTTGCAAAAAAATCAGTCAATCATGCAAACCGAACATACAAGGCCTTCGTTGTAATTACAGCTTATTATTCATTAAATTCAGTCACGTCACATCATTCGCTTTTAACAAGGAGAGTCTTTTCTCTTCAGTGCTTTTTTCAACTCATCCATCTCTCTTTCACAGTCCTCACATGTATCTGTTCCACACCCACCAACCAGCACCAGTGTGGGCACATCCCGTTCTCTCATCATTCCCATGCTCCCATCTGATGCCCACATAGGGTCTATCATCCCATCTGGGCACTGTAATAGGCTGCTGACAGAGTACAACCCTCCCCCTGGAACCACCTCATCATAGGAAGGGGCATGGCTTGTGGCACGGGCCTCCTCCAATCGAAGTCTCTGGCGGTGACGGAGCTCAATGACTGTTTTGGTGTAAGAATTAAGGGTCATAACTGCGGCAGCCATGCAGCAGCTAAAAGACACCCATGCCAGCCTTGGAGTCAAGGGGTAAGGGACAGGACAGAAACCACGTAAAAAAAAGGGATGAGAACAAAACATGACTTACATTAAGGATCGGTAAACTGTGCTTAAACACATCAACCTTTTTAGGATATCTTACATACTATTTTTCCTTACAAACAATCATACAACACCAACAGAGCTTAAAAATCTAATGTAAGCCTATCTTCAAAAGTAGATATAACACAGACCCAGCTCTTTTAATTGCTTTAAAAAACAGTTCAACCAAAAATGAAAATGACAAAAATGAGCACCCAGGGCCTTTTAAACTTAATTTGAATGCCATAGAAAGTCATATTCAAGTTTGGAAGTATATGAGGGTGAGTAACATATATGAGTATGACAAAATGTTCATTTCTGGGTGAACTCACCTATTCAAATTATAATCATCTTATCTAGCCTACCTTTGTTGTCTACACTACCACACATAAAATCTGTGAGAGTATATTTAGTAAACAGCCCAGTGTGCTCACGCAAATGACCAGCCATAGTCCCACGTCTGAGGTCTCCAGTCTTTAGGCCCCACAATCACAGTCAGCTGAAATACAGTGGTGTACATCATATGAGCCACCATCCCTAATAATCCTAAAAAAGACAGAAATAGGAGGAAATAGTAACTATAAAAAATGTGCTGATTGGTACCCAAAACAATGGTTTGAAAGCAAGATTAAAAGAACACTAGCTGATATCTATATAGCAGTGTGTGAAAGCATGATTTGTTTTGCATTGGACCAGTGTCGCTGTCAGGCAGGGTGGTGGGATACATTGTTCCAGGGGATTATTAAGGTATGTGCTTTTAGTAAAGCCTAATCTTTGATCCTGAGAAGGAAGGCCAACCATAACAAATTATGTCCTGGGTCCCCTGAAATTAAGCGACAGCTGTTCAGTAAACAATAATTACCAAAGACTGCAATACAGGTACATTTACATTTGGCAGCACTTTTATTCAAAGAAACCCTCAGTTGATTCATGGTGTGCATTGTACAAGAATCAAACCCTTGATCTTTGTGCTGCTATTGCAGTGCACTACTAACTGAGCTACAGAAACACAAAGCTAAAGCAACTGAGCTTTAAAGGTACAAAAAAGACCCATATAACTGCAGTCTTTGGTCCAGGGGTTAGTGGCTATAAATTATAAATCATTTTCTGGGACCCATTAAACAGTATCTACACAGTAAGTGCCACCGATCACTAAATTTAACATCTAAATTTAAATATCTCCACCTACTAACACAAGAAAGAAATAAAGACATATCTCTTACCTGAGAGCACAATGCATATGGCTGCGAAGGCATTAATTTTGAGTGCATGCATTTCTTTATGAGAGCATAGCACTTCCACCCACATGAGCAGAAATCCCATCCCCAGCAAACTGATGTACATGAACTCAGCAATCATTGACAACCACAGGACACCTGCAGCAGGTAGAGAGAGGAGTGTACACATGCACAAAGTACGCTTACATGAGTGTATACCCACACACACACATACAAATAAAGAAAGGGTTGTATACACATAAATATAAAAACATGTTTATTAATCTGTTTAACATCATTTTACACACATAAGTTTGTACAGCTATCTTTGTGAGGACATTAATTACACATTACAATCTCCTTAACCCCTAAACCCCTAAACTTAATCATCCCAACTAACTGGCTAACCCTTACCCTAAAAGTCACCTTAACCTAATTCAAACCTTAACCCTCAAACAGCTCTTTAAAGGGGTGTCATAAAGTGACGAACAACAAAAATGTCCTCACTTTACTCTCTTTAACTGGTTACACTTGTCCTCATAAAGATAGATGTACAGGTGTACACACACACACTGCACTCTCACCATGAGTCTCTCCAGGAGTAAGATCCATGAACCTTCGACATCGTTCTCCTGTAAAGTAAAATGAACCACAATCCCAATGAAATTCAATGTTATCTGTATTCATCCACCCCTCTCTCTAAAATGGTGCAATTGTTTAATAGATTAGGTATAAATTAAATATTTTAAGTGTAAGTTTTAAATTATGTTGTTTAATTAATTAAGTGTTTTTTAAATAGCATGCTAATTTGATAACTTATTATAATTTATTGGAATAAAAATTAAACAGAATCTTTAAAGCTTTATCGCCAAATGTGCTCTCACACACGGACACAAGGAACTTGCTTGGATAACAGAAATATCTAGTGCACACACAATAACTACAACAGCCCCGGTCAGCATTTACTGTCATTGAATGGTAAAGAGCAACATGCAAATATTTCATTTGACGAAAGAAAATCATACAAGTTTTGAACAATATATAAGAATAAATAAGTAAACGATAACAGAATTGTGTTTTTCTTTAATGGCCTTTGAGACTTTTTTATTCTTACCATCAGCATGCTTTTCACAAGACTCCCAAAATCCTGTGTGAAAATATCGGAAAGTGTACTTGTCTTCTCCTGTTTCCCAGATGTAGTGGACTGCATTGGCCAATTGCCTCTGTCGAATCTTAGCAAGTTCTTCCCTTCGCTTTGGTGATATTGTTCTATTGGATGGACCTCGTGGATCTGGGGTGGGGCTATCTGAGAAGAACAGGTGACACTGGGTTAGTCTAAACTGTGAATTAAATGAATGGATGATATAGCACAGATCAGGACAGAGTGGATATGCCTAATTTAGACTTTTAGTTACTTTTATTAGCTATTTTAGACTTTATTATAGTGTATTTTAAAAATGAACAGTATACTTATGGAATAATGCAAACATTTTTGAATGGGTGTATATGTGACACACATATGACTGTATAAAAAGAGCAAAAGTACATGTACATAAGTACTTATATATGTCATATATCCTATATATTTGATATATATAAATCAAATCAGTATGCAGTTCAGGTTCAGATTTAAAACATGCAACTAAGAACAGGATTTAACATCACTTCCAATAAATAAACAGAGTGAAAAAGATCTTAACCCTAAACTAAAGCCACAGATGTCCACAGCAGAAGAAAGATGTGTTATCTATCATACCTGTGGTGTAAGGCTCACTGTTGTTCTGGCCACAGTTCTTCATCTTTACAGGTGAGAGACAGAGAGGCTTGACCACCTTATGCGTTCCCTCACACCAATATGATGTACAGAAAGCCAGCACAGATAAAGCCAGGGCAAGGGAGGTCAGCAAAAGAGAAAGCAGGGAGCGAGAACGTCTGGACATGTGGTCCAACATGCTATCCAGATGAAAAGCAGAGGAGAAGAAATGTTGACCAGAGGTTGTCGAATGTCAGCTTAAAGGTGAGAGCAGGATAGAGTTTAGGGACATAAATGAGCAAACACATACAATCTCATGGGATAAGAATGAAACTGAGATTATTATCTAAAGCAGAATTGAGTAATAAAGGTTCCTGTGGCAGATGGCAGGGTAAATGAAGATGTGGATTAGTAAAAGAGGGGGTCATATGAGGGAGGAATTTTGATAAGAGAGGAAAAAAGGACATATGTCACAGGCTTATACTGTACATTTAAACTATGTCCATGGCACGTTTTCTACCCAAACCAACTTAAAGAAAGCTTTTGGAAGTGTTCTGAAAGATTACACTGACCAAACAAACACTTCCTCCACAGCACTTTTTGTGTTTATACTAATAGCACTGCTTGGCCCTACTATAATTGTATTAATTAAACTACCAAAATTTAAATATAACAGATTTTTTATTTGTTTTACATAATATAAATGACTATATGTTTAAATGTCATTGCCTTGTTTTCAATCTGCTGTATATGAAATGCTATGAGATAAATCATTACTTACTTTCTCATAAAATTGCTTTTTATATTTTAAAAAATTATTTGCAATCCGTGAGTAGTAGATATTACTGCTTACTAGATATTACTGCTTTGCTAGATTTAAATAGTGATAGGAGTTCAGGAGTACTGGGGTGATAAATACTGCGGGTGACAAAACTCCACATCTTACATTATTTTAAACCAAAAGAAATAAAGAATCCTTGATAATTATGATAAAGACATTATTTTGTACCTATCAAAAATAATATACAGTTTAAACTTTTTAAAAACGTTTATGTAATGATAAATAAATTGTATAGAGCTATTCCATCATATTGACTTTCCCTAATGCATCATCCCATATACCAATGAATGGGATTAAAAATGAGAAAAGGAGAGAGAGAGGGAATTCAAAGGATTATGCTTAAAGTTACGTGATGAAACTATTAGTTAAGCTCTTGCATTAAATCTAACTTTACTTGTAATCCTCTAATAATCTGTTTTAATCTGTTTGGGCTTTGTAGGTGTGCCTGAGTTTTTTTGTTTTTTAACTCTTTTAAGGATTCCTGCTATGAATAAAATATTAAAGAGGCTAAAAACAACCTATGGCTAAGTACTGTGTCTGTATTTTTTCTCAATATTAACTCATTGTAAACTCTGCAAACAGTTAATCTTCTGTGTTCTTTGATATATAAATGATCTTTGGACATCTAATCACATTGGACATCTGATTTTATAAAGCAATTTCACATTGGATATCTGATTTTAAAAAGACATTTATTTTCTTGTTATTTGCAATTCTGAATTTAGAATTTAAAGTTACATGTTAAAGCATGTGTTTGTGAGAGATATAAGTGCTGTAATAATCCTGTAATAAGAGGTGCTGCTTAATTTATTTATTGGTTAAGAAAATAATTGTACCAAATGTGTTTTCGAAAAAACACGCTTTATGATGTTGTTTGCATGTTACCTTATTACAGTATTGAGATTTTACAGTTCATCGTCTAATCTATTCAAAAAATTAAACTGAGTGATATTTTGTAAGAAAGTTTAAAAAATTTAAGTTTAATTTTACCTGAGCCCTTCAATCTCCTTATATCATGCTCATCGTCACTTCATTCATTCTTCCTACTTCAATCCAAACATTTTCATCCCTTTTCTGTAGACTTTATGGCCTGGCCTCTTTGGTAGAACATGCAGCTTGTCTCTTTGTCCTTATGCTCGTATTTCAGGTTTTCCCCTTTTTTGGTACAATCCTGCACCAATCTCCTCCTTTTTCTGCCTTTACTTGGCAATTGGTGTCACAGTCTAACCCCAGCACTCATAATCCCTGTTCAGTCCATCTGTTAGCCCAGTCTCCATCTTTCTATCCTTTTTTCTTTCACATCTATCCATCCCACCTGTTCTTCACACCCTTGTACAACTTGTACCCACCCCCACAGTAAAAAGTAATCTACTGTGTGCAAATGAAAATCACATAATGTTCTTCTCTCTGTACATCATTATATCATGAGCTTTAATAATTCAAATATCCATGTAAATTTGTTGCTAAAGGTGTTAGTATAACTTTCACCCACTTCCCCAACTGTTTCAAAATTCCTATGAGATGACACAATGTTTAACAATATTATTTATACTTTATTATTTACAAAAAAATAACATGAAAAATCAATAAATTACAAATAAACACTGATAATGTGTGAAAGGATTTTTGATACTGTGTGGAGGTGTATACATGAGAAAGACAATGAAAGATAGATAAAAAGACAGAGTGAGAGAGACAGAAAGCACTGAAAAATCATCCCCAAGCCTGGGACTTGCAATAATGGAGAACTAGTTTCCCATCACTTCCAAAACACTGTAAAACAAGGAATAGAAAAGTCATGCAAGTCACTTTTAGGTTTAAGATTTTGCAAAAAAAAAAAAAAACAATTCAATAAATCAAAAAGCATACCTCAAAAAGCACACCCACTTCTTGGTCTGGTGACGGAGCAAAAGACTGATTGACATAAATAAACTGATGGAAGATAAGAAAGATAAAGAGTGTAAGAACAGTGTCCAGTATAGAATGCAATGAGAAAAATGTCGCTCATCTGTCATATTTATTTTGCTGCTTGATTACATAAGTGATAATACTTCTTCTAGACTAACAAGTGTATCTGGACATGGACAACAGATATTTAACTTGACTACATGTGTTCTTATGGTACATACATGTAGATCTGCTACATATTTATGCCATTTTTAAGTTCTGTTCTCAGGCTCATAAAACAAGGTGGCCATGGTGAGGTGAATGTACCAATTGTTCACTAGGCTCCAGCTTGAGGAAGCGTGAGATGAACTGAGCGAGTGACTGTACTGTTCTCCCTCTCTCCACAGCCCATTTCTTGGTCTTCATGATGGGCGTGTCACCAACTGCCTTTAACAGTATATCAACTGTTCAAAATAACAGAGAATAATAAACCTTTTTATTATTCTTTAACATTAAACAATAATAAATCTTAAATAAGTCTTCCTGGATAATATTCTTAAGAACTTGTTTTAATAATGAAATATATTTTAAATTAGAAAGAAAATCAACATAATGATAATTTGGAAAATAATTTAATTAGATGTCTTTAAAGTAACTAATTAATTCAGTAATAAAATTAATTGCTTCCACTAAATGACTGCGGTTGCCTGGAATGCAAATTGTCTTATAGTATTGGATGGATAATCCTATGAAGTCCTAATGGACATACATGCCAATTTTCCATATATCTGTATTATTACTCTAAATATATATCCCTCCAAATATTTAAACCTGACCTTGTTTCTCTATAAAATGTAAAAGTAGGCTGAAATATATTACAGCATATAACACAATCATAGCACAATAAGCAACAATCCTACTATAATTTTTACTGTAATTGTGATTGTAATACTTGGTAAGATCTTGTAAACATCTTCCCAGGGAGCACATGTAGTGACAAAAATGTATAACTTGAATGCACTGTAAGTCGCTTTGGATAAAAGCGTCTGCCAAATGTATAAATGTAAATATGTCTTGACAGTTAGCCGTGAAGCTAGCTTTTGGTTTCGATCAGTGTCATACTGAAAGTCCAACGCATAATCAAATGCTGATACAACACAATAATGATTTAAATTCATTCAAATAGCGTAAAACATTGTTATATTAACTACGTGTTAAATGAGTGGTACTGCCACTACTGTTATAAACACTACCACAGCAGAGAAGCACATGCCCGCCTGCCATTGGCTGATAACATACAAACTGCAACTTCATTTGCTCGCAGAGCTGTCAATCTTTGTGAAATCGCGGAAGTATCTAGCTGATGATCCGACAACATATTTTAGCTGAGTGTTTAGAAATACATTTAAAACTGGTTTTCATCTATTGTATATTAATCTAAAAGCATACTCTTTTTCTTTTCGTCCGATGATCCAGTATGCTCACTAACAGTGTGCTGTTCATCTTTTGGATTTTCTGTAGGAGATTCTGCGCTGTCGGACATCCTCCAAAACAGGCAGCAACTCTTCACTAAACAGATACAGGCAAACTGCCAAAGTTTAGCTGATTTTTCAAAATAAAAGTGTAATTAGGTTATTGTAAAATATTATATGTTGCTTATAAAATACTTGCAAACAAAACATTTAATTATTTATCTTAAATAAATGTTTATTCTACTTAATTTATCAAATTAATTCAACTTCAATTAAATTTAATTGAAAGAAATTAAATTATTTTTTGATTTAAAGAAAAGCTTATAGCCAAAGCACACCACTGGATGGCAACATTTACATAAAAATATGTAATAATCAGCGTATAACACATAACCATAACCTGAA
Source organism: Chromobotia macracanthus (assembly GCA_036877525.1). Lineage (NCBI taxonomy): Eukaryota > Metazoa > Chordata > Actinopteri > Cypriniformes > Botiidae > Chromobotia > Chromobotia macracanthus. The sequence goes on along the minus strand of JAZGTH010000015.1, from coordinate 10,061,518 downwards.
AGTCTCACCTTAGGGAAACTGACTGGGCCGCCTTGAAGTGTATAGGTATCATGTTTTTATGTGTGTTGGTATTAAAGACCCAGAATTAGATTTCTTACACAATAAATCTAATGTTTACTTTTGGCTACACACATTTCTTTCCTTAGATTTTTTTACACTCAGCACAACACTAAAGCCACTGGATATCCACCAGGCAGGCATTCCTGTCGAAATATAAGTCATTAAGGGGAGCAAAAACAATCCACTAAATACTATTATTAGAAACTCTTTTGGCAGAAGAGTTGATTTTGTATTTGATTCAGGTCATCTAGTAAACCACTCCTTTAGAAATGTGAGTATTATGTGTGATATCATACACTGGCAACACTTCCAGCCTTTCATCATTGTTTGGTAACTGTAATTATGGTGGTTTCCAGTCAGGCAGCATTGTATTGAAAAAGAGGAAGTGATGTGATGTGATTCATGGCTCCGCTACAGCATCCTTGAATTCTCCTCCCAGCCAGGAAATGTAGGACACCAGAACTTAAAAGTGTAAAGATCATTCATCCATCTGTTCTAGCCTGTAGATAAATAATTACATTTCGGATCGCTATGTTCTAAAGCTAATCCTTTAAATGTGTTACTGAAAGACCTCAGACTTCAGAAAACATTTTTATTAATCATGGCCTTTCCACTTTAATATAACATCTGTGGTGAAAGTGATATCTGAGATACAAAACAACATGATAGGGGTATATACCGGACTATGCAGGCAGGCACTGCTTCAACAAACACTGAAATGTTGAAAGGCAAGATTCCAAAAAGTGCTTAATAATTGTTTAGATTATCGCATCCATGGCAACAAATGTAAAGAATGTGGCATGCAGAATGTTGCCAACTGTGCAAATAGTTCTACATATAAGCACTGCAATAAGATGTGTTCCCCAACTTTTCAGATCATTCCCTTAGTTGCACATTACTGGAGGCTGGAGAGTGCCCACAGCTTAAGAAAAGCTGTCGAAAACATAGCAGACAGTCTACGCTATTCTTGTTAGGGGAGAACGTCTGACAGCAGTTGCATCAGTTGTCTCACTCGCTATTGCAGCTGGAACCGGAGCGCTCCAATACCAAAGTCACGTCACTTCCTTGCCCATCCCTAAAGGAAAAAATATCGGAGAGAGCACGACGCTAGAAAAGTCAGTAAAAGAGCAAAAAGGGGAGGCATTAAAAGAAACATTTGGTTAAAAGTGGAGCAAACAGGTATAAGCACATTGACAAGCTTTCGCCGATCAAAGTAAGTCTTTCTCTTGTTTTGAAGGAAACCCTTTTGATAAGTCTGAAAAATGTAGTGGGGCGCGCAACTTTTGCAGTTACTACCAGTTTATCAGCCTTTTCATATTTCACTATACCATTCGAGACTTACGTTTTTCTGCTGTTACAGCTTCATTGGACAGGACAAAAGACAACTTGCAGGTCTTCAAATTGCATTCCTGGACAAAAGTCAGGTCTTCTGTTTAAGATTATCACTGGTAAGATTTTTGGCTGTAATTAAATGGACCCTTTCGTTTTCACATAACGCATAGAAAAGTTTTGAAATTATGCTCGATATTATATTTTAACCCCAGGATTTTGAATTTTAAAAAGACTAGTGAATACAAGTGAATACATCAGGTGGTGACGCACAGACTTGATTCTCTTTCCAGCTGTTGCAGTTGTCTGGTTAGATCAAGTCACAGAAATGGCGATATTGCTCATTACTACGTATAAACTAGCTTCATCTATTTTTTTTAGGATAACTGATATAAATGAAAGGAGGTAATTATAAAAAAATAATAATCGCTGAAAATATTCAATATGACAGTATGGGAAATTTCTGATCCTCGATCCCTGGACTTTACCCTTAGCTCCAGACAATGAAAATCAAAGCCGCATTTTTCCTGTTAGTAAAGCTAACTACACAATCATTAAACCATAAATAACAAGGGGACACGTTCATGTTGTACCTGAGACCTCGCACGAGCCTCAGGGAAGAATGCTTTTAAGCACGCTCGTCACATACATGTCTGAGCTTGGCGTTGGCGTCTGTCAACTCCTCTTTTTCACAACCCTTAAGATATCTAAACTCTTGGTGAGCCATGTGCGTATTTGAATCATACCTAATCATACCTGAATCATAATATAACGTTTTTACTGAGAAATCATTTTCATGAGGAAAGTGGAACCTTTTAAAGATCTTTTAAATCTATTAATAGATAATAATTTATTAAACATATACAGATTATCCTGTGTCTGACTTCACAATTTCTGTTTTTAGTGCTTCTACCATGCCTCTACACAAATCATCTCGAACCCATCGACTGGACCCCACAATGATCTCTGCTCCACTGGGTGATTTTCGTCACACCATGCACATTGGTCGTGGTGGAGATGCTTTTGGTGACACCTCCTTCCTGTCCAGCCATGGCCCTTCTAATCCTAATCCCAGCTCTGTTCCACAAGTCACGGCAGCCACTGTAGAGCCTACAGACATTCAGGTCAACCATGATGCTGAGAGCGGATATGCAGAGGACACCTATCCAAGTGAGCTCCACCATTCAGATTCAGTTTCCTCCTTTGATCTTGACTTGGATTTAGGGCCATCTATTTTAGGAGATGTACTGGGAGTGATGGATGGACTGACAGTGGGTTCTGATTGGACAGGGGGCAAGAACAATGAAGATGTGTTTAGTCCCAGCAAGAGCACAATGAATGTGATGATGTCACCACAGAATGCTGCAAATGAGCTAAATGAATGGAGGAGAATGGAAAGTATAACCAAAGAGGTGAACCAACGAGATGAACTAAATGAAATTAATGGTGTCAAATCAAAAGGTCTCAGGCCAAAAGTGCGATTCAGTGAAAAAAGAGATGAGATCATTGGTCGACAGGATGTAATTGAAGGGCCGAATGTCGAAGGTGATGAAGAAATGAGCTTGAGACCAAGCAAAGGGGTGCAGGAAGTGAGTGGGAGTCTGGCCAACCCAGACGAAGGCCAAGGACAACTACAGCTGAGTAATCAGAGGTTGGACAACACTCCAAGCTCCTCTTCATCTGTGAGCTCAGAATATGAGGGAGTTTCACCATTGGACAGGAGGAGAGAGGACCAGCATTTTTCAGAAACAGATTCAGAAGAGGAGAATGCCATTGGAGAACAAGGATACCAGTTTGAGGATGAGTCTGATGATGAGATTGGCCTATAAGATGACATTGTGAGCGATTTGCAGACTTTAAAGAAAAAAAAAGCATCATTTGGACGTATGGCATTATTGATAAATCATAGCATGTGAACAGAAGTATTTTAAGTATCATAATTCTTAAAACAGAGTTCATAAGAATTTCCTTCATGAGGTAATAACTGGACTAGTTTGAATACTTGTTTTCCTTGTGTTCACTTTGGAAGTTTACGATGATATTTTCTTATTTTGGGATCTTTTATGAAAACAAGACAATGATACATTTTTGTGTTTGGATTATATAACTGCAAAATTTTGAAAGTTTCCAATGGACAGTGTGATGTCAACATAAAAAACAAGAACAGATATTTTCCTTTAAGATCTCAGCTATATAAAACAGAACATTTACTGATTAATATTTTAAGTTCCTAGCTTCGTTATAGGACTTTACCCTTTACAAATAACTGGACACAGCTGTAATCTCAGTGGAGAATGAATACCTGCATTTAAACACCCAATGAAATTGCTTGACAAGCACAGCTGGTTACTCCTGTGTTGACATATTTCATATTGAAACAGAAAGCTGGGGTTTGCCACTTTTTTAAAAGCCAATAACCTTTAGTTTATATCATATCCATGAACTGTGATCTGCTTCTTGCAGTGGCTAGTCAGAAGTTGGTGGTATAAAGGGAAGGGGATATTCACATTGCAGGAATGATTTAATTGGACAGACAGTTTTGGTCATTATTATTTTTGGTTCATTTAAGAGAAAAATGATACTTAAAATAACATTTGTATGCTTTTAAATCCAAAGATAAAAGTTATAAATTATTTTTTATATTATGTTTATGTGCAGTGTCTTATACGAATTTGTCCCATATAACTCCTGTGTTTGTAAAATGTGTCTGATAAAATGTTGAAAATTTTCTTCTTTTACAGGTGCAAGGTTGCTTATGCATTCACAAATGCTGGATTTATCTTTTGGGAGTTATCATTAATACATATACATACATATTTTACGAGCAGGGCAGTTAGCTTTTGTTTTGGAGATGTGCCTATTTAGAAGTGTAAAATAAAAGACACCACAGTTACGTGGTACAAAATTAATACGCTTAAATCCAGAATTTGAAACTGTGAATGAAGACAAACACACATTCTGGTTGTCTTTTTTAAATCTAGATCTCAACCAGATTAAAAAAGGGAATCATGAAAAGCTTTAATAGGTTGGGCTCATTTTTAAAAGCAGTTGCCTTAAAGGTAAAGAATATAATACCACAGACAATCAGTGATTCTTTCGAATTAAATAATCTCTGTACATATCGAAAGATTATAGATTGAGCTAGACCATATATGAAATTAAAGTTTTTAAAACCAATTATTGGTATTTTGTATTTCTTTAATGTATGTAATGCATTTCATTAGGTTGGGCCTACTTTAAACATACACTGGAGGGCATCATTCTGCTTTATTACAATATTTACTCTTTTTAGCACAATGCATTCACAAATGCATTTAGATTACCAGGAGTTTAAATACATCAGGAGCTATCATTGAAACTCTTCTTGAGTGCATAAAATTGTAAATGTAAAACTAGGTAGATTTGTACATTATAACAGATTATGTATATTATGTTGTATATCAAGTACATTTTTTTGAACAAATTACCATCTTAAGTCATTTTCACATTTGTCCTATGTCCCCTCAAAACAAAAGAAAATGGTTTGTCCAAAATAAAACATGAATTTTATACAATTTTCAAACATGAAAAAAGTAAAACATGGTGAGAGGGCTATAACAGTTTGTGAATAAACTGCAAACCTGAATGTGCCTTGAGCAGCTATAGAGCTGAATTTGTTCTACTGCGTTCACCATTTGCCCTGTATCCATTTAGCATTTTAAAATATGTTTATCAGATTGGTTTACTGAAACAGAACCCTAGGAAAGGTGTTCCCCTGGGTATTAAGGTTTTAAAACTAATAAACAAACAACAGACATACAGATAATATAGAAGTTTTACTGAGCTGTAGCAGGTACAAATATGGAATTAAATGCATACAAGATTTCTGTCACAAGAAATAACTTCCAGAAGAAAGGTAGTGAAATATGATCGGGGAGTGAGAAAATAATATATATGTCACGCATACCTACACATTCCATTCATATATCTTATATTTAAAATATGCATGCACATATTCTCAGTTTGTTTAAAACGGGAATGACTGTCCACTCTCTCTCATAAATGGTTACACAGAAATAGTTCTGAAGATGTTGAATCCTGACAACGCTGTGGAAATAAGAACTCCAGGAAGCTGTGGGTGCCAGTGCAGTTCCTTCACTTCCTTCTGCCCCTGGTGAAGGAACAGCAGCTGTGGCGGCAGTTGTTTCAAGCCCTCTGCCTGTTCTCCCATGTCACATGACTCCACTGACAGGTCCCACTGGCTGATGACATCATCAGCTCCAGAAGCAGCAAACACACTGGAATCAACAGGGCTCCACTGCACTGAGGTCACAGGCGCACTGTGCTGCTTAAAACTGGCCACTGGACGTCCAGACTAAGAGAGAAAAGAGAAATAAGAGGGAGAATACAAAGAGTGCTCTCGGCTTGAAAAAATTGTGTTCTAATAGAACCAATAAAACCAATTGAAGTTGGTTGTCATGTTGGGCCTTGTAGGATTGGCCAATCCCTCTAGTAGAACAATAACAATGAAACTATTTGAAGGGTTAAAGTAAAGCCTGCTGAGGACTGACATATAATTTTATAATCATCAGATAGGGTTCAGGGAACATTACGTATTTGTTGTATAAATACCTTTGCTCAAAGCCAATTTAAGTATATTCTAATAAGGATGTTCTGTTTATGTTTAAGAAATATTAGCATGACTATGCTTATACCAAAGTGTTACACCACGTGACACAAAAACTCCTGGTGCTTTTGTAAAATTTGACTTGCTTCAGGATTAACTTAAAAAAACAAAACACTAATGCTGGGTTTAGGAGAGTAATATTTAAGCTGAAAAATAACATCAATATTTGTTTCTGAGGTGAGCTCAGACTCACCTGGAATTGTCTTAAATCCCAAACTTTTAGGAGACCATCATCCCCTCCAGACAGAAGGAAAGGTTCAGTTTGGTTCCAACTGATAACGTTGATGTCTGAAGAATGAGCCTCATTGGCTGAAAGCATAGAATTGGGTGGTGCCCTTATGTCCCAAATGCGAATGGACTGATCCACTGAACAGGATGCAAACACCTGGGGGTAAAAATAAAGCCTACTAAAGGTAGCACATTCACTAATTACATTCATTTATGTCAATAAAAGAGAAAGTATTTTAATATAATCTTTGTCTTTTGACTGACATACTGTGGCTTCAGTAGGTGACCATTGTAGGTCCTCAACAGACTTGCTGTGTGAGCTGAAAGGTCTTTGGTCAATCTTCCAGGAAGTCCCTCCCTCCTGCGGCTCCCAGACGTGAATGTTCTTCTTGCAATCACCACTCACAAGCCTCCCTAAAGTTTGTCAAATTAAACAATTTGAGAGAAAGAACAATGCAATTATGACTTAAATCTTTTTTTTAGTTGTTTATTAAACTTTAGTAGCCTTATTAGTCCAAACATTCTTTCACGAGGTAAGAACCCATTCTGTCTGTTTAACAACAATTCGGACTGAATCACAATCCATATAACCCACCTGGTACCTTGGGTGACCAATCTATAGCAAATCCTTCTGTCATATGACCAGAAAAACTGAAAAGAGGGGTGGCTTCTTTCTGCTGCTTGATGAAGACTGACATTGCTGCAGAACTGTGCACTGCCTCCAACTGTGGCCGGAGGTCAAAAATCTCTACCTGCCCTTTCTCTGACCAGACAGCAGCTAATGTCTGCTCCCCTCGTTGGGTGACCTAATCAAAATAAAAAAAGGTGTTTGTATTTTAATGTGTGTTAAAACCTGTTTAGTTCAAGCAGCAACTGATTTTAGTTTAGGCACTATTCCACAATTGTATGCAAAATGCCTAATCATGAGTGAGCGAAACTATCACACATGCTGCTGATAAAAACCTGTTCTGACTTTATTATTGGATTTTGAAGACAGGACCAAAAAAAACACAAAAACATGTTTTTATATATGTACAACTTCACTTACTCTGAGTCTGTTTATCCCACCATAATGTGGCATCATTGCGAGCTCCAGCTGTGGTTTTTTGTCTTCCTCCTCTTCATCATCATCACTTTCTTCATCACTGCTTTCATCCTCTTCTTTTTCTTTGTCAATTCCATGAAGATTGTACATCCGCATGACAATGAGTCTGTATATGGGACAACTTAATCACCTATTGGCTCTTGTAGGAAGGCAAACACCACAAACATCTTCAGGACATTAATGGATGCATGCGATCTGTGCAAAGTTTATCTGCATTTATTGCAACTGAGCTACAAAAAACAACTTCTGACAGCATTCTTGACAGTTTACCTGTTGCTTAAGGCAGTGTCTGCCTGCGTGCCAGCACAAAGCACCATAGAGAGAGGAAACTGCTCCCGGCCCTCTCCTTCACCATCACGCACCACATCAAAACTCAGACATGGGGCACCTGGAGGAGACAAAACCGTCAGCAACCGGTAAAACATAATTCAATGGCAATTGAATTGCTGTATTATAAAGGAACAGCACAATGACACTAGATAATAATATTACAGTACATACACCATGGTACTCACTAATCACCGTATTCACAGACCATGATTTTACATGACACTCAAAAGAACTTTATTGAATGCCGGGTACATGGGCAAATTGTTCATGGTATTACCACTGTACCATCCCCCCCAAAACATGATATGACAGGTATTACAAGGTAATATTTGTTTGTTGGTGACAACATGTCAGATGTTGCACACCTAAGCACTCATAGCATCGATTGTTGATTATGTTTATTATGATCGGACATGTTATGCAGCAGACTGACCTGTTTGGCACTCGTGATATATGCGGTAAGCAGAGCGGTCCATCTCGAGCTCTTCTCCCGGCTGAAGCGGCTGAAGACCAGGGATATAAACCTTACTCTCTGAGTCCCCGTTCTGGCCATCTCCCTCCTTATCATCTTCCTCACTACCACTCGCCTCCATCTCCTCAAACTCATCATCCTCTTGAGGCAACGCGTGCTCATCGGCCGCGGACATTTTGAGAGCACAGTTTCCGCTCCGGGTCACGTGGTTTAAAGCGCAAGCTGTACGGAGTTGGGTGACACCCAAATCCACAAGCGAGCGGGAATTGAAGTCACAGAAATCTTTTCCAGTAATTTCTCCTGCACTAAAGCCAGATTTAAAAAAATGTCTACAAAAAAGTGAGTAAGTGAAAATTACACAAGACGGTTTGAACGCAAAGTCAAACCATCTTATGCAATTATGCTTAAGATGAAACTATGAAAAGGGCTCCAAGTAATTTTCACTTACTTTAACTTGTTGAAACGATCTGTTACTGTTTCGTGCATGCTTAAATGGGCTGTTCCAAACAAAACCACTTCTAAAATGTAACTAGATCTTATAAGGTTTTTCAAATTGTTTCTTGAGTGTCACTTTAAACATTCTTGTTTCTTTAAACATAGTATGTACCTGTATGTACAGTGTGTGCAAGTGTTCTGATAAATATTTGATTGCAACAATTTGTGTGTTGATAAAAGGACTTGTGTATTGATTTTATGTGGCTGGCTAATGTGTTTTAATGTGTGTACTTGTTGTTGCATTTCAGATGAGCGTGACCCAGCTGTCTAGTGTTGTGGGACATCAAAAGTGTGTGAACAAAAGCTCTCTGTGGTTTGTTGTTGTTTGTGCCATCATTTGCGCAACCCTGCAACCAGCTGATACTAGAGAAAGTTATGACAAACAAGAGTACAAACAATTGTATTAACTATGTAACAATTAAATTAACTATGTAATTCTGGTATAATAGGGAAGGGAATAGCATTTAAATAGCACATCCTAGTTTTTCATTAGTCTTTTTTAAGTCATTCCATGGAAACATGAGCTACTACATTTTTAAGAGTTTTTATTTACATATAAAAGTATACAAATGAAAACATCTACACAAAAACACACAGATATTAAATTCATGAGTAAAACATTGTGGTGGTGGTTGTATTGACAAGCTTCATTGACAATCTCCAATACAATAAATGTAAACATGACATATATAACCATTTCGAAAATGTTTTTTTCTAATGAAGTAGCATAGTTAGGCCAACACAGATTCTGTAGTTCCTACTGATGATAAACTGTGGTACAGTCTTAATTAATATGGCTTATTGCATTTACTGTAGTATTTGAGTGTAGTGATTTCCTCTTGAATGCCAAGCGATATGCAGAGACAACATCTTTTGGCTTCATGTATTCTTTACTTTTTAAATATTACATTTAATGTTAAAAGTATTCAGGTTTCAGCTGAGCTATCATGGATGACACATAATTCACTGTACAAGACGATAGAAACATTTGATAAATGATGAAAACAATCAGTGCAAAAAAATGATGCTAACATCACACATGGGTTTGTACATAATTGTGCTTAAAAGAAGAAATGTCTTAATCAACAGCCACTGAAGAAAGAACTCATCCTTTTAAAACCAATAATAACAGACAAAGTCAAGGAAACACAGTAATTGTCTTTACAAAGGCTAGTCTTTAATCTTTTAGGTAACTTTCTCCCTTATCAAATCAGACCTACACATGTTGCTACCCACAGAAAAGATAAGATCCACCAAAAGAAACCTGTGAAATATAACTTAGTATATCCACTGGTTGGACCATGGTCAAGCTGTCTTTTACCTGTCTCTCCTTCAATTACAGGCAGTTGCTCATCCACCTGTTCATTATTTTCCATATCCTCCACCTCTGATTCCAGATCGTCTTGACTTGGTATGGGGAAGATGCACTGATGTTGTCCAAAAGTGCAATCCAAATTGAGCCATCTCAAGAACAGGGATGAGGTGAAGGAAAGCAGCGCTTCTGGTGTTGACTGAACAGATGGGAAACTGGTGACATCAGGAGCTTCCTGAAATTTCTGAGAAATACGAGAAATAAATAACCATATACTAATAAACAGAATCAAGAATAAATGGCTACTTGATGCAACCTCTAGAAAATTAGAACAATATTGATCAAAATCATATGGAATAATAAAACGTATAAGATGATACATTCCCTTACCTCTTCTGCTATTTTGTCCAAAGTGTAAGTCAGCTCACTGATGAACCTGTATTTGAGATGATCTCTACTGAGATGCTGGAGAAGCTTAATCCAGGAATTAGACAGGAACACAGCATCACTGAACACGCAACACTAAACACACACACACACAAACGAATGACAGACACAAGACCGATATATGAGATTATCTACTGAAACCAAAGTCAAAACAAGCAGGTCACAGAAAGACTAGTGTGGACTTTTTGAACATTTTCAATATGAACCTGTGAAGCTTACCGGCTCGTTGCACACAGCGCTGTTGTTGAAATAGTGAGAGACCAAGTAGTTTTTTGGAAACACTTGAGGCTGTAACAGACATCAAAATTGTCAAATTGTACAATAAAAACGAGCTGACCAATATACATGCTAATATAACACATGCTAATCGCACGATATCTAAAATGTCATATCAATATGAGATTTATAAAGTAACTAAGACATATAAGGCAACTAACTGCGGCATGCACAAAATTATAGCGGACAAATAAAATCACTTAAAAAATGTTAAATTAAACTCACAAATCCAGTCGTCTTTTCGCTGTTGATAGAGACCTGAAGATTTTGAACCGTCGTCTTCATAAAATCATCGCACCCACTTCCTTGAACAGTCAATACTGATAGAAGTAACAGCACTGAAAGGTAAAGAATGTGTGTTGATCAAAACGCGCATCATAATATAAAAACAAGCGCATTTTATGCTATTAGGGACGCCATCACTCTACTCTAGTCACCCTTCGACAGTGCAACAATTTAACATGCGCATCACTTGATGGTCCGTTTAATTTACTGCTCTTCGCAATAATCACACGTATTATCACGCTACCTGTTGGTAACATGCTTCTACCGGCCAATGGGGGCCATATTCTCCATGATCTTCTCGGCTAAGGCTACTTGCACGACAGACAGCTGAAGATAAAGTTATGGGAGAATCTCAGTCTGTTTTCGGCTCTGTGGTTTCTCAGCAGCCTCTTCAAGAAACTACAAACGTACACGTCCCCTCGTGCTCTTATTGCTGCAATTTCCCCTCGATCCAACATTGACAGCTGCTCCCCATACTTTCCCTCCTTTCAATCCCAGTCACACACTTGGAATTTCCCAATTTTCTGGAAAAAAATGCTGATGGAATACAAGATATTCTTCTATTTCCTGTTCAGTTTTCGTTCAGTTTTCCTTTTGCTTTCCTTCCCTTTTAGTGACTTTATTTGCGCCTTTAATTACACTCACTCCTCTCTTCTGGCAAGCTAGCAGTTGATGCAGGAACAAGCTGTTTATAAGCAGCTTGCACACTGAAAGTGAAAGTCTCAATAGCTCAATACTCCTCTTTTCTCTCCCTGGTCTCCTTAGAGTTCCACACCCCTTTACCTCATTAGCCGGCATGCACTCCCCCTCTTTCCCCTCCTCTCTTTATCAGCTCTCAATGCGCTGCCTTTCTTGGATTTACTCATGCATTTTACCACTCAGATTGTAATCCAACATCTAAAGTATCCATGTCTGTGCCCTATCCGTGTGACCCAAACCCACTACTCATGGTTGAAGCAATGACTAACCCTGTTGGCCTTTCATGTGAATATTTGATATTCATCAGATGCATGTTTATGTAATTTAAACTGTTAAACATTATTCATCATCAGACGAGTATAAAATGAGGAGAGTATTCATCTATGATGTAATTTATTTAGACAAAGCATTTGTGGTGTACCACAGCTGAATCGATGTCACATGACTGCATCAAAGAAACATTGTTCTGAGTGCATGTATTTATGTGTATGGCAAAGCATAGCACACAAAGTTGGTAGTCGTAAACAGCTATAAATCTGTGTACATGTTTCATCACAGACAAAATGTTATAGAAATGTTGACTTAATGTTACACCTGAAATGAAAAGGCATGATTAACTATGAGGAGAAAGATGTTTTCCTGGCAGTGATCCAAATCTTACACACTGCAGTCAATCAGCTTGTGAAAACAGGAAGCACCATGAAGTCTTTCTCCTCAGGGAAACACTAGTCCTGCCATAACTAAATTTATTTAAGCCACAGTGATGTATCTATAAAACATTTGAAATGACACTACTCAGGAATTACATAATAGTTATTATAAATTAACTGTAATGATCACCTTGTATAATTGAATAGGTGGGGTTACCCTGATATAACCTGATCCTTCTCATACCAGCGAAACACTAAAGTGAAACACAAACAACACATCCTTGTGTAAGAGCTGTTCATATGTTTGGGATACATGTTAGCACGTGTTTTTTGCATGGCTTGAGGTCTTGTAGCACACTTTACAACAAGTTGTAAAATGGTAATGGGCTTACATTTATTATTCCTTGTTGCAGCAGTAAATGTTACTTTGTAGAGATTTTTCCCCACAAAAATAATGTCCCTATAGTCAGAAACTGCAATAAATTAAAATAATTAAAACAATGTTTACAAGCAGTAGTCTCTTTATTTAGTTTGTTCAAGCTTATTGTAAAAGGCATTCCTTTGAAATAAGTTATCAAATAAGAATAAATAAATTCAAATTCTCTCTCAGATAAAGTCAGATGAACAGAACGTGATGACGTGAATTAAAACAGGCACACAGAAACTGTTAGGAGACACCAATAAATTTCTAGCTGTCATATGTCAACTGAAACTGTTTAGTTCTCATCAAGTCAGAGTATCGCTATGCCCTATTAGACATACACAAATGCACAGTGAAAACGATGGACATGTCTGGTCATGAGAGTAAAACGACATTCCATTTAAATACATGTCTAACTGTTTTTTGAGCCTTAAATCACAGCGATGGCTTTTTTATTCTCTTATATAATAATTTCTCTGTACTATACAGAAAAACACATTCTCTTTTAGAGGGCCCAGGCCTGGCCCCTGTTCCTGTAAATCACACATATACACACACACACTTTCTTTTCATTTAGCTCAAGCAATGAGTCTATTGTTCCCTCTCTCTCACTGGCTCAGAGTTCTCTCTCCACCTCTCACAGCTGTCATCAGATGGCTCTTGTAGGTCTTGCTGAGTCCTGTCATCCAAAACTTAAGGAGCCGCACATTGTCCTCTTCCCCGGGTCCTGTGGCCCCCAGCAGGGCTAAAATCTTCTGAGTGTCCTCTTTTCCTCTGCCATCCACTTTGGAAAACTTAAACAGCACCTTTACTTTGCTGTAACAGAAGAAGAGCAGGCGTTGAGAAACAGCACAGAGGGCTTTTATAGGAGACTATATAAGAGACCATATACAGTGGGATTCAAAAATCTGTGATCATAAATAAAAAATGCTTCTAGTTTACATTTTTTAAATTAAAATTCTTTTTTTAGATTATTTAAGATTCTTGCCATGGTAACGTAAGTAAAAAGCTAAATGAAAAGCTAAATTGCTAAATTTACATAATTTTGAGAATTTCTTAGTTTTGCTGTGATGAAAGCATGCACTCCAACTGGCATGAACTTCACAAATTTGTGCAAAACCTGATCCATGATTTGAGAACAAGCATCTTAAAACATTCTTTTAATGTGGCCTCAGATGATTTTGCTTATAACTGTATTACAACTTCATTACAGGGATTGTTAATAGTGACTGTCATGTATTTCTATTGTCTTTAGAAGATCATATGCATCATATGTAAAAACAATGTGAGATTACTTCATCCACTCTTCTTTCAGACAGAGCAGGCACAGAGACACCACCTCCATTGACAGATTCTCATTAGAAAGAGCCACTTCAATCTTATTCAGCAGAGTTGGACCTGACAAAAAGAAAAAGTGTTAGAAAAGACAATTTAAGGTAGGATTTGTTGAACTATAAATCAGCCTAATTATTCAGATGTTCCTAAGTGATTAGTCAATTAGTACAACTAATCTAATCTAATATTTAAAAATATGCAGTTTTGCATTCCCAATGTCTACCTTTGTCCATGGGTTGCGTGTTGGCACTGCTAATGTTGAACTGGTAGAGTGAGAGAATGTAATCCTCCGACACAGGATTTACGCAATCATGCTCGGCATTAATAACATCCACCAGCAGTGAAAACTCTGAGAGACAGATTGAGAGAGAGAGATAAAAGAAAGGAGGAGAGATCTTAGATACATTCAGTAATGGCAGTCTGGCCATGCAGGGGCGTCATACGAGCGCTGAACTTTGAGATGAACCTGACACTTGGGTTTTAAAAACAATTTCACTGTGTTTGGAAAGAAAACAGACACACAGAAGTTGAGAAATAAGTTATAAATTACATTCTGACAAAAGTCTTCGTTTGAGGCCTCTATTACATCTATGTGTAACATCATGTTATAAAATATGTTGTTCTAGAATTATCAGATAAAAATTATGAAACATTCCATTGCTGGAAGGATTGCAACTGTTATTTGTCAGTGTGACCGCTATCAGTGTTAATGAGTAATAATCCCAGAAAACTTCATCAACACAGCACTGTGGTTATAGGGTCCAAAACTCTCAGAGTTGGAATATCACATGTTCCCTTTAATGAGGTGTTGAGAGAAGTGAACAGATGTCAGTAGACACTCTACAAATCTTGTGTTTTCTGAAAGATAAATCAGCCAGCTCTGTCTGACAGAAATGTGCAGTGATTTAAAAAGAAACCATGAAGAAATAGCAGATTCTTAAAGGTATAGTAACAAAAGATACCTGAAGAACTGACATGAGCTGGAATCAGTACATCTGGGCTTAGCCCAAGGAAGTTGCATCGGTATGCTTCCTCATAGTGAGGACTGTATGGAACCGCCCGGACACAGCCAACAGGAAGCAAAGCCTTCAAAACCATTAAATATTAGGTTCAGAACTGAATTATATAATTTCAGCATATGTTTTTTCATATAACATGGACCTTTTATGATGTAGACCTGAGCTGCACAATATTTCGAATAATTGCAATATGCATGTCACGATAGTTTTTATAACTAGATTATTTTAATACTTCAGTAAGTCATGTATAGTCAAAGTTTTTGCATATCACATTATTTGGAAATATGTACATAGGTATTTAGCTGACCTTTAATACATTAAAAGCTGACTGGATGAGACCAGGATCTGCACCTCTCCATATGACTTGGTTTCCCATCAGAACATGCCATGCAAGCTGTCGAAATTCGGTGGCACCAAGGACCTAATAATTAATCATTTAAATATAGTGGTCAAAATTCAAATTTCTGATGAGTGAAAACACTTTTGAGTTATGTGGAGCAAGCATTTACCTGTCTTAAATGTCTCAGTGATTTAAACCTTGGCCCAAGAAACTCCTCTTGTCTCCCATCTTCACACTGAAAATCTCTGGCTTGCAGGCTATCTGATTGGCTGGGTTGTGGTTTAGAGCCGCCCCCTTCAGCACCATCCCAACCAGTCATCTCTTCCTCTTGTTCTGTTGGGGAATTTTTAATACAAAATTAATACAAAACATTTGTTAACAAAACAAAACAAAACTAAAATTGTTTTAAAACTATTGTTTTTTGTAAATGTTTTACTAGTGTTACCAGTTTGTCTTTCGATGAGAACCAGCGTGTCTTCTGTGGGTGCTCCCTCTAAAAGTTTCTCAGTCAGCCGGCTACCACAAGCTTTCAGCAACCTACAGCACACAAAAAATTAATAAAGCAAGAGGTGGAAAGACAAGGTAGATATGCATTATAGGTGTTTGTTTATTAGTGGTGTTTGCTAAGATTTAAGTTTAGGAGCTTACAAAAAAGTAAATATTAAACTTTGGAATGGAATTCTTCCCACAAATTTTCGGCTTACAATTATGTCTAAGCCATCAATTGGTGGACAATGAAACAGGCAAACAATCCAAAACACTTACTGATGGTGAAATGCAATCCATGCCTAGAGGACCCAAGGTCTTAAAAATTGTGGGTCAATATTATGGTCCAATAACATCAAATCAGGATAAAATGTGAACAATGGTATTATAAATTTATACCACCATTGATACTGAAACTCAAATCCTGCAGGCCTTGAGGCAGGTCTAGTTAAATGTGTATTCTCTTGTTAGAGTAGGAGATTGGCTGTTTCAATGACAAAACAAAATACTGTTGGATAAGCAAGACACTAATTTGGGTTATCATCTGCTTACATTTTACTAATCTGTGTATGTAATGTTTTCTGCAGCAGAAATGGTACTTGACCAACAAGTGTGTCTTTGTCACAAGTTCATGCACCAGCTCATCATCAGCGCTTAACATACCAGCTGAATGAGGAGTGGAGACTGGCCCACAGGTTGGGGTGCTGGGTCAGGGATGTGAGCGAGCGGGCTGCATTTCCGCTGCGCTGGTGGGGGAACACTGCAGGAGAGAACGCACTGTTCATACGCACTGCCCTCTGTGGACACACACACTGCTCACTGTCAAACACCTGCAGGTCAAAGGTCAAAGAAAAAATGAAGAACTTTTATCTTACATATAGTTGCACTAACTTATATGTATTTGTGGTTAAAAATGGTGTGGTAATCTCATGAAAATTATGTAAATTCAGACAGACAGAAACTCAGTATATTTGGGTGTTGACACTTGAGAAACATTTGTTAAAATAACCAACATAAAGAAACCACAGGCCAACCTGTGTTTGCAAAAAGTGTCAGAATGATAGCATACAGGGTACTGACAAAACTAGTTGCAATGTGTCTCCAGCTGTATTTCCAAAATCATGAGTAAACATTACTCAAAGAGTCACTTTGAGTCACACTATGACTGTACTAAAGGTACTGGGGTCCTGTATTCCGGTACCTTGAGTGCTGTGCTTTGTAGACTCTGAATGGTTAGTCGCAGATGACGCAGCAAGAATGGCCAGGAGTTGATGAGGTAGATCCTGTCCATGGCTACCACAACGATGCTGTACCAGCGTTGGAAGCCCCGCGCAAGGCTGTCCTTGATGAAAAATGTATGGGAGAAAACAAATCCATGCTGTTCATCTCCAAAGAATATGGGCCCTTCCCTACCAGGACAGACCTATAAAGATGAGAAAATATACAAGAGTCACATATAAAGTAATATGATATGGATCTAACAGGCATATTCAGTCAAAATAAGTCAAGCAGTTTTCTATTTCAAATGTCAATGTTCTCACTCATAAACATATACACACCTCACAGCTAAGGCTGCGCACACATGCCTGTCGAACCACGCTGAAGAGCTGCGGCTGGCGTGGGTGTTGATGGCTCAGATAGCGAATGCCTGTCTCACTGTCCACACTCACAAAGCCGGGGTGGGATGCAGGTAGTGAGCGACAGCCCTGGTGAGAGAAACACTGATATTAATAGATGCATGAGCAACTGATAAAATATCAGAGGTTAAAACAAGGTTTTTTACATGTATGCATTTATATCAGCATATATGGCACAATTATTTTCTTACCTCGCACATATCACCTCTTTGTGTGTCGGAGCTGTTGGCTCTCATGGTGAGACCCTCTCCTTCTCTGTCCACCTCTCGGTCCGGGTCACCGGGAATGGATGATCCGGGCTGCGGGGGAGATGGGGAGGGAGGGTGAACAGCCTCTGTACAGAACAGCGTCCGAGGGCCATGAAGTTCACAGAAGTGGCAAAGGGCAACTAAAGCATTCATCTAGAGAAAGATCAAAATGTTATCTTAGAATAAAGGTCTATGCAATGTAATCACAGAATTCCAACAGTACAATACAATACAGGGAAGTATACTATAAAATATACTACACAATATTATGAATGCATAACAAAAGTTTAAATGTAACAGTGAGGTAACAGTTATTGATTACAGTTGAATAGCAATAAATGCCTTTCTATGAACTGTATTAAATCTAGGAAATATAGGAGGAAATCAAATTGACAGAGATATACTTTACACAGAAAAAACACAATATCCTTACCTTTATTATCAGCTGGGTAGCACTATAACACCGGCTGCTGCTGCTGCTAGTAAACTATCTTGACCAAAACAGTGCAACGGGAAGCATCGTCAGTAACTTGTCTACAGGCTGTGTATGTTAATGTTACTTACAATACAATAGTTTATTACTACGCCTCACAGTCAACATAATGATACGCCATCCTCACCAACGTACTACTTACTAAATCGATACACGATCATAATTATTTGTTTTATTGTGTTTACATTGTTACGTCCATCCTTTCTGTGTCTCGTGTGTCATGTGATGGTAGATGTCACGCGCTTGGAAAACAACGACGTGTACGTGACTCACACACAGCTGGTATTGTCTGTCACGCAGAAAGCACGTCCATACAGTTACATTAATCCACTTTATATTTTTTATATTTTTATAGTTACATGTCAATCCCACGCATATCTTTACTATCTTATGTGCAATAACAGATTATGCCCAACGTTGTAAATACGTTGAATAGTTTCCAGAAAACTACAACTCCCATGAGCAATAATACCGGAAGTGGCGTTTGTGACCATTACCTAGCAGCTCAGTAAGTATACTTGAAAATGACTATATTATAAAACAGTAAATGATACAGATGGTGCGGGCATTATGTTCAAAAAAACATAATGGTGTAGTTCAATAAGTTTCAAGTCGTGCCGTGACATTTGTGTGTCTTCTGTAGTTGGTGAAGTACTATACAATATCCTATGAGTCATTTGTACTAGATGATGTCATGAACTGTACATGATAGCAATAACTTCGAACCTAGTTTTCTGTTTCTGTGTGTGTCTAAAAAGGTAGGCTGGTTTATGTTCTCCCATATTATGTAACTAGTTCTTTATACTAGTATATAAAATGTTTATAGGATTTTTAAGTATTTTAAGTATATTATTTTCCTTTCTCGTCTTTTTAAATGAGATGTGTCTGTTTTAATGACGCCTAGGTGCTGTCAAATATGGAGTTTAAGGAAGAGAGTACAAAGGAAAACATGACAGAGGATTCTGACAGGCAAGCCCACAGCGGTAAGGCTTTTATTAAAAGTAATAACATTGTATTGAGTAATCATTGGCTTTCACAATTGAAATTAAGTATGTTTAATTATTTACAGTAAACGATTGGCAGTTTTGTGCTGTTGTCATTGCTCATTGTCATTTTTTTGTAGTTTAAAATGCGTTCAATTAATTAAAATGATCTAATTTATCTACTTTGTTCCTGTATGCTATAACCCTTTCCAAACTATTTATGTGAAATGTGAAAGCTACAGATGAGTTCTTTGTTCACTATGCAAATAACCTAAAGAGGGCAGTAAATAGCCTTTCAACAGCGTTCACAGTTCACAGATTTTAATCCATATTTACTTGCTTTGCCAGATGTAGGTGTATTATGTATATTTTCCTGAAAGGCATGCAACACAGTAACAAATGAGCTCTGCTTCTGTAAGTATACTTACAAAGAAAAGGGAAAAAAGGAACTTATTCTAACTTTATTTCATAAGGAAATGAAATTCTCATCCCAAAGCTTTTAAAAGGGGTGTGTACAAAATAGCAATTTGTTTTAACACAGTTTTAGAATGTAAAGAGATTCCTTTCAGGTGAAGGTTGTAAGGCTAAAGGTTTGTTTGTTTATTACATCACACCAGGAATGTAGAAGCGTAGGTGATGGGTGGGGTTAAAGGCATGGCTTGTGATGCACTGAAACAAATATTTGCATTAGAAGTTTAGTTCGTCACCCAAGACTTCTTCACATGCCAATGTCTATGAAAAGGAAAGGGCGTCACTTAAGTGACAGCTACCCTGTTTACTCCGGGAGGCTATCAGCTTCTGTTCTAAATCGTCATAGATTAATCTTTTCCTGTGTACAGTAGGCAATCAGTGTATGAATGTATACTGCTGAATGTTCTGGTTTTTGTATGATTTACCTTTATTATGATTTTACTGTAATTTACTTCCCCTTCAGATGAAACAAAAGAAGAAACAAGCAAAACCATTTGTCAGCATTTCCTCTTGGGCAGATGTCATTTCGGAGACAGATGTCGACTGTCTCACAGGTCTGTCATTCACTTTGGATGGTAGAGAGTAATGAAACCATGGCAATAGTGGAACTAGCCTCATTAGAGGCATGTTTTATCTCAGAATATTTTCATTGGAACAGCAAATGGCCCAAGGTCTTCTGTCTTCTCTTGTATATAAGCAAGATATACATTTTGATAGACTTACTGTATATTAATTGATGCTTCTAAGCTTAGTAGATAAATAACGCATCATCCTTCCCTGACTTCATAGTGTACTTGATGTGCCTCAAACCACACACTCTGAGGATGATGATAAAGCAGTTACAGCAAAGCAGAGCAGGAACCGGAAAAATGGGAAAGTGATTAATACAACTAAGAAGGAAAAACACCATATAAAGACAGAGGGAGAAGGTGTGGTTGTGGATTTAATAATGAATTGTCATTGAAACTAACTGCAGAATAACTTAACCCTCTGAATTGTAGCTTACAATTACAAATATAGATGCTTTTTCTGTCTCAGAGTGTATGAAGAAGCCACGCATGCGTACTGCAGATGATGTAATTTCTAGAATTATATGGGACTCCTCAGTGGACGCAGCAGATTTTATGGTTGGTCATCTGGACCGCTTCCTTGGGGTGTTGGAACGTCCATTCACTGACTTCTCATGGGATGCTCAGGTGTGAAAAAATGCATTTTAGATATCTAGTTTAACTTCCAAGGCCGAAGATCAATAGACAGAAATGTCAAAGTCTAAAGCTGGCTTAGACATTTCTAAGATATATACACTCTTGTTCCTATGTTTGAGATGTTTGCATAAATCAGTCACATTTCACCATTTTGATCAAACCATGCTTTTAAGTTTGAATCTGGTAAATGCTTTTAACCAAAGCAATTTAATATCACACTATATATTATAACAGTTAATTTTAACAGTAAGTGCACTTACTAGGTAATAAAACTGTAGAACTGCTAGTGCCATGCTTTAGTTACAGCTTTTACCCACTACAGAAACATTTAACACTCGTTTGTTCTTCAATAGGTGTGTGACTGTGACTTCTCTGAGGAGCTGGCTCTCCCTCGTCATAGGATCCAGTACTTTAGCTACAAAGGTCAGCGTGTGTGGGATAGAGACAGTCGTACTGACAGGGTGTTCGGCTCCACAGGGCAAGATATTGTACCTCCTTTTGGTGGTGAAGATGAACAAGAAGGTAAGAGGCAATCTTGGTTGAGAAAGATTCCAATGATCTCCTTTCCATCAATATTCCTTTCTCCTTGTCTTTCTCAGCAACTGATTATTGTGAAGTCAGACATACCAGAATGTTAAAACTTTATAACAGTAAAACTTTTAGATGTACTTCAATATTATTCTTAAAATGAATTAATTGGAATTATTAAATCTTCAGACAATTTAACAAATGACATCAGACAACATGAAGAAAATACCAACACTGCAGACGTTTTAAATGACCCAGAGGAAGGCACTTCTGATTTATCTAAAGAACAGGATGATGTTGAAACAACAACAAACAAACAAGAGCTGGGAGATGAAAGAAAGGCTAAGGAAGTTGGTGATAATGCCTCAGTTTTGCCAAAAGAATCTGTTCAAAATGAAGACAAAAAGATGGAGGCTACTGAAGATGGTTTGACTCATATGGCAGAGGAGCTATCCATATGTCAGAAAGGAGAAGACACTAAAATAGAGGAAGAATGGAAAGACAGCTGGGATGCAACAGGTGATACAGAGACAGAGCCAGTGTCATCCATACCACAGGAGCCACGGTTGAGCCGTTCCCCACGCAAGCCCACCCACTTCATTTGCTTCCGTGTGGACACCCCCGCTGTTCTTCAGGCCTTCCAACGTGTTCAGAGGAAGGTTCTCTCCCACCTTCCCCAGTCAGAGCCACTATGGGTCGACCCGGCAACCTTGCACGTCACTCTCTCCTTGCTCGTCCTCAGGGGTCCTGAGGAGGTCAGTGCTGCTGCCGAACTCCTTCGTGTCACAATTAGAAACTCCCACAAAGCACCTATTTCTGTGTCCTTCACCCCAAAACTGAAGCAGTTCAATGGTACTGTTCTCCATGTAACCCCTCAGCCTCTCTCTGATATCCAGAGCCTAAATTCACCCCTGCAGGAGGTCTTCAGGGAGAAAGGCTGGCTTCATCGCCATTCACGAAGCCCTTCTTACCATCTCACCCTGGCCAAAGCACAGGAGCACAGCACAGAAAAGATGTTTGAAGGAATAGGTTCAGTGAAACTGGCCAAAGATGTGAACTTTGGCAAGCTAGATGTGAATAAACTGTACCTTTGTGTGAATGGTCCACCTAACACTGAGAGTGGTTTCTACCAGGCTGTATGTGTTGTGCAGCTACCTAATGTATAGAAGTGCTTGATTTTGTATCATTTTATCTCAAGGATAATAAACAGAATCACAGAAAAATTAAACATTTTTATCCATATAAATCTTCCATGTACCCCTAATGCTGTATATCTCGTTACAATACGTGTGATTAGATACTGAATCAGTTTTTACGATACATGGCTGCTTATACTTCTGAAATTCGTAGTTGCAAAGTGACCAATGTTTACAATTATTTCAGATGTAATGAGAAAAGCAGGAAATGTGCCTTACTTTTTTCTTAACTTCCCAAAGGTTGTTTAGATCCCAAGCATTAGCAACATCTTTGTTTAGTCATCTTAAAGTATTAAGGCTTGTGTACAAAAGTACCATTGCAGCAACCTTACTGACTGTTCAAAAATAGAATTTAATTTATTTAACTTTTGTACATTTCTGTACAAACAAAAAAGTCAAATAAAAAACTTTCTGGGGGGTTGTGTTATGCATTAGCTTTATTTTCAGCACACACACACAACACACATTTTAACATGTCCACAGTTTGCAGAAAATCTGATACTTGTCTCTTGGTTCTTATTTATTTGATTCCTGTTATGTTGTTTTTTGTCAGATATGGTTCAGTGGCTCCAGCGTTGTAAAGGGCAGTATTTGTGGATCATTATTCAATTGGACATGAGGGTGAGGGTGTATTTTTTGTTGAAAATGGACTGCATATAAATAAATAAAACACCACATATTTGTATGTTTTTACAGCACAAGCTTTCAATTATTTAAGATCCAACAAACAACTCTGAATAGCTGTACATTTGGTCCCTTGTATGTCTCAAACTAAATAAAGAATTTTATAAATTATTTTTCGTCATTTATAAATGATTTTTACAAGTGGGTTGTATTCGTGTTTAGTACAGTAACAGCACAGTCTGCAATATCACTGTGGAAGTCTTGCATGTGTGATATAATTATCTCTTTCCTCTTGGATACAAGCACGCTAAGCGTATATGAGTGGTTGTGTGGTCTCTCATTCTCTCCATCCCTTCTTTCTGTGCTTCTCTATCTAGCACCCCTCCCCCATCCGCTCTCGCTTTCTCTTTCAGTGACACAGAAAAACCAACACCACCCTCCCTCTCTCATGCATTCATGCCCCCCATATTCCCCATGCACACAAATACCCATCTCTCCATCCCTAGCTTGTGCTGTTGTTTTCATTGTATTTTTTAAATCCCTCTATCTCGGTCAAATCTCCATAGAGTCCAGCATCTCCTAATCACTTATCATTTGCATACTTTTGTGGGAAATGGAAGCACTAAATAATCAGAATAATGTTCAGGTATATTCCTTTAGAATTTCTGTCAAACAGCACAAATTATATTTGTAAAACATTGTCTTTTTCTCTTTGATAAAAATCCTTTATTTGAATATTTTTGGCTTCACCCTAATTAATCAGCTCCTCTATTTCAATCTTTATCAAAGTGTTTTGTGCGCTTTCTAAATACGGTACATGTGTAAATCCCTTTCATCCTTGCACACACAAACACCAAAGAGAGAGAGAGAGAGAGAGAGAGAGAGAGAGTAAACAGCCAACTTCAGTCCTGATCAACGGGACCCTCAGGACCACCCCAAATTAAAGCTGTCATTCATTCACTTTAATTTCACTCTACATTTAAAAAATAAAAGGCCATTTTTTCTAAATATATATATATATTCTGACCTTAGTTGTCAACCTTAAAAGGACTCACTGCGCTGGGTGGATTTAATGTGCCCTGGATGTTATGGATTCCCTATTTCCACACACTGAACGTTCATTTTGCGAGGATACGGCATCGAAGACGACACAGCTGTGGATTTCTTAATGCGACTTGTGACAGCGAACAATTCATTTAGGAAGTTCATCTTTTCAATGAGCCCGGGGGTCTAGTGAAAACACCTCCCTGCCGCGACTGTGGACGATGAGCGCGATGAATGAAGTTCTCATCGGATTTCAGATGTAAAGGTGCGATCAGAAGAAACTGTTAAACTGACGGACATCTCCCACTTGAAGTATCCCTCGAGGATTCGCGCCTTTCTCTGAAGACCCGTTTGTCATCCATCTACACATACTTGAGCCGAGAGAATAGGCGCATATTGGAGCAATACTGCAGTTTTTTTCTTTGACATTGACATTTAACAGTAGCATTTAACAAATTTAAATGCAAAGTCAATACAGTAAATCTGATCACTCATGATGCGGATACAGTAATCGCCTCTAGTCGAAAACAAAAGCACACACGAGCGCGAGGGACTTGGAAGCACCCCATATTAAGCTGCACAGTAAGGTGGGCAGAATTTATCATTTACAATTGTTCTCAATTTATACCCTGCTCTACGGTTCATTTGCAGTGTCAGTGGTCTGTCAAATGTGTGGAAATGAATTTACAATGCGTAAGAAGTATGAGACCATTTAAACAAAGACTCCACATTACATCCAGACATCAAGACAAAGCGCTGTAATTATTGTTGAAAATGATTTGCCATAAATCAGAGAGACTGAGATCAATTAATCTCGTGCTGGATCAGTTCACACAAATGCTATAGCAATCAATTCTGGCCTATTTTGTGTGAAAAAAATATAGTTACTAAATGAGAATCAATTCTATTGTTAGGAGTTATTGTATATTCAACTACCTACTCGGTGGTTCTGGTTTTGTGTGTGTGTGTGTGAGTGAGTTAACAGTAAACAGAAGAAGTGCCCCCCAACTTTCATCATTGCAACAGTGTATTGAATGAATAACTGGCTATTACATGAGAAACCTGTTTTTAAATGTCATTACATAGATAGATAGATCTGAACGTTGATGACGGGTTTGGATAGCTGGTACTAAATCTAATCCTATTACTGCTGTGCTTTATACAGGGCTAACTCAAGTCCTAGTCAAGTGTTTGAGAGCAGTCAGATCATGCTCTAATCATTAGTCTTTTATTTGAGCACTAATCAGATGTATTACCTTTAAAAGACATTTCAGGCTTTAGAGATTCATGTAGGTTATTAGTAATAAAAAAAATTAAACTGCCAATTTAATGTGCAATAATGGTAGTTTTTTTACAGTGCCCAATGATCATTTGATTCTATACTTTACTAAATCAATCCAGTGAATTCCCAACACTAGCTATACTGCACAGGGAAGAATGTATTGTCTGAAGTTGGACACTGTAATATAAAAGCTAGGGATAGTTTGTGGATCTTAAAGTGATGGAGATATATGGCTATGAAACCAGTTTTATAGGATTATTTAATCATTAATTCACTATATGATAGCTTATGCTTCATAGTTTATGGTTCATAAAAAGCCAAATAGTAGGTTATTGATTTATGATAATGTCATGAAGTGGCAAATCGAAAAATAATTCGTATTTTCTGCAAGGGTAATATGGCTTGTTTTGGATGACAAAACCTCTTAATGACATTAGTAATCTATGTCTGGAAACCAGCAATTCAAACTGCCGTTGTGCATAATGAACAAATGGACAGATGATGTTTGTCCGCAGTCGTGCTATACAACATTTTTCTTCCTTTCTCAGTCTCCAAATGCACATCATTTTCCTTGCATTATGCAATGTGAACCATCCTTAAAACGAGCTGCCAGAATGCATTATGTTCAGATGTGCTGTAGCATTCCAGTCTGAGTCACAGTCTGGATGTTCTTTAACTGCTCTTTAACACTGTTTCACATTCATTTGGTTTCATTGTGCTTTACATTGGATAAAAGACACTTTAATTGCAATGCCTCAGGGTTCAGTCATTTTAACTAACCTTACCACAATTCATCAGCTTTTTGTCTTCAGCCACTGTAGACTCACAGTCTGCTCTGATAGAAAATGAAGAGCTCCCAGACATTGTGAATAAACATGCCAGACATTATTGTAAAGGTTATTAATGATGCAGTTTACTGTGAGGTGTCACCTCATAATGCTCTGCATATGCATATGAAGATACACCTCAATTATCATTTCATATGTTGGAGGGTTTCTGTTAACAAAAGGTGTCTAGTCAACATAAAATGGGCAGCAGTGTGCTTAAATTGCTCAATGGTGTGAGTTTGGGGCACCAAACTGTTTGTCCTGGTTGATTCTTTATCTATAAGGATAAATTCCTAACCTGTGGCTTTCTGTTATTTGTACAGTGAGTTATATTTTCCTCATACTGTACATTAAGCCGAATATATTTCTAGCTTACAGTCAGTGCTGTGGAGAGTGGTCTCTCTGCAGCTGCTTCAGATATTAGAATGTATAGTCCCCTCATGAGGTTGTAATGATGTTGAAATGTATAGGCTCCAGTGAGGTTCTAACCATTTTGTGATGTACAGTATATTCCCATCATGAAGTCATTATGATGTTAGATAATACTGCTTCTGATGAGGTCATAACATGATTGGAATATATAGCCCTGGAAAGGAAATAATGACAATAGAAAATACAACATGTTCCCAGAATAAAATCCGATGAACTCTGATAGAATCTTATAGATCATCATAATTTTAGAATGTGAAACCATCAGGTCATAATGAAAAGAAAATTTTTATGTATTATGATGATTTATGATTGGCTCAGCATGTCTTGGCATGACATCTTGGCATGACAAGCTTAGCATGTCTTTTTAATTATAACGTTTCTCAATCATTACAGACTATCTCTGGTTGGTGGTGGACAACTGTCATGGCTGCCATAGCAACTGTCCCCAACTACACCCCATCGCTATGGGTACGGTTATGCCATGCCATTCCTCGCCTGGACCTGACCCTGCAGACCCGAGATAGTGTGTTCATTCCAGACAGCTGGGAGTATCAGCAGGTAACTCTCTCATTCACTCTCACTCACCTGACTTTTTGTTTCTCACAGACAATTTTCACCCGACAGCTGGTAGCGGTTAGTACACTTGTTATGTGTGCGACACATTTATTTCTGTCTTATCTTCTATTTCTTTGTCTGTGCTCCGCCCTTTTTGTCCAAATTATATCACATATATCACAGCCATAAATCACTTTTTCTTGTTGTCAGCAATGTTCACACACTGATACACACATACACATTCTCATATCACATCTCTTCCACAGCTCTACATGACACAATTACAGCCAGTCAGAACGTATTTGATGTTTAATGTACAGTAATGTGGAATGGGATTTTGGATCATAGAGATTTCACTATGTCTCACCCAGTGCAGAAATAAACCACAGAAAGCAAACGATTGATGAAATGTTGAGTCGCTTCTGGCTTCATGCAGTCACTGCTTGTTACTTTCTGAGAGCTTTTATAGCTTGTCGCTTAACCAGGTGTGATGCAAAGAAAGATTTGACAAGCATCTAACATACAAAGTTTAGTTGCTGAAGAATCAAAATCACTTTTGCTGTATCAGACAAAAAGCTTGATAACTGTTTAATGTTGTGATGAAAGATATGACTAAATTTCCAGCACATTAGTACAGAGAGTGTGATGCAGTGATGCAGACACTAAAATATATGGTGCATACAAATATTACACTTCTTGTTCAACATCAAACAATTACATAGAAGCTGTCATTGCATCTGTAAATACTGCATTCTTTACCTGAATATAGTGAGTATAGGGAGGATAATCTCAGGGAAAGAAATTCCTTGCTTGACCACAAAAGAGAAAAGAGGAAGAGACAAAGCCAGATTATAGATGGGAGCTTGAATAGGTTTACAGGATAAGAGGCAGATGATGAGAGAAAGGGAGAGAGAGAGAGAGAGAGAGAGAGGTATGTGAGAGAGTGAGAGAAAATGGAAATGGAAGGGAGAAAAAACATGAAAGTGAATTGCTTGTGGATAACAGTGGGAATTAGGAAGAGAAAAGATATGAACGACATGGATAAAAGGGAACAGAGACAGTGAGAGAGAAACAGAGGGGAAAAGCAATGAATGTATTTAAGTAGGTCACAGATTATTAATAGAGATCCAGTGGTGTGGATAAAAAGACTGAAAAGGGAGAAGAGTGAGGGATGAGTGTGCAGGAAAGAGAGTGTGTAGAGCAACTGTGGGTAATGGAGGAGACAGTGGGGAAAGACTGATAGACAGAGAAATTGAGGAAGATGGATTGGGACCAGATTGAAGATGTATAGTATATGAATCCTGAATGCACAATGTGTATATGACTGATAAATGAATCCCACAGCAAGCATTAATTACACACACCCTCTGTTCCTTCCTTTCACTGGAGCAACCATGTTGTATTAGCCAATAATATTAAAGATATGTCCTCCATTTCATGGCATAAGTTCCATACAAGCATGTTTCAATAGCATGAAATCATGTAGCATCAGTCATGTAAAATCTGTTTTATAAATTTGTAAATAAACTTTTAACAACAAGCCATAGGAGGCATATTAAGTTTAATAGTGGATTAGATTCAAGACTCGATTCACAACCCATTGTTAAAGGAGTCTTATTATGCATTTTCACTTTTTTAACTTTAGTTAATGCGTAATGTTGCTGTTTGAGCTAAGTTACAATGCTCAAAATTAACTGCAAAGGGAGATTTTCTGTTTAACAAAATCACTTTTTAAGGACTGCAATAAACGGCTGAAAGGAACTACAGCTCTCTTCTTCTTGGGTTCGTGATGTCATGATCCCCAGAATTTGAATAAACTCCACCTCTCCGTGTCAACTCTGTGATATTTCCGAACAATGCACGGTTAGCCAATTACAACACAGTGGGCCAAATAACCAATCTGAGGCTATTGCATAATTTCTGAAGGAGGGACTTTGTAGATTTAGCAGATTCAAAAGCCCAATTTTTATGAAACAGCAGTGTAAAATAAAGGTAAAATAGGTGGAAAATAATGTGTTTTTGAAAAAACAAAGCATAAACACCTCAAAACTTGTAGTGCACCTTAAAAACATAACCAAGACTTAATAATAGGACCCGTTTTTGGAGGTCAGTCACATTAGCAAACACAGACCATGCAGTAGACCAACTGATTTTATTAATAAAGTAAAATACTTTAAATGAAAAAATTACATGCCTTAAATGCCATGAATACCCTAAACGTCATATATACCCCAAATGCCATATGTACCATAAATGCCACATAAATACTGAATGCCACATATACCTATGTCATACATATCCTAAATGCCATGTATACCATGTTCTGGTAATTCATGTTCTCCTTTCTGTCATCTGCTGTTTCTATAGACTCTTCTGGTTCTCTCCAGCTTTTCCGCCATTGCGCTTGTCCTTTCGTTACTTGTCGTTCTTTCTTTCCTCATCCACTACTGCTGCTGCCATCGTGGTGATGGGGGCAGGGAAGCAGAGGAAGAAGAGGAGGATGACGATGCCAGTGGTGGCCATGGATACAGCAGCAGAAAGGGGCGGGGCATCTGTTGTGTCACATGGGTGTCGGTCGCAGCTGTGACACTGTGTTGGTAATACCTGACATTTCGATTTTATATTCCATAGTTTATTAATCTACTGGGCAGAATTTTCAATTTAGACAAACACAGAAGCTCATGTACAAGCAGTACCACCCAACACACCTAAAGAAACTGTTTCCCGAAAATGAAAATTGTGTCATCATTTACTCACTCTCACTTCTGTTCAAACTTGTATGACTTTCTTCCTTCTAAGGAACACAAAGAGATAAATCTGGTTGAGTAAATTCAATACAATGGCACTACATTATGACTCACTTTAACACCTAATAAAGCACCTATGAGTGTCTGCAAAAAAGTATCACTGATTATTTCCATGTACAGTTTTCATGTCGCTTCAATTTGACTATATAACTGCTTATGTAAAAAGCGTATTTCACCAAAAGCAGTTGTAATACTTTTTAATCCTTCATTTTTAAATGGGGTCCATTGTAATTTAGGGCCCCTTCATCTCTCATTTATCACTACTACCCTGATAAAGCAATCTGGATCATTTAGAAGGCAGAAGACATTTAGCACCTGACATCATCCATTCATTCCCAGTTGGATAATACTAATGTGAGAGAGTGAGATGTTCCCTACTGTATTCAACTCCGCCCACATTGTGCTATAACACATTAGATTAAAGAATCTGTAATCTGTTCAGTGCTCATTTTTTTAGCAAAGGAACGAGTTTAGGCCTGCTGCCCTTGTTTGTATAAGCACTCTGTAAACATAGTAGTTTTTGTTCAATTTATTACAAGATTTGTCATATGTAAAGATATCATGCTTATTCTAAATTAGACTCAATTTAAATTGTAAGTTTGCAAAGGATAGTTTCCTTTGTTCTAATTATATTCCTCACAGGGGAGTTTTGCTGTCAGTGTGCATACTGTATTGGCAAAACACCAAACCATTTAATAGGGCTATGAAATGAAACCAAAGGCTTCATGCCTCATTAATCTCAGCCATCATTCTGATGGTGACTGTTATTACTATTGATGTCATACATTTGTTTGTATTAATTGGCTGTGTTTCAACAAGAGATCTGGGTTCTGCCTTCCTATGTGTGATGTCACAACGCAAACGTATTCTAATGTGGCACGTATTCTGCCTGCAGGCCCGCCCCCATGACATCACCACCTTTCCATCCATGTTGACCTCTTTTCTGGAAGATATAAAAGCTAAATGCTGGTTCACAGGGCAGATGACTTGATATGGATACATACATCTGGAGAGCAGCTGCACCTTTACTGCTTGCAGTGCAAAATGAATAACTGTGTCAGACACAGTAAGTGTGTGTAAACACACACTTGTGTTTTTTGGCATAATCTGGGTCAAACATTTTGTGAGAGATTGGTTTATACTATTTTTGGCAGGGTGGAAAGGATGGAACAAACATCTGGCCCAAGCCTTAATCTGAACTTCTGAATATGAGAGAAATATTTAAATGAAACTGAATTTGAAATGTTGATGATTTTGATATGGTAGGCAGAGTGTGGATCATTCTCATTCTTAGTTTCTCTGCTTTCTCAAAACAGTCTGCACAAGCTGTTTAATATCTACACAAACCTACATTAAAATGTCTCATTTTGTTCCCCTCTCCTTTTTCTTCCCCCCCCCCCTTTTTGTACCCTTTTTTCTCTCTCTTGCTTTTTCTCTTTGTCTCCTTGTTTCCTTCTTCATATTTCTGCTTTTTGTAGTGTTGCCATAGGCATTGGTTTCTATGGTAACAGTGAGGCGAACGATGGGATGTATCAGTTGACCTCATCCTTGCTCACTGCCAATTACACGCTGGCTTCCATCGATCTACTGGTGAAAACACACACTCATACATACACAAAAGCTTTTTCATCAATCTCCTTTTGAAAACCCAGGGGACCAGAAGCTTATAAATGCAGCAGGCTCAGCACACACAACATGATTTTATTTGACTGTGCAAATAAGCAAACTAAAAAATTCAGATTACCTACATTTGTACAGTTTGTGTGCATGCGTGTGTGTGAGACAGAAAGAGAGAGCAAAGGTTTGAATGCGTGAGATAAAATCCATTCTAAAAATGGATCTTACATTTTGGTCATTCTGCTCATACTGTCAATTTGTAGGTGTCAATCTAATTAATGACCTACTTCACTTCTACTGTACTTGTATATTGCTCATACTGCTCATACTGTCAATTTGTAGGTTTCAATCTGATTAATGACCTACTTCACTTCTACTGTACTTGTATATTGCACATTTCTCATGCCCTTCTGAGTAAAATGCTACATCATTACTCTCTGCTCTCCTCTTTCATGCCTAGGTTTCAGACACTGTAGCCGGGCTGCAGCAATCTATCTCAGGGCCCTTGACCTCCATGGAGGATGTGTTTGGAGGACATAAGCCGGCACTTGTGCCCACACGCTCCTGCAGGCGTTTGTCGGAGCGGGTGGTGTCTCTCCTGTCCAACCTGACACTGGGAAGAGGTCTGATCCCCATCATCAGTGGAGTTTACAGGGCCAATGGAAGCGAAAGCATAGTGGGGGCCCTCACCCCAGCATCACCATCTGTGAACCCCACTCTCAGTCCATCCTCCAACAGTGTTCCTGTGCCATTCTCCCCTGGCTGGGCAGCCAATACCCTCATGGTGAATGAAGACTACAGGTGAGGGTGATGTCAAAAGCCTTAGTACTTTAGTACAGTTATGAGACATCATTTACATCAATGTACATCATTTACATTTATGCATTTGGTAGACGCTTTTATCCAAAGCAACTTACAGTGCATTCAGTGTATACATTTTATCAGTACATGTGTTCCCCTTGGAATCGAAATCACAACCTCTGTGCGCTAACGCATGCTCTGTCTAATGCTTATAGTCTTATTATCTTATAATTTAAGGCAGGGTTAGGGCACTGTTTGAAAGACATTAAATTAAAGATGTTTTGTATGTCTATTGTCTATTCATGTGTATTTTGTCTATTCTTAAGGTGGCTGTCATACGTGCTGTTGCTTTTGCTGGATCTGGTGGTGTGTTTCTTTATTCTGCTTGGTTTGGCCAAACAGGCCCGTTGGCTACTTATCCTGTGAGTAACTGCTGATCCGCAGTACTATGCAGATTTCTGTACTGCACTCACTCTATGCCAGCTAATGTGACCACATCACAATACAAAAGTTTAAATGCTCCCAGAATTCTCTGCAAAATGTAAAACGAACAATAACATTTACAATAACGTTTTTGTATATATAAAACCCTAAGATTTGTGTCAGGATAAAATCCTTATTATAGCAAATGCTTACAGAAAAGGGTAGATTTATTTTTGCTCACTGATGCCCACAGATGCTCAGAGAGGCAGACGATGAAAATGTGTGTGTGTTTGCATTCACAGGATGACAGT
The DNA here is from genome assembly GCA_036877525.1 of Chromobotia macracanthus. Taxonomy (NCBI): domain Eukaryota; kingdom Metazoa; phylum Chordata; class Actinopteri; order Cypriniformes; family Botiidae; genus Chromobotia; species Chromobotia macracanthus. The sequence continues at coordinate 10,028,079 of JAZGTH010000015.1, read as the reverse complement.
GCTGACCTGGTTGGCTCTGTTTATGAGTTGGGGCTCTCTCGGCCTGGAGACAGCCACTGTGGTGGTAAGTATTCAGGGAACGTCAAGCCAGACAGAAAAACAACAGTTTTCTGCGAGCGGGCATCCAGAACAGAATCCAGCCATCTGTGTGTGTGTCAATGAGTCTGTGTGTCAGTGCACTTAAAGGAGACATTTGTGTTAAGCAAAAGCCAAATCTCTGTGAATGTGACTTTTTAAGTTTTAAAAGGTCAGAGAGCCAAGATGCAGTCACTTATTGTGTGCTTATGAAAGAGAGAGAGAGAGAGATAGAGTGTGTCTGCGCATGTGTTATAGCGGAAAATGGTTGTCCTCTCTGGGAACTCAGCAGTCATGGCACAATCCCAAAAAGCCAGGAAAATAGGGCAGAGATTAAAGTGTGTTATGTGTGTGTGTGCGTGTGTCTGTCAGGATGTGAGTTTCTTTGATGAAAGAAATGAATGCTGAGTTGAAGAGCGTAAGAGGTCCTAAGAGCAACAGAAATCAAAAAGATGAGAGTGAGAGTGATGTTGAGAAATATTAGCTGTAATGGTGTGGTGGTCAGTGGTCATACATTAAGTTCTCAGAAAACAAAACTTATCTCACACTATTTTGCTTCTCAAGTAAATTTATGTTGTTTTACATTTAAATTTATTCATTTAGCAGACGCTTTTTCAAAGCAACTTACAAAGAAAGAAGGATTTTAAGGATTTACTGAATTGTTTACTGAAAAAAACAAAGATTGATGAAAATATTAATATTTTTACTGTGAGAAAAAGAAAGAAAGAAAGAAAGAAAGAAGATTGACGAGAAGAGATGGCAGTTGCTGGCTCTCAAAACAAGAGTTTTACTGTCCAGAGCTTGCGAAGAGAAACAATTGCCTCGCACTTCCCTTTTTAATGCCTACGCACACACATACTCACATACTCACTCTTTATGACCACTCTGTCTTACTCGCTCTCTCTTCTCAGCATCTCTCCAGTCCTTCTTGTGAAGCTTTGTTATTATTGAGTTCTGTTCACTATTTGTTCACTACTGATTAATTACACACATTCCATAAGAGAGAGACAGACAGTAGACAGTGATGGTACAGGGATGGATGAGAAAGAAAGAGGTGAAGGAGGGGTGAGAAAGAAAGAAAAATAAGAACAAGGTGATGTGTATGTGTGTCAGTGAATACTGTAGATCAATAGCAGCCAGTGAGAGTGAGGGAAGTATGTCACTTGGTCACTGTGCCACATCTCTCCTGTATTGACTTCCTGTATGACTGTATTCAATTCTTTTTTCTTTCAGAATTTTTTTCAGAATTTCTTTTAGAATTTCTTTCTTTCCGAATTTCTTTCCGAATTTCTATCATTCCAAATTTCTTTCAGAATTTCTTTTGGATTTTTTCTGTAATTTCTATCCTTCAGAAATTCTTTCAGAACTTACAACGTTTTGAAAAGATTATTGAAATTTTGAAAAGCGTATTGTGCTGTACAAATAAAAGTGATTCACTGACTTTCTTTGTGTGCATGTGTCTCTCTCTCAGGCTCTGAGTGATTTCTGCTTTGACCCAAACACATTTGTCCTTAACTCCACTCACTTCAACTCCAGGACAAGCACAGGTGCTGTATCGCTCTTTGTCAGACACAATCTGTGTTTCTCTAACAAACAAACTCACCACTTCATCTTCCCTCTCTTTCTGTCTTCTCTGTAACTAGAAATCCTGGACTACTACTTAACCTGCAACAGGAGAATGAACAGCCCTTTTCAACAGGTGCACAATCTTGTTATGTGGTGCTGCAGACAGTGATGACATAGGAGTTACAAAAAACAGAATGTCAATGAAATCACATGGCAAATTATTATTTTCCAAAATATGATGATTTTAAGATTAAAAAGCAACACAATTTATGTCACATGGGGTATGAACAGAAATAAAAGATGATTATGACATTTTAATCAAGATTTTGTAATCAAGACCTAAAACAGTGGTGTTTGACAGAGGAACAGAGAAACATTATTAATAAATTATAAGGAGATAACAATGTTATTAAATGAATTAAAAGACAAACTATCTCAATTAAACAATTACAGATTTTATTTTGTGAACTTATTAGAAGTATTACAAGTATTTTTGTGAAATCAGCAACAATTGTATTTGTTAAACTGGCAAAAGCTACTGACCCAGTCTCAGAGAGCGCTGTCCAGCATCCACTCCCATCTGTCCAGTCTGGAGAGAGACGCCCTCCCACGGTTTCCAAAGGCAGAGGTGCGTTAACATTGCTTTTATCACTAACAATATTTTAATATGGCCGCACTGCAAGGGAATATCAATACTTTATCAATACTACAAAATCTGTTTTTTCTTTTAGAAGTCACTCAGGGAAGTGCAGCAGATTCTCAATGCCACTGAAGGCAACTTCCACCAGCTGGTAGCACTCCTTAACTGCAGAGGGCTAAACAAGGTAACCATAGCAACATATTTCCCAGTGCAACCTAACTGCAAGTGAGAGTAATACTCTGTAATTTAGGTTGATGAGCTACATCTTATTGTGAAACAAAGCATCTCAATTTACTGTCTTCCTCTCACTGTGCCTCTGTCTCAGGATTATGTTGATTCTCTGAAGGGCTTATGCTACGATGGAATGGAGGGGTTGCTCTATCTCTCCCTCTACTCGTTTCTGTCTGCTTTGGCATTCACAGCCATTCTTTGCTCGCTCCCTGGAGCCTGGAGGAGCTTTCACAGGTGCATTTAATCCCTCCACACCTTCTAACATCCGTCTGCTGTATTAACAGGGATGGCATTTCTCATTATATTCATGCCCTAAATTATTTTAAGGACAGTCAGGTGAGCTACATAAAAAACACTGTTCAACCGGTCTGCAATGGAGAACGTCACCTGGCTAGTGTGCCCCAGGTTATTTGAGTTTGAAACCCTGGCTTTAAATTCTTTAAATGCAGTTTTCATAAATAGGGACACATCAACACCTGTACTTGCCAATTTCTTGAGATTGCGTCATAAAAGCACATAGTGGTTATGTCAGCTAAATATATACTGTGGAAAATAGACCATTATATGTACGATGTAGCATTTTGCTGTAAAGTTCGCTGATTCTAGCATTGTCAACAACATGCAGTTAACAAGCAATGTTAATGCAGATGGGGCCACTTCTAGTTCAGCTCAATTCTAGTACACTTTGACACAAATGGGCCTGTGGTAACAGGGTAAATGCAGTCAACTGCTCTCATCAGAATTGCACAGATGAGAGAAATATGATCTTCCTTGAGGGCATTAGTGCTTAAATGCACTTCACTCCTTTTATCTGGATAATGTATTAATGCTGCTATTATCATTAGTTCAGAACCTTTTTATGAGCTCAGTCACATACTATTGATTCAGCCCTACTTGGTACACTTAAATGCCTGATGTTGAAAAATTAAATAATAAAACAAAAGTAACAAAGGTGACTGCAGTGTGTGATTGTGTGACTGTGCCTAGACAGAGTCCATTTTGCGCACACAGTACATGGCAGATGCATAGATTATTAAAACAGCAAAAAGGAAGGTCTCAGAGTGAGGAAGCGACATGGATTAAAGGATTACCTACTAGACTGGGATTATTTGCTTTTATTTGACAGTATCTACATGTATAGTTAAAAGCTACATTTGTGATTTTTCAGTAATTGTCTTTTGCATACATGATAACACTCTTTTTTTTGTGACTCATGATTTTTCCCATAACTCTGGTGGGATGGCATAGCGATTCAGAGGAATACGAAGATTCGGACAGTGAAAGCGAGGACCCCTTCACTTCTCATCAGGCACGTAGACAGACGGCCATGGGCTCCCAGCGAGGGGCCTTGCCCCCCTTCTATAGTTACCAGGGGGCCGCCTGGACACCCCCCTTTTCTAGCGCGCCTCCGTTGCCGTGAGTAACACACGCACAGACACACAGACAGACAGACAGACAGAGTGACCGTTGCCCTACACTATCACAGGGTCGTGTAGATCACCCATATATAGTGGAACAGCAGAGCCACCAAGTCATGACAGCATTTTCATGGAGAATCATAATTTACACACTATTTGTTAATAATTTTACTTTCTCCTGAACGTTATACAAGTTAGGGTTTTAGCAGACAACTCACGACTCCTAGTTCCTTGCTTGAGCAGCCAAGCATGGAGGGTATGTAATAAATGACCTTTGCACAAACACATAAAATAAACACATGTAGGCTTATTTGCATAACACTGATAACAAGAATTGTTTGTGTTACAGACAGGCAAACACATAAAGATAGATAGATAGATAGATAGATAGATAGATAGATAGATAGATAGATAGATAGATAGATAGATAGATAGATAGACAGACAGACAGACAGACAGACAGACAGATAGGTGTTAGATGGATTACACAGACAGACAAACATGAACATACATGCACAGACAGACACACGGACAGGTGTATTTCAAACACAGCCTAGCCAAAAAACAGACAAGAGTCTAGAGGTCTGTCTGTCTGTGTGTCTGTCTATTGGTCTGTCCTTCATTCCAAGACAGACATAGATCCACCAATCAGACGATGAACAATATAGGTAAATCCCGACCTCTCTGATATCTGTCCACTGTCAAAAATCATCTCTGCTGTTCAGATTGCATCACTCTTTTCAAATCTATTGCAGTGTACCTTGCTATTTCTTATTCCCTGCTTTCAAACTTTCCTCATCTTTCTGTCTATCTTTCGAACATTCTTATTTTTGAAAATTCACTTATTTTCATAATAACAAAAAAATACACGACATAAACACTTCTTTTTCCTATTTCTTTATGGGTCTTTGATTCTTGGTATAAAAATAAATTTAAATTCTATTATGTATCATGGAGCACTGCTTGGCAAAGCAAATTACAGGACAAGAACTAACCGTTGTATCATTTATATTCTACATTCTTCTTTTCTGGTATGGCTTTTGTAATTTAGATATGAAACTATCCTCTTTCAGTAGTGCAAATTCTTTCTGAAAATTTTTTTTTTAAGATTTTAAAGTGACAATGTCACTTTTTACTTTAACTGTCTTCTACCTTTTCTTTCTGTTTCCACCCTGGTTCCTGCCTTTGGTCCTGCCCTGCTTTCTGTTTCCCTTGGTGTGGCATGTCACTGTGTTTTTGGTTTGCATTTTTGCTTCTCCATCATTTCCTTCACCTTGTTCCTTTCTGCACCTCTCTCTTTCTCTATGCAGGACTCCAAACGTTTCCTCCAATGGCAACCCTGGTTATGAGAACCTGCCTTTGAGTGACAGGCAGTCCCCACCCCCCTCTGTGAGTTCCCTTGTCTTTGTGACATCATTGCGATCTGTGTCATTCTCGTGATTCATTGTATTAAGATTCTAAAATGACAGACTGACTAACAGATCAACTGAACCTTCGCTAAGCCCCACCTTTAAAATGTTACTGACCATTTTACCTAAGTAACTGTTGTTGTCTGCTGTGTTATTGAACAAGCTTTGACTCTTATCTAAGATAATATCTAATGGAAGTCCTTTTTGTTTTAAACAGCATAATTAAATTTACTTTGCTGAGGAAAAACAGCAAATATTTTACATACAAATAATTCTACATCCTGTAAGGATTGTCTAAGTGAGTAACCAAAGGGGCAGAGCTTAGTGAAGGGTCAATTGTCTTTGTATTTGTGAGAAGGATAAAAACAGCACTACTTAATTTTTGTAATGTAGATTATGCACTGATTAATATTTAATATTTGCTTTCTCTTTTCTCTCTTTGCACTCCTCCACTGGCCTATCTTTGTCCGTGGATCCTCTCTTATTCAATTACATGTCGATGTCTATAACTACAGTACTCTCCCAGCATGCTGACTGGCTATGGAGGCAGTCAATCACACTCCAACCCTGCCCATTCCAGAAACCTGTACTCACACTAATTATTTTTTATGTATAGTAGAAACATGTATAGGAAGGTTTAGTTTTCATATGAATGGGCACTTTATGAGATGAGACTAATTTAAAAAATTCTAACTCTAGATGTTAAATATCTGTGTGTAACGTCAGTACCATTGAGTCCTAGAAATAACTGGGTGTAACAGATAAATGATTGCCAGAAAAGTCATCCACTTCATTTAGTTGTATGAGCCCATCTCTTCTTCTTCCTCTAGTGTCATTGTGTACATTGCTCTAATGTGGAAACAGGATGGTATTGACGTTACAGTAGTGGTCTATTTTTAAATGTATAACCACTTTATTTTGGAGTTTTTATATTGTTATATGTAGTCACAGATACATAGTGGCAATGGCACAATTTGTTTGTATAATTATGCAGTTTTCTTTTCACTTTCTTTTTTTAATATTTGACAGGACCCTGTTTTATAAGTGACAATTCTGTATTACCTTGTATACCCTCTGATACTATATAATACTATATCATTTATTTCTGTAATATAAATATATATTCAATGTATATATGTTTGATTGTTAACCCATTTTAATGGTGACCAAAACACCAGTGAAACATTGTTGAGGGCTGGTGTCCATTTTCTCTGCTGACTCTGAGCAATACAACTGCGTTTTGCCGATTGCAAAGCAATGGCCATAATGTAAGCAGCAATAATCATCAGGACTTGCAAGCACCATATGTGTCTGTGTGTGTCAGTATATACAGTATATATACATTTGAGATTGCATTGGTCCCTTCTCTTGGCTATCAACCTGTTGTTAACCCTTACAAATGAGTTTCTATGGTTTAATGCTCCTTTTGAATGGCATCCTTTTTCACTACAGAGTTAAATATAAATGAAATAAAAATACATTAACAAAAAGAATGTCTCAATATGTTTGTTTTTATGTTTTTTTTTTACACCTGCTAATTCAAGGTACTCCATCTGACTCAATAAACATATAGCACACTGCATTGACAGATGGACACCCCCTTCTTAATGTGTTCAGCCATTTCAGCTACAACCATGTGCAAAACATAAATATAAAAGTACAATCCCACTATGCAAAAAGCTAGATAAAAACAGTTTACAGAGTCTGGGAAGAACTGAGACATGGGCTATGAGCCAGGCTCCCTGATGCTGTTGTGTCTGAATGGGATCAAATCACTGCAGCCGTGTTCCAACAACTTGTGAAAAGAAGAGTGGAAGCTGGTAAACTAAAGGGAGAACCAACTGTCTATTAATGCCATTGATTTGAAATTAATTATTAAACAAGCACATATGGGTGTAGTGTTTGGATGTATACATACTTTTGACCATGTGGTGTATATTGATTTACATATAACCCATGTATTAAAATAAATAAAATGTATGATCCTTTCTGTGAAAGTATATTATTATTTACAAAAAATGTTGCTATATAATTTAACAATTTATCATTTAAATAAGTCCAATGAAAGGCTCTAAGAACAGAGCCAACTATAGTGTCCCATAAGTAATAGGACAGTAAAGGGAAAATTGCTCTGTGTTGCTGTGCAGTCAAGAAATTTTTTATGATTAAAAAATAAAAGATGCAAATGCACAGAATGTCACATTTTTGGACATTTTCACTGTTTTTCTGTCAGAGTCAGCTCCCTCGCCTTTTTCTTGGCTTATGTGTGTTCTTATTAAATGCAAACTCAGATTTCATAAGCAATGGACAGAACTGATACTACTATTTCCTGCTATTAACATATGAACAAATAATGCAACAGGACACAACTGATCCCTTACAAACACAATTGTGAGCCAGTTGTCCCAATATGTAGGGTCACATTAGATAAAGGGATGAAACTTTGCTGTTTATCTAAATTGGTAAAACATTTATTTGTTGAAACAGCCATATTACAAAATATGACTTTCTATACTTTTGCTTTTGGCCTTGTACTGTTAATGCTCAAAAATTGTTGACTTCACAGCAAACAGCATTTTTCTTGACTGTCCAAATACTAATGGAGGGAACTGTATATGAATCACCAAACATAAACAATTAGATGGAATCACTTGCTCAGATGATGCACAAAGCAGGACATGCACAAGATGCACAAAACTAGAAAGGCTATCAATTTCAAATAGCACTTCCATTTACTATACTAGCACAAGCATTACATGAGAAAAAACACATTTACAAAAAGAAGCAAAAATTTTGATAAATAACAAATCAAATTTATTCATTTTCCCTCCATTTGGTGGTTCTCACTGAGTCAATGTAAATGAGGCAGTTTGTGAAAGAGTTTAAAAGCCTAAAGAACAGATCAAAATGAGACAGATAAAATCTTTTATCGCTTTAGTATATGCATAGTAAGATGTACACTGACATCTAAAAGGCAATGGACGATACATACATTGAGTAACACTAGAGTACCATTTCTGTGCATAGTTGTAACAAACACACAAATCTTTGAGCTACTTCAGCAGTTGAGTGCATAGATAAAGTGAGAGATCGTAGTTCCTGAGAGAGAAAGGTCGAGAAACGAGAGGACAGTAATGCAGTCGAGACAGCGATAGTAGTGTCTTCCCACAAACACAAAGCCAATTCAAATAAACAGCTCCTTTATATTAGGAAAAATTTCCCTTTAAATAACACTACCTCATTCTCTCGGTCTTCCCTTTCAGTGTCTGTGAATGAATGTGGGCATGTTACTTCCTGTAGTGCTCCTCACAACTCACGATATAAATAAGCCTTCTCGTGCTTCAGTGTTTCTCATTCACAAATACTTGTCTCCACATTGAGAGAGAATGTCCTGTTGGGAGGAATCACTTTCTGGGGTCATCTGGTTTCAGCCACGTCCCATCATCATCTACTTCCTTTTGGACGACGAGGAGCATCTCTGCGACATCCTGAGAAAGCTGTTCAGTAAGAAATGACCTTGAAGGGAGAATGAAGAAACAGCAGTTTGATCAAGTAAAGATCAAAAAGCAGATGTGCTGTGCCTATGTCACTGATTGTGAGTATGATGTAAGCCAGATATAATCATTATGAAAAATGCAGAACAGTGGCAACTCAATAAAAACAAGGGCAGGACAGCAGGTGGTTGGTAATCTTGCAGAAACAATATATGTATAATGAACCCAGATCACATGATCTTACATCTGGTGTTCACATCTGTCTGTTCACTTGGTAATAACAACTGTCTCAGGTGAGCCATTCACAAGTGGCCAAGATAATGTTGTAATTTACACCTGGTAATAACGTATGACGCAAACGCATCTCCTGCGACCACACAAGAGTCTCTGATGACTGCAGACATTACTACACACAAGTAGTAGCAATAAAATAAGGCTATGCACTTGAATCTCACAACAAATGTATTGCTTCAGCGGTGTGCTCATTTTTCATGTTTATGCTTATTTTAATTCCTGTTTTAATGAAAGGTTGACGCACTTTGCGTGATCTGTTACTGCATGTTGATCTGATACATATCAACGATGCATCAAATTTTTTAAATGTTTCACTTGGACAGAGGTTATTTTTTTTCAAAACTGCACATAACTAAAACAATTTAAAACCTTTAATGGTACAGTTGACAATTTCAGAGAAGCTACCAACAGCAAGCTAGCTTTTAAAGCATAAGATCCTGCCCCCCTTCAGTGTGCTCTCCAAAGTCACACCCCCTTCAGGGTGGGCGGAGGTATACAAATACACAGTTTGACAGGCAAGTAGAACACCCTATCATTGCATTCAGACCAAATATTTTATTGTCCTGTGCCTTCCACAGAAGAAATATGTATATACAAATATATTTAAACCACTTAATTTAGTGACTGCTATCAGGATGTAAAGAGACTTTAAACCAGCATAACAAAAAATGCTTTTGGAAGTAATTGCCTACCTGCCTTTAACCAAAGAGGTAGGTTTTTGTTGCTGAGTAGGAGGTACTGCTCTATCATCTGTGCCACATCAACATACACAGTAAAAGTGTGATGTGCTCTGACTACCCCCATATATGGTTTGAGTGACTGAATCACAAAATATTTTGGTTCCTGTCTGTACCAGTGTTTAGTTCTACGATCAGATCATCCCAGACAGATAGAAATACAGTATTACCGTACATGTATATAGTGCCTTACAGACCTGATTAATAAAAATTGAACTTCCCTCTGTGTTTAAAAAAAAAAGACATTTCGGGAAAACGTTATTTCTCACCTGAGTTCCATGTCACTGCCAACACAGGCAGGTCCCTTTAATTTGGAGTCTAAATTATAGTAGTGTCCATTGACCTCTCGCACTGCCAGCCAGTGTCTGCGTCTTAGTGGGAGAGACATAATTCCCAGCGACACCCTGGATGGGACATTCAAAATGAAGCCCTGAATTCTGTTCAGGCATAAATTCTGTACTGACCTACAGGACAGATATGAGGAAAGATAAGACAGTCTTTTATAAACATCATGATTTATAATGTGTCTGATTGTCACAGACACTTAGAGAGAGTTACTGACACACTCACCTCCGTTTGTCCCACCACACAGCAGCAAGCCCCCGACTCTGCAAAGCTGCCATAATCACGTTGACATCATAGTTCCCTGTGCCTAACACTGAGCGGTGTGGATTCATCACACACTGTGGGGCAAGCCTGAAAAAGTGGCACAATATCATGCCACAATATCATGCATATAACTATTCATTTCCATTGAACCACTTAAAATATAAGTCACACCCATTTTAAAGCTCTTTATGTAGTCAACTACCCATCTATGGTCTGTGTTTTATGAAGTATGTATTTGCAAATGGCACAGTGTGGTACTGGAGTGGATGTTGTTTAGATATACTGCATATTACATTGTTTTACACATGATATAATACATTTGCATGTGAATGTTTAAACATTTCCCCATGTATCTTGCCAATGAAATAGAACAGAATCTTATATTTTTTGCTAAATTATTACTTTCACTAGACTAATTGAGGTTTAACGGATTGCTGCTTAATATGATCATCCTAACACTGAAATTCCTCCCCAACTTTCCAAACACACACACACACACACTGCTCACCGCTTGCAGATGTCATCTGCTGTCTCCTTGGTGAAAACTCTCTCCTGAAGCACGTTGTTCAAGGCATGGATGGCGCACAGCTCCAATCTCTGTTTCTCGTGAAACACTTCGCCCCCGCTCATAACTCACCCTGTATTATTCAAAAGTACAGTTTGGGAAAGATCGCCCATCAGTTAACGTTTAAAACGTCAAAAATGTACGACATCTTAATACATGTACTCACATGTTTACATGTCCGTTCAAGTGAACTGACAGCACATGAAAGCACATGACTCAATACATACCTTTTGAAAGACAGAAGCTGTAGTGCAATGACTTGTCCAGTTATCAGTTACCGACACTAATAAAATAAATGGTACTGAGAGGTACCTTTAACCTAATATTTACTGCTCCATTAAACGCATTTATGTGATACACTATAAATAAGTAAACTTAAATGATCTCTGAAATGACGACGCTATCTGTTTCGTGTCCGTATCGATCGGGCGGAAGTTGTCTTGTTGTTGCTTTGCGGTGACGCCCCGTGAAGTCATAGGAAGAGTCACGTGATCTTAACAGGGGGCGCTATACAACTTTAAGGTTGAGGTTAAGCGCCCTTAAGCTGGCGTACTGGATGTAAATTATGCCATTTTACACAGAAATAATATGTGGTTACAGCAGAAGTTTAAGTAACCCCTGAAATACATTATACAAAAATAATTCGTGGAAATCTAATGGGCCAAATAACGAAACGTTGTTTAAGGATTCTAGTTCTCTCTAGCGGTAATTTAGTGCTACTACTACAAGCATTTTATATATGTAGTTACATATGTAAACCTGTTACTTATAACTGTTACATATTGTTTTCAGTTATATTAACAACGCCAGCTAACCTACCGAAGCCTCTATTTCTGAGGCTACCGTTTCATCTGTACACTAATGAAATTAAGGTTTAGTGCTAAATTACAGTTTAGTTCCTGTATACAGTGGAAAAGCAAACCTCTTCCAAAATGTTTCAACACTTTGTAAATTGTGTATTGCACAGTCTTTCACTAGCTCCTCAGTTGAAATACCATTATCCCTGCTTTTGGGAGGGTACAAATTATTCAAACGCACCTATGACCAAAGAGCATTTTTCGCATTCTCAACTTTCTCTGGTGCGTAAGGTTTACAACGTCTCTACGTCGGTGTAATCTAAGATTCTGATTGGTTGTGGTGCTACATTGTTGAGCACGTGTAGTTTATATCAGATTCTGATTGGATAAAACATCATTCAAACCGCTCCTATGAAGAATTGTATTTTTGTTCCTGTGTCAAATACTGCTAGCTGATATCAAGCTACACTAGCCGTCTGTGGCAGTTAGCTATCGGCCAAATCAACTTTGCTAGAGATGAAGTTCACGACACATTGAATGTTAAAAACTTTACAGGCAATATTTATTCTAAGGATAACGTCGGAACAGCGATTTCGTGAAGGAAATCTCGGGAGAATTGCTAGATACTTCAGATGTTTAGCAAGCCTTCGTTAGCTTAGCCCTTTTGATAGCAACACTAGCAGTTGGGCCGACGCTATAGTCACAAATTGCTTCGTGCCTGTCTAAATACTTAAAGGTCTTAATGTATTTTTAAATTTGGTCGTTCACAACGTTTAGATTTCGTTTCAGTGGCTCTCGCTCTACATCGCCAATCGGGCGGTTGGGTAGCAGTTGGCTAGTTTTCTAATTTGGGACAAATTTGCTTGCCATCGGTGGACTCCATTCACCTAGAAATGGTATGTTTATTTTATGCGTTGATTTCTGACCGTTAATATTGTTTGGCTAATATAAAAAACAGTTTTTCAGTTTATAATTTTAATAGTTAGTTGTTGGCCAATAGACGTTACATGTAACTTTCTCTTGCTTGTGCTGTTAGCTTCTTGTAAACTTCTTTAAATATTAGAGTTTATGTTTGACTTGTTTGATTTGTTTGATTTTTTTTAAAGTAGTATTTTGGGCTAATAGAACATCATTCCTTTAACCCTAGTCCGATAATACATCAACAGTTACAAGCTCGGTTGACCATTTGTCCACCGTAGTAGTCACGAAACCGCTCCACAAGCATCAAGCATATTTTCATGTTTACACCGTTTGGTGTGATAGTCATGGTTATTTGTGTGTGTGTGTGTGTGTGTGTAGAATTCAAACGTGGAGAACTTGCCCCCTCAAGTGTTGAGACTTGTCTATAAAGAGGTTGCAGCCCTGGCAGCAGACCCTCCCGAGGGCATCAAAATCTACCCCAGTGAAGAGGATATCACGGAGCTTCATACTGCTATTGAGGGCCCAGGTAGGAAATTAACATTATTGGTTTGTGTTTCGTTTCTTTTTTGACTTGGCTTTTATCAGACTTCTTGTTTCATGTTTGCATGACAGAAGGAACTCCTTATGCAGGAGGGGTATTCCGCATGCGTTTGGTCCTTGGGAAGGATTTCCCTGCTGCACCTCCCAGAGGCTATTTTCTTACTAAGATTTTCCACCCTAATGTTGGGCACAAGGGGGAGATCTGTGTCAATGTACTAAAGAGAGACTGGAAGGCAGAGCTGGGCCTGAGACACGTATTGCTAGTAAGTAGCATTTCATCTTGCTGCTGTCCTATTAAGCATAGGCTGAACTGGAATCAAATATCTTCAAGTATATTGATGTTTTTTCCCTTTAATTCTCTGGGACTGCTCATTAGGTGAATGCCTCTCTGAAGTAAACTTTTCTCTGGCACATTAGCAAAGTTTAGCAGCCCAACTTAAACTGCATCACAGTTTTCTGCGATGAGGCTGTAACTGACCTTGAATCTAATGGTCACTTCAAATGTATCAAGAATTCAAATTGATATTTCAGGGAAGCTGTGTTCTGCAACACTGACAACTTTCAGCCAAGGCTAGATGTAACCATGGAAACGAGATTTATTTGATCCTCAGATCTTTCCAGTATAAAAATCTTTGATTCAATAAGTCTTTTTTCCAACAGTAAACTTTAAAAAAAAAAAGTATCAACTTTACCCCAGTACTTCTGGTGTGTTGTATTCAAGCTGAATGTGCACCATACATTTCAGTTTTAAAACTATGGAGTTGTATTCATCATTCACACCCCTTTAACTCTGTTTTTCACAGACCATCAAGTGCCTTCTGATTCATCCTAATCCTGAGTCGGCTCTGAATGAGGAGGCGGGCAGGTTACTTTTGGAGGACTATAAAGAGTATGCATCCCGTGCTCGCCTTTTAACAGAAATACATGCTATGGGAGGCACATCAGGGGCTCCTCAGGAACCAGCTGATGGACCCCAGCCCAAGAAGCATGCAGGAGATCCAAACAAACGTGTAGCTGGGGCTGGTCTGGCAATAATGGGTGCTGGTGCCAACAGTGCGAATAACAGCAGCACCAGTGGCACAAGCAGTAGCAATACTAACATTGTTGCAAAGAAGAAAACGGATAAAAAACGAGCGCTCAGGCGACTTTAAAAGAGTAAATATGTGTTTTGTTATATGTACATGTAAATATTGAAGTGTGCAGACCACCATTTCCTCTTCAAATTGTCTTTATATTTAAGGGTAGCACATTCGTTTTATCTTGATCCTACCTGATCACTCCTCTTGTTTTTGTTTCTTTGTCTGTTTGAACTTACTCTCAGGATTAGAACTGTCCTTGTGACAATTCTTTCTTCATTTCACTCATAAAAAGGGGTTTCATCTGTTTCCAGATGTTACAATTGTTCAGATTATGAAAACAATAGTAATGGATTTTGTGGCCTCTAGAATTATGTAGTACTCCTCAGTGAGATTGTTGGTTATGTTTGTGTCTTGTTTCCTGGTCTGCAAGTTCCATAGTTCCCTGTACCCTTCCTTTCTGGTGGCACATGCTGTCAGCACAGGCTTTCTATACTAAGATGATCTTGCACAGAATTGAAATGTGAGTTTCATGTGTGACAAAGCAGTTTATGGGATTCTGGCCTGTTGCGTTTGGACTGAATCAGTTAAAGGAACATCAAAAAATGAAAATTCTGTCATTGTTGTTTTAAATCTGTATGTCTGTCAAAAGGTTTTTGTATGTCTGTCCAGAATGTTAAGAAGTGACAACCTCAGTCACTACTTTGGTTAGATGTGTAAAGATCAGTGTCAACATCCTTAATTTTATTTTGTTTTACAGAATGAGGTAAATCATACAGGTTTGGAATGACATGATGGTGAGTGAATTGACAGAATTTTCACTTAAGTGCACTGTTCCTTTAAGTTACAATAATAATACCCAGAGATAATTGTTGCGTGTGTGTTTGTGGTGCAAGAGATGCAAGATTAGGGATAACAGGGGAGGTAAAATGTGGTCTGAATGTTTTTTGTATTTGTGTTATAATTGTTTCCAGTTTTTACTTTTGTCAGTTTGTTTTCTTTTATAGTCAAAATGCTACATTTTTACAAGATACTTCGAGACTTTGTCATTAAAATATTAGACTATTTGGGGTAGAGCAAAGGGGCAACTAGTTAATCATGCGATTAAATGCCACTTTTGTCTCATTTTTTTAAACATACAGATGTCACAAGACCTTTATCCAATTTCTGTTTAAAAAAATATTTGAAACAAACATGGTTTGGATGTTACACTATTTGGGTGCAAAACATCTGACCTCTTTTTATATGACCATAGCTGCACTTTTTTCTAGTCCCACCTTTCTCTATATCAGAAAGTTCTTAAGGAATCCCGGTCGGTAATTTCTCAAAGATACTCTCTCTATTAAAATGCTATAAACTTTGAGCAGGATGTGCTTGCAGCAAGATTTTGCCCTTGTGTTAAAAATGTGTGGATGAACAATAGGGCATTTTGGCCATTTAAGTTATTTAAATTAATAAAAATAAAGGAATTTTAGAGAGATGTGGTTTCCTGCTTTTATTGTGTACATTTTTAATGCATTTGTTTATTGTATTTTTAAGCTATGAGTTCCTCTGAGCTATTGTTGCTGATAAATAATTGCAGGAATTAAATGTTCTAGAAAACATTATTTAGGTCTTTAGCCTTAAAAGATTTAGAAGGACTGCATCGTGCTTCGACCTGTTCTGTTGCATTTGGCATCTCTTCTTTGCAAGGAAATTTATTGCATGATATAGTGCGGTAGAGAACAAGCTATTCATTGCTTTATCTATTTGGAAAATATTACATCTCCCTTTTCAGGATTTTCTGGAATTTAATTGGCGCGCTGTAGACTATAATTTGAGCGTTATGAATGGTTGAACGGTTCTCGTTGTAGGTTGCCTTAGCCGCCGAAACAGCGGCCCACCCACCTGTATAGGAATAGATAAGTGCACACCGGCTAATTGTTGTCTGTAGGAAGAAACGCCAACAGGTATGATCTTATAGTACAGTATAGGCAAAAGATTTAACACATTAAAAAATAAGTTTTAAATCGGTTTTCTACACACGTGAAAAGCTTTTATACTGCAAAACATTTCCATTTTTATATGAAATGAAAGTGAAAATTATCCATATTTCAAAAGCCATATATGAGTGGGTCAGTCACTGAGTGGTTAGTATTTCATGGCCGTCACGGATTATGTGCAGTGTGGTATACGTGTATTAAGAGCTGATTGTGTTGCTGTCCGTGGTGCTGAAATGGCGATTGACGGCTGCCGTTTAGTCAAAGGCGCTGGTAACCCCACAGATTTCTCTATGATTTCTGCATTCAGCTGCATTCAGTACTGTGGCAGCAGAATTTATTATTTGGTTGAGGTGTTTTATTATATATTAGATATTCAATAGTTCAACATTTTTGCAGATCTAATTATATAAACCCCATATTTGTATAAATGCAAATTATAGCATATTTACAGACTTCTTGCATCCTAAATCAGATGCAAAGTTTTGTTTAAACCGGCGCAAAATTAATCTACCAGGTAGTGTACAGAAATTAAATCTTTTGATAAATCTATATTTTATAATGCTAGGTTATGTAAAGGTTTAACTACAGACGTGTAAATAAATATATGCTATGACTGTGTCATCCTGCAGGTTTTTTATGCATTCTTAGATTTAAATCGTTACATTTTGTTTCCTTAAGAACTCACGATAATTCGCGTTTATGTTTGCTTGATGCATTGCCGTTTTCCATAACCAATTCTTTAAGGGCACGGCGTCGCAATTATTAGAGTTACAAACAAAATGACATCGTTGCCATGACAACCAATTGTGTGTGTGCCCCGTTCCTCTCACACACACCATATTGCTTAGCCAGCCATAATCGTGCAAACGATAAGAAGTAGTAGCAGAGAAAGGAAACACTTGAAGCGGTCGAGAATCGACGTATCAATCTCATCAACACCATCTTGCGAAACCAATAAACGCATTATTCAGCGCAGCGGACCTCCGTGAGACCACCCGCCTCATTCCACCGGTGTTTCGTGATAGGGTCGGAATGTTCTTGTGTGCACACTTTGCAGGCGGCGTCGATTAACAGCAACGTTAAAGAGCAGCACTTGAGTATCGTTTCAGAGAGAATAAATACGAGAAAAACAGTGGCAACATGCGTCTACCTTGCCTTGCATTATTCTAAACCGTCATTAAAAGTAAATCAAGGACGTGTTTGGTTATTTAGGCAAGGGTCTCACCTGGAATACTTCCACATTACTATATACGCAACAAGCAAATAAGTTAAAACCATTGTGCAGAAACTGTAAAATTGATGTAGTACGAACATGAAAACCGGGGTAGGTGGACAGAAATCCTGGAAAGAAATGATTGATTATACATGTTGTTTTGTTACTAAAAGACGAGACTTACATCACTAGGGGAGTGCTGCAACAGTTTGGGAAAATAACAATTTCTCAGCCATCGTCGCTCAGAGCTGAACAAAAAATGACACCGGCGGGGTCGTGAGGCTCAGCGCAGTTTTGTACAGGTAAGTCACCCAAGTTGGACTACATTGCTGCATGTCATGTAATTGTCTGATCAATCGTTTCCTGTTCATGCGCATGTTTTGTTCGATGGCCCTCTTTTCTTACTGAAGTTTTTCCAGCTGTTCCTGAATCTGATTTGAAATAAATGCTAGGAATGACTAACATGCCTTGTTATGAAAATGCTTAAGAGGTCACATTACATGTTTTCAATCAAGAGGAAGATGTTCACACATGTAAGTGTAAGGTGGCTACACATCACCCTTCGTGCAAACATGCATTCACGCCTACGCAGACGGCCATTCATTGCTCTCTCGATGGTTGTCTTGTCCACCTACTCACCCTCGCACGAATTACAGGTCCACAAGAGACACATCGATATGCGAAAGTTATCAGAAATGGACCGAAACCTGTTGTTATTGTGCAATATTATGTCTAGACCTAAGTCTGGTTTGCTTTCTGGGTTGCGCAGAGGCGTTAAGTGCGTTTCATACGGTGTTGGTTTCTAAAGGTATGACGTGTGGTGATTCTTGCTTAATTTATGATGAGAACCCAAATTGACAGGATCCATTTGTACCTTATTATCCCTGATGTCATATTCGGGTCCACATAAAATCGTAAATTTTAAAAGCGTAATTGTGACAAAGGGGATGGTTTTCAGTCATGTCCTAAAGTAAAAGATGACATGATTGTATGATATTATAACGTCATGAATCACAATGTTACCCCTACATATTATTTAACATTTGCATAAGAAATATATACGTTTCTTAATCCTAGTTTGATTGATTTGAAAGAGTTGGAATAAAAAAGGCCAGTAGCAATCCAGCTGAAGGCATTTTGCCAAATGCTGTTAAGTAATGATGTGAACCCTTAGTCAAGACAATGTGCCAGCCCAGCAGATCCTTATTCTAACCAAATGAACTCTACGATGTTAATCATTTATACCCCGTACAGTCACCAGAAATATGTGTTGAGTCAGTCTTGTTTGTGTCTCATTAACTTGATTTCTATTGGTGTCATCCATTACAACATTTTTCACATCATTAAATTAAAAGCTGTTTGTTTTCAGTAGTCTTGTTTACAAATGTACCTAAATGCTATTTGCTTTCATGAGGCATTAACACAACCATAGAAAACGGCATATGACTACCTTACAAAATATATTAATTTAATGTTGAACTCACAGATCTTTGGACTGAACTTTTACCAAAACCTTCCATCTATTTACAAAAGCTTTTCTTTCACTCTCTTTAATGCTGTCATGTATGCAATTATATGATCTGACTTCTAATGTTATTAGATTTTAAGCTACAGAGCAAAACGTGGTGAATAATGTACACCTAGTCACCTACACCTCACATTAATTTGAAACTAGGAGCCCCCTTATCAGATCTACAACAAGGCAATACATTTGATGAATATACATTGTTTTTATGTGAGAAGATGAATAAGATTTGAGATGTGATGGCTGCCACTGTCAGGTCCTCAAACAGCCCAGTGTGAGATGGTCTGTGTCAAAGGGGAAAAAGGGGAGAAGGGCAAACTATGTTTCTTTTGAGAGGAAAGCAAGTTTGGGGGAAATGAAGGTCTATTCATCCTATCTATCTAGCATTCTCTTTCTCCTTCTTTCCTTCTATACAAGTCTGAACTACTGCAGTGCTATTCTGAGAGAGAGTGAGCTGCTTCAGCCCACGCACTGAATATCACAGAGAAAGAGAGAGAGAGAGAGGGAGGGTGATAAAGAGAAGTCAAGAGAACATTCAAAACAGACATGTTTTGCAAGAGAACTACAATAAAATAGGAAGAGAATGACACAATTTTATGTTATCAGATTTAAAACCTAAGAACTGTTTGTAATTTGGTTGTAAACTCTTACCGTTTTTACTGTTCTTGAAACTGTTCACAAATGCGCCACATCCTCAGTGTCACATCTCTTAGAAGTCGCCCACAATGCCTTGCTGATTGGGTGCCGTGCTCAGGAAAAGCTAATCCAGTTTCTAGAGGCACATACTGTTTCACATAGACAAAGGTGTTGAAATGGCCTACGCTTTATTATATACATGCAAATGAGAGGTTACTGTTTTAATGGTATAGACAGGTATGTTATTAGATTTGCTCCTGTGAAAACTGTAAATGGCTCATAGATCTGCATATAAATCACACAACACCACACTTGTTAGGATCAATTTTCCACAAATAATGTTCTTTATACTTTGTAGTGTTTAAAAGAACTTGAAAAACAAACCGTGGCAAAAATGCCAGAAAATTCTTAGTTAGAATCAAGATCTGTAATTGCTTGCAAAATCTATTCTAATTGCATTTTGGGTATTAAATGCTTTCATATTAATTATGCAAATGTATGTACATCCACAAACCAGAAAATGTAGATTTTCTTTTATGCTAGTTAAATATGATTAGCAGCTGTTTAGAGAAAATCAGTTCTATGCATTACATAAAATCAGCACAATATAGTCCATACCAGGCCATACATTCCAGACCATTTGAGTAATTTATATAAACTTTAAGTTTATGTAAAGTTTGTTTTCATTCTGCAAGTTATTGCGGAATATATGAAACATTTCATTAAAATTATGTGACTCTGTGTGGCAATGACTCTAAGGGGCCTAGCATGGGCATTTGTAAGACTGCAGATTTAAATCCAGTTTAGAACATTCAGGATTATTAATACCAGTAAGATAAGAGTTAGATAAAGTTAAAGATAAGATAAAGTTAGTTTATTAATTGTGGTTTGTGCCATCATGCTAGGTGCTTTTGTAAAATTACAAATTAAACTGTTGTAAACTTTACCTGATTAAGATATATTAAAATGTTGTCCAAATAACAAGTTTATTTGTACTTGTTACATTTTCATCTCTAACCTTGGCAGTGCTTATGCTCAGATTTATATATTTTGTATTTGTATTATTTAATGTTAATATGATTGATTAGGCAATATTTATTCCTCACTTTAATTTAATATCTGCATTTTCATGTTTGTGTGGTTATGTTAAATTGTTCGGTGTATTTGTAATTAAAAATTACAAATATGTGAAGATTTAGAAATATTCTGATGATATCTGTACCTCCTAGATGATGTGGTCTCTGATGGCATTAACTTGATGTATAAACTATAGATTGTTTTATACGTATTCTTCACATTTTATACCTCTATGGTTTGTATTGGTAGTTAGTGTTGTGTTTGTAGGAAAAGAAAGTGTTAGTATTCCTTTACTATGTAAGCAAGCATACTGTATGCATGTGTTTTGCCATCTCTGTGTTTGGTGTTAGCACTGTATGTTCCCGGTGTTGAGTATTGTGTGTACTGTGTATATGTGAGTGTGTGTTAGTAAGTGGTGTCACTGAACGCTCTCCATTCTCTACCACCCACTCATTGCACTCCCACATACACACACATATACACACACACAAAGCACCTCTCCTCTGTTATACCTCTGGCTCCATGCACTTCTGTTATGCTGTGCTCAAATGTAAATCTCTGCCATATTTCTGAATCTTTCTTTCTTTCTTTTTCTTTCTTTCTCTCTCTCTCTCTTCCTGTCTTTCTCTCTCTTTCTCTTATTGTGAAAAATAAAGCAGACAGGTGTTGTTTAGATATATTAAAAGTGGGAAAATGACTTTATCACAACACTGTCTTTTTAACTTCCTCACAAAAATTTTGACACATAGGCCTAGTGTCAGGAATGCTGGATCTCTCCCTCGCTCTGCCCGCCTCCCCTGAGTAATGCATGATGCTGTGCTCTCTGAAAAGGCCTGATCACTATTTGTTCTGATCATTTCTACCATTCACTTCCCTAAATGCTTCTGATTCATAGTGACTTGTAGTAACACATTAGACAAACGGTCATCACAGCATCTTTTCTTTCTTAGTGTTATGATGAAGACGCTGAAATTGCAGCTGAACTGCATGTAATAGAATTTGCTATTGGATCAAATATTATATTTATGTGTAAGCCCTTATCTAAACCTACAAGTATATTTTTAATATTGACATTAAATAATATTGGCTATTAAATATAATTGTTAAATCTCAATGTAGGTAAATATTTAGATCATTCTGGTCATGCTGTGGGTGGTCTAAACCAATGGCTTATGAAGTACAATGAAATTTATCTATTTGCAATGGCTTGAAAGACTAACAGCCTGATTCACAAAAATATGGAGAATGCCAGTGAGATTTGAAATATTTGGATGCATACAGACCAAGGCCATGCAATAACTTTCTGCAAGAATTCTGTGTAATTTTTCGTTGATTTCATTAGTTGCTGCAGGCCTTTTTTTGACACATGGCATGCATGTCACAATGAAAATAATTGGCTGCTATGCAGAAGACAAGCTAACTATAATTTTGTGCTAGGATTTTTTGTGTGTGCATGTAGGGTGTATGTGTGTAGGGTGTAATGTTATTATGTTGATTTGTTTCAGATGTATCACTCTATATAACTGTCAGTGGATACCAAGACCAAACCTGCAAAAATAAACAAACAGCCATGTCCACACCACAGGATTTTAAACAGTCTCACCAAAAGATGCAGCAAACAGTTTCAAAGATTTCTCAGTCTTAGTGAAAACTGGGCTTGTATCCAAAGCAAATCTGCTGCGTGAAGGAACTTGGATCAAGAGGTTCACATGTATGACTGTCCTTGGAAATATTAGTTGTGAAGACAATCTTGTATGGACAAACCTTTTACTGGCTTTTTTGGCAGCATCAGTTTTTGTGTGCATCTCTGTCATCAGTTTATTGAACATTCTCTAAAAACTTTATACACCTGTAGATAAATTTATTAGGAATATTATTTTTCCTGCAACATGCTATATTAAATTTGCACGAGATTATTCAGCTGATAATTATTCACATACTAAATATAAAGAGTATGTATTATAGTTCACTAATGTAGATGTTCCCAAGCCAACACTTACAGAAACCTCTAAGTAAAATCAAAATGATTACTCACCATAATGCCCTAAAGGAGTTTACTATTCTGAGTATTCCTGTTAAGACATAATCAAGTGCAGTGGAACAAAGAAGGTTAACATTTGGTTAAAATTTGTTTTTTTTCCAACCAAGTATAAAGAAATTGTTTATAATCATTAATAATAAAACAATCAGGGAGTATTACAGGTCAGGAAAATTTGCCTAAAGACTAAGTGCCATTGTTGAATGTAAGGGATGCCCAAATACGAAACAAAAAGAAGCAAGCAAAATGTTAGTTTACATTTTTAAAATGTTTACAGTTGCCCCTTTCTCTTGAATTAATATTTCATTTTAAGAAGTGCCAAAACAGAGAATTACCATACATACTTTTATTGTATACAGTTGTACTACAACTAAATTGCCTTTATATTTCATCAATACACTAAACAATATATTAAGTAATAGAAGAATGATAATGAGAGAAGCCATTTCTTGTTTGTTTGCAGATGTGGGAATATTTTTGAGTCATTAAAGGGAATATTTCCCTTTGCCTTGTTATTACATGCAAAAAAATACTCTTGCCCAATTTATGTTGGCTACTAGGAATATTGTTGCCATTTGGGTTGTTTTACATATCAGTCTTGTCTGTGGCTTTATAATAGAAGTAGGTGCTGCATGTTAAGAATATGTGTTTCATAACTCTTGTGGCTCACCTTGAAGCTGAAAGCAAAAGTGTTTTTTGTTTCACGCTGTCTCGCAGTGTCACGGTTCACAGCACACACTTTTAACAGATTTTAAGAACAGATTTTTCTGTTGAGACTGTTTTGATATAGATTTTATACATTGGAGGGCTGTTACAAGAATATTTTACATACAGCGGCTGTTTTTTTATTTTACATTGTGTGGCGAGTTGAGTCAGTGAGAGGAAATAGCAGCGTTAGTCATGTAAAGATGATGCCCACCTTGGAAGCCCGAGTGCGTGTCATCTTTCTCTTCCTGCTAATCGCTGTCCCACTTAACACTTTTTCTGCGAGTGTCCTGGCTCCCTCTAGAAACACACCAAATGGGCCTATCACCACGACGCCCAACCCTAGATCTCAGGGTAGGGGCTTTCTGTTCCCACTTTCCAAAAGTGGTGGGAACATGCGAGGGAAGCCTATGAATCGTTGGCCAAAGCAGCCAGCTGGAGCAGCAGAAATGCCCCCAAGGCCTCTGCCTCAGATAATGCTGCCAAAGAATGTAACGGCCGATGCGCTGAAGCCCCCTTTTGAAGGAGCACACATAGCTCCGCCTCCTCGCAAACTGGTGGAAGTGGACGTGTGTCGGGGCTATTATGATGTCATGGGGCAGTATGACCTCACCTTTAATTGTTCCAAGGATGACTTCATCTATTGCTGTGGGACCTGCCATTACCGATTTTGTTGTCCAGACCGTTCCCGAAGGTTGGACCAGAACACCTGTCACAACTACCACTCCCCCGTGTGGGCCAATACTGCCCCCCCAGCAACCAAGCCCCCACCGCCAGCCCATCCTGACCTCAGCCGCATTGAGCAGAGCAACAACACTGTCTACGTAATTGGTGGAGTCATCTCATTTACAGTTGCAGTGGCTGTGGCCATCAAGGTGGCATTCCACAAGGCATCGAGACAACCTAGAAACAGAGAACTCAACATGCCCAGGTAACCAATAACCTTATAGTAATCAGTGATTTATAGTGACCTGAATGGAACTTATTTAATGTTGATATTTTAATATAATAAAGGTGTTATAGGTGTTTTAGCCATTCTGAAATTTAGGCCCAAAATTAGACACACATAATCCTTCCATAATCCTGTCCTCAAAACATACACAGATAATGAAAACCTACAGGGATGTAGGTTTTCATTATCAGCATGTCAGCAGCAGCATGTCATCTCAGTAAGAACATTTTTTGTAGCAAAATGTTTTTTTTAACTGACCAACTGACATTCTTGGCTTACTGATTTCCATACATAGGTTACCCAGTGAACGTGCAAAATGATTGACAGTTAGAAAGCACTTCAAAGTCTTCTGACTGGCTAATCAAAGAATCTGCCCACCTTTTAAATTGCAGTAGAGTGATATTTCAGGGTGCCTATTGCACTCTGTCAGGTAACTGGGATGTTTTCTGTGTGCCCATTCCATCAAGAAATCCCTTACAGAACCTTATAGGTTTAATGTATCTTGTTGAAAATGTAAGTCTTGTATACCTTTATTATTTTGACAAAAAATTTCTACCATGTTTCCTGTCAGGGCTCTTGTGGAAATGTTACGTCACCAGTCAAGTCCAGTCCAAGAGGGAGAGAGAAACAACAGTGTAGCCTTGGGAACTGGAGGAGGAGAGGGGACACTTGGACGACCACCCAAAAACCTCTATCCTACCCTACAGAGTAAAGATAACCGACGTAAGTGAAATAATATTACCATATGTACACCTTTAGTTTGTACAGTTGTTTTTCTAAAAATATCTGTCAGCAAAATGGCAAATGGCAAATTTATTTAAAAGAAATTACATTTTGAATGGGAGCACTGTTATGGACACCAGTTGGCTGGTGTTGTTGCGCTATGTGTCATGCAGGGATTCATGTTTCCAACTCAGCTTGAGTTTTGTTAACAACCAACAGCATTAATTCAGGACAAGGGAAAATGTAGGGAAAAGGCAATAGCCAAATGATGAAAGGGCATTTGTGAATTATTTAGCATGGAGCTGTATATGATGGCATTAGAATGAACAGACGGTGTAACAATTTCAAGACTTTGTGGACCTAAAAAGAGCTTAGTAGAGCAGCATTTAGAAAACAATGAATTTACTTAAGATACATACTTATGATAATTAATGCTTATTGTAAATTATTGTTGGTAAAGACATAATTTTAAAGTTTATAATTTCTTTATGATTTATGTGCATAAAAGGTTTATTCATTTCACTAAGGCAGAAAGTCACAATGGTTCCCAAACTGGAATGACGATGGGGTACGCAAACATTTGTAAAATAAAGACGTATTTAGTATAGGTAAAATATTATGTGTGCACCCTCTAGTGTACAAACACCACAATGCCAGTATCAATGTAAAATGGTGCAATAAAATTACCTGATCAATTCATCTTTTGCGATCAAACATGAGCATGTATCATACAATCAACATTTACATATAATTGGGTAACACCCTTGCACCACATCTGCACTGAGCGGTTTCTTGTGTGGGTAAATTTTTTAAAGCGGCTCATTAGTCACCACAGCATCAGAGTGTGTAGAAAATTACTCAACAACATTAGTTTGTGTTTCTAAAACGAAAATGTTGCATGGTATTGATTATGCTACATTGTTTTAGTATACTTACTGTAGTCTGTATACTGTAGACACACACAAACGCTTACCTTATGCTTCTGTTTCACAGTAGGAAATCTGCAGCATAATTTCATCCACACCACAGGCTCCAGCCCAAAACATACAGCCACCATCGGTAAGTCAACAGCACAATTCTATAGAAACTTTTACAAGTGTTTGAAATACCCCTAACATCCATCATTGTTGGTATGTGTGTTTAAAGAGCGTGCACCACGTATGAACAACATGCAGATGACTGGTGGTGGCACATTGAAGCCCAGCAAGCACACGAATGCTATGAAGCCCCAACCTTCCTTCCATCAGTCCCTACACAACCTGGCTCAGTTGCCCCCTTCCTATGAGGCCGCCATGAAGCCTGAGATGAACAGATACTCTTCTCTCAAGCGTCTGGGTAAGTGCTTGATTACCAGGGGAAAGGACTGTTCAGGGTTCATACGGTATCTTAAAGGAAATAATGATGTTTTGAAAGAATTACATAAAAGGTTGTTATGACTTTTTCTTATTATATCCCAAATAATATCAAAGGCATTACAAAACATTTGCAACCAGTATGAAGAAAAGATGGACTAATATAAAAAACAGTGTGACATTTAGTAGTGTTGTGTTTTGAAGGAGAAATTACCTGCTGGATGATGAGGATACAGTGTCATGTGGGGCTCAGAGCATATTGCATAAAAATATCTGTATGCTTTGTATTTAAGGCAATGTCAGTGTTTCATCTGAACACTTGGGAGATATAAATGTTTGTGAAGGTCAGTTTAATGAGGGCAAACTATTGCAAAGCAACCACATTATGAACAGACGCATAAAGCCTTCAGGCCTCTCTCTCAGCTAGACATCAAACCTCCTGGGAAGTGTGAGTTACAGTCGGGGGATAAGAAAGTTCTGCACAGATGAAGGTTATACAGGCTGATACAATGACTCAGGCTTAATTAGCCAAAACATGAAAGGAATTAGGA
Source organism: Chromobotia macracanthus (assembly GCA_036877525.1). Lineage (NCBI taxonomy): Eukaryota > Metazoa > Chordata > Actinopteri > Cypriniformes > Botiidae > Chromobotia > Chromobotia macracanthus. Next base: position 10,000,953 of record JAZGTH010000015.1, on the reverse strand, counting down.
CTAAGGATAAAATATGATAATATTAAAATCATTATATTAATCAAATTAGCTTTCGCATTAAAATATTCCTGGTTTGGGTTTATGTGTGATATTATGACATTGAGACAAGGTGATGCTGCTTCATCTCTGTTTACAATGATCTCCAAGCATCTATGTGCGTGTGCATGTCCTTGGAGGGTAGAGTTATGGAAAAGGGGGCGTGTCTAATTCATTTGTTAAATCTGGTGGAAATTCTGAGATAACATCACTTTGAAATAGAACAGCTATCAACAACAGTGCCAGTAAGGTTACATGCAGTGGTTTGTAATGATAGTTTAAATGAAAATCTAGCCCATAGACTATGTAGACATTTGGGATTTTTCTGGAATGTATTTTCTTTTTCTTTTCATTACTGAATTACATTTCCTGCCTCAACCGATTTCATGATCCTTACAAACATGTTTTCCTTTAATTACAGAGAAAGGAGGATTGGAAGACTATTCAGGTTACTGTACCACAAAGCGAAGGCCCAACAATGCTCCTCCCTCCTTCCATTCTTCCCAGCACCATCTTCCCTGGGGTGGCGACTACACGCTAGGGGGTCGAGGCACACTTCCCACCCATGCCACTCGCCCTCGAATACCTCATCCACAATCTGCACCAAGCCACACCCCAAATCCTTACCCTCTGGATCCACCAGAGTCAAAGCAAAACCAGAATTATGACACACTTTCCAAACCGCCACGGCGTGTTAAGTCAACAGACCAACTCCTTGCTCTCGGTGATGGAAATACCTTATCAAGGCATTCCAAAAACCAACAACACCAATACTACAAATCAAAAAACTCCAATAACCAGAACACCCTGCAGAAGTCCAAGGAAAGGCTGCTAATGTCACCAGATCATCTAGAAGAGGAAATGGAGTATGGTGGAGGGGGAAGTGGGATGGGTATGGGTGACTACTCATCTGGAGGGGGTGGCGGTATGGTGCCTACCTTGCCCCGCGTGAGCCATCAGAAAGCTCAGTCGCAACAGAATGTTTGCGCAACGCCGTCACTTGACCGTCATCATATGATCAAGATGAACTCGCATCCAACATCAGGGCGAGAGCAGGAACGAAATTCGGCAGCAATGTCAGGTCACCTGGGAGGAGGAGGGGTTGGAGGAGTGGGATGGGGCGACATGCCAGGAACAGGGGTTGTCATGGGAACAGGAACTCTGGGTGGACACAGTGCCAGGAGGCTCGCATTTGCAGCTAAAAGGCAAAATACCATTGAACAACTTCACTTCATTCCTGGTACAGGGGGGAGTGGAGGGGGAGTGGCAGCAAACCAAGGGGTTAGAACAGGAAGCAAGAATGAGGTTACTGTGTGAACAGAAGCTGGAGAGACTATAGAGGGAATGAGAGGGGATTGGAGAAGATAGGTGAGGGATAGACTGTGTGAAGAGTTTGAGGATGGTGGAGGGACTGTGGGAGAAAGTGGGTGGAAGAGGGAAGAAATAACAAAAGACAAGAAGGTAGAGAGGAAAGAAAAGTAGGAAGATGTAAAGGAATCGAAGAAACTGATTTTGAAAGAGTGGGGCACAGAGTAAAAGTAAATGCAAGAAAGATGTTCAGACAGATCCAAGTGGCACCATATTGTTACAGATATATATATTGTATATAGTGGCAAGTTCATACAATTAGATTAGGTACCAACAGTTATAAGTCAGGTTTGATAGAGCTTCAAAGTTGTTGTGCTGTTTATGTTCATGAAATTGCCGCTATAATTATTGTCAAAGTTGCCATAAATGATTATTTATTTGCGTAAAGTTTGCCTATAAATTACTGCACAGAATATCAATAGAGTGTAATATACATTTCATATGACGTGACAGATTAACTGAAACTGACATTTTTCATATCTTTGAGTCATATGTTTTTATTGTCTAATATTTTACATTACACATTACAGATATAGCTGCTATGGAGCCATATATTTCAGAGAACAGCTCCGTCTTACAAAATACGGTCAAAACTTAGGGACTAATATTATACAAGCTTATGAAACATTGCGTAAGAGGAGCCAGTTAATCAAGGTGTTATCACCCAAACTGTTGATTTGTAAAGTTATTGTGTTATATGTGGACAAACACAACAGGAATCAATGAGAAAACAAAGAGTCATAAAATGGAATGCAACCATAATGCTGGATCTCTTTTTAAACCCTTATCTACTGTTACATAATGAGGACGTATGGCAGGGTTGTTATAATGTTTGTCAAAATGAATGATGATGGAACAATATGAGGAGCTGAATTCCATAAACTGTCAGGAATTTAATGATCTTTGGATTGTAATAAATCTGGATCCTGCTCAACAATTGAGTCAATGGAAAGAGAAAGAAAGCCCTACCATAAATCACCTGCAACTTATTCATTGTGAATTTAACATGGATGTACCAAGTGAGTTTCTGTTTAATTTTGTTTTTTGGAAACCTGAAAAGTTTGCCCATCAATACATAACTGGATTGCTTTGAACTATTAATGAAAGCCATTCTGGGACACAGTTGGGCAAAAAAGCCCAAATGAAAACCAAGAGAAAGGTCTGACAATCATCTTTATTTTCATCTTAAAAAAAGACTCATTGATCAATGGCACTTTGTTTGAATTTTGAGCCACCACTTTCTACAAAGTCCAAGTGCAGGGATTTTTGAAGAGATTCATCACAAGGGACCCTGGACTACCCAAAGCACAAGAATATTAGATAAGGATGAGATCCTGCAATTCTGGGTACCTGTCTGCTTATGCTCCTCTTAGGTTCAGTATACTGTGTAGACAAATTCTTAATTTTGAACAACTTAAGCTGTTAATGTGGATCTGAGGAGAAAACTACAGAGGAGTAAAGGTACTCATAAATGTATCTGTTAATACATTTCTTAATATTCTGACATCATTTGTGCATAACATGGTAGTCTCACTATCTCGCTCAGGTGTGTAGGCATTTAAATGTGCATAAAGCAAACCTGCTGGACTGCTTTTTGAATCTCCGTGTTAAAGCCATGTGTATATGCTGTTAAAATGAAGACTTAATGAACAGACCGAGGATACAGGTATGCCAAAACAGCTAACCTGTATTTTCAAATCTGCTGTTACTTAGATATGAACACAAAACATCATACCTATCAATTTCATAATCAATAACGCTTATCAATATTAAGGGCTATACAACACACATGCGTTACCTACAAATGTTACTCATGGCTTATTCATTATTACTTAATGAATTAATGAAATGACTTAATAATCCCATTATTTGCAGAAAGATATTAATGTAGTTAGTAATTATTTAAAAATATGTAAATGTGGGATTCATCATAAAAGAGACAGATATCATTTAATTCTGACCTTTGAGAAATAGTCCTGGTCTCATTTATTCATTTTACAAATGAAAAATAATCAATCATACATAGTAAACCTACAAACTGATTGTCTTTTTTGTCAATAGATTTTATACCTCTTGGTTCATTTTCAATGTAATTAAACAGTGTAAATTACAGATCATTTGCATATTGTACAACTCCCAGTAAATATGTTAAGGAGTAGTTTTTTCAGAAGGGAATTGGTGGTAACATTCACTTAACTTTTCATTGGAACAAGTGTGTATAAATTATAAACAAAACTTAAAGACAATCTTCCTAACAGCTCTGTAATACTTAGGTGTTTGTTATTGTCATTACTATGACAGTTAATATTATGGTTATTGGTGATTTATTCTTGTTGTTATGGTTACCTTATGATTATGATGGTGATTTTTTCCTCTGTGGTTTTAGTATTTTAGAGTGGTTTTTGTTTTAGATATCTTTCTCATGAAATTCTTTTGAAATTATGAATAGAAAATAGAAGCACAAACTTTAAAACCAATCATTGTTTGCCAATTCTTAATGCATTCCTAATGATGAGGAGTGCCTTCAAATTTCTTATAGTGTGATGTCATATTATAATTGTTCTGAGCCTGCAAATGTCATTAAGTGTTGCAGAGACATCACAATGGGTTCATAAATGATGTCATAGGGTGTATGTTGAATGTGTGTAATTGAATGTCTTTTGTTGATCAAGTGAATTTTTTAAATGTTTATTTCAGGGACAATTAGAATGGCTAAATCATTTTAGTATTTTCTTTGTCATAAAGGTCTGTAGCAATGTCTGTTCAGTTTTGTATCCACAAGCCATAATTTTGAAATGTTTATGAAATTTCTTCACATAGCATATTACTGCAGAAAATACAAACACTGAATGTGCAAATAAAGTCCTGAAGCATTTTAAGTGGTTGCAAGCCTAGAGTGGAATGTGCATGGGTTGCACAAGCAAGAAAGACAATGTGTGCAACAGTGGAATCTGCATTGATATCATGTCCTTAAATGTTTAAGTACAAAAGCAGGATGAATGTTTGAGTAAATTACTTAAAATCAAGCAATAGCACATGTTCACAACAGCTTACTATTGTAATAAATCCCCCCAAGTCCCTCTTACATATACTAAATTCGCCATTTAATTTCCATATGGTTACATTTCACCTTTGTAGAATAATGGTAACTGATGAAACTTTTTTAAAAGTTTGAATTATGTATAAATTATGTATATCCATTTCTATTCAATATATACTCTTTAATTATTCAAACAAGCATTTATTATATAATGTTGACAATCTTTATATTTTTTCATGAAACATCATATTAAACATAAGACTAGCAATTCCAAGGCAGCCATTTTGATAAGGACCTGCGTTTTGAGTTTGAGCTGTCAGTATGCAATAAAATGGCCACTGTAAGTGCTCGTAACCCACAAACATTCAATTAAATGGTACATAGAAAAATGAACGTCGAATGTATTGTGTTATATTTGAATTCTATTACATTTAAAAATACTTTTGGATTTTGAAATTATTTCGTAATCTCTAAGTCAAGCTATTGCTAGCTCGCTATCATAACAACACTGACTACACCACAATAACACTGAAACGTTTGTTGAATGCTAAATGTATTTTCTTTACAGCCTACAACCAAACAAAGAAGACTAAACACAAGTAAGAATGCTTTCATTTAAACTGCAGTATTTAAAACTAAAGCAGCATCGACACCAAATGTAAAACGGGACAGAAGAAGCTAGCCGGAAGTGTTCCACGATCCGGAAACGACCAATGTTAATGCTCACACGTCACTCGTTCCTCTCAAAAATACAACCATAGACCGTCCAAAATATTTTAGCCGACATAAAAAAACCGAACATAAAAACAACAACAAAAAACATCGGCCGTAATACGATTTGATACATTTTGCACAGGACATAGCTACGATAAGTGCATCTGTTTTTCAATATAAGGGCATGTCTTATGCTATCGCAGCACGATTGCAGTGAAAATAGGGTCCGCTAACTAGCTGTAGCTTAAAGGCTAACCATTGGAAAAGAGCCCGCAGAGCTGCTGGGGTACATGAGCGAGGGGGGCAGGGTGGGAGAGAGTATAGCAGGCCCTGTTCATCTTGACCAGGCTAAAAGATGGATGCATAGGTAAAAAGGCCTATTTTGTTGTCTCGACTTGAATTTCATTGTGATGCGTTTACTTGGACAATACTAACGACAGTTTTGCTCATGCATTATCTGACTTACTGTTGTTAGGTCGCGCATCATGTACTGACGGCAAGCTATGCTATGCCCCTTTGCTTAATATGTAGTATTAGCCAGCTGTTTTGCATGCTAACATGTTACACCTAGCACCAGCGTTTAAAGATTTTGCGTACATTAATACGGTGAAAGTATTTTTTACATTTTAGTTTATTTCCACATTTGTAGACGCTTTCCATTAGGAGTATGTCCAAATGGACCTTTTATTTTCCTTAGTAATACGCGGTGCATTCGAAAGATGTAATAATTGCAAGAAATTCATATCCACCCCGACCATTCACACCGCACTTAGTATCTTTTCAGCACAACTGCTACACTGATGTAAGATGTATTAGATAAAGTAATATAAAACTGTCATCACGTTAAAACAGAAGAAAATTGAGGAAACATTTTGGTTGCTGGGTTTCCTGCTTTTATTTCGAATGTCTCTGAAAATTTTATTTCCAGATGTGAATAAAATATGAAAGTCGTTTATTTGCTAGATGATCAATTATTACGTCTGCTTATATCAGTCATTTAGATGTTGTTGAGGCATATTTATTAAATTATATATATATAAAATATATGAGAGTCAATAATATAATTGTTCTTAATAAGCACAATATACAATTTTAGAGTGAAATATGAATGTTAGAAATTTGTTATTTTAAAGTTCAGTAGATATATAATTTACTTTTTATTGTTCTTATCATTATAAATGACCTATTATTTAGTCGTCATATTTTAGTTTTACTTTTTGAGTATACATGTGAACATAAAAGAAACTCCAATGAATATTTCGTCATGTTCAAAAAGTCATTAAGTTAAAATAAAACAAACAATTTTCATATTACAACTTATAGAATAATCAAATGTTCTCACAACGTCGCATGTAATTTTTGTAATTTGTATGTAATTTTTGCTGTTTAAAAAAGCTGTAATAACCTACTGTTGCTGCTGATTATTATTATTGTTTAGTTGTCTGTAGTTTTGTTATGGATTTGTAGTGAATTATATTAAATGTTTTGGAATAATTGTATTAGTGTTTGTTAAAGTGGACAATTTAACAAATAACACTTTTTCTTCTCGCAGAGGAGAGGCAAAAAGAAGAGGAGAGGCAAAAAGAACATTTTCACAATCCACAAGAATGGTGAAGGAGGAGTTTCCTCCAGTAATGGAAAACAAATATGGAAAATATATTAACAGAAACAGAGAAAGCCACTTTTTTTTCCCCAGAGTGAATGAATAAATATTGATTGAAAGAAATCAACCCATGGGATTTGGTGAGATCCATCCTACTCTGGGATGGTAGTGAACTGAAAAAAATGTAACCAAGCAAGTGGATTTTTTTTACTTTAAGCAAACTACATTAAGCACTTAAATGACCTTCCAAAATGTGAAAAAATGTAGCACATTTTTTGCATTTTTCCACCAACCCAAATGTCTTTGCACTTTCATGGCACACTCAGACTGAAATTTTGATACCAAAAGTGAACTGTTCAATGTAACTGTGATTGTATGGAATCCAAGTCAACTACATAATGTAACTGTGATAATATGGAGTCCAATGTTCAGATTAAATGGAATCAGTTGTGTTCATCCCATAAAGTGACATTAAGACATAAAATTCAGATCTATGGAGGAGAAGACATTGAAAACAATTTATTACAAACTCAAATTACAAATTTATGAAATAACAAACCCATACTACAATCAATGCCAAAATGTTCACTCATTGCCTCAATGCTATGGCTGGACTACTTGGCCAAAGAATGGAACAGTGCATTCTTTTTAAAGAAAATACCAGTAGCAAACTGGTCCTTTTGAAATAAGAGGTGAGGTTGAAACCTGCTTGTGAGGTAGCCTTGTTATTAAAATTGGTTCTGCTTTTTCTAACCATAACCCAGAAAGAAAGTGCAGTGGAAATATTGTTGCTGCTCAAAGAGCAGAAGGTGTTGCCTTTGTGCACCCATGTTTCAATGACTGGGAAATGTTCCAGTTTGGAAAATACAATGTGGACATCATAGAGATGCTGAGTGGACACCAGGCCCATCAGTTCAAAGGTCTTGGATTAGAGCGACAACTTCAACACCAACAGCAAGTACAGCTTCACCAGCACCAGTTACAGCAACAGCAGCAAGGTGAGACTTCTGGTGCAATTTTATCTGGACTTGGCTTAGGCCCACTACAAGGATCTAGAGGCAGTGCCTTTTCGGATTCTGCATCAATTTTTGCAAAAATGAGTGCACCTCCTCCACCTCTGCAACAGTCTCTTTCATCGTCCTCTCAGAGTTTGAGGAAATCAAGCAAAATGTCTGGAAGCAGTAGTAGTAGTGGAAGTCACGTGAGTGGGTATCCTCAGTTTTTGCGCTCATTTCATCAAACTGAGGCAGCCCTTGCTCAAGAGCAGTTGCATCCAGGACGATTTGATCATTTTGCCAGCAGTAGTGGAAGTGGAGGACTGGTTTCTTCTGTTCCACCACCCCCATTGCATCCTGGCCTGTCAGTACCTCAAGCATCCCCTGGGCCATCCTCCTCCTCCCCATCTCCATCAAGTTCTGTTTCAACCGCTAATAACCCTCCCAATAGTAGTGCAGTAACTACCTTAGGTCATCAGTTGGCAGGATCTCAGTCTGAAGCTCGGAGCCTTCATCAACAGTTTAGCTGTATGTTAGCGGCAAATCAGTATTTCCTTTCTGGAGTACCAGCCAATTCCAGTCTAGAACAGTTTTTAGTTCAGCAAGGCAGTCACAACCATCTTGGTCTTGGTCTAGGCCAAGCTGCAGAAACAAGTTCCTCTCTTGCTCCGCCCCCTGCTCTTCATTCTTCACACTCAACCACTCTATCTCAGCCACAACAGCCAACACCACAACAGCAGCAACTGCCCCCTCACACTTTGTCTCACCCACATCCACACCACCCACTGCACTCTTCTGCACAGTCCTCTTCACTGGGAAGTTTCGACTTTCAAGGAATCCCAGTACTTTCCTCCAACCAGATAGCATCTCTGATGCAGCAAGAAGCGGGTTTACCACTTTCTCTTCCTTTACATCTTTCTTTATCAAAAGAGGATGGAAAAGTGGATAGTGCTGGAGGAGGTGGTAGGAGAAAGAAAGCAATGGCTGGCTACTTTCCACAAAGAAAGGCTGATAGCAACAACAGCAGTCACAGTTCTGCAAACCCCAACTCTAACAGTAGCACTTCAGGGGTACTCAACCAGGATACACCAGGCTTGGATAGAGATGGAGGTGTCGGTTTGTCTGGTATTGGTGGAGACCCTCCTTCCCACTTAACCTCCTCATCCTCCACTTCTGTTGTCTCATCATCATCTTCCTCTGCATCCTCTACAACAGCATCAGTGTTAGTGACAAATGGCTCTAAAACAGGTAACCATGGTTCCATGCCACCTCAATCTCAGCCTGAACAAGATCCCTTGTATCAGTGTGGAGAGTGTGGCAAATCTTTTACACATCTCTCTAGTCTACGCAGGCACTTACGCAGTCATGAATTAACCACAGCTGGCACAAGTGGCACAAGAAGTAACATTTTAAACCCTGTCCTGCATCCTGCTGATCCAGCTATTCCCCACTCCACTCAAGATGTCTCAGCTTCATCTTCATGTGCGAGTCCTGACAAGACTTTTCATTGTTCCGAGTGTGGCAAAGGTTTCAAGAAAAAGGGGCACCTCCTTCAGCATGGAGTAATACACTCCGGGGCTCGGCCCTATGCCTGCACAACTTGCAGTCGTGCTTTTAATCGTCGTGAGTCACTCACCCGCCATGAAAAGATTCATGAAGATAAACCATTCCGTTGTCCAGCTTGTGGTCGCTGTTTTAGGGAAAGTACTTCCCTTTTAAACCATGCAGCTTCAGGTACCTGTGGCAAATCCGGACGTACACCAAGACCTAGGCATGAAAATAATATAGTTGAAAGCAAGAGCAATAAAACTGGGAGCTCCCAAGATGGAATAGCAACTAATGCAGCGGGTGAGTAACATATAGTGCAGTGCATTTTTTTAGTAAGCCCAGTCTAAGTCAACACATTTAATAATTAATTTATGTGCATAGCTTTATTACTGTTTAGTCTGTTGTGCAGGTTCTTACCGGAGTGATGGTTTCAGTGACGATTACAAGGACCAGCGCTCTCAAGTGAATATATACTCTGGAACTTCATCATGTGGTGGTGGCAGCGTGACAGGGCCAGCACTTAGGAAGGCACCATTAGCTCCTACTCTGCATCCACATCCACAAAACCAAACTCAGCAACATCATCATCAACACCCACATCTCCCTCTTTCATCTCTGTTGGATGATTCAGAAGATGATGTCACTAGTTCTGTCAACAATGCCATTTCTGCTATTACTGCTGTGGCTGCAAATTGTATGAGTGGTGATCTTACTCATAGTGGAGCTAGAGGGGATGATCGAAGAGATATTATTGGTGGGTTGCTTGGAGGTCTAGGTCTTGGACCCCTTAGCTCATCTAGTGGTCCATCATCAACATCTGGTCCTGACAAGTCCTACAGAGCTAATGCTAACCAGAGTGCTGTGTCCCTCAGCCAGCAACCAAATCAGCAGGCTTCTGAAAAGCCCAAGCGCTCTCGTAAGCCCCGCAAAAAGAAGGAACCTGATGCAGTTGGTGTTGAGGCTCCTAAAAGAAGACAGTCTACTCACAGACAAGGAGGGCCTGTTGGGGATGTTAGACCATATTTGTGCAGTGTCTGTGGTCGAGGATTTGCCAGAAGAGAGACCTTGCGGAGGCATGACAGAATACACACTGGAGAAAAACCTCACCACTGTACTGTGTGTGGCAAGTACTTCAGAGAGGCATTTCATCTTAGTAAGCATCACACAGTGCATACTGGAGAGAAGAACTACAAATGTATTCTGTGTGGAAAGGACTTTGGATATGCTCAAAGCCTTAAAAGACATGGCAAGCTACACCAGAAGGGGGAACTGGAAGAAGTGCCAACAACACCGGGTAGGGAAAACCCTAACAGTTATTCATCCTCTGGGGGCAGCTTGATTCAGGGCGGTCAAGGCAGCTCTTCATACTATTCATACACTCAGGACATCAAACCCCAGACATCAAATGCACAGCCCCCTCCAAGACTGTACACATGTGCTATATGTTGGAAATCGTTTCGCCATCACTTTCACTTGACTGCACATCACCAAACAGTTCATGAGGGTGGTGGTGAAAAGCTGTTTTCTTGTGAAATCTGTGGAAAGGCTTTTGCATACTCTAACAGCCTTACAAGACACAGGCTTTCTCAGCATGGATTAACACGGACTGGCCAGGCAGTAGCACAAAGAAGCACAGGGGAAGAAAGCAGTGTTGGTGGTTCAATATCTGAAAGTGAAGCTGCCACAAATGCATTGCTTCAGCTTGCGCCATCTAGTGGCACACATGGCGAACAACAGTCTCATGGCGGCATTCTTCATAGCCAGCAGACTCCACCCCAACCACAAGCTGGCTACTCCCCTCTCTTCTATGTACCTGATGCCAATGCACCACACTCCTCTTCATCCAATGCCTCCACTTATTCCCATTCTCTGCCTTCAAGTTCCTCAGTGCCTCTTCTTTGTAACCATCAGCAACAACACACTGGGATAAAGGGTGAGTCTATTTACCAAACTGGTCATGGGCATATTCTTAATACAAACTTACCTGTGCATCCACATGCCTTGCCTCTCTCAGACCCACATCAGCAGCATCACAACCCTCAGCAACATTCAGCAGAGATTCAGTCTGTGCCCCACCACAGTTTTCAAAGCCAAGAAGAGCTGAGACGGAAGAAAAAAAAAAAAAGACGGCCAGAGAGAGGGGAGATAGGCTACAAATGGACCCCAGCTCCAAGAGTGGAGAGAGAACAGCTGAAACTTGGGGAAAGGCAAAGAAATGAGAGGAGGAAACTTCTGAAGAGGAGAAGGAGAGCAGTTCATGGGACACAATGTAAAATTAAGAAGCGTGTGGCTGTGCTAGTGCGAATTCGGCGAGGAAGTTCTGTGTATGAACTGGGCCTTCCAGGTGGACTGAAGCTAAGCCACCTGCATTCTTTAAACGGTCCCGTGAAACGAAAGTCCTGTCCCCTTTGCCTTGGACCTACCTTCTCACAACAGGCAGCACTTAAAGTTCATATAGCAGCTAGACACTGTCCCAGAGCGAGTGGTCTTCATCATCGTTTGAGATGTCCAGTTTGTGGAAAACAGTCTCGAAAATTCTTGTCAGCTCTCATTCACAGAAGCTCCCATTTAGCCAACAGAGCATTTTCTTGTAAACATTGCCCTTGTCGTTTCTGGAATGCAGTGCTCCTCACAAGGCACAAGAAGGTCTGTCGTGGGGCACTGGCTAGTTTTAGACGAGAGAGGGCTCTTTGTGTGAAATTAGTGATGGGATCAACCTACAGGAGGTTTGAGTGTAAAGCGAACTCCTCATCCCTACACATGGATTACAGTCCTTGTCATTAAACACATTTTCATATGCAGTTGGAGAGGACATGCTGAGCTTTGGGATTATCATGACAAAAATGAAGAAATTTTATTTAATATCCCATGTACTCATTTAGGCATGTATTTTGTGTGTACTATGAGAGCTTTCTTTCATCAGTCATTAAAAAATTACTCTCTAAAAATAAAGATCCCAGACAAACTCACAAATGTATCAAAGGCATTTTTAAAATAAAATTTAGCCAATCTATCCCACAGCAATCTTCTAAGAAGAAGCTCTTGTTAATATTGAAATTACTCTTGGCTGGCAATTTGGCTGGTAACGTTTTAGTGAACTGACTAATTCTTTACCCTACCAGTAGGCTCACTGTTCCTCAACAAATGCTCTGTAGAATGATTTGTCTTTGATATATATTGTGTTGTTGGTGTTCACTTAGAGCAGGTGTGGCGATGTGATTTTGTTTTTGTAAAAAGTGCATTTAGTTGTGAAAGGACAAATGAAAGGCCACAAAAGTGTTTTGTTTTAAAAAGTATTTAAATTACTGCATGTTGGACATTGCTGTCCTTGTGTTGAAAGGTCAGTAAGTGATTGCTGATGGTTACATGACAATACCAACTGAAAATGTACTCTCACTCTTAAGTGTGAGTTAAAAGAAGCGAATGCACTATAACACATGCAAATTTAAAAGTTTGTAATACTGGTCCAATAATTTGCCCTGTTTTGACTCATATTTTGAATAAAAACTAGCAGTAGGAAGGTCATGCCAGCACTGAAACAAAGATTTTCCACACCACAATGGACAAAAAAATTTGTAATTTAATTAAATGGACTGATTATGTACCCTCAATTAACTTTTGGCAAAAACCTTACCAACCCTAACTGTGACAATTCATCAGCAGTACAGTGTAGCATTTATGTATAGAGTATAAGTGAGGGATGGAAAAATAAGTATACTGTAATGTAAATTGTGTCAATATTTTAATCTTTTTTAAAAGCAAAAGTCAATTATCTTTTTATCATAGACACACTTCAGATAGTAGGAAAAGTGATTGTAGAAGTTGTTACTGTAGATCAGGTCTTGATTAAATGTATTGATGTGTGACAGTCTGTTCACTTGCCAACTATGAACGTATCCCATGTACTTTACTCACCTTTTATGTAGAGATTCCATATCACTTATAGCCTCTTTTCTTTAAAAGAAAAAAGCAGTATGTTTCTAAAACTTTATTTACACATAAGCTGTTTGTTGATAATACCCAAGCATTTAATAAAGTTTTAAAATGTTATATCCTCTATTATTAATTCCATGTATATATTAATGTTACCTCAATGTTTTGTGTCCTGACTTGTCAGTTCCTTTAGATATGTTTTATTTATTTACTGATTTGTTTTGGTTATTACTATGTTGAAAATGGTTAGAATATTCTCATTTTCATGTGCCATGGAACGGGTCTGGAACATGATGGTGAGTTCCAAACTTATATTAACTTTATTTTGTAGAGCACAAAAGAATATTGAATATCCTATAGAATATCCTGGCCACACTTTTAAGAACAGTGAAAGTGAATAAGTGGAGCTGACAAAAAAACTATTTAAAAGTATCATAATGATGGTCTAAATTACTTGAAATTCTAAGTCTTTTAAAGTCATACAATAGATTTATGTGAGGACAAGACCAACATTTAAGCTATTATTCACTGTTTATCTTTCACTTCAGTGAGCTGTTAACTGCTGCAATTGAGTCAGTAAATTTTTGTGAACTGGATCAACTGATTCACTGGTAAATTATAAAATGAATCTTTTATTCACAAATTACATGATTTTCTGATCTGTAATGAACATGACTGAGAGCTAGGGTAATGGTCAAGATTTTAAAAATCTGAATTTTCATTTGGGTGAACTATTCCTTTAATGTGGAACATTTCTGAGAATACAGCAAACAACAGTGAACTATAAAAGTACTATAAAAGTATACTGGCAGACAGATAATGGCCTTTAGAATGGCATTTGTTCATTTCAGGGATTTTTGCTAACTGCTGTTTGTTCTGAAACTATTTTTGTAAAAACAAAAAATGTGTTAAACAAAAACACAATATTCACTTCAAGGCTAAAGTTAAGTGGGGTGATATATGCATACCCAAAGCAACACTGCATTGATGGCTCATCCAGAAAACTACATATCTGTGATTACAAGTAGCCAGATAATCAACTCACATCAATATTTCATGAATATGAAATTAAGTATTAGTTTAATAAGAAGGATAATGTATAGTCAAATGGTCATTATCTCAAACAAAAAGTGACACAAGACCCCAATAAGTGTTGTTGAACTGTACAGTATCCCTTGTGTAAAAAGAATGTCTCCGTCTCTTTCAAGTCTTTGGCAAAAAGGTTTAAGAGGTACATTTAATATTCTAACATCTGAAACTGCCCTTTTCCATTTTGACCAGTTGGTGGCAGACGTGGATCCTATGGTACGAAGAGGAGGCCCGGCAGCACAAATGTCACGTGGATTAAAACGCTAACAGTGAGAGGAAAACAAGTACACTGGGTCCTAATGTGTGCGTGAGGCAGGCATGGAAAGAACGTGTGTGCAAAAGAGACAGAGACGGAATGTGGGCATGCTACTGTTTGGGAGAAACAAAGCAGGAAAGAAATGAACAAGCAGCAGAACGCGACAGATGTCTTTTAGTCTGTTATATTTAGTCTAAAAACCAGTGTTTTCATTATAATGTCTTTTATTCAATTCATTTTCTTTGAACTCTATTAAACGGGCATAATTACATTAATTTTATTCATTTTGTGAAAGCGTGAGACCTGCATTTTGCAGCACTATAATACATGAACACTCCCGACAGGTTGGGTTCATCGGGTTTAACCCAAGCAAATCTATTTCCTTTATTCCTGACACTTTTGTGGGTGTGAGCAACTCTACCCATGGATTCACGCAGTTTCTGTAGTCTCACGCGGCCAGAGCATGGGTGAGAATATGTGGGCGGGGCGCTGTCCTCAACAGTAGCCAGTGGCTGGGCGAGAAGGGAGGAGCTCCCTTTTGCCCAGCCAATGGCTGCAAAATGTACATGGTGTCAGCCGCTTTTCCGCGTGCAAACAGCATGTGCGCCGGAGAGCGCGTCTGTTTCTGAGAGGAAACGTGCAGTAGCCGAGTCTGCTAGACCCGTGCTCACGTTTCCAGCGGATTACTAGTGAAGTGAAAAGTGTGCTCATTCGCTTATTATCTTTCCCTTAGACCTGAAAAAAGATAGCTTTCTGTACCAGCGGGACCTAAGCGTTAATAGATTAATTGCGTTTCAAAAGAGAGATTCATGTTTTATAAGTTATTCGTACTTCTGATGGTCTATACTTGGTCTAACACTATACTTATTGTCTTGGCAAGTGACCAATGGTTGTTCGCTGGGGAACATAGACGTAATCGCGAAAGATGGAAGCTATCGACCAATTTGTTTTAATCAGCGCTGTCAGCCCCAGAGAAGCGTGCCTGTCACAAAGAGGTGTGTCTCATGAATATTAAACAGTGACGCGCCGCTGTGCCGACTTCGCGCTTCTACTCTTGGAGGTGTGACGTCACGTGAGCGGCCCGTGTTCGTTCCAGCTGAGCGAAAAGCTCGGACGGCTTGGCTCAAGCGTGCGGCAACACACTCGGAGAGAAATGAACAGAAGGGGGTGACCACAGGGGAAAAAACGATTGAGCGACTGAATGGAAAAAAAACAACAACAACATCCAACCAATCGCGCTACGCAGCAGAAATTGACTCAGCAGCACTTTCTTCGCGTTTTCATGTGTTATTTGTGAGACGACGCAAGTTTCTTTGCGCCGTTATTTCTTTTGCACGCATTATTCAAGTTTGCGCGACTGGATTTTTTATGCACAGCTTTTAGATTCACCACTGTTGTCTGCTGGAGCTGTTGTATCCGGTTAATTTGTTGCTTTAATTTAAAGGTGGACTTGGACCTGACATCGCTTCATTTGTCTTTATTTTTAAAACTTCAGAAGACAAGCTGTCAAGACTTTCTGGAAATACTGGGAATGTATATTTTTATCTACGTTCCGAGTCTACAGTCAGATTAAGTCAGAATGGCTCACTTTATTTTTTAAAACGTTTTTCTTAAATAAAGGTAATTTGACCTTTTACTAATGATTATTTCTTTAATTAAAAATGCATTAACGCACGTGAACCGAGCAGGTCTTATCCTTCAGCTTGTTACATCAATAATGTAAACACGGTCTAGTGTTGTCTTTTTAACTTAAAACGTTTTTGTTTATTCTTATGGAACTGTAATGATATAACTTAATGCAATACATCCTTTGTTGTTAAATGTATTGTTGGGCAACGAATTAATGACTTTATTGTTTTGTTTCCATTATGAATTGTCGTGTGATTGATTTGACGATCGTTCATTAGTATTGAACCAAGCATCTAAGCATCTACCGGTCAAGGGAATTCAGCCCTCCGGACGTTGAATGATGGCCAGGCCGCTTTCACAGCTCCTTCCCCCGGACCTACCCTCTGCTGGAGCGAGCCCGCAGTTTGGCAACAGTAGCCAGGCAGGAGGTTTGCTTGGCGGGGGTCATAACTCCACTGCAAACTTAAAGTCGCTCCTGCAGCTCCCAGTGAAGGGTGATCAGCGCGTCAAAGACTGTTGTGAAATGAAGGGTGAGAAAAAGCACCTGCTTCCACGACTCTCATCGTTTAATAATAGTTAGGACCCCCATCTACTGGCCTTTTGCTCTGTGTCGTCTAAATATAGTGTTAATAGTTACCAGGCAAGTTAGTGTCCTGAATATTAAGATGATTGTGTTTTTATTTAGAAATGTATGGTGAAAATGTCAGACTCATGCAATTCCTCAGCATACCTGTCAGGCAGGACATCACATGGGACTTAGATGAAGAGATAAACAAGGCTGGGCCATCCAGCCATTTAGCTCACTACTCAGGTAGTTTGAGGTCAGCTATTGGCTAAGCCATTCTGTTTACAGGCCTGTGCAATGCTGTCCAGCATAACCACACCGGCAGGAGGTTTCAGCTGCCTGTGAATACAATATTGTGAATATCAGAACAGCTTTCTCATGTATTGCCATATTGTAATGACGTAGTTATGAAATTAATATGTAGACTGGTCACTATTAATACAATCTGACTCACTAGTCAGATGAATGTAGTAATTGCCTGAATAATAAGTCAAGAATATATACTGCTAATCCAGTGTCAATATCAATGTGTATGTATTATGTAGATGCTATTATTCATCATTATGACAACATAAAACACTATTATGGTTACGTTTGAACATTGTGATAGTTTTAAATTGTACGGCAAATGATTCACCAATAGCCCTTACACTTGTGATTAATTGTTGTGTTGGTAACAGTCTGATGGTATAAGTATACATTTAAAGGGAAGACAACAAAACATGCAATTACAGACAGTTACATATTTACAATTTACTTAGAAATGTCCCTTTTTATTATGTCTTTACTGGCTCTGGCTTCCACACCAATGCACTGTAAAATGCCTGATTTAGCGTAACTAGCACTGTTGTTAAGATTCTAGACCCCACCCTAGAGAGTCTCATACCCCACCTAAATTTAAGACAGAAACCTACAAAATTGTTTAAGAGCTGCTATTTAAGCTATTGTGGATTGTTGTTTTTAGTTTTGTATTGTTCCTATAGATTATACAGGCTTAGTAATACCACAACTGAACATCATTGCGTAGTATTCCAATGTTAAACTGATGCAATATTATTATAAAATACTTGGAGTCATGACTTTGTTGTGATTCACCCATGATACAATAAATCTTAAATGCTTTGCCAGATTTTAAATGGTACTGTTGCTTTACCACAGAGTTAAGCATTGTCACTGCAGGATGATGTTCTGATAGTTTTACTATGGTCTTTTTGGACTGTAACTAAAGTAAGCTGTTGATCAAGGGATATTCATGTTGTGCTGATACACTAATGTTGACATTGCAGAGGTAGATCTCCCAAAGGGATGTGAGACTTGCAGGGAGGTGTTATTTTGTCCCTTACTATAGTTGATCGGGTAATCTGAGAACCATCACAAGATCAAAAAAGAAATATGGCTTCCTTGGTAGGGAGGGTGAGGCTTTTCCTTGTGTCGTACAGATTAGAGTTAGCATGTTTTTTAGATGTTTAAGGGTGTCTCAAGTTTTAACATCAAGTTCCTCTTCCTCTGAATGCAGTAATAAATGACAGTAACATTCATGTATAGTAAATTGTATTGTATTAAACTGAATGTTTTCCTCTGTGTCATATAGGTAAGGATAGGTTAGATATTGATGAAGACTCTCTTGGTCGCTGTCCTCTACGCAATGGCTGCAGCAATGGACTGGTTGCTGACAGCAGTGGACAAGGCGCAGGCAGTTTCTCTAACAACAACAACAATTCCTTCCTGGGACCGTTGCTATGGGAACGAACATTGCCATGTGATGGTGGTCTGTTCCAGTTGCAGTACATGGATCTCGAGGAGTTTCTGACAGAAAATGGGATGAGCAGCATGCACAGTACCTCCAACTCCACCTCTGCTCAGATACCATCTCAGAGCTCCCAGTCTGCCATCCCTAACCAGGGCTCCCAGTGCCTCCCCACCTCCCCTCCACACTGCTCCTCTTCCTCTTCACCATCATCAGCCACTGCTTCTTCCTCGCCCTCTCTGCTTGGGCTGGACTTGCACACGCCACAAAGCATGCTGGGAGCTACTGACTGCCTGCACAGTGAGTGTTTTTGTAATTCAGAGATTTAACTACCATCAGAAGATAACGTAGAGAGAATGTTATAAACCCAAGAAATAAACAAATATACAATGTGGTCCATTGTCACAAAATGAGATTTACACAGCTCAAGCACCTTCCCCTTTCTGTTCCCAAGAATTCCCCTGGATTTCAGTCTGTGTGTAAGTTGTAAAAGTACCAGACTGTCCCTTGGGTGTGTGTGTATTATGGTGTAGTTTCAATGTATTAATGGTTTGGGTGTGAGTTTTAATATGACTGGATTGATGCTAATGGTCTGTATTTGCAGGCTGCAGTGTTCTGTGTGTTAAGAGGTTTGGGCGTTTTTTTAGTGAGTGAGTGTTACAGGGTGTGTGACTGTTTGTTTTCAAACATGTGAGTTATGTTTTATAGATATGTGAACGTTGTTTGTGTGAGCCATGGTTGTATGAAAGTACAGGGGATTTGCTTTCGTGTTCATTGGATGCATTAGGTTTTGTGTATCTTTGTTGTTAGCAAAGAATGGGCCAGGTTCGAATGTACATAAAGAAATTGTGATCTTTGCACGGCTGATTTACAGCAAGGCAAAAAGAACAGATGGAGATAAATAGAGAGAATAGTGAGTCAAAAGAGAGGAAAAGATTTTGATATATTGCCGAGAAAAAGAACCAGACTGAGGGTTTGGTAAGTAAACAGTCAGAGAATAAAATGTGGAGACACAGGTGAGCCAAACCAAAGAATGAAAAGGAAAGAAAGTGTGTGCGGGACTGTGCTCGCATGTTTTTAAATCTCTTCCTCTTCTCACACGCTTGGTCCATGTGCGCACACTCAATCACGTGCAGAGGCTGCTGCAGGCAGAGTGAGAGCAGGGACAGGGGAGGGGCAGAGGAGAGGAGGTATGTGGGGAGTGTGTGTACAGGAGTGAGAGATTGAAAGATTGAGATGGAATGACTCGGTGTGAGTTGATACTGTATTTCCGATTATATGTTTGTTTACATTTCTGGAGAGGCTTAGAAGAAAGATATTAAAAGGGATGTTGGTGAGTATTTACAGTGTGGGATTACAAAGCACAATGTAACACATCACACAATGCAAGACTATCATTACATCAAATATTTTCGCAGATTAAAAAAAATAAAAGCATTATGTTATGTTAAACTTGTTTTATGTTACTCTTAAAGGCACTTTATAGGTGGAACTCTATTGCTCTGAACTGATTTACTGATTTTAAATCAGTAATGCTCGTTTTGTTGTGCTGTCACAAAAGGAGTCATCTTAATAGTGTGTGTGTGTGTGTGCGTGCATGTGCGTGTGTGTGTGTGTGTGTGTTTGGTGATTGTTTTTGGCCATCGAGGTAGCTAACTTAACCAACGTGTCTATTTTGTGTGTCTGGCAGCCTGCCAGGCAAGATAAAAACATTTTAAACTGATGTGCCCACAGCCTGTGTAGGTCTGCAGTAAAGTGTATGTGTAGGACATGTGTAGGAGGACCCCGAGAGCGATGTTTTGTAAGGTCCAATGTGTATAGGGTATGGTTATGTGTATATGTGTGTATTTGACTCTAGCCTATAGTATTTCTATGCAGGGTCGGATATGAGTGTATGGAGTTGTGTTTTTTTAAATGTCAGTTTGTCAGTGGGGTATTAGATCTATATTTTAGCTTTGTATGATTCCACTGACCTTAAGGTGTTCCTGTAGCTGTACTGAAAGAGCTGTACTGAAAGAGCCACTAACAATGCCAAGGTCATAGGTTTGTTTCCCAGGGAACACATAGACTGATAAAATGTATGCATGTAAGCCGTATTGGGGAATAGCATGTGCCAAATGTATACATGTAAATGTAATATTCCAGCAGTGGTTTGGTTAGTTTTGGGGGACATTTAGTACTTTTTAGTTTCTTAAGTCTTAATTACTAAATCTTGTTTTTTTTGTGCATTTATACAGAAGTGCTACACAAATTACTTAATACAATAACTACTAATCATTACTGAAAAACTGTTCTAGGGGTATTGTAAAAATATCTATGGAAATACAATATAATTAATTTGTAGTCTGCTACCTCTTACTGTCCTCTTGTGGCCATTTTGGGTATTGTTTTGAGAATAACATAATGAAAATTAAACAAATACATAATAACTTGATTTAACCGAAGTGCTGCTTTTTGTTTATTCATTCAGGCACTCCACCAGTTAGTTTGGAGCCAACGCCCTCACCTTCCTCCACCACCTGTCCACCACTCCCTACCCCGCCCATCACCAATGGCAATGACTTGCCCTTTGACCCTGACCCTGCAGACGTCGCACTGTCGAGTGTGCCTGGACAGGAGGCCTTTGACCCCCGCAGGCATCGTTTCAGTGAGGAAGAGCTCAAACCTCAGCCCATGATTAAAAAGGCTCGTAAGATGCTTGTCCCTGAAGACCTGAAGGTAAGAAGTTCCACCATACCCATTCAGTATCATGCTATGGTCACAATCCAAATCATTTATTAGATATGCTGATGTTGCATCTCATACTGGTCATATGAAGTTCCTAATGCAATTATGGGTGCAGCATGTTCATGTAATCTTGCCAATTAAAGTGGTAGTCTAATGCTGCCTTTTCCATTTCCTTCCATGCATTACATGGGCATGTGAATTTTACCCTAAATAGATCTAATAATCTACAGTCTATTTGTGTATTTTAAGCATCAACTGTCATTTTTCACTGTGTGGTTTCTCTAATTATTTCCTGAAGATTAAGAATGCTATTGGTTTTATTGTTGGTCACTCAGCTTAAATACAGCTGTTTTGTTGGATGTCAGTTGGAAAATGTCACTTTGCTTTGGTCAAGATGTGCTTTAATATAATATCTCAGAATTACAACGTTTAGATACCAAGCATGCTTGCATCAGCAGAAGATAGTGACGCTAATCAGTGATTATTAGCTTATAAAGACCCGTTACACACACAGGGTCAATGGTGTATTACATGCATATTTTTAATATTATGAAGCAACCGAAAGTGTTTTATAAAGAATGTATGTTTTTTCTGTTATATTTTCACATTTGAATTCATTGGGTGGCAGCTTAGCTTGAGGGTTAATATCTAAATATTGAGGTAGATGTCTTGGAAAGTGAGATTCTCAGATGTATCTGATTCCGTTGTTATAAAGGGCGCAGCAGTCAGTTTGAATCACAGCGTGGAGATGCTCCTCTGGGAGCAAATGATTTGAATGCTTGAACAGGAAGTAATATTCCTTTCTGAATGTTCTGAATTCCGCTTTTCTAAAATGTAAGAAAGCTTTTAAAAGAGTAAATAGGTGTTTAGAGAAAAAATATTATTAGTAAGTTCATTTTAAATGCATTAATAAAAAATAATTTGGAAAAGTTGAAAAAATAAGTAAATGGCATTATAGGAACTGGCTTTCATATTTATGAGTTAAAAGTGCTTTCAGTGTTTTAACACAAGGTTTGTTCATGGTCATCTTGTGAGATCTTACTGTTCCTCACTGCTAGTGACAGAGTGGTGTGAACCACAGGCCTGTGTCTGGCCCTCTGAGAACAGCCACAAACCTACAGCAGCACTTTTTGTGTAGTCCTAAACAAACCTCAGGCCTGGTTCAGAGACATTTCTCACTGGAATGTCACTCACAGTTGTGAAAACGACTGCGGCTATACAAACAACTACACATTCACTCACAAATAAACAAATCACAGACATGCAGGGTTCAGGCAAAATTTCCCACCTGTAGTTGTGGCCTTATTAGAGAAGTAAACAACATTTTTTTAATATTTATTTAAAAAAAGAATATGTTTTAGTTCTTTTTTTCTAGTCCTCTTACACACAGGTCAACTTAATCTCTTTAATTCTTTTTTTATTTCCATTTGCTCTGTATTAGACCAAAGTTTTTCCACTGCCTCAATATTCAATACTATACAGGAGTGGAAACCATGTGCCTGTGACAGTAACCACAGCTTCAGGAGCAATGAAAATATTTATAATAACCTCTCTGTATTTCTTTTTTTTGTGTTTCCTCAAGGATGAGAAATATTGGAGTCGACGTTGCAAGAACAACGAGGCCGCAAAGCGTTCCCGCGATGCTCGTCGACTGAAGGAGAACCAGATCTCAGTGCGTGCTGCCTTCCTCGAACGTGAGAACGCTGCACTCAGACAGGAAGTAGCTGCCATGCGCAAAGAGCTTGGCCGGTGCCGAAACATCCTGAACAAATATGAGAGTCACCAGCTGGACCAATAAGAAGGAAAAGAGGAGAGAAAGAAGGGATATGTGGTATATACAATGATGGATGGAGAACACAATGAATGTTCCTATATTAATCAAAGACAGAGGAACCAGTGAAGTGCATCAAATATTTGAAATGATGTATGAAGACGGCACAAGACCTTTAAAACTGGAGCGAGAGGGCTTGTTACCTCTCGTCAGTGTTTGTTTTTTTGGGTTTTCCAGTAAGGCACAATGGCAAGATTTTAATTATGGAGAGAATTGTATATTTTTATATGATAGAAATATGCTTAATTGGGGAAAGGAAATTTTTGAAATTAGTTTTTGTATATTTTCTATATCTTTTAAGCAGAGACAAAGTGTTGGAGGGAACTGGTAGAGGTTTTACTGTATGCATAAAAATCTGTTTAAGGTGGTGTTTTTGAAACACTTAGTGGTTGAAGAATTTGGTCTCATGAAGGAGAACAAAAATGAGGGTCATAATTCACAACCTTTAAAAGTAGAAAACTGAGATTTAGAAAATAACTTTCTAGAAAGATTAAACTGTAAAATAAGAAAATATAAATTTGTATAGAAATGTTGTTAATATAGATTTATTTGAGCACTTTGACACTCAATGTTGTGATAAACCTGTGCATAATAATTTGGCAGAGGTGACAGAGAACAACCGTGGATGAGAGGACGTGGAATCACAGGTGCATCTCAGCTCTTTGTAAAACACTTTTTTCTGCTGACATTTCTTTGTCATTCTCAAAGGAAAACCAAACATATATTGATATTAGGAAGAATAAAGGCTTGCATTAATAATCACACATTTTTTGGCATTTCTCTAATGTTTATTTCATTCGAAGGAGATCTCAGTAAGAATCTTTCTCTTAAAGTGGGTATTTTTGTCTACAATATACTCATCTTTTGTATTGGAACCTGATTCAGTTTCAAACAAACAGTCAGGCGATATCAGAGTGTCGGCAGCACAACATCTGGGGCGAACATGCGGAGGCTGTTCTTTCTGTGCAAAAATGCCATTTGACCTCTACGATTGAAAATATGGGCTCTCATCTAATTGTATAGAATGGTACCTTGTATTAGACGTACAGGAATATGCATTTCAAAACAGTTTGATATGCAGACAGTGGTGTGTTTCTGCTTTTGCTGGTTTTGCACCTGTATATGCAAACACATTCAAGCCAATGAGCAGTCTCACTTGTATTGGAACAATTTTGAATTTTTATAACCTGATTACTTAATGTTTAAAAAATTCCTTTATATTCAATTCAGATGTTTTCTTTTGTGGCTTCTCTCTATTTCTCCAGTCATGTCATGATTCTTTCCTTAACAACCATTAAAGTACTTTACATATTATGAATTATTATTGCTCTGGTCGTTATTGCTTTTGCTGTTAATACTACAATTGAATTATATCTGTTGTTGCTTTATTTTCCTTAATATTGTCTACTTTTATGTTCCTTTAAATACCCAAGTCTGTTGTGGAGATTTTGATACTTCCTTTGTTATTGCGTTCATCATCAACACCAGCTGTAGAAGAAGTGTTGCCATGACAGCCAGGTCAATTTGTATATTTGAGGAACACTTGAAAAAACTGTTGCCCTTGGCAATTATAAACTGCTTTCGCCCAAATGGATTATTTTTAAAAATTATTTCTGTAAACAGCGTTATAGAGACCCTTTACACATTTGCTTGTTTTTCTCTTTTTGTGCATGTAGGTGTTTGAGTAAATTACTGCCTTTTTGTCTAATAATCTGCCACATGTTTTCTCAGCAGTGACAATATACTTTTGCAGATGGATTGTGGGTAATGTTGTCCCTACTTTTCTGCACTTCCACATGTGGATGGCTATGAACATCATGTGTTGTGACTCTTGTTCTTTGATGTACAAATGCCCTAATGCATCAGTGTACCAACACTGCATCTAGCCAAAGTAATGCAGGGGAATGTAGTCTTTTCTCCAAGACCGCAAATAAACAATTGTCCTTACTAAACACTTTGATTGATTTGGTTGTTTTTTTTATGTTATGTGTCTGACCTGCGTGCTGCCATTGTGTAGTAGCAACCACTCCATTAATTTGTAAATTGTTTTATAAATAAAATATGTTTGGTATCATCAACCAAGAAGATGCATGTTCAGTTTTACTCAGCATGTAAAAAGCGCCACAAACAGTTGTTTGTGGCTCGTAGAACACTGATGTGGCTTGTAGAAAATTTCTCAACCACCTAGCTCATACACAGTGGCCCTTTTGGACAAATATCTGAAATAGAGTCAATATGCGTAAATATTGTATAACATACAAGTCAAGGGGTGCACAACGAACAACTGGAATGTATACAGCTTAAAATACAAAGGTATTGAAAAGAATTTACTTCAGTTAAATGAATTGAAAAATGTTACTTTATGTACAGATGTTATTGCAGATAGAAAATTACCAATTGGCTGCAGCATCTAGTTAGGTGTTCTGCCCAGCAATAACCATTTCATGAATATTCTGGATTGTTTATTAGACAGCAATCTTCATTCACTCAGAATGATTGAATGTGTTCTTACATTTCTTGTAGAGAACTTCCATGTTTGTTGGTAAACCTACCTTATTGTACAGATGAACAGACACCTGTATGCCTCTTTCAGGACACTGGCAGGGATCAGGATACCTGACAAAAGACCAGGAACATTAGGAAAACAATACAGTACCTGTGTCAAAAGCCTTAATGTGTGATTGTATGAAGATTATGTAGCTTTGTGACCATTCCCATTCTCAGTGGACAACAGAGTTGGTCCAACATGGTCTTCAAAGTACTTTAATTCTTAGTATAGTGTTGAAAGAGGATATGTAGTGCTTTACAGATGACAAATACAAGAGAGAGAGACAAAAGGTGTGACATTCATCAAAAGGGTTTGATGTAGATGTAAATTAATGGATCTGCTTTGATTTTATTAATCTTTTGTTGGTTTAGCTGGTCACTCTGTGATGTTATGTTTATTTGTTAAAGTGATGTGTGTTTACTCTTGCATGCAGAAGCAGGTTCCCTTATGTCTTAGGATGCTCCTTGAGGACCTGTGCTCTTCTCATACAAGCTTTGCTGTGATGAGCATATAAAAGGTGGGTCTATTCAATTCCTGTTCAACAGATACTTTGTTACAGTTTTTCCCTTGGCACAGTGTGTGTGTGTTTGCGGACAAGAGTGTATCTATGTGCCTGTGGCCTTGTTATTTAATGTGGGGGTGAATGTTTGCAATCATTTGTCATCAATGGAATTGGGTGAAAGGTCTTTTTTCTACCCACCATTCAAAACACAATATAATCCTGATGTGTATGTTCCCACATGTACCACGTCTCCACTCCTTCACCATCACACCATCACACCATCACAATACCCCCTCCTCTAGACTTTCCCCCATCTTTATATTCCCCTCTCTCGTCCTGTTACCTCTTTCATAGCCTCTGCAGTGAGTGTCTGGGAGAGATGGAGTCTCTCTTCTGTGTGTGTGCGCCCTCAGCAGCCTGTCCACAGCATCAGGTGAGTGCTGTGTGTGTGGGTGTGCGAGAAAGTATTAAAGGATTATGGGTAGCTCTCCAATTGAAAACTTTCATAATTGATAACTATCGATGAATGGATGACAGGTTCTGTCATCTGTGACTGGTGAATTGGTGACTCTTTTTTCTTTTTTTTTTTAAAACATTCTGCAAATATTGTATTTACATTTTGGGCTTCATCTCATTCCTCAAAAGATTTGTGTCCTAGAATATGTGATAGTGCTGGGGATTGATAAGGAGAGAGAGACTGTGTGAATTTTTTATTTTAGTATGATAAATGTTGAGGAACATCTCCACATTTCTAGCACCATCTCCACCCTTTTTACATATATTGCCTTGACAAGCTGTTTCTAAGAATATTAAAGAATACTTCTAAGAATACCATATCCTCCATGAAACATGGAACAAACATACACACTAAGTATAATCTTCTAAGTAATTTATAATCAAAATTGCGATGATGAAATTGAGATGATAACTGAGAGTCTCTGACTGTTTTTTCTTTTAATGTGATTACTGTAAACACTTTCATTTTACTCCTAACTTTTCATTACAAAATGTTTTTGAGTGAGATACATCACATCAATCACTGTCTGATTTATATGGATGTATTGTGTTATACAACTGGTTTAGCTCAGAGAATAGTGTCTTAGGCAGACAGCCAAACATTTAACAGCCTGCTATTTCATGGCAAGGATTCAATAGTTAGAAAGACAACTGTACGTAGTTTCATTATGTAAGCCTGCCTGCAAGTATGTTTGTCAGCCCACCTGTGTGCGAAACAATGTCTGCTGATGTTTTGTTACTATGTGGATATATTTGTGTATACATTTTTCTGTGTAAATATCTAGTACTAGAGGCAACAGAACAGTGCCCAGAGAGAATTCTGGATAATGAACGAAGATGAGCATGCCTGAAAAAGTGATGAAGATAAAGATTGTGGCAACAAGCGTCAGTGTCTTTGCGATGGACAGTGTAGGCTCAGCTGCGTTGCTCCAGGTCAAAGCTAAAAACTCCATAATGCACCTCCCTTTCAAAAAAGAAGTATACTTCAAGTTCATTTTATGAAGTATACTTAAGCAAAGTTCAAGTATATTTTTAAGCATACTTTATGTAGTAAGTTTGAGTACTATTATACTTGTAAGCGCACTGTTTCAGTATACTTTAAGTGTAACGTTATTAAACTTTGTGCACACAACTAGTTTACAACTATGTTTTTCTATACATAAGTACATGTAGACTGAAGGTATTTTTTATTTTAAAAAAGTATTTTACTTTATTTGGGCTGATAAGGCAAATATATAAGAATAAGATAAGAAACCCTGACAGAGGATATAATATCCCTGCTGAAATGAACAATTTAAACCAGATTATGCTGGTTTGCTGGTTTTAGGTGGTTGGTCTAGCTGGTTTCCCAACCTGGATAAGCTAGTCTACAGCAGGTCTAAAATGTTTCCCAGCCTTAATGTTGATAAGGCCTAAAATCTCTTTAAAACCAGGAAACCAGGCCAGCCTTATAGGGCTGGGAGACCAGCTAGGACCAGCAAATCAGGTGTTCCCTCCATCAGGGATATTATAAGATAATGTTCACAGTTTCCATGAATCTGATGCCTCTTTGTGAACAGGTCGTATGTGTCCATGGCCTCTTCCACCTGGCAAACATTTTGATGTAGCGCTCCTCTCCCCATCACCCTCTTTCTCTGCTTTGCTTGAAGTATGTAATACGTCATTGCCAAGGTGACCATCAATGGAGTGGAGATGAGCCTATTTGTACAGGTAGGAAACATATTACATATTACAACATAACGTTGTTATAGGTTGTATCTTTTGAACTTTTTACTGATTAACAGGTTGTCACAGACCCTAAAAAAGGTATTATTAGCAGTTCATTAGCTTTTCATAAAAATTTCTATAATGCAAATATTTGCAGTGGTGGAATTATATTCCAAAAATTATTTTATTAAATATTCCCTTTTAGTTTTATGCTTTTGTACAGCACATTAGAAAATAATTATTTTTATCAAAAGTCATTTTATATAATAAAGTTAGCTACACGTTTCTTTAGAGATTAAAAAGTTATTGATGTTATAGGGCATAGATATTTTACATCAGACTAGTTATTACATTAGCAGAGGAAAACTGCATTTCCCAAAGAGCTAAAAAAACATCAGGCTGAATTTTGCATGCTGATATTGCATGCTGTGCCATTAAATATTATGTCAAACTGGCATGTGAGATGGAGGCATCAGTCCTGTTGGGTCAGGTTGCCCTTGTCTTGCTTGTAAACCAACAAGTTATGTCAGTATTATGCAATTCTAGGGAAATGCTTTCACAGCAGCAATGTTATCTGCTCATGATGGTGGTATTGAGTGCAACCAGCTATGATCGCAGGAGAACAGAGAAATATTTGTCACCGTCTGCATAATGTGCTGCATGAGTAGTTTGCAGAACAAAAAGCTTAGAGCCAGTGAACCTAGGTCACAGCATGCATACACCAATGAGAAGCCTGTTTCTGGGCTACAAGGTTATTATAAAGACATCGTTTCTGTGGAGGAGGCGTGAATCGGCTGAGCTCCAGGCTGCAGCATTCCCAGTATCACCCCCACTGTATCACACGCACACTTTCACACACACACACATCTTTCCCGAAGTAACACGAGAGGTATTTCTAGGAAAAAGCTTTCAAAGAGCTGTACTGTGGGCGTTTGGGTCTGAGGGAACCTTCCTGTTGCAATTCTCTCTGCAGATAAGTAACACTCACAGAACATTTAACAGCTAGAGACAGGCATGTTGATGTACCAGATTCACACGCATTCAAAGTTCACACGCATTCAGTTGATTTGCAGTTTGATGTGCATGTGCACATTGGCAGTGCTACTTCCACCCCATTTATTAATCAGTCATCCTCACAAAATGGGGGAGAGGTTTGATACTACATGAGTCAACTACTCAAGAATGTGAGAACAGCTTGTACTGGATAGCTTTTTCTGATGAAACTCTGAAAAAGGCACCACAGTGTCCATCCATCATCTGGCTACCTGCTCAGTATGATGACCTGTGACTCCACTCCATTCCAACAACACAACACATTCAACTAATCATTTACCTGCACTGTATTCATGCTCATACGC
This sequence comes from Chromobotia macracanthus, assembly GCA_036877525.1. Lineage (NCBI taxonomy): Eukaryota > Metazoa > Chordata > Actinopteri > Cypriniformes > Botiidae > Chromobotia > Chromobotia macracanthus. The sequence continues at coordinate 9,971,241 of JAZGTH010000015.1, read as the reverse complement.
TTAAATAAATACAGTGAGTAAAAACTCATGAGTAAAGACATTCATGCACGTATAGCCTAGGCCTATTAGCTCTGATATCTCTAACTTTCCTCCATTCACTCTATAAAATAACCTGAAAGTTGACTTGGGTATATGATACCCACACTCCTCAAGATCCCTCATTTGAAAGGAAATAGGCTGACTAAACACATTTTATCTTTTAACCTGCATTACCACAAAATCAGAAGTCAAAGTTTTAACAATTGTGATTTTCCCATCAGCCTCCCAAGATGGAGGTCATGCAGAGGAGCCGGATGTGGTGCCTGAGACATCCTGTTCTTTGCCTGATGATGTTGATCTGCTCTCTGTGCAGGGCAGTAGAGCTGTGGGATCCATCATCCAGTACCAATGTGCACCTGGGTGAGAAATAGCAATGACTTTGGAAAGAAAAATCTGTGATATAAAAACAAAATCCTGTTTTGATTGCACTTATGCAATACCTTGTCTTCTTTTCCATATAGATCTGTGCTGGCTGGAAATAGTGAGAATATCTGTCTTGAGAACCAGACGTGGAAATACCCTCACCCCAACTGTCACCATAAGTGAGTGTGTATGTGTTTGCATATGTACACACACTTAACTGTTAGATCCTCTACAATGACTATAAACAGACCAACTACAAGGAAATATGTGACTGCATGTATTACGTGCCATATGTAAGATAATAGTTTACTAACAATGTCTTGCACAACATGTTGTACAGTAATGACAGAGAGACAAGAGAGAAAGAGACAGACAGAGAAGAGCAATACAGACTGTGTGGGTGTGTAAGTAGGTGGATGAGACGCTGTGTAATGTGTGTGTACAGTGTGTGTATCAGTAGTGTAGTTACGTAGTGTAGCTGTGGGGTGGGATTGTCTGGTGCAATACTGCCCTCTGTTGGATCAACGTAATTTGTTTTGTAATACCAACTTCCGATAACAACAGGTTCTCACATTAAACTATAGGAATGTAATTCTGGAGAAATGTGGAATATATATACACTACCAATCAAATTCTAAACCGGTTTGATTTTAAAGGTTTATGTTTAAAATTATTTTGAATTATACATTAATTATTTAAAATAGTTTTTTATTTTAACATATCTGTAACTTTCTGGCCTAAGACTAAATGTGTGCACATGTTTGTTCTCAGGTGTGTTTTGTCCTCCTTCTAAGAAGGTTGATCGTGGACACCTAGTGGCCATCCAGAGAGCTGAACATGCTGTGGGTGAAATAATCTATTACCTGTGCAAGAAGACCTTTTTGTTGGATGGGCCAAATCAAGTAACTTGTTTACCCAGTGGTACATGGAGTGCAGTGCCTGCTTGTCGGGGTAAGAAGAGCTGGTATTTTCAGCTGTAGTAAAAGCAACAGAGTCTTCAGATAACAATAAACAACACAACAACGCACTGTCACCAGAGAGGTGATGCACTGAAAATTAATTTTGTCTTTATTTCTATTCTCTTTTTTCTTTAAATGATCTTTTATTCTAAAACAGTGCAGCTTCACTTCCATGGAGGTCTGTGTGGATGGACAGCTAATGGCACCTAGTTGCCATCTTGGTACAAAATCAAACAGCCACTATATCTATATACATAGACTAATAGATTATTAACTTAAAATATACAAAACAAATTAACATCACATGCATCTCCTCCTTTCTTTACCTGTCTGTGTTCTCTTAAGATCCTATGTGGCTGTAGTTCAGACTTTTCCCTCATCGGTTGGTTTCCGAGATTGATGCATGTGACCCTGTTGACCTTCAGTGATCATCAGTGACTCAAATGTCACCTTGATATCAACAGATTAAATTTAAAATACAAATCGTCTTATTAATGCACAGTGTTGCCTCTTTGCTTTCTTCTGTTTTCTATGTTGCTTTGACAAAGTTACTTTAAACAGGCTGTTTTTAAGGAAAATTTAATATCTGATGTATGGAAATATCCTCATACTTGTTTGAGGTCTTGGTACAGGTTGCCATAAGCTGCTCTCTTTTCTTGAATTTTGTTGTCATACAAAGTGTAAAACACTTTGTATTAATGTTTAGCTAGTACTTTAGCTAGTATTAATGTTTATATTGTATTATGTTTCTTTGTTACTAAAATGTTTTCTGTTAGCATGTGCATAATTTTTGCTAATTTGAAATCATGCCTTCAGCAGATGCTCTCTGGTTTTCTTTTTTGTATTTCAAAACAGTCTACATATAATACCCATATAATAATTAGTTGAATTAGTTTAGGTTTAACTTTGTTTACTGGACTGCTTGGTTGGATTAAATAAAGAATAGAGTAGAACTGTTGGGAATATTATAACAGATGTGCAGAAAAGTCTTGCTTAATTATTTCTTTAGTAACTATTCACAAATTATTGCGCAAATGAAGTTACAATTAACTTTGAATGACGTTTATCATCTTGATATTATGATTTCACAATAAAGAAATGTAAAAAAAAAAAGTCTGTTGTCTTTAAGGTACTGATTTAATTATTGTTAAAGTAGTCTTTTCCTTGATGGGTTGTGTTCATGTTCATCGCATCATTCTTCATATGTGAGTCCAGATCGGACATAGAAAACTGCAACACCACGACATTCCCCCTCCCTTTTCCCTCCCGCTCAACCTCTCCGCCCAGTCATTCATTCATATTTGGTCTTCCGGAAGTATCTCAGGGTCGGGCCAGTCAGTGCTCGCGCGAGCTGACTCGTGGGGTGAGAACAGTTTCATATTCAATATTTCAGTTATTAACAAGCAATATGTGCAGTTTGCCGTAGGATTGCGAGAAGAAATGTATGTTATTGTAAGTAGCTGTTAAAGAGCGTTGATTGTCTTTCAAAGTTTAAAATAAGGTTTCCAAGGCAAGTGTCTGAGCGCTGTGACGGTTCGAACCCTCGGTACGCATAAAATGGCTGGTCGCGGGTTCGAGCGAAGTCAGTGTTTTTTGGCCGAAATATGTGAATAATATGAATGCAATTCAAATATCAACGCTATGGATGGGAACAGCATTAGAAATAAAGACTTAAGTCATATTGTGGCAGGGGTTCGACTCGCTGTTTGGAACCCACAAACATCAAAACGCGGTGTTTGGTTAAACCCATATTTTTCCTTCTGTAAACGGACCTGCGACGCGTAATGGCGTCGAATGTCCCCGTGTTGATCTCTTATTCTCCCCTATTCTGCATGGCTGAGTGTATAGACAACGCACTGGTGTCAAACCCTGAGCCATGCACGCTGACAGATGAACATGCTTGGTTTGGGATGAAAGCCACAGGAAGGAGGACTGGACCTGCTACCATGACAGCGCGCCACTCACAAGCACTTTGCATTACATGGTATTACTACAACTGCATGGTATTAAGAGTAATTTGGCAAATACTACAAAAACACTGAATATTAAGTTTACTCGCCAGAATTACCTTCCTACCAGTTTTTTGTCTTGTTGTCAAATTTAAGAATTTGCAAATTGCAATCATATTTTAAAAGCCATTCAGAATAGGGAATCATTGACACAGCGTTTTATGATTTTAATTTTGTTATTAATTACAATTATGTTATCCATTTATTCAATTATCTGCTGTTATGTAGATGTGTAGAAGAATTATTATTTTGTCTGTATTTTCTAAAGGCATCTATTTAATGTACTTAATGGAAATAACCGTTAAATATAAACACTAGTAATTAATGTTGCATAAAGAATCTGACGTGTTAAATGCAGCTATGCTTACAGTACATAGTACATAGTAAACAGTAAATAGTCTACGACAGTAACAAATTTGTATGTTTAAATCTGTTTTGATGGGCATCAATGTATGAAAATAATAATAAACATTAAAATTAAAATAACATAAATTTGAAAAACACTTGTTAGAAATGCTGAAACAGAAATAGTTGAGCCATTATTCAACTTGTATTTAACATATCTTGCATATATCCCTAGAAATCTTTTAAGGTGCCCTATATCGCCTCCTCTGTCTGCTTTGTGTAACTGCAGTATTTGTTGTGATTGTTATCCATGCAAGTCATAAGCTTGCAAACCAACCCTGGACAGTTTGGACAAACCAACCCTGGACAAAATGATGATTTTGACTTTATAAATATACAAAACTATAACAACATATATGCTAAATGATTAAATGTAAATATAAGAATAACAGGAAACAAAAAAATATTGTGTGTAATTTTTTCTTGACAGTGCAACTAATGTTTTCTTTAATTTTTCTTTAGATAAATGCCTTCGATGAGTGGAACGTCCTGATTAATGAAAGTGCCACAAACATGAGTGAAAAACAGCAATTAGTGCAAATGGGCAAGAAATTGGAAAGGGTGCCATTTACATGGATTCTACAAGATCGTGTGGCCATGCCAGGCAATATTTCAGCATTCTCTCAGGTTATAAAAAACTGACTTACTCCATGAGCTCTGAATAATATGATTCCTTCTCTACCGCTGAATGTACAGAAGTTGCTATGCGCAAACAGGATACATTGGACAGGATAGGTGAGGCCATTCCACATATTACGTGGACTCATCTTACAGCAACCAAAGATTGCCAAATGTCTAAGGGGCAGGAGAATGAGTTATCAGATAAGGGGCTCTCATTGGCGACTGACTCTAAAGGCAACGTCAACCTCAGTGTGTTTTCTGTTCCATCACAGGATCAGACAGGGGATGTAAAGGATTACAGCAAGCAGAGCTCACCAAATGATGTCCTTGATTCAGACTCAAACCAGACATCTCCTGAAAATAAGAGTGTTAAAAATAAAGTTATCACTTTTGAAGAGAACACAAGTCTGCCAGCAAACATGCAGTTGATACCCAAGATGGAATCTGAGTTTGTTGGGACCGATGTTTGTGAAGTACCAACCAAAGCTACAAACATTACTAACATCTCAGCCAATGATTTAATAGAAATTAAGGTTCAACGACAATCTATTTTAAGGGAATGTTTTCACAATGACAAGCTACCCTCAGCTGCCAGAATCAACCATACAAATGAGATTCTGTTCTCAAGGAATGAGAATATAACACAGGTTATGGATTTGGCACTTACAAGAGGAAGTCAAAGGTGTGGGCCACTGGAGATAGACATAAATTCTGACAATGCAAAGACAGAAAGTTTAGAATACAGTAAAGACTGCATTAATGAATATAAAACACACATTTTATGTAATGGAGATGAGATATTTGATATTGGAAGGACCAAGGCAAAAACAGGTGCAGGAGATTCCTTTGGACAAAAGGATGAAGTTGAGGTGTTGGATTTAAGTCTACCAAAAAAGAAAGACAGAAATAAGGAAAGGATGTGTGAATGGGTTGTGGACCCTGAATATGAAGGGTCACTTCATATGGAAGTTGATGAAATTGAGGATGAGCCCCAACATGTAGAAGTGGAACAGGAAGACTGTAATGAAGATTGCTGGATTCCATCAAGTAACACTTATACATATCTCTCACAGCATTGGGATGGACATGTGTCCTCCCCCTCTCTGGAATCCACGCCAACTTCCACGTTTACCAACATAATGACTCCTGATCCAATGGATATGCTACTTATAGATGATCAGGGCATTCCTTATACACTCACCCCAGATGGACAGAAAGTTCCACAGACTGATAATATTCAACACACTGAGGGACTGTCCGAACAAACAGCTCTAAGTCCAAGGCAAGCTGAAGATATCCAGGATATCACTGACTCTAGGCAGCCTGATCCACTGTGTCCAAATGTGTCTCTGGGTAATGTCTCAATGGAAGCCTCACAAGTTGTTCAAAATCTGGAGTTAAAATCTCCATACTCTGTTGTTCTTGGTAAGCCACCTGTGTCTCCTGCCGTGTCTGATGTGGCATCAGTTCCTGTTCAGATTGTGGCTAATACTACAGGGTCAAACACTCCCATTCTGCTTCTTTCTCCATCTCAGCTTCAGTCACTTTCCTTACCAGCCTCCAAGTCTAACCCAGGGCTAATTACCCTTTCTTTAGCAGTTCAGAGCACTGAGACCTCCGGCATGTTCATCGTTTTGTCATCTCCTCAGGTGTCCTTAACTCAGAGTTCATCCTCACCAGGGCAATTATCTCAAGTTTCCTCTGCTTCCACTGTTGCACTTCCTTTAGCTGCTTGTCCACTTGAACTGGGATCTACATTATGTTCATGTCCCTCACTTCTCAGCGTCGGCTCGGTTTCCACCACAGCTACAGACATCTCAGGACTGAATAACCCCTCTAATCCTTCTCTCAGCCCTACCTCATCAACTGCTTCCTCCAGCACTTCCACAGTGATCTCCACAAGTCTACCCAAGCAATCAAGCACTGATGCCTGCTCTGACCCACCAATGCCCACCTCCTTTCGGGAGGCCCTTCTGAGATTAGCTGTGTCTGCTGAGAAAAAACATGAAAGCCAGTCTCAAAGCACTGAAACAGTCACTACTCCCTTATGTTCTGAAGATTCCTCCACCACAGTTCATGACATTAATAACCACACACCAGATGGAAACTGTGACGACCAGTTTCCAGCAACAGAGAATTTGTCTACCTCAGTAGACCAAACAGACTCATTAAGTAATATCTTCACCAATGACTGTTCACAGCTTCCTTCCTCCTCACCCCTTCGTCCTGAATCACCCGTATTTCCCATAAACCACTCAAAGGACCAAGACTTACAATCATTAGGCCCACGTCGCATTCTTTACTGCCAGTATTGTCCGCGGGTCTTCTATTATCTGTCTGACCTTGAGCGCCATTCCATCACACACTCCCAAAACAAGCCCTATGTTTGCCAACTTTGCAGCAAGGGATTCAAAAGATCAAGCCATCTTGAGCGACACAAACACATCCATACAGGTCAGAGAAACTTTGTGTGCCAGCTTTGCCCAAGGCGTTTTCGTGAGTCTGGAGAGCTAATGCGGCACCAGAGAGTACACACTGGTGAGAAACCTTTCCAGTGCTTAATATGCCACATGCGGTTTGCAGAGCGCAACACACTGCGACGTCATACGAAGCGCAAGCATCAAGGTCAGCAGCAGGAGGCGATGGGCATGAATGCAAAGCCAGAAAGTGCAGGGATTTCCCTTGCTGGTATACATGAGGAGCCAGAAGAGAATGCAGAGTGGTACAGTTCAACACTTCCTGAAATGGAGAGTGACAGTGATACAGGGGGTGAATGTGAAACATACGTGCAGAACAAATAGATGTTTTAAGAGTTTCAGGAAAAGATGTAAATAAGTTTAATTTATTCTGTATTTATACTTGGCTCATATAATTGTTTACATTTAATTCCACTTAAATTTCAAAACCTTTACTGTTGAGGACTGAACCTGGCAATATTCACTTTAAATCTATGTTAGTAAGCTTCAGTTATTTAGTTTGATCTCCTGGTATAGTACTTTTCGTTTTTTGTATTATTGGCCACTCATTTATTGTTCTTATTTTGATTTCTGTCATGTACAGCATCTTTCCTCAGGGGTGTGATAAAGTGGCAATTATAGTAAAGTTTACAGTATAGTTCAAAAACATAATAGATATTTATGGTTTTATTATGATCTCCTGAAATAATGACAGTTATGATGGCATAATGATATCAGATAGATTGATGCATAAATTTACCCCCAACTGAAGTTTAGGACACCTTAAGATCAAAAAGAACAAATTTTAGAAACATTTTGCTCTGTGTTCATTTTTCCTTTAGTTTATCTTTCTTTTTCATTTTAAGTGCTGTTTAAATATTTAATTTTATTTATTTCAGAAACCCTTCTTCAGGGGCTTCATTTTAATATCTTGAAATTAAGATTATGTCTGGAAAAAAGCTATTTTTATCTTATTCTGGAACTACAATATCAGTCAGTTGTTACATATCATATTAGAAGGTTAATGTTTAAGGTTCTAGAACAAATGTTCACACTGGACACCTCAGGCTATAATCTAAAGTTCTATTGCTTAAATCTTGATGTTCAAATTGGATTAGGACTCTGAATATTTGCACACTCTAAAGTTTGTCAACCTCTTCTTTTTCTGGTGGTTGCCATGCTTAATTAACTGTGCAGTTGACTTTGCTTTAGGCTGACCACAGCACAGATAATGCTGTGCGAGTGTCCAGCTGCTCAGCAGTATCACTAAATGGCTCTATTTTTTGCACAGTTACACATTACTTGCATTACATTCATATATATTCAAATTCAATTTTTATTTATTGAGCTTATGTCACAGTAGAGTTAGCATACATTTATAAAATGTTTGATTCTTTATTACAATTTAAAGTTGCTCAGTCTGTTTGAGCAAACCAAGAACAATCTTGCACCAATGAGAATTATTTATTTATGGTGGAAATGTAATGTATTTAAAATAATGTGTAATGTCAAAGATCACTTATATATTTAATACACAATTTAAAAAGGAGACTGCAGTTATTAAACAGCCTAATTTCTGTAACCTGTTCCACTGGATTTTAAATAAATAAATCCAAATGCTTACAAACCAACTTATGTTCATACAAAATCATTTTTGTTAACTTAAGTAGTTTGCTGCTCTTTTTTATAGACTTTGTGAAACGTTTAATAGGCTTATTTATAGACTATATTATAGACTTTGTGAGACATTTAATACTGCATGTTTTTTAAATTATCCACTAATATTCTGCCCTCAGCAATGGCTGTACAATTTAAAAGTCTACTCGAAATATATATTTACTTTGTAATAACGTTTACTTTGTAATATGGAGACATAGATTTATAATGTTATACATTATTATTGTACACCATGTAATGGCTCTGTGTAGAAAATACATATTTAATATTAACAGTTGTCATGGTAATGATAATTTAGACATAAGATTTAAAGTGTTCTTGCATGAATGTACTTAGCCTCCTTTAACCTTACAAGCTGTGCTAGACAGGCCTGTCTGTATATGTGTGAGTGACAGCTCAGATGTGCATTTGGTTTGTGTTCCATTTGGCAGCATTGAGGAGAGTGGCTCCCACAATCAAGCTGACAGCAGGTGGCTATAAGTGTTGGGTGTGTATGTATGTGTGTGAGAGAGAAAAAGAGAGATAGAAACAGTAAAAATGTAGAACACTGTAAAACTACATGCTTGTTATAATGCAAATCACATTAATGGCTATTGCTATGTGCACAATGAAGTGTACAAATGACACATCAAATGCAATAATGGCACATCAATGGTGGCAGCTGTATATTTACAGACAAGTTATGCCTCCAATCCCCAACAGAAGCTGCATTAGTATAGAATCCATTATGTGTACTGTACAAGCTGCTATAGATTAAAAAAGTTAACTTTTGTTAGAGAGTTTTGGAACTTTGTTTAAATGAACTGGTGTACTCTCAGGAGCATAAATTGAGTTGTGAACAAGCAGGAATCCTTTCAGTATAAGAGTAGCAGCTGGGCTGGGGTGTAAAGCCTAATTAAAAATTAAACAATACAGGAAACTTCACTGTTTATCTTCCACTAGGGCTATGGCACTATTGTGCCGTGTTCAGGCATTATTCATGTTTTTGTTGTGCATAGAAAAATTTTTTTATAACATTCACCTGGATTGGAGGCAGTTGGGCATTCGGGTAATGTCGGCATTTAGTGTTAATCAGTGTACATCTGAAGCTTCCAGCAGATACTTGCAGCCATTGTTCAGACATCACATACATGTGATGTGAAAGACATTCTGAATAAACAGGCATGATTTTGGGTGTGCACGAGGGGATATATGACGGATGATAAATAAATGAAATACATTAATAGTAAATTTGGGGTTGAGGAAGTGCTTTGTTTTAATTATGCTGAGCATTGATTGACAGAAATACAGCTATTGTAATATGGTCTGCATCATTCAGAATAACACCTAGTGTTTTCACACTTCTGTGTCAATTGTGTGACCCTTAACTGAGGTGGAAAGAGATTTGGTAAAGGAGACCTTAACTGAGAAGAAGTTTAGTCAGGATTCATCATCTTGATGTGATGGATTAACCTCCTGTCACTTAGACATTAAAATGTGAACAAAGGCATGTGGAGGTCTGTTCTGACAATAGGGAAACGGTGTACAGCTGTGTGTTGTTAGCATAGTGGTGATGAGAGCGGCCTTGTGATTGGTTTAATCACAAAACCTTCTGGAACCTCAGTGGTGAAGAAACTGTGAGGTGAAGACTGTGAGCCTTTGTTGGTGACCTGTTATGCACGTAGGAAAAGATGTAAACACATTGTATGACACAGAACCTTATCCTAGGATGCTGTTACATATTTTGCCACCAGGGGGCAAACTCACTCTGAGGTATGCATGACTTCATCATACTTTCGTCCATCATGCCAGTGAATTGGAACTGTAACTTGCTTTGCAACATTTAGAAATGTGAATCTGCATATACTCTATGAGGCTGCAGGGAAATTATTATTATTATTAAATTATTTTATTATTATAATTATTATTTAAGAATATCTTTTAATGTTCCTTAATTAATATTTCCCACTGATTATTTCAAATACAGTCTTTTATAATGAAAATTTTATTATGATTATTTCACTCTAGTTTTTTACCCTAACCTATCTTTAACCTGTGAATACATTTCACCCAGAGTACTTCACAAGATGTAAACAGATTAAATCTATATTTATTATTATGATGTTCTTGAATCTCTCTAATAGTTTGACTTGTTTAGAATGTTTAAAATGTGTTGTTTCAAGTTAAGCTAAGAAGGCTGTGCCACAAAATGACAATGTAATTGAGGTAAGCAGGATGGGATGACGAGAGAGACAAAGATGGACAGTAACAGATGATAATCACAGAGGGATTTCTGAAAGAGGGGTTGGGGTGGTGGATGGAAGAAAGGATCATTACATCACTTTTCCCCCAATAGTACACAGTGGCACAAATTTGACATGCAGGGGACAAATTGTGTCAATGCTGTCATTCAAAGCCTTAATGGCCTCTACATTTATATTCAGTTTCAAGTTTGTAAAAAACTTTTTTGTTTTTAAAAATGCTTGTTTTATTGCAGCAATATTAATTGTATGTAGATTATCAGATGTACGCTCTCTGTCTGTCTATTCTTTCTTGTTCTGTCTCATTTTCTCTCTCTATTTATATCTCAACCTGTAACTCTTTGGACTGTTTTGCCATTTTCTCTCTCTCTCTCTCTCTCTCTCTCTCTCTCTCTCCCTCTCCCACTCACCCACTTGTTGGCTGTGTTTGCCTGACCTGCTGATACAGCAGCACACACCAACCTGTCTGTCAAAGCTACCAAACAGGTGGTGCTGTAATGACCCCCCCCACACACACACACACACACTCAAACTTCTCTCTCCCTGTTTCTCAAACACGCAGAGAACCATATATATTATTATTTTGTGGGTTTAAATTGAATATGTTGTCTTTCATATGTTTCGTATCTCTCTGCATACTTAAATGTGCAGAACTGTCTATGGAACACCATCTTTTAGAGTTTATTTTAGACATTATGCCTTATGTACCTGCTGGCAATATTAATGTTTTTTCAGGCCTGTTTTTGGCAATATTATCTGTTGTATGCTAATGTATACAGCACCTCTGTTTCAATTTGGATTTAAACTTACAAGCTTTGATTTAACGAGAGCATTAGAGATGCAGCTTACAGTGCCAGACTTCCCAATAACATCCAGTGTAAGAAAAATTTAATGCTGGGAAAAAGAAATAAATATATGTAGCATCCATCTGACAGCTGGATCCAGCTGTGCCTTATGTCTGTTTTTGTACATAAAATGTCACTGAAGGTCACCGGTTTTTATGAACTCTTCCAGCTACCTATAGGGGTCAGTTTTGGCCCTGTCACCCCCAAAGGAGACAGAAAACGGCACAAGTTAGCAACTCAGTGTAACCCCCAATGAATCTATCAGCAGATATATGTGTGTGTGTCTGCTGTGAGTGTTCTGAGGGGGCAGGGTGTCACAGTGCTTTTTTGATAGCCCAACACAGTTGGCTCAACCCCTCGGTGTGGGGGTAGAGAGAGGGAGAGAGATAGAGGGAACGAGGTGCACGAGGTGAATTCTGCGTGGGGAAAAGAGGAAGAAACACAGGGCCCTTTTCTCCCTAGATTCACCTGCGAAAGGGAATGAACAAACAGGCGAAAAAGAAGATAAGGAACAACCTTGTCATGAGTGTTATCGTGATTTAACACCTCAAATTCAGCCCTCGTTCTCCACCTCAACTGCAAGAATCCCTCTCTCTCTCCACTTTAATCTCTGTTGAACGTCACTCTGCCAGCCCTCAGGGGAGCTCAGGCTGATTCTGTGAGTATTCCCTGCATTTATTCTATTGTGTGCATACATTTTATGTGGGAATTTATGTGTTTCTCTGTGAAGACATATCTGTGTGCGTATGGCTATAGAGACTTACAGTTTTTGTGATATTCAGTTTTCTAAGGCCTATTTGTTGCTTGAATAGGAATAGGTGTTCTAGTGAGAGAGAAGTTCTGATTAAAGGGACAGTTCACCCAAAAATGAAAATTCAAAGATTCTGTCATCATTTATTCACCGTTTTACCAAACCTGTATGACTCTTTTTGTCCAGTGGAACCAAAAAGGAGATATGATGCATAATATTAATGACCAACAGCCTCAGTCCCTATTCACTTTAATTGTATAGAAAAAAGGAAGATGTTTCCAAATTCCTCCTGTGTTCCTCTGAGGAAAGAAACACATAAACACATAAAGAGGTGCACAGTGACGTCATTGAAATGAAGCACTTGGTGACATAAATAAAGGCAATTATTTCTGTAACTCAAGCCTGTGTGCACGCACTCACTCTCGTCTGCTCCAACTGTTCGTTTTATCCTCTGCTGGTCAGGCAAACATTTCTCCTATTGGAACACTTGAAAGAAAGGAATCTGTTCTGATTCACCAAGTAATGTTGTTTATTGTCTCGGACAATAGATTCTGATTCCTCCTGTCTCTGTCAGTCATACACAGGGCTGCAACAGTTGCTGTATGTTATTCCCTCCCTTGTGACTAGGAAAAGTTCAGGCAAAATGTCCTGTAACTTCTTCACTTCACTTCACTTGTAACTTCTCCTTTGCTTTCTCTGACTTAAGGAAGAGGAAGGATATAAGAAATCATCCTCAACACCAGCCCTGCTGGAGGAGACACGTCTTTAAAGCTCCATCTTTTCCACCTCAAGTCTCTCCATTATGACCTTGCTGGCATCTGAAAGGTCATTGCTTATTCGCAATAAGTTTCGCTCAGGTAAGGGCCGAATAATTTTTTCCATAGCACTTTCTGTTGCTGCAAAGCAGCTTTACAAACATTTCAGTACAGGAATTTTCTTTTTTTCAGAGGAAAATGAACAATGATGCAAAAACATTTTAAAAAAGAAAGATCCCTGGAATGTAATGAATGTTCTAGGCTGGTTTTGAAAACCCATCAGTGTTGCTATCTGTGAGCTCTGGCTTGTTGAATCCAGTGCTGGGAAACTAATTGAAGCTAGTGATACTTCTAGCTCCATTACTTTGCTATAGTGTCATTTTTCTACTTTGGTATTTTATGTTACATGTACATTAGTCAGGGCAATAGTGCAAAACTGGACAAAAATCTGGGCTAAAGTTGTATAGTGGAATCGAGCCTTAACAATACTTATTTGAGCTCTGATGATGCTCCTAGTGGCTGTTTTGGTGAGGAACCAGGGTAGCCTGGGTGGACCTATTGTACAGCTTTGGAAAGCCTTGAATGGGGATGAATATAACTGGTCTTACAGGTGCTTGTAATAATCTGAAGGTGGGCTTGTCTGGATATTGGATTTAAAATTTGATTGCTAGATGGAAAATCATGCAACTTCAAATAACTAAACAACTATGCACAATAAGGACATGTGATTCAAATCAATGTCAATCTAAGTTCTCAAACTATTATAACTTCACATAAAATAAAATAATGCATTATAAAATAATTTTATAATGCAATTCCAGTGTAACAACTCAATTCTGGTTTGCAGAAAAATGGTATGAAACTTAGTATTGCCTGCTGTGCATCATTAATACATCACATTATGTAATGTGGACCTTTAAACATTATTGATCAACATGTGCTCTTGAAGTTTCGCATCCTCTCATTCTTCACATATTGTACAAATGTGGCCAGCAGTTCTGTCCTCACTGAAGGACATTGGACAGTGGACAGATTGTCTTTGCTGGTTCCCATCTGTGGCTGGAACCCCTTCAAAAGCAGTGGCCTCTCTTCTTGAGTTCCTTATAAACATCCTGCTGACAATCTCCTCACACAAATGTGCAGCTATGCTCTTTGGTAATAGCATGATTCTTCAGTCAAAACTGAACTGAATGAACACTTTTTGAACAGTCTGGCTAACTCTCAAACAAAAAGAAATATGTACATAAAAAGGCTTAATTATTATTTTTTTATTGCTTTATGGTATTATAAGAAAAAGCTTAAGATGGGTTATTTGTTAATACTTACATTAATATAACTTTGTAAAATTTATATTTTTTGTATTGTATGTGACTGTATCAAAACAAAATAGTTTGGTTAAGCAGGGGGATGAGATTACCTGTTTGTTCTGACAATGACAGACAAGAGGAGTTTGGGGGAGTAGGTTATGGATACCTAGTTGTAGATGCAGAAATTACAGTCAAAATAAGAGTAATAATTTTCAGAGGTCATTTTTCATAATGTTTTTAACAGAATCATTTTCCCTACCTTTTCTATTACAAAGAACCCCCAGTGCAATGGGAATGTTACAGGTTCTCCACAGAACCACAAAGAGCCATCTGAAAACCTTTGTTTTTAAGAGTACACAGATAAGGGTTTGAAATAAATCTCTTATCTGGGCACTCTGTAGAACTCAAAGATAAAGAGCATTCCAAAGACATTAGAGATAATGTAAAACAAATGCATGAATTAGGAAAAGTGTACAAAACTATATCCAACTGTTTGGCTGTCTCAGTGGGCAATGCTGGTTTCTTCTATACTTTCTGTGCAAACAGGAAGGATACTTCACAATCCTTTTGAAGGAGCTACAGAGTTCGGTAGCTCAGAATGGAGTAAAAGTTCATCACTTAACCATAGCAAAACATAGAGAATCACTTAGGAAATATTTAGACATTTTTATTAAATATTAATGTTCTAGTATTGCAAACAGTTATCTTAACAACGGACAAGCTGCCATTTTGCATCTATACAGGAGCATATACTCTTGGGGATGAACTTCCAAATAACAAAGCAAGTACAACTCTCCCAATATTTATATAATGAATAATGGAGACATATGTATGGTTCACACTTCAACCCCACACAATGTTCAAACTTAATCTATGTCCTTGCATTTATACTATTATTATGTGGTAAAAGCACACCAATCATCATTAGGGTAAGATACCATGGCATGACATTCACTGAGTATTTCATTCCAGTGTTCCAATTTGATTTGACCTGGTGCCACTCAGCATGTCATTTTGCTCCTGAGTAAAGTAAAAAGAGGAAGAATTTACGTAGGGCAAATGACAGCAAAGGAGGGAGAGAAAGACTGAGAGAGAGAGAGAGACAGAGAGACAGCTGGAAGGGGGATGGGCAGGGTGACAGAAATAGACGTTCAGATGAATAAATAGTTACCCCTTCCTCTCATGTCCACTCTCAGATCTCAAACTCAGCACAGAGATGCATCATGGGAAAAGCCACCATACCTCATAACTCCTCCCATTTCTGACCTAGCTGTTATTCACTCAAGAAATTTGTGTGTGTGTTTGTGTAGAGAAGTACTGCAATCAGTGATTGCACATTAGTGGTGATAGAGTGGTGAATGGTGTATGTCAGTCTGGGCACTTGCTAGCCTAGGTTACCTCATGACTCCTCCCACTTCTGACTAATCTGTATTTCACTCAAGAAAGTATTTGTTTGTTTGTGTGTGTGTGTGTGTGTGTGTAGAAGTATTGCAATCAGTAGTTGCACATTAGTGGGAGATATGAGTGGTGAATGGTGTATGTCAATCTGGGCACAAGCTAGAATAGGTTAGTAAATAGCATGTATATGTTTCCAGTGTTATGTATCCAATTTATGATCCTCCTATGGCACAATTTATTTGTAATATGATGCAGTTACAGTAAACGTAAAAGCTATTTAAGCTACATATAACATGTTACAATCTTCAGTGTGAGAGAATCTCTGAAATAGTTTTTAAAATGCAAAGGCTGTATTCTGAAATGAGTATTAACAATATTGTTATTGAAAGCATACTTTATCTTTTATTTCAGTTCTGCAGTTGAGAATTCAGAATCGTAGACAGCAAAATGAACTCAATGCAGAGTCTGGTAAGTATTTATGAATTCTAATCATTGCGCTTGGCCATAGGAAGCCTTCATGAAATTTCACCCCGTTGGGTTTCTTTGATTCACACTTTTGGACTGCTCTCTTTATATCATTTCAATTCTAAATTACTGTTTTATACAGTGGCCTCAATGTCTAAACCTTTTTGTCTAAACTCTCTCTCTCTCTCTTTAGGAACAAAACCCTCTGTCCCTGATAAAGTTGGGGAAAAAGACATTAGCAATGGCACGGTGAGACATTAAATAACTCTTTTACAATTACAGAAATATAGAACAACAACCAGAACTAGAATCATGATGTACAGTTGCTTTTATTCTGAACACCTATCTCCATTACTACAAATAGCTGATTAACAAAACAACTTACACAAATGCAACTGAAAGTTTATCAAGATCCATAGCAAAATATACAATCTGTGGATCTTCCACACTTGGTTACGTAGCTATACTTTACCTGCCATATTTTGAATGCTTATGATTTGAAAACAGGCCAGAGACAGAAAAAGAGGGTGATGGTGAAGATAACAAGCAAAATATTCACAAATGCCAAAATTGTTTGATAATTGACTAGATTTGGTCTTCAACCTCTTTAGAATAATTTAATGCTTGTAATTACATGTGTAGTTACTGTTGCAAACTATTAGTATTGGTCATGAAACACTGTTAGCACAGTTAATTATGTTGTAGTAAGATAACAAACAGCAGCTGGTTCAGGATAATTACTGTCAGGATGGAAAACTTAGTTGTGGAATCTCAGAAGCTTATGGGGGACATCACCATACAAAAGCAGATAATTACTTCCATATGGGTCTCACAAATTCCTTCTGGACCAGGGTTATGCACCATTCAGAATTAAATTGAAAATTACTTTTAATTTCTGATAAAATTTTGTAAATTGAATTCATTTTAAAATGAGGTAGCAAATAGGATGTGGAATTGTAATTTAAATTTGAATGAATTAAAAATCAAAGGTATTTAAAACAATGAATTAAAAATCAAAGGCATTTAAATAACTGCAGCTGGGGTTTAAAAAAATAAATGTATTATGTTTTGTCAATGACAAACTTTGATGAAATGACAAAGTCATTGGCTGACAAAATCTTGTTTGAAAATGTAAAAAGTCAAAGGACAAGACCTAAAGACAAACAAAAAGATATAGCTGTTTGAAATGTCACCTATAGAAATTTGTATTTAATAGTATATTTCATAACATTTTTACGATGTAACTTTTATGAGCCATGGAGGAAAAACTCTTAATTACCAGAATGCCATTACCAGTTGAACATTGATAAATTTTAATTCAGTAAAATTCAGTTCCTGTGATGTCAATTTGAATTACAAATGACATTTCTGGGTGGTGTGGCCAGTTCAATTCAAATTCACACTAATGAACTGAAAGCGAGTCTTGCACAACCCTGCATTGTGCTGTCTTTTAGTTACTGTTGGTAAAATAGGTGTTCAGTATTTGTTGACATTTGTTGATTTGGCTGACCCATTTTCTCAATGCAGCATAAGACAGAGGATGGCACCACTCAGAAGTCACCCCCTAGTGGCATGACTGCTCAAACTGCACCAGGTGATGAATCGTTCACAGCCATTGAGTTTTCCAATATTTCCTGACCTTCAGTCATAAAAGGACATCCCAATACCTGTACTGAATAAAGCCGTAACCTTAAAACTGGAATGAGTGGTTTGTCCATTAGTTATTCATGCATCCATCGGTCCCCATTCATCAAACAGTGCTTTTGTATTTGCAAGTCATTCAGCTGAAGGTCCTTCAGTACTGCATGTATTATTAGAAGTCTTCTGAATGTCTGAATTGGATTACCTAACAACAAACTCTTTTGTGACAAAAATCGTTCATACTGGCTGTAATATCTGTCTTGAAAAATTCCCATTTTCTCCTCTCTTATTATGAAACCGAGCAATTGATTTGCCATTTACATTCCCCATCTTGTTTCACTATTCATTTAGTTTTTCTCTCTGACTCTCCAAGTTTTCTCACTCTCTATGTCTCCTCCTATGTCTCTCTCCCACAGGAAGGGGTTATGGTGGTGCTCACAGGCAGAAAAAGGCTCGTCTGGCTAAGGATCTGAGTGAGAAAACTCAGATACGATCTGGACCACTTGAACTCCTGCAGAGGCATACTTTGCCTCTTGAGAACAGTAAGTTACTTAAAATAACCTAAAAGATGCCTAATATGAACCCAAACCTCCTTAATATACATAGTCAAGCACGCAAACACACTGTTAATTCCACCAACTAAAACAGACAGGCTGGCTTAATGTTGTAAAATATTCTCAACTCACAAATATGACTCCTATCCATCCCAAAGTCATTGTAGTGTAGGTGATTTGTGCAAACTCTATGTTGTGCAACAAAACAATGACAATGTATTGTACCTGGCAAAATATTTGCACATATTTTACACACCCACACAGGGATGTATATATATTTATTATATTTGTACATATATGTAAGAATGGGGTGAAAACACAAAGAACTTCATTGTACACTGTAACCTGTTACACACCATTTAAATTCATACTGTACCTATAATACATTGCTATTGGAGTATTGGAGTTCAGTGAGTTAAAATATGATTTCTTTGAAAGAACTGTTTAAATTTAATATACAATATGCAATATAATATGCAAGACATGCATCATTTCATGTAAGTGTAGAAAAACCATACATTTTGCTATATTTAACTAATACAAAACAGTTCATTTTACTTACACCCAAACTTGTTGCAGACTGTTCACACTGTTAACCCTTTTATTCTTTCTTATTCCCTTTGCCTCAGCTCCTTCATTGCCATCAGATGTCTTTGAAGATGACAACTCTTCTTCCTCTGCATCTCCCGAGCAACTCGGGATGCACCAATCACCTGATTTTTCATCATCACCTGAGCTAGCTGGTGACCAATCACTGAGTGATGTGTCACCTGTTGCTATGCCCATTAGCCCAAAAAGTGTACAGGTAAAGATGTTTTAGGAGGCATTAAACAGTTACAGTATGAGATAATGGTTGTTGACATCATACTTTTTTGTCATGTATCCTTTTATCACTGTAAAGGATGCATAATTTTTTTATTGTTACAATACTGTCTCCTAAACCAGTTAAATTTGCATTGACAACAAGCAAGTAAAGTAAGAAAAGGCTTTCATGAAAAGTGTAAACACTATGGCACTATCAAAACATTGCTTTTTTTTTGAGTATCTTGACCAGTTTGACATAGCAACGTTGGTTTAACCATTAGTGTGATAAACAGAACTGTTGAGGGAAACCTGTTTAAAACTAAAAATTAAAAAATAATTTTAAAAAAGTAACCATTTAGTGATGCAGAAATTATACTTAAATATAGATTACAAAACTTAAAAATTTCTTCCACACTTTTATTACTGTCAACTCATCTTTTTAAAGCAGTGTAGGTTGGCGTTGCTCCCGGCAACCGAGTGCATCAACCAGCCAATGACCATGACAGTAACAGGGTCAAACTCTATATCAACAACTGGGAGACCCAAAGGGATGTTCATGCCCTCCCAGACTCCACCACTGCTGCCCAAGGTAAACAATCACACAGAGATTGAAAAATAATGATTTGTTTTACTCCCCATTCTATGTCAGACTTGATTATATTTCTTCTCCACTCCTTTTTCTCCACTCCATTTCTTGTTATTTTCTTACATTGTGTTTCTCACTCTCTCTCTCTTTGCATACCTGCAAGACAGCACAGCCTGAAGCTCCACCATCTCATTCCATTCTGGGTGGGTCCTTAACCTCAACCCGCCCACCACGCCCACGAAAGCCTCGTGATTCTAAGCCCAAAATGAGGAAGCTAAAATATCATCAGTACATTCCCCCAGATCAAAGGGGTGGGACTGGAGGCGGAGCTGGGAACACTTCGCAAAAGAACAACAACAGTCAGACTCCACCCACTGATTCTTCTTACCCTCACCTTCTGCAGAAACAGCAGGTGTTCTTACAACTACAGATTCTTAACCAGCAACAACAGCTCACCCTGACAAACAGGTAAACCATCAATCATCCAAAGCACCTATAGGAAAGAACAATTTACATACTGTCTGCATACTTTATCCTTGAGGATACAAATATTTCTGTGTTCTAAATGGTGAACAATGTCTAAACCTTAGTCAAATCAAGAAATATTTATTTCTCCAATTTATAAAAATCTGTATCACACCTCCAAATAATAGTGAGAATCAAGTGAAGCTTGGAGAACCAAGTGGAACCACACCTCAAAGCCCATCCCAGTCTGGAACACCATCAACAAACCCCTCTACCCCTGACACAAGTCCCATCCACCAGGCAGAGTTACTTCCTGCAAACCTTGATGACCTAACTGTAAGAACCTTATTGGTTAAACTAACATTTCACTATAGGTGATAAAATAAGGATTAACCAAATGTTAGGTGTACGAACAAGATTTGTATAGATCATTGACTATATTACATCTTCCTTTTTTCTCAGGTGTCAGTGCTCCGCCAGCAGTTACGGAAACGTGGACTTCCTGTTTCTGGCACCAAACCTGCACTGCTGGAGAGACTTCGCCCTTTCCAAATGCCTCATCCCCCATTAACTCCTGCTCCACTTTGCCAGCTTGGGGCCATACTAGAACCCTCTTACTCTGCCAGCCTTGATGGAAATACAAACAGTATAGACACCTCCACAGACCTGACTCAGATGTACATCCATCCCTCGGGTTTAGCAGAGCAAAGCTTGGCTGGTGATAGTTACCTCACTTCTCCTTCTTCTGCTGGCTCCAGCCCCAGCTTACATACATCCTCCCCTCCAATGCCCTCGGGTGCTACGTGGAGGTCAGGCCAGGCAGTAGATGAGCTTAGTGTGGAGCTGGAAATGAGAGAGAGGATGAGGAACAGACCCAGAGAAGGAGCAAAAGACACTCAGGTATGTAGAGAGTTGACAGGTTGGATAGGGATCAGTAACCTGGTTAAACTTTTAATTGATTAACTCGGCTGAAAAACCTTTTTAGACCTGGGTGAAGAGTGCTGATTTGGTGAACCAACATAACTGTTTTTCTCACTAGCAAAGCATAGTCATTCTGATGAAGCTAGTTGACCAAGGGAATTAGCATCCAAAACTCAACATATACTGGTGACTACCAATCCTGGAATGCTGTGACAGGAATCATTTGGCAGCAATAATCTACAATTTTTAACTGCCAATTTTCATGCAATACATTATAAAACATTGCATAAACAACTGCATTATATTAGATTGAACAAGATATTAGACTGAACTATCACGTGTTGCATATCATTCCCTCTTCAGCTGTGTGGGAGTTCCCTACATCCATTCCTGCAACAGGACCCAGGATGCACCAGAGGGAAACCAGACACAGATGGACAGGAAGTTCTCTTTACGTACTGCATTGGTGATGGGAAAGTACGTTCTTTGAGCATTTAGCAAGATAGTAAAGCAATATTGGGACATACCTATACTACTGTCATACAGTAGAACAGGGGGTTGTTGGCAAATTTAGCCCAAATAGCATGCATATCAAAATGAATACCATTCTTCTTATTTATTTCTAATGTTAGGCAAACTGCTGTCAGCTTTGTGATGTGATTGGTCAAGACTTTGATTTGCCCATGCAAATCACAGCCAGTCCTGCACAAGCCTCACCGACTGTTCGCAGTTTAGAGGAGGAGCTACAGGAGGCAATTCAAAGAGTACAGGTGAGTTTATTTGGGTTTGTGTGCTGTCTGTTCTTTGACAGTTATCAATAGTACACAACAATTGATGAATTTGTTGCTGTCCCTCAATAATGAAATCTGAGAACTGTCCACTTTTTCTTTCACCATGCAAGATGGACCCTACTCAATCCATAGATGACATTTTGGAGGAGCCTATTGGTTGTTCAGGTGCGAAAAATTTGTACTTAAGCCCCATGAACATTCTGTTGTGCGGGTCATGGTTGGCAAATAGATTTCATCCAACATTTCAAACACAATTTCATGTCTTTATCTTTCAGATAACACTTCTCTCACCACAGATGTCCAATCAGCTACTACTGTCCTTTCAGGCTCCTCCCCTGTCCCACAGCTCGACCAATCACAGTCCACCAAGCGGCAAAAAGATGACAACTTCCTGTCCTCTCCTCTGTGCTCCTCACTTCTTCTGGAGCTTCCCCCCTCACCTAACAATGCTCCACTCCTTGGTTCTACCCCAGTTCCACTTCCCCCTCCTCCTGTCTGCACCACTCCACCATCTAACTCACTGTCTAGGAAAAGAAGGTCTGAGGTTCCTGCTTTTGACCCTGCCGATTGGCTGGAGGCCTTGACCTCTGGTCTACACCCACTCACACCCCCTGCTGCCCCATTTCTAGAAAGCGACTTTGGCCTTGACTCAGACCTGAATGTCAGCAGAGTCCTTGACCTGATGGTGGAGCAGTGGTGAGGAAAGGGCTAAGTGTGTGCCTGTATGTGCGTATGTCTAATTGGATGCATAATTGAAAAATTAACCACCTTTCAAATCATATACCCTAGAGAGGTGACTTCTCATCCTCCCATTCATTGTTCCATTTTTGCATTCATCCATCTCTGTCAACTGACGTGACCAAAAAGACCCGTACAGTGTTGACTGCTAAGCTCTACTCCACGCAATGTCGAGAGTTAGAGACAAGAGAGAAAGGGAAATACAGAGAGATGCTTTGGTACCTTATTCAGAAAGATTCACAAATCTTTGAGCATGTGCACATACTACACCACACTTTAACAATGGCTTGTATTTTTATTAAAACTTCAAAAAAACAAAATGAATATAATATAAAAAAAGCGGGTTTCCCCGTTGTTCTGCCTCTTGCCTTAGTGCCAGACAAAGTGTCGGCATGGGGCAACTGTGCAGATCAGCAGGAGCTTCAAACAATCTGTGTGTTTTTGCAGGGAAGTGTATGCGCTCCCTGTGTGTGAATATGCTTCTCTTGGCTGCTTTAATTGTGTGTGTGTGTGTTTGTGTTGGCACCTACACACTTGCCAGCATATTCTGTATAGGCATTTTCAATGCACCATGAATCAGGTGCCTAAAGCACCAAGATGCACTTGTTTCTGTTTTTACTGGTGTACATTTTTTCCCTCAATTTCTTGCAGTGTTACACAATGTTAGTATCAAGTGATTTTCAGCTTTGTCTAGCTTTGCCTAAACTACCAGGTCATGGTGCTGGTGGTAACTCAGTAAAAACATTGGCCCAGTAATACACCCTCTAAAGATCTGAGGGCAGTGTAACCTTTGCTACCTTTAGCTACCACTAGGCATCAATGTAGTACTAAACAATGCTGGTCTAAGGCAAGAGCCAAATATAATTAAGTTGGAATTTTTTAAGTATTTTGACCAGATTTATCAGCCTATCCAAACAATGTGTACACGGAGTGATCTTTCAATCTTTACTATTTAGAGTTTCTTAATGGGACCCATACAACATCGTCTACCATTGCTGTTTACAAAGAGTTTTGACCTCTCGTCTGCCCGTTGACGTTACTGTATGTACTACTCTGGACACCAGAGTACATTACTCATTGTGAAGAAAGGTCACAGTGAAACAACAAATGTCCATACTGTTGTGAAAATGTGAACCTTTCATTCTGTCCCAGTCTTACATGTGAACGTTTAAGTATGAGTAGGACAATGTGTTTGATAATCAAAGATATTGTCCAGTGGTCAGTATGCAAACAAGTGTTGGAGAATCACAGTACTTGTGCAACTGAACACTTATGGTTCTCAAATAAGTTGGACTTAAGTCCTTGTGAAGTTTCTTGTTATTCTGTAACCCCGCAACACACGCAACCTCTGTTGCTTTAAAGCCACATGTTGTGTTGAAGTTAATAAATGACCAACCAATCAAAAGGCAAACATTTTAATATATTCTTTCAGATATATTCATTGATATACAGTATTTATTGAGTAATTTATTATAACTCTGCATCGATCCACATTTAAATTGTATTGTAAACTTAAAATTGTAAAATAAAAGTCTTAATTGATTTTCCCATCTGTCTTTATCATGGTCTTTTTTTTTTGTAACTGCTGTATTTTCTGAAGGACTCAGTACATAGAATTTAAGTTCAATCAATAAACAAGTTTGGAAGTTTGTAAAAAATGGCATCTTGAAAGTATAATCAGTTTATATTTATTAGTCTAGATGGGCTTTCAACTTCCTTTAAATGTCCTTTAGGCTGCCTCTCAGTGAATAATTTCACAGCTCATAGTGTCAGCATTAAAATCTCTTTCTTACCCAGTTTCTTTATCTAGCAGTCTTTACCCATCCAAGGTAGGATGGGTTGAGCAATTGTGTTTTTCTCTGTGAAATTCTGTGTCATTTATTTTCAATAAAATCTACATTTGTAGATGGTTAGAAATTAGTTGGAGCTTGAATATGTCCCTATCTAGATCAGCACTGAATGATTTGAACAGAAAGGGAATTTGAAGACCCAAGCACCTGAGAAAAATACAGATCAGGCGAGTGGTGCCTTACGAAAAGATCTGCTTTTAGAATTTAAATACATTCCAGAATGATCATATGAATTAACAGCTGATAAGCTATTCAGTGATCCTAATAAATACAGTTTACACAGCCATGCATTATTCATGTTTGTTACTTGAGAAGTAGAGATTCCACTTCTCTGTGCTTTAATTACCTGGATGTGTTAATTAGATCGCTCAGAATGTCTGACACGGGTATGAGCTCACTAACACAACATGACAAATTCAATATACACTGTGATCAAAGAAAATACTAGTGGCAGCTTTTAAGAGACTCTGACATAAAATTATGATTTATTAAAGGTGAGAAGAACAGGTCCCCTTTGATAGGATTCATGAATATTGTTTCTGATGATGATGTGTTAATGTGCCATTTGCATTCATTTGGATGTATACAGTATCAGCTATAAGTACAATAAGCTAACCAGTTTGGGGCAGGACTAGTATGGGAGCAATGTTTGGGAGTCCTGCTTAAAAACAATTAGTTTTACAGT
This sequence comes from Chromobotia macracanthus, assembly GCA_036877525.1. Classification (NCBI taxonomy): domain Eukaryota; kingdom Metazoa; phylum Chordata; class Actinopteri; order Cypriniformes; family Botiidae; genus Chromobotia; species Chromobotia macracanthus. The sequence continues at coordinate 9,945,916 of JAZGTH010000015.1, read as the reverse complement.
TTCATTTAGTGCCACTAGTGGCATGCAATTTACACTTTTCACCTTTAAATCAACAGAAGATTTAAAAGGTGCACTAAAAATTTTTCTGTTTGCTGAAGATGTTGTGCTGGCTAATATGACAGTCCTTTTAGACTTACCCTGACACCTAGCATCATGGATGTAGAATCACTTCAAAGAGCTGCAGTTCCTGACCAAAAGCATCAGAGCATAAGTTAAAATAAAGCTTATTGCTCATATGGTTATGGTTAGTGGGGGCGATGGGTAAGGACCTCATCAAATCCAAACAGTCTAAGACACTAAATGGCTCTGCATACTTCCAGTTTGAAACTGCTGTCCTGGTGCTGCTGTCCTGAAACAGTGGTGACATATGGCTCTTCAGTTCTGCAATTATACATATCTCAATAACAGCTTCTTTAGCTACTCTCAGTATCTCAATAACAGCAGAGTTACTAATATAAAGCAAGGCACGTCATGTGAGCTCACTGTGTCTGACCATGAGGTCCCACCCAAATCAAAAAGCCATTATTAAGGCTACTGATGTGACTGGACTTTTCATCCTGTGAGAGTGTTTAACTTTAAACACGTTTTTAAAAATGTACTATACATATATTTGTGTGCATTTTTAACATAATTGTGCTTTTGAAGTGTGCTTTATGTTTACCCATCACAGCACTTAAAGACAGCAGTCTGCTTTATAACATGGAAACACCTTTTACAATTCCAAACAAATTTAGTTTATAAACTTTTTACAATTCTATCAGATTGGTTAAGATGAATAACGTAGTGCATGTTTTTTGTAGCAGTGAATTTGCCTCTGTCATTACAAGTGCTAATTCACAAATTGTTAGAATAAGTTTCTGAGCTATGACGATGTGAAGATGAGATAACCATCAAACAAGCAGCCTAATCAAACATAAATCAAGCCTTCATCCGTCTTCATGCCGAAGGACGCGCTCCCGATTTAACGCTCTGCTCACGTGAACGGTATGTAATGAGTTTGCATGTAATGACTTCTGCTGTCACGGATAACCCGCTTTCTTCCCCACGACTAAGCTTTACTCCAGCTTCATGCAAATTAGCCGCTAAAAGGCAGCTAAATAAACGTAGGGATGGTCGGGTGAGTGTGTAGCTTCCCATATGCGTGAGTTTTACGTCTCCGTTCTTCCAGCACGCTCATCGGCCGGGGCGCATGGTGGGTTATATCGCTGCAGAAAGGTCAGACTAGCTCGATCGCACACAGTCGACCCTGCTCTTTCAACCCCCCTTAGGCGAATGAACGGAAGGAGCGTTTAATTGCTTGCATTTGGTGCAGTAGGCAAATGTGGTGCAGTAGGTCTTCAAATGTGAGGTCTATAGTTTGCTCCGGTGACCTGTTGGGTGCTCTGAATTGGGGATTGGGGTGTCACTGATAAGACATTGACAACTCCTGGATGTGACTTCAGTGGAACTGATGCAGTAAATACAAAATAAAGTCTATGTTTTGGGTATTTAGTGTGTGTGTGTGTGTGTGTGTGTGTGTGTGTTAACTTGACCATTCATAATTTTTACTCGAGTCGTATTCACCCCATTAGACAGATCACATATATTATGCGAGAGTCTGAATGAGGATGGGTTACTTTTAAATATTGCACATTAAATATTTAATGTTATTTTTAATAGTTACAATATAAAATGACAAGCTAATTGGCCTGTTTATACTTAACCTAGTAAATAGCATTCTAAAATATCTAAGGTATGGAGAGAAGACAAGTAGGGGTTTAACTTCAATGTCATAAGACATTTAATGACAAATCATTAAAATGTTAAATCTGGGAACATCAATAGATGAAAAGAAAAACACCTCTTTTCTCAGGTTTCCAACTCTTTATTAAGCATTTCCAATTTAAGACTAACTCCATCAAACTGTGCATGAAATACAGTGGTAAAATGGTGTCTCATCTGGGCTGAGTTATCACTCTGTGAATACACAGGCTGCATTCCAACAGATAAATAGATATATTTAGATATTCATGAGCTCATCATGCATGTATTATGTAAATGGAAGCTGCTACTGGCTCTGGCAGTCCTGGGTCTTGCAGCAAGCTTTCATTATTGCCATTACCACAGAAAGTGCAATAATGGTTAATCACCACATTAAGCAGTGATTGTTTTCTTACACTGTCAGCAAACCGTGTTTGGGGTTGCCATGTCATTGACAGATGTCTCTATCTACTCTGATAGTCAACGGTCCTAGTGAGTGCATTTATAAATCAGCCACTAAACATGAAATAATCGATGGGTTAGTAATAATAACCAAGTAGCATAGTGCTACAAAACCAGATGCAATTACAACTCTAAGCAGCTGAACCCAGTGCCCCTCAGTTCCTCTCAGGTTGATGAGTCATCAGTACAATAAAGAAGCTGCCAATGGAGAAAAGAGCTGCCATGACCTCCTCTGACAGTGATAAACAAACACGCAGTAACGATGTATTTTCAGTAAAGAAAACGTATGTGAGAGTTATAGCCCAATATTTCAAAAATCAATTTTAAAATGAGATTATAATTCATACTTAACACATTCTACATGGATTTCTTTTGACACATCTTGTTAGTAATGCTGTTATGTTGTTATTTGTCAGATGAAATGCCTTTTGTATTGCTGTAGTAAACATCCAAATGACTCAAAGCTGGTGTTATTTAAATATAGATTTATATTTATTCCATGCATTTGTAGCAAACAGCAGATAGCATAAGCATTCTAAACCTTCTTTTTAAACAATGCCGTGAAAAGGTTCATTCTATTGTAGTGGGATTTCAATGCAGGCTAACAACGATCTCATTTAAATCCGGTATTAAGGTGTTTTGCGGGAAATCCGATCACAAGTAGTCAAGCAAGACACATGAATGTTTACATCTGGTTGTAACCTGTCTCAGATGTCTCCTGTGACCACTTGTGTTGGATTTTCATCACTGCATACAACGCTTCAGATGGTTATGGCATGTTGTTAGCGCAAAAAAAGTGATGTTTCTCCCAAAAGTCCTTAGCTGCTACTCAAATGCATTCAACCATGTGAGTGTTTACACTACCAATGCAATGTGGATAAGGTTATCTGCCATCAGATTAGGTTAGTAGGACAACACCAGACACCTTTCAGGGGAGCTGGAATTGGAACAAGAACACCAGGTCCTGCACAGAAGACTATTCATTGTCCCAAAGGTTGACCTGTAATACTAGAAACAATGACTCTTATTCCTAAGAAGTTAATGATTGCAGAAATGCCTCAGGACATCCTCTATGTACAAATTAACTTAATTTGCCTGGCCTTGTTGCTGAAAAGAACAAATCTTCACATGTACAGTCATTCTTTAAAATAGATAAGATACTGCAGCATGTCAAATTCAAAGATGTGCATGCTTAATGGCAGTTGTGACACAACATTTCACACAAATGCATGAGTGACAGTTTAACAGGTGTTAAAGACACCTGAAACAACAGTTTCAGGTGTCTTGGAATAGGTTAATTTGCAAGCAGTTTGGAAAGAGAAGCAGAGGTGTAGCAAAACATTTAGGACACAATTACAACAGTCAAAACACAGTTGCAAAACCAAAATGAAAAGGTGGCACATTACAATCTCTCTTCTCAGCAGACATAGCTTGTTCTGAGTTTTCAATCAAGAGAGGAAGGATGCAACAAATACCGGTATATTTTGAGCTGTTAACCACAAAGGACAAGAAACATTAACAGAAACACCTGCAACAAGGTTATGATCTCCCTAGGAAACCTTCCTTCTAAGAGTCTTTCAGCTGTGGGTTTCAGACAGTTAAACCTTTGGCATTGTAGTCAGGCTTTGACCTTCACAGCTTCTTCAGCTATATGTTTTAGTCTGCAAGGACCCTATCTGTTCTCCAGGAGTTCTGTATTCCCCTGTATTTTGTGTTTAAGGCTATTGAAACAGAATCTGGCTCCATTTTACTTTGTTTAAGAATAAATAAGCTTCTTCTTGTGATTTTCTTGAACTGATAAAAAAATACATTATCTTTTAATAAAATAATAGCAATAGCCTTACTGTGATAGCTACATAATAATATTTATTAGTTAATAATATTTATTAGTATTTATTAGTATATTTATTAGTATAATAATGTTTATTAGTATATATAGAATTTATATTTAATTACATTTATATATATTTTAAACAGTCTAATACAGTAAAAGTCTCTCAAATCCTTGAGAGAAGTATCTCACAAATCCTTCAAATAAGTCAGTTATTCTTGCTAATTCTGTTAACCAGTTGATCACCACTCTCTTTTTAAAAACAGGCCTGAAAATAACCTGCTCAAATGTTTGCATTTTTCACCAGCCCTTATATAAATATAAATACTGGCATAATAGTAGGTCTTTTTTATGCAAGTCATAATTCATTTGAGTTGTATAGAAAAGCTTGAACGTATTGGAATGTGATCAATATTTTATCTGCATAAATTATTTGTATGGCAAAACATAACACTTTCTGGTAATACATTTAGAACATTTAATTAAACATTTTCTAAGACTATGCCAGCTGATGTTTTATTTACTCAAAATGCACCAAAAAACCTGCGGTCCCAATTTACATGTACCCACCTATTGTATTAAAATGTCTTACTAATATACATTAACAAAAATATACGTCATAAAGATAATCGCGCTTAAACTACATTTTAATTTTAGTGACTTATTGTGCCGCTGCCTCTCCCGAGTACTGCTGTTGAGCAGGTCAAGGTCGCCTACCGGCTTTGCGTATGTCACGTACGTCATATAGCGCGAGACTTTTAAAGACCTGAATGCTCGCAATATTATTGTTCAGTCATCAGTCATGATGTCTAAAGAAAATTTCGGTAAATGCATAACAGCCCATTATTATTTCTTTAGATGTGCGCACCTTTGGGCCAAAAAGCTCCAAAAGCCATTGTTTATTGAATGTTTATTCAGGCCTTCCTGAAGATGAGTATTGCACTTTACGTCAATGGATACGCTTGTGGCGTGATTTTCAAAATACAGGTACGATCTTTGTTTTAATTTATCTTCGTTTGATTTGAGACAGTGGAATGTGCAGAACATGCAAATGTGAACATAGAGTTCCATAAAGCTGTGGTATAGTACATCGAGGTAAATGCAGTAAGGGGTCTTTACACAGTGGATGATCACTTTTCATAGCTAGTTGGTTGAGGGTAAAAGGCCAGCACACCATGACTATTTTTGAGTCTTGATTGACACTCACTAAATGGTGAAACTGATCACAAAGGTGTAATCGAGCAATGCAGTGAAACTTACAGAAGTTGGAACAGAAGTTTTTGTCCTTGACAAAATGATCTAAAACCATTTTGATGTATTGGTGTGACACTGAACACAGAAGGAGAGACGTGAGGTTAGAATTATGTTTACAGGTGGGTACAGCTGTAATCCAGCATGGTGCATCTGACCTTTCCTTGTGTCCTTACCTCTTTCTCCTCGTCCTACCCCCATATTTAGCTGCTCCTACAGTGAATCTATAGAACAGAGGTCAGCATATAATTGGACAAATGTATGCATGCAAGCAGGCAGGCAGGCAGTGTTTGAATGTTAGCTGATTAGAAACACATTGTGGTGGATCTGTTGTCCCTGCTGGATGCCTGTTTGAACAGGTGGAATCGTGGGGTCCAAATGAACCCAGAGAAAAAAAATTACATAATGACCAACACATCATTACCTTACATATGTCAACACCACCAAGCATACAAGGTCAATACAGCTTAGTTTTTTTTTTCCTTTGTCAGTTCTATTTAACACTGTTCTGTTTATTCAAACGGAGACGATTTATTCTGTCTGCACCGTTTCAATGAAATGTTTTGATCCACAGACAAGGACTTAACATGCCGTTTAGTGAAGTCATGTTTAATGTGATTATGCTTTTTAAAGCTTTGAAATGATGTAATGGATGTTATTTGAATGCAACTAAGTGCAGTGCAGGCAGTGTGTGAATTTGTAGGTCAGATAGAGAGAAAAGGAGCCATAGAGATGAGAGAAGAGGAAAGACTTTTAGTAGAGAGGGCTAGAAATGAAAGCGATAGGGCTCTCTAAATCTCAGGAGCTGTAACTCTTGAGTTAGTGATTAGAAGCTCTTTCACTATGTAGATAGCAATCTGAACAGCATGGCAGGAGTGTGTGAGAGAGAGTAATTACAATCTCAATTAAACAAGAGAATCTGAGATTAGGGTCAAGAGCTCTATCATGCTACATCAGTGATACAACTCTGCCATTTCATCGCCTCCTTTGTCTTATTCTCCTTCCTCAAAACCTCTTTCTCTGTTTTCTTTCTCACCCATGTTCTCCCCTTGTGCACTCACTGTTTTGTTAGTAATTCTTACTTTCACAGTAATGAAACTTTTGATATGGGCTACAGCATTAAGCCCATGGGGAGATCACCCCTCCCGGCTAATAAATATTCATGAGCGCAGTCAACTATCTTCTCCATCCACTGAAGGTCAGCCTTTCTGTAATGTCCATGAGGGCTCTGACTTATCTGAGAATCTTTACATTGGAAATGCGCTTCGGGGCCGTTTCTATCCTAAGGGAGGTGTTTCAAGATTATATGAACAGCGAAGCATTACTTTACCAGTTCCAAATTTGCCAGAGGGTTTTCTCAGTGTATTCCATCAAGTCTGCACTATTCATATTTTGTATTGGGAAAATGGGATGTTTGGTAGCTCAATCTGTAATTGTGTAATAATTAATAAATAATTTTTTTCTGTAGATATTGATTATAGCCAAAGAGTGTCTTATTGATGGAGCAGTAAACTAAGATTGTTGAACGTTCCAAAGGCAGGTCCATTATGCAAACTGGTGCATAATTTAGTAATTCAAGCACTGCTTTCTGTTCTAAAGATAAATTGAACAGTAGTGGGAATTTAAGGCTTTGATGATGCAATGCATTATATAATATGTTTTTGTATTTATGGTCCTCAAGTGTGCAATGACCCTTTCGTAAATATTTATGATATAGAATAAATTACTGTGTTAATGTGTACGTGGACTCTTGACTGGACAGATGGTATTGATATCTCTTGCACCCATCCATGCATACATCTATTCATTTATTCATGTATTCATATATCAATAAGCAGGCTATCGACTTGGCTTTGTGAGACTCCAACTTATTGCTAATCTTTTACTGGAAAAATATATATATATATATATATATATATATATATATATATATATATATATATATATATATATATTACACATAATAAAAGTGGAAATGAAAATGAAAGGCTTGAAAAAAGGAAAGACAAGAATGAGCGATAGAAAGGAGAAAGGAAGTAATATGGTTTGTGAGGTTTGCTGGTGGCTATCAGATGTTTAAATAGAAGCTTGGTGCTGGTGAAAGGAGAGAGAGGGTGGAGATTTGCTGGACAGCGTCTTATTGCTATTCCTCTCATGTTTGGGGTGGAGAAGCTTTTTGGCTGCTTGTTGGTGAAGTCTCATTATCAAATGACATATGTTAACCCTTGTATGTCATGCCCTGTGTGTTTGTACGTGTGTGTATCCACATAATGTCCATATAATGGCCAACAACTATTTCATTTTCTGCCCTTGTTTGTGCCCATGACAGCACTCAAGATCTTTGATTGTGTGTGTGTGTTTGTGGTTTGTGTGTCTTGTCGCTTTGCCTGTATTTGTATGCGTGTAGGCACAGTGTATAGTTCTTTGGATTCTACAGAAAAGTGCAACTGCACCTTCACGAATCAATAATATGTCTCTATTACAATCTATTTGGCTTTATTAGGGAACATATGCTGTGGAGTTCTGGCTGTGTAATTAATAGGCTGGGTGGGCCAATTAAATTTTGCTCCTTTATGGTTGTGCTGATTGCCATGTTTAGGGCCTGAATTTCAATGAATGCTTCCCAAACATCCCCACCCTCTTTGGGGAGAATGTGTATGTTTATCCCTCTACATCTGCTTGCATGAAGAGATTCTTGTGCGAGTGTGTGTGTGTATGTTGGGTTGGCTGTGGCTCCAGCAATATAATTACTGTTTATAAATTATCCTTGATGATCCTACCTATCTTTTATTATGATCATACTGTTTAGAGATGGATACAAAAAGTATCTGTATCTGGGTCAGGTCACAGGGCTTATTTTCTGCTCCCTGCCTTTAACAGCTGACCCCAGAACAGCAGATCTTCTCCATTGTGAGATACAGACATTTTGCATTGAGTGATGTTAGGTCTAATGTTAAAATCTATAATGTCTATTGACATTAATGACAGTTTAACACTATGCAGATGGGTGTGCTGTATTTCAGTGCAGCCTATCATTCTGTATATTTTTTGAACTAAGCTTGAGACAATCTTTAAAGATATGACTGTTCTGCCTGTGGAATTCTGCTCGGTTTAGTGGAACAAACTGTGTATTTGTTTTCATATAAAACATATATCACTACTAGACTGTCTTACACTTTTATAAAGAATTAATCGTTTTTTGTACTAATACTACTATTTTTTATACTATTTTTCTATTAACTTTAACTATATAGTTTTCCCCAGTTGGTCATGTTGGGCCAAGGCCAAAAGTGAGCCAGAACTGCCCCTTAAAAAGTACATACACCAACTATAGTCTAAATGAAGTTTAGCAGACTTGCTTCAAACAGTAAGTGTGAATTTTGTGTGAAGTCATGTTGTACAGAATCTAAATTGTTAGGCATTTTATTTCATTGTGCCATATACTGTATTCCATTCTGGCTTAAAGCACAAAGCTCAATTGCAACAAACCTAAGTTAAGAACCTTAAGTCAAGAAAAGCCTCAATTATCATTGTAAGGGTATTAGCGTTAAGGATTTTCTTAGCTTAAAGCATTTATTGCAACTGCCTGCAGATCTTTAAATCTGACTGCACAAGTGATTCTGCCTTGGAAGCTTTCTTCTAATGAAATTTATACCAGAAACATTCTCCTGAGAGAGATAGAAAAGGAGAATGAGAGGGAGGGGCAGACAGAGCAGGAAGAGTGAATACTAAAGATGGAGAGAAATGGAAAGAATGAGAGAAGCAGAGTTTTAACAGAACAGCCTGGAGTCCTGTGAGTGCTACTAGACGACTCCAGGAAGCGTGGATTCAATCTCTGTCTTTCTCGTCCCTTCATCAGTAAGATAAAAGAGGAAAATAAAACGCAAGCAATGAATGAATATAGCAATAGCCACAGGAAGAAGTAGCGAGCCTCTTTGCAATTATATGTAATGAGAAAAGTAGAAAGTTACTGATGACAGCAGAAAAGGCAGTTCTTAGAACACTTAAAACAGGCCTTCAAATGCACTGAGACTCTTGTCTACAAAGTTACTTTTTATTGCTATTTTATTGGGTCTTTTACTCCTCAAATAAGTGAGGAAGTGTTATGAATTTTTTTGTCTTATAATATTTTATAATTAAACATCTCTTTTATCTCAAAATGATTATCTTAATGCTTTTTGGCAGGATTCCCTTCTCAAGACATTAAAGATGGTAATTTAAAGGTAATGTTTGTAATTTGTGTTTTCTCCTCAGATCTTAGTTTCATGTGTAGAAATTAAGCTATTTGTACCATAGGTTGATTTTTCTCCAAGAATGTAAACAAGCTTTCAAAAATTCTCTGTTTGTTTGGGCGGCCCACCAACATAGCGACACTGACTCAACCACTGATGTGACTTTGGGACGGAGCTTTTTAGTGCTGCTAGTGCCACTGAAATTACACACTTCAACCAGAATAACTAGAGACAAACAGAATAAAAACATTGGCATCTATGTCAGGTGTACTGTTAACCCTCATACAATAAAGCTCAATCCTTTCATCTTAAATCACCCTGAGTGCTATTAATAAAGTTCCTAATATGTGCTGTGCGACTACATGTTCAGTATGTTCTTTCAATGTATTGATGCAGGGTTAATGGTTAACCTCAGTAACCAGTAACTTAAAAGTAACCCTTCAACCTAAAATTCACATCATTTTGGCTAGCCACTCACATTTGCCATAATCCATATGATTAGATCTCATTGAAGCAGTCTGCTGGTGCTGTCATGAGAGCTGTTTTATGCACTCAGGTGGATCAGAGGTCATAGCCAGTGGAATAAACCACTTCCTGAGCTCCTGTGGTAACCATTTTGGTGAGGTGGACTTGCTCCTTCTTTTTGTGAGGTGGGAATTTTTTCTCATGTTCCTTTGATGAATCGAAGTTAACCCCTGTGAACAATGGTGCTAGTCCATTTGTATTTGAGAGAGGAGGTTTATACACGTAGTAGACAACATGGAATGTTTTATTAAATCAGTTTTTGTAGTCCAGGATTTTGATGAATTAATGATCTGTCATGGTTCCACAAAGGAGTACTGGCAGTGGTTCTTGACAAATCTGGATTTGTAGGGTTGTTGAGGGTAATGGGTGTTACTCCGGAGTAGAATTTAATCTCAAAGGACCCTTGAGAGATGATGTGCAGGATGAAGAGTCTGGCATGTCCATGGTCTTTACCCCCATCTTTTTCAGTGACAGTTCATCTGTTACAGAGATGGAGCGTTTGAAAGCTGGCTGCACTGAGGGGGCGGAATCTAAAAGTGGAGACAAATGATGTAATTGTTGATCAGTAGCAACATGACTGTACACAGTGATTATACGATATAGCCAGAACTGTAATGTGTCTGAGACGGTTTTGGTCAACACAGATGTTTCTGATTGAGGTTTTAATCATGCTGCAGCAGTGATGCTAAATGAGTCATGATGACTTCCATATTAACAAAAAAGTTACATCACAGTCCTGAATAATCTGTAACAGTCTTGAGTGCATCGATGCAGTGTAATGCATTCACCAACAGAGGGCAGTGTGAACACCGAGAGATGTTATGACCACACAATCAGGTGCAAAAGTGAAACACATTGAAAAACTGGGATTCAAAATCTAATGATGACAATAAAATAAGAAATATTTAGAATTTTGTACCACTTCTAGGTCACTAATTAAGCAAATCAGTAACAGTACCTCTTTGTACTAAAGGTCAAATTTTCTTGCACCCAGTTGGTCACACAAGAGTCACACAAGATGGTCTTAGAAACATTCTCATATAATGCTAAGATAACATGGATTATCAGGTCTTCAGAATTGTTCAGCTTCAGACAGTCAAGCTTGCTGAGTGCATGCTGTCATTAAAACCAAAGGGAGATGTACCAAATGTTACAACATCTTGAAATTTCAAAAATCACTTTTCAACATTTTACTTAATTTGTAATGCAACTAATATAATTTGTAATGAATTGTATTTGTAAAAATTGTATTACATTAGAATAATGTGACGTTAAAGTATTTATACTAGTACTCTCCGATTTTTGGACCCTCCTGTATGAAACCCTGCAAACATATGCATGCCTGCTGCTGTCAGCAGGACTTGGCATCAGTGGTTGATTCCTAAAGCTGCCAAGAATACAGAGGCTGCTCCCAGTACTGTCTACTACTCGACTCGGGTGCAATGTGTTAAATCTTTCTCTCACACTCCTTCACAGTGTCTGTACAGTAGCTCCCTCAATTTCTTCTAGCCCACACTCACTTCGTCTTTCTACCGTGAAGTCCCACTTTTTATTATTTATGCTTTTACCTGTATGATTTTTTTCCTTTCAAATGTTTTGTCTCTTTCTTTCTGTCTTTGCTATAACCACTCACACATTTCATATCCTCCTCCAAATTCTCTTTCAGCATTTTGCTCCTGAGATGTTACCTGTGCAGTTAATATTGCTCCTCATCTTGCTGTTGGTTTCCTCCTGCAGGTTCTTCTCATACTCTCTCACCTCTTCGAGTGTCATTCCTGTGTGCAAAAATATTGTATGTTCACCATGTGTTTGCAGAGAAATTATGATAGGTCACGCATGAGTGCCAAACAGGAGATCAGGATTCTGGTGTATAATAAACAGCATGTGGTTAATTGTGATTATGAAATGTTGCATTTACCATGCCACTCGTCAGTCCATGCCACAGCCTGTCTGTGTCCCACCAATAGAATGTCACGAATGTTCTACGATGGAATCATAACATGCCACTGTGTGATGGAATTGCATGATAAAAAAGAATGATGTAATGCAAGGCTATTCAGTTCTGTTCCTGGAGGGCCACGTCCACGTCGAGTTTAGTTCCATCCCTAATCAAACACTCCTAAACCAGTTTATCCAGGTTTTCAGGATTACTTCAACAGACAGGGGTGTTTGATTATTGTACATGGCCCTCTGGGAATGGAATTGAGTAGTTCTCATGTAATGCATGTTAATAGTGATATCACATGTCATGGGAAACAGTGTTCTGGTTATTACCCTGTGGATGAAGTCCTCTGTTCTCCCCTGGAAGCCATAGACCTCAAAGCTACAGGTGACTCTCTTGTAGGAGCACATGATAGGTTTACTTTTGTTCCTCCAGCCATCCACTAGGGGTCCCCGACCTGTTTTCTTAGACACCCAGGTGCTCAAATCCTGTTCAAGGATAAACAACACCTGCTGAGTGAAAAGATCAGTTCTTGTGTGTGTGTGTAGGTTTGTGTATATCTGTGAGGGACACATTTTTAAGTATTGGTGAGGACATTTTGAAAGCTCATTTATTAGAACCTTTAAGATGGTCCTCAGTAGTAAAAAGGCCGCATCTTGTTTTATCTTAAATAAATTAATGTTCACAGGTTTGTGTAAGGACTGCATTTAGGAGTTGGATAAGGGGACAGAAAAGTCTATGAGTCCTCACTACTATAGTGAAAGGACTGTGTGTGTGTTGCATGCTGTGACTTTATCTCTGTGCAGGTGTGACATTGCATTTCACAGTTCATCATGTGTGCCCCTGAAAGGGGAACATTGCTGATGTGGTGGAAAATTAATTTATTTGAGTCTGTGTGTGTTGCTGATATTCAGACTGATATCAGAATCAGGTCCTTATGTTAGGGGTGAGTAATGTAGTACCGCATATTTTCTCTTGATAATGGCGAATAATGCAGATAACAATGTCAATGTTAATACTTCTGTATTATGGGATTTTTAATTTGTATTGAATCCTAAAATGGGGTTTGTTTTTAACATTATATTTGAAAGCTGTCATTAACATTACAATTGTTGTTTTAGACTGATTTTGTTCATATTTTTATTTATTAACAATAATTATAGAACATCTTTTTAACTTTTAATTTAAATGAACCACACAGTTTATTTTTCGTCAATTTGAAGTTTGAGACGCATCCAATTGATGCTAAATATAAAATAAAGTCACTAGTTGTAAAAAAATACACTTATAGAAAGCTATTATAAGATATATGACAGTATATATAGAAATATGTCAAGCCCTATACAGTAAATGTAGTCTCTCTCTGTGTGTGTGTGTTGAAAAAAACAAGTTGCTCTCTTTTGTCTGAAGAACTGAGATAATGTCTTGCCTTTGCCTGCTTTTAACTCAGTGTCAACAAATCTGAGCTTGTCTTTGGAGAATCTTAACTGTTTCTTTTTCATTGTATGGTGTAATCCTTTGGATTCCCCCTTTTCTCAACTCTGCTTATGACAGCATGTTGATCTGTTGTGTATGACTAAATATGTGGGTGTTACAGAAATGTGCTTCACTCTGCTGTTTGACCACTAAAACAAAAGGAACAAATCTGAATGAAATGTACCACTGAGGAATGTGGCTTTTTATAATGTCTTTCTTGCTATTCCTGGCTGTGTTTATGCATGTGTGTGCGTAAATATGTTTCAGTTTTGCCATTTAAACATTAACTTGTGGACACTGGAGCTTCAGTCAGGGTGCAAAAAGGAATAGAACACAGCAGACTGATGGTTGTTTGCATGTTTTACCATGCATTTTGCATATATGAATCTGTATGTACCTCTGACTCCTTGTAATGCTTGTCAGGAATTGGATCACTCAAAATATCCAAGAAGCAGACACTGTCTTTTGGGGTGGGTTTATCACCAAACACCTGCACAGGAGATATCAAAGGGAACTGTCAAACACATTCAACAATATATCACTGTTTTGGTATATTTAATATTAAAGCAGATAACTGAGAGGAGTACAAATGAACCCACTGAAGACAAATCTGATTTAGTGCCTGGAGTGCTTCACTGTCTTAAGGTAAATATCACACAATGCCACCAGTTAAACATTCTGTAGCACAGTACAGAATGTTGACACACACGTAACAAAATACCTCAGGCACAGATTTTGAATTAATGCAAAAAACATGGAAACAAAGACTGCAAAATGAAGTCTACTACAGGCAGTAGCACTGAATTATGCAAACTACCGCAGGCCAGTGGAGCTTTACTGCGTGTCAGCGCAGGCCAGTGGAAAAAGAAAGCCAGCAGATAGCAGGTCTTTACATAAAGCCGACTGCCTGCACTGTACAGCATTGCAGGTGCTGCTTGTTCCCACAGATATGCAAGAGAGAGGACCAATGAGAATGAAGCAGTAAAGAAAATGGGTGCTATACTCTCTGTGACCTCTGTCTCTCTCTTATAAACACCCTTATAGTCCGTCTTTTTATGTTGTTTATGGGTTAGAAACAGTGAGGCTAGTTTACATTTGTTCTCTGTCTCATGAGAAAAGCTGCTGTAATGTTTACTGTTTGTTATGTGTGTTGTGTTGACACGTCAGCAGTATTTCCATTTGCCAAATGTTGTGAAACTTGTGGTCAATGTGCCTGAATGCAAAACACATTGGTGTTCATTCAGAGGTTGTGTTCACCTTAGTGTGCATGTGTGTGAGCAGGTTCTGCTCAAGAGAGACAGATTTTTGAAACTATTCTCACAAATGTGTTTATATATAAGCTTATATACACCTTACAGAATCTGCAAAATGTTAGTAATTTCAGAAAATACTGTGCACTATATTCTTTGGACTGAGCAATTTCATACTGTGTGACAGATGTTTACATATAGTCTAAAAGACACAATAATAACTACATTTACAAAAATAACCCAGTTCAATCATTTACATTCACTTGATTCTTAATATTGTGCATTGTTACTTGGATGATCAATGACTGTTTTTATGTTTTGTGAGAGTTTCTCAAGAATCAAGTGTGTAAACTTTTGAACTGGGTTATTTTTGTAAATTCAGTTATTGTTTTGTCTACTGGACTATATGTAAATATGTTTTATGTGAAATTGCTTATTTAGTTCAGAACTAAAAAACAATTTTATGACCTCCCCCTCATTTTTCTTTACTATTTAAAAATATTTATTACTTATTAGCATTTTGCCAAATCTGCAAGGTGCATGTAAATTTATGACTGCAATTGTATTGTAAAATATGTAAAAACTAACTCATGGGGACATTTTAGGTGGTCCAATAAAAAGGCAAATCATATTTTATTTTAAGTGTGTGTGTGTGTCTGTCTGTCTGTCTCTGTGCTTATATTAGTGTGTCTGTTGGTCTATATTATATGCTGAGTAAAAGTTGGGCCGGTTGGTGGAAAGTATCAATAACAACTCACCCGCCAACTCTTTTACTCTCTCTCTCTCTCTCTCTCTCTCTCTCTCTCTCTCTCTCTCTCTCTCTCCCTCTTTCTTTCTTTGTAACAGAATGACTTATTACATCTCTGAATCATTGCTTTGTGGCAGGTTGGGTCTTGTTTAAGCTTCAGTTGTAATTTCTTACAGAGAGTACTCCAGGGCACAACTGTCTCAATACAAACAAACACAAACCAGTAACTCCCAGTAATAATAAGAACAGCTTCTCCATTCCAAAAATAAACCACATTGAATAACATCTATGAATTGTTTTACATTGCCTGATTGTTTACTTTAAAGGCAGCACAGTATATGTTCTCATAATTACCTGACTGCTGTGCTTTAGAAACAGACACTAGCTCAAAGGCCCTTACAAGGACGCACGACTTATGTGTGTCACCAAAGATTTGTCCTTTTCCTTTAAGAGGATTAACTCCAGTAAGAACACACACTGTGTGTGGGTTTGTCTGTGTGTGTTTGTGCACTGTCACTCACGTTCTGGTTGCACCCGTTGTCATTTTCAAAGTGTGTCTCAATCTTGACGTGGAACCTTGGTAGGAAGGAACACTTGTGGGATGAGGAGAGAGAGCGAATGGGGAGGAGGAAGAGAGATGATTATGTCATATGCTCAGCGGGCCCATGAGCCCAAAGCAAACTGCATGAATTTGAGCAGACATGTGAGAATACTTACGGTGTATTCTGCGATAAATCAACAGTAAATGGACAAATAGACAAGTATGCAGAAGAGAAACAGGGTGTTAGATCACAGCTGGTTATTGATGATGGATGATGGATTATTGATGGTAGGTGCTCATTAACATTTAAACACAGGAGTATTTAATGTAATAGAATGCTTGAGCTGACCTGTTATGGTGTATGGATAGAAATTCCAAGCTGTTTCTGTCACATAAAAAGCCATGGGAACAAACGTCCTCATCCAGGGTGGCAATTTGCTGAACACAGACAAGAAGGGAAACATGAGAAACACAACAATGTGACACAAGAGACACATTATACAAACACATAAACAGCCCTGCTAAATGATCAGCTGAATCTTCAGTCTGAGTTAGTGCTGGTTTGGGCAGCATGATTGTCTTTGCATTATACAGTACAACAAAATATTAAACAAAGTTGTCTTTATTTTAAAAAAGATAACAAGCATCTCTTAAGCAAAATTGCATACAAAGTTTGTGACATGATGAAACTAATGGTAAAATTTTCACAGGAAAGAATTGTGATTGTTTGTGGTAGTTAAGCATACTGAAACATGTTCATTAATGTGATGATCTGCAGGCAGCTAATTTCACTCATTTTTTGCAAATCACATTGACACGTTTCATAAACGTCTTGAGACATTTGTGCAATGACTAGGTTAGGTTAGTGAGAAAAGCTGTGGGATCCTGCAGATGGCACCTGGTTGAATATTTTGTTATTTAATACATTTCTACTTTCTATGTGTGTCCTGTATGTGTGTACACTGTATGTACAGTATATATTATTTGTCTGTCTGTGTGTTGGGGTGAGAGGACAGAGTGAGACAAAAGAGGAAGAAAGATAGGGTCTCTGATAAAAAGAGTGAGATAATGAACTCAACACTGTAAGATAAGACAGCACAGACAGCTGTTCAGATTTATAGCCGGAGGGCCAGAGTAATGGATGGATGGACAGAGCATGAGAGGAGAGGGGAGGAGCAGGAAAGATGTAGATCATTCACGGCCAGCCGCTTGAGACGAGTGCCTCGGATGTGGCCATGCTTTCTCGCTCCATCCATGATTACCATTTCTGAAGTGACAGGCATTTTGCCACCAAACAACTGTCGTTACATTACAAACCGTAAACTCTATTTTGATGACACAAGTTAAATTATTCATAATTACAATGTAGCAGTTGAGCATGATGTTCTTGTAAACAGGATATAATGATCTCATCTGCATTAATATCAGTATTTGAATTAGACTCGCATGCACCACAATAAGATTTATTTGACCATTAGGAACTTAATGCTCTGCCTTTTTGGTCTTTGCTAACACATTAATGATTTAAGAAATTTGTTTTATCGCTGGAGGTAATTTATATTCACTACAACATCTAATGATGAGTGTATGCGTGTGGGGGGGGTCTTTTGTCTTTGTAGAGTGAATGTGTAAAAACATAAAAACAAGCGATTACAATAAGTTTGGCTGTGTGGGTGGGATATTAAAGTGAATGTGTACATGATCTTCTTCTAGAGCAATGTTGTCCAACCTATTTGCCTTATGTAACTCTACATCGGTGAGTCTCAAGTGCCCCTTTAACATCACCAAAACTATTTTCTTACATGTAGTAGCCCCAAAGAGTATTTGGACACTTAAGCCACACTTAAAGATAACAAAATATTCAAACCAAATTCAGCCCAACATTTATTTTTTTAAAGGGTTGAAGATCATTTTATTAAATGCTTATGAAAAATGTGACCTGCTCCATCATTTTGAGTCACTTTGACCCAGAAACACAACTGTATTCACTGAAGTAGAGGACTCAGAAATAATGAAATAATTATTTGTACTGTAAATTATTTGTAAAAAACATTGCTGAGGTGTAATCATTTAAATTGTATACATTTAAATGATTCATAATTTCATTTTTGTAGGTTTAATCACATTTTGTAGGTTTAACAAAGCAAAATCCATGTTTTTCCGAGTACCTCTGGAATGTGCTTTAGTACACCCTGGGGTACACAAACCCCTGTCTGGAAATCACTGCTCAGTGCAACGATTGCAAGTCGAGTTTTGAACACAGCAGTTCTGTTATTCTAAAAGTCTGCTGAGCTCAACATGAGCTCAACAGGAAGTGCCGAGAGAGAGAGAGAGAAGCTGTTTTGGAGGGCAAGTGAACGATGAAGTTGTGCCGCATACATAAATGTGTTCACTGCAGTCATCAGTAATGACGGACAGATGGGTGATGTAAACCGTGAATGAAACTGGATTGCTCTTGCATGTGTATGCGTCTGTGCACTCACCTGTTGAGGTAGATGCGTTTCTCTGTGATTTGGCCTTCACCGTGGTTGGGGTCTTTGCAGGGCTCGTTGCGGACCACCTCCACCCCTTCTCCTCCTCCACTCTGTTCTTTACTGTGCTTGCTGATCATATACAACTGACCAATCCTGTACTGAGAAAGAGAAAGAAAGAAGTCAAGTTAGTTTATTTGGATCTGTTTGTGTAAATGTGTAAATTAACATGCAAAAATGTGCAAAACAGGTATTCGGTGTGATATGAACATTGAAGGGTAAATGACAGGAAATAGACTGTGTGAATGTGATCATTTATTCATTTTTCCTGGAATTGTAGGGAAAGGTGACTGCAATAAGGCTGTTTAACAGTCTGCAGATAAAAACTGTTCTGACCTCCATTCATGACCTTATATCTGTATTTTCTCCATTTCATTAGATAAATGTGTTTTCGACTGATTATTTTAAAAAATGTTAATAGGTTTTCTTAAAAACACACATGCTGTAGCACATCATTGTTCACAGAGCCTAAATGTTTGCACTCCTATCTTATTGTTCTTTGTGTGCATGATCTCCCATCTGCAAAATGTTTTTTCCCCAGATGACACGCATTAAAAAACACTGATGTTTCAGTATTCTTTCCACATATTCCAGCGGAAAATCATGTTGGCAGCACTGATCAAAGACAGTAGACTTCTTACGTCAGAGCACTCCAACCACGTACAGTATGTACCAACTTGTTCTCTTGTGGAATCAATACAGAACTTTTCCAGCAATGTTATAACTTCTTAAGAGGGCAAATTGCCAGAGACAGTTTTCTGGCATTTTGACAACAGGTCTGTTAATATATGCCTGTCACATGGAAAAATGCCGTTATTGTAAATATACGGTTCTGATGTTGATCACAGAGGTTTTGTCAGGCTTAGAAGCCTAAAAATGCTGTCTGTATACAGAATAGCTTTACCAGAAGAGGAGGGTGGGGGTTTTCACAGCAAACTACATGCAGTCTGCTTCTGATGTAGGCCACAGACAGCTTCTATTAAGGAAGGTTTTTAGGTCAGGTGTGCTTGTGTGGACTTGTCTGGAATGAGTAAGTAGAAGTTGGCTACTTCAGGAAAGTAAAACATAGACAAAAAATCCTGACCTTCTGTTGAAATTCCAAGGCATTTGTAAGAAAGGCTTTCATGCTTTGTTGTAGCCTTGGGCTGAATAACTCAATCCTGATCTCAGAATGAAAGGACGTAACTGGTCAGACCCGTTTAGGTAAAGAAAACAATACAACATACATGCATATGACCACAGACGTACACAGAAGTGATAAACACCCTGGATTACTGTAAATTTGGTGGAATGAAACGAGTCCGTTTAGTTTTGACAGGAGAAAGCGTGACTTCTCATATCCCAACAAACGTGACTACTGTAAAGGGAGCACAAGATTTGAATGTTTATGTTGAGTGCATTGACATCTGTTTAAATGGAGAACAAACATCTTGATTCCTTATGTTTGTTTCCATACACACTAATGCAGAGGGCTGCGTTATACACACATACAGACCCAAACACATGAAAAAAGTTACAAACTTACCTCATCGACAGTAAGAGGCATACATATCCGATATTCCTTTATCAACATGGTTCAGGTGTATGAGATTTGTTTTCTATCCTCGTCTTTGTTTTTCAGGCAGACTGTATTTCCTAATCGACTGTTTCCAACTTTCAAACGTACGTCAGCAGTTGAAACTCTTAAGCAGTGTCACGCTCTTGAATGCTACAGTTGCACTTCTGAAATCAACCCTCTCTCTCTCTCTCTCTCTCTCTCTCTGATGTCAGACTGCGTCTGGTCCGGTAAAGTCTGCCAATTTGTAGGCTGTCCGTTGTATTTATTTTGTTGCTGTCATACTCTCTCTTTCTCTCAACTGTTTTGTTTCTCTTTCGGTCTGTCTTTCTCCTGGTGTTTTGAATCATGAATGCACTCTCTCCCTCAGTCAGCATTCAGCTCCCCCACTCTGTTTTTAATTTATCTTTAATGTAAATGTGTAGATTTGGTTGTTAAAAGCAAAACTCTGTTTCTCTACTTCTCTCTTTCTGTTTTTGTCATAGAAGAAAACAGACTGCGGTTTTCATGTGTAACCTTGCCATGTATTGGCCCCTCCTTCTGCCCTCCCCTTTTTCAGTTCTGCTTTTCCCTCCTGTGCTTATCTGTTTCTTTTTTTCCTCCCTCGTTCATTTCACCCTTTTCCTCCACCCTCTACCTGACTTGACTTCTCTCTGCTGGTTTCCAGCTCTCTGGTCTGTTTGATCTCCTCACTCACTCTCAATCCTACTTTCTCTCTGGTTTTTGTCCTGCTCTCTCAATATGTCAATATAACTTTACTTTGCCCACATTGAGCAATCGCCTTGTGTTTGCAATACAAAAAGCACACTGCTGCATCAACCAGCTCAGTCTAAGGTCAGGATGTGTGTGTGTGTGCGCACGTGTGCGCATGCGTGCGTGCGTATGTGACCAATTGTCCCCACAAGAATGGTAAAAGTCACACACACCTACATTGTGGGGACTTGCCAGTGGTCCCTGGAAAATTGATTACTAAACATACTAATTGATGCTTTTTTGAAAATGTAAAAATGCACAAGGTTTCTGTGAGGGTTAGGTTTAGGGATAGGATAAGAGTTAGGGGATAGAATATACAGTTTGTACAATATAAAAGTCATGTCTGTGGAAAGTCCTCACAAAGCATAGAAACATAATGTGTGTGTGTTTGTGTGTGTGTGTGTGTGTGTGTGTCTGTCTTTGGGGTGAGGTGGGAGGTGCCTGGCCCCACAATTCTTTCATTGATGCCCCATATAAATAGCGGAACCTGAATGATCTACTTGCAGATCAGCCAAATAAAAAGTGACTTAATAACATGCATAAAATGCATAAAGGTTTCTGAGAGGTTTAGACTTAGGAGGTATGAAACTGCATCAACTTGGGATAAAAACAACAGTCAATGGAAAGTCACTGTTAATGGCTCTAAAGCTTCCTTTATTTCTAAACTAATATTAATAAAGTTCTGATGATATTTTTCTAGACTTCAAGGAAGTTAAAACTTCTCTTCATCAAAAGTGGAAGTCTATGAAATATCTTATACCTCACTCAGGAAACCCACCCCCTCTTTGCAATCTGATCGCCTGTAGCTACAGACCGATGGTTTTGGTTTCACTGTGACTAGTATAACTGGATTAGGCTAAACTTAAACCCATCATCTTGTAGACTGTGACAGTCAGTATGTCTTGTTTTAGGTTGAGGTATGAGTCGCCTGCGTGCAAGTGTTGGTATGTGTGTGGAACAGAATTAAAACCAAGAAAAAGAAAAGTGAGGGGAGACAAAGGAGGACTGAATACAAGCCAGTCAAGCCTGCTGTGTTCTGAATGAGACTGTGAGAGATGGTTGACCAGCTGTGTTCACCACAGAGATGATGTGAATGATTATTTATTCATTCAGTCCATGTTGCATGTATTTTTCATTCTTATATTTACAGACATTTAAATACAGGTCATGAGGTCAGTCTGCTGACAGTGATTTTGTCAGTTTGTAAAGCAATTTGGCATCATATGTTTATTGGAACAATAAAATGATAAAGTTGTATCAGTAGATGTGCCAAGAGCAGTTTGAACATCATTTAAAGCTTTGGATTGATTTATTTATTCCAGAGTTTAACATAATAAAGAAGAAAGGACAGAATAGTTATGCACACTTCATGACTGGGGTGCTGAATCTTAAGCCAGCTGAGAGAACTGATTGGTTGGGGCTTTTAACTCATATTTCTGAGAACTTCAGCACACAGTGGGATAAAGCCCTAACTCCTGGTGTCGCAGATGATGAAGGAGCTTCAATCTTGTTGTTGAATCTTTGTCTGACCCTGTCGAATACCTCTTCAGAGAGAAAGAGGAATTTTGAAAAATGCAGCATTTTGCCATCATTAGCCATGGATGTAGCTGTTTAGTGAAAGTAATACTTTTTAAATGGAATTATAAGTAATCAGAAAAATTGCCTTAGGGAATGTAGGCTCATGTATTCTATGAGACTCCCTGTGAGCACAACAACACATAACCAACACAAACTAGAAGTTAAGCCTTAAAAAGAATTATTCACCCAGAAAGCGTTAGAAATTCACAATGCTGGTTCATACAGGGGAAAAAAAGGTTACGTTTGTGTGTTACATTAACTTGCGATTATAAGGTTGGCCAATCTTTTAACTGCTTACAAAAATGAATGTGTCGTTGTAATTTTTTCTTTACTGAAAGTCTAATTATGAGCCAGCTGGGTCCATGTGATTTCCCATTTAACATGGGCTCAGTAAGAGACAGAATTCAGTCTCACTGCAAAAAAAAGGGAGAAAAAATTTATTCAAGAAATGAAATGTAGCGGATTTGAACGGAGCCGCTCTGTGAGGACCCTGTATAGGATTAGCCCTATTCTTTTCAGAAACTCAGTGACAGCTATTGCGCAAAAGTACTTGGGTATTTTCTATTACAGCTCAGACCTAGAAAAAATTCAGTTGTCGATGAGGTCTCCCAGTGCGAAAGTCTGTGTTGCACTCAACAGGGCTCTAACTCCTCTGCATCTTCCCCTAAGCAGTCTTTCTCTTTAGTTCTCCTATTAGCTTCTTCTCAGCTTCTCCCTTGTGTCTATTTGTTTTATTCAACACTAAAGCCAGATGCCATGTCATTGTCCTTATTATTATCCCAAGCCCTGTATTAACCTTCAATACAATTCCGAAGGCCCAGTACAAACTTCTGGCAAAAATCCAAGAGTTGCACAAGTAAAAATCACAGCAGCTCAATTCCATCATTTGCTGTTTGATTAAAGGGGATTTTTCTTTATCAACTTTAATCAGACTTTGTGAGTATAGGAAGAGAGAAAGAAACACCAGCAGAAAGAGAGAACAGGGGGAGAGGGAGGGAATCAAGAGGGAGGAAGGGAGTGTAGCCTTTGCATTCCCCAATCTGATTTGATAGGATTTACTTGTGACTATCAATGTTTACTCATCTGTTGTGCTCTGAGCTATAACTCAAACAACAGGACACATATACAAAGAGAGAGAGCGCAAAAGGTCATTTTATGCTCACTTTGAAATCACACTCATTGGCTTAGACAGTTTATGTGGCAAAATATATTCAGCTGATGACTGTTGCTGCCCTATGGGAATCAAACTGATAAATGATGTGTGTAAGTACAACTTGATAACTAGAGGACGGGTCCCCTTGCTGTATTGTAATGACCTGATAAAATACTGTAATAATGGAACGGTTATGAATGGAAATAGCTATTGCATACTCAAGGGATGGAATGAGGGAGAGTTTTACAGCGTCTCTTATGTGCCAGTTGACAGAAGATCTAGAAAAACACGCCAAGATTGTTTGATTCGCATCCAGTGTAAGCTATTGCAGAGAGATTATACAGAGACTAATAGATTTTTTCAGTGGAGGCAGGAGAAAACGGACCAGCATCATATGCTTTAAAAGGCTGAACGGTATTTCATCAATAGCGCTGCGTCACGCTGGGATTTAGTAAGGAGTGACCTTCCCAATCATTTGAGCCCACTAAATAAAACGCGTTAAGTTGATTTATTAAGCAATTGGTAAGTGAACAAGCTCACGGATAAAAAAGGAGCGCAGAGGAAAGCAACCGTCGTCAAATGATCTTTTTATTAACAGCACTTAACAAAACACATAATAGTTTCTTCAAAAAACATAGCATTGATACTATAGCGCAGCCACCAGCCAGCTTAATTCACGGATCATTTCCTTGGCGTAAGCAACGATTACTCACCAATAAACAAAAGCGCGGACACGTAAACGGCCAGTGCGTATTTTCGCCTGTCCACGCTGTATAGATACAGTGTTGTAGCATTCGCATGTCGGCGGGCGGGCAGTGTGATGGACGCACACCTCGCGGTTCGCCCAGAAAAGCAGAAGCGGTGATACGGCACCATTGATTCGCAGTACGGGATGACGGGAGGGAAGTGAGACGCCAAGGGGGGCTGCGGGGGGCATGCAACAGAGGGCCGAGTGGCTCTAGTAAATATTTATATTACATGATTATATGCGAGAGAGAGGGGAGGAGTGCATGCGTGCGCGTGGGGAGGGAGGCAGAGGAAGAGACCTCAAGCCACCCAGTTATTAATATTATTCCACACCGCTAAGTTTAGCATTCAACACGTGTCGCTGGTGATGGAGAGAGAGAGAGAGAGAGAGGCGAGAGAGGGAGGTTGACGGTTGCTAGGTGACGAGGCGCATATACTGAATTTTAACAAAAGAGCGGAGAAAGAGAGAGAGGGAGAGAGAGGGAGAGATAGTGGGAGAGAGAGGAGGGAGATAGGTAGAGAGAGCTCGAGAAAATTGAATACATGTAGAATATATATATATTTCTGGGTGTATTTTCCCCGAAGAAAGCGCATAAAGGATACGTCGAGGGGAATGATGTGAAGAGAATGGAGGGCCGAAAGGAGAGACGGGGGACGTAAGAACACAGTAAGTAACAGTTTAATAAATACCGCCGCGCATCTGCACGGACTTGACTGAATGCGTGGAGCGGAGACATACCACTAACAGCGCACCGGCGGGTTCCGGGTGAGGGTGCTTTGATGCGCTGTATGTGGAAAAGACGGATGGCACGCGATAGAGAGATGGATACGGTCGTCGCGCGCGGGGTTTGACCCTTCTGTCATTGCTGCACCCGCACATATGCCAGCCGTTATAACCCCACTTGTTCCTCAGTCAGACGCGCTCGCACGGCACATCCTTCGACTTTTCTAACACTCTTGCGGCACAGATGCGCGGACAGGTTACGGCAACACGCAGAAACGCACAAGCGCACCGCCGCACGCGCCTGGGACACGCGCAGTCTGCGGGTACAATTAGTGATTTTCGTATAAACAAGAAGAGTAAAACGTGTGAATATTAAACGTGTTTGAAACGCCTTGTCCGTGCGCTGTACAGCGAATGACCGTGTTGCTGTGCTGCGCTGTCAGGCTGCTCCTTTCCAGTTGTGTATGTAAACTGCGGATTTATCAGTTTTACTTAGCACAGTTATCAGTGACTCGCAGTGTATTTGAGAGAGAGAAATACTCTTGGCATGTCGGCACCATGCATGCTTATTTTAACAACGTATCATTTTGAAAGTGTTTTTTATTTGACAGATTATTAAAAATTCTGCATACACGCGCCGTCTATTGCTGTAATTTCTCCAAGTCTGGCCATTAGCTTCTTAATAGATGATCAGCGAGATTTATGAGCAGTGCTCATTGTGTTAATTTCATATGAACCCAGGATAGGCCCACAGTTTTTCTCTTGCAATATATATCAAACCTTTGGCGTTTAGATGAAGCAAAATCGTTTATATGTGGCTGCTGCTGCATATTCCATAATAAGTTTTTCCCTTCTTGTGCCTAACTTAAGGCTGTAATGATGGAGCATGGAGTACTGCAGAAGGAATATAGGGTCTTAATGTCCACTAAGACAGGCCTGAGATCAGTGCTGATCTCTATCATACACAGAAAACCTTTTAATTGCATTACATATTTTTGTGCAGCATTTTGTTGAATTTGACCTGACTGTCATTTGTTAAGTCTCACATTATATTCATCTGCCACCCTAAGGCTATATTTCCACAGGCTGTGAGCTGTAGCCAAATTTATTCTCTATAGATAAAAAGATAAATGAGACAAATAGTAACCTTCTCATTTATTGAATGTGTTATAGATACTTGGCACATGATCCATCAAGAACTGCACACACACCCTGCAGTACCGTAATGCGCACAGTAATGTTAATGTGTTGCATTTAGTGTCAATACAGCTTTACTCCAGTGGTCTGTACAGCTGCTTTCCAGGCTTTACTGTAGAGGAGGGGGAGTGAAAGAATGAAAGAGTAAAGAATGAAAGAAGGTGAGAGACAATAATATACAGAGAAGAGGATGTTCTAGATATGTATTTGCAAATACAGGTGTAGCTGGGCAAGAAGAAGAGGACATGGAGTGAAAGATATGGAAAAGAGAAATATTACTGGAGGAACTGAAAAGGATGGAAGTGGAATAAAGAGTAGAAGGGTGGGATAGTAGAAAGGGAAGGAGAGGAAGAAAGCGAAGAAATGGAAAAAGAAGGCAGAACTGAGTGTGAGACTGAACAGGGTTGGAGGGCGCAGGCTGAGATCTAAGAGCAGCCTGAATCAACGTTTGCAGTTCTCTTTTGCTCTTTCTCATTTTCATCTGTTTTCAGTGCATCTTCTCTTTTACCTTTGTGCTGTATCCTCTCTATCTTTGCTTCCCTTGGGGTTTCAGGCTCTGGAGGATTCCTTCTTTTCACACATCTCTCTTTGGTGCTCTTTTCCTCTGCTGCATCCCTCTCTTTTTCCCTCAGCAACTCATCAGCATCTGATTCCATATTTCTTTTTTTCAACTATTTTTGTTCACGTAGCTGTACTGATGAGTCCAGTGTACCCCAAACTGCATCCAACTCCCCTTTCAGTATCCCCAGTTCACTTAAATGTGACTAATTAAGGTAAAGCTCGTTAACACAGAACATCAATTAGTTTTTAACAAGATTATAAGCTGGTGTGTGAAAAAGATTACACTGCTCTCCTCTCCCCTGGCTCCCCAGCGGATAGACTGGCCTGCTATTGATAAAGGCCACGCTAATTTACATTAGACCTCAGACGTACTTTGGGTGCTCAGGGTCAGATGGAGAAACGGAATGCACATGGGACCACACAGTCACTTAGACATTCAGATCCACATACACAAGCAAACAATGACTCACACACAGACATACACATACCTGGCTGAGATCTTGCTGTTTTATGGTGTTACCCAGCTGAGGCTGAAGCTGAGCCAGAACGGTAGTAAAGGAGCAATACGAGCAGGGGGAGAGTGCTTCTAGCATGATTCGTTGTGCTGGTGAAAAAGCTGAAAACAGCAACATTGGTGTTATTTAAACATAAAGCTGGAACTGTTAGCATGGTATGAGGAAATTTTTACAGAGAAAGTATAGCACTCTTTGGCATCCTGGTCTTTAACAGCCATGATTTTCACAGGAAGCTAAGTCCTGCCTTTTATTCATCTCCACGGTTACTGTAACCACGGATATTTCGGTCTAACTAAAACTGCGGTCCTTTACAGTTACCACGGAAATCCCTGCCAGACTTCCCTCACTTCCATACACAATTCACCTGACAGCTGAATCTTAATCTGAGCTAAATAACACTTTGAGCGCCCACAGCATCCATCAATTCAGTCATCTCCAATATCCAATCAAAGACAAGTCAATAAAACGGTATCGACAGATGTACAATAACAATGGCAGGATATCAAGCCAGCGAGGCTGTGCTTTTCCTTTGGGAGGTCTGTAGCGATAAGACCGGTATTGTGATTCTGTTTCTGTGAAGTGGAGAGCTGCTGTGGTTCTATTGCAAGGATGTGTACAGCAGCTGTTGGGTGAAACAAGATGAGATTCAGGGGCAGTGAAATGACATGGATAATGGTGACCCAGCCTGAGGAGACATTTTGGGCTCTGTGTATTCAAGGCGCCGATTGATTGCATTGACAGATTTCTGTCCAGTAATGCATGCTATGTTATGTTAATGGTGAGAGGAGGAATGGAGAACGAAAACATGCTTTTAAAGGTTTAGATCAAAACTGGAACAGAAACACTTGGGTCTGTTTGATACATGTACACAGATATGATTGATTGTGTTGTCAGAGGATCTATGCTGCTTAGTCGTTTGGAAATTTTGCATAATATGTCTAGTTTTAAATTTGCATGCAAGTGTTTTTGTACTTGCAAGTAAAGGCTGGATTAAGCGACATGACTTGTATTTCAAAATTTAATTCTTAATTTTATATTTAATGTATCACACATTCGCCAACTTTATAAAGAGCTACATAAATAAAACACTGGGCATCACAAATCTCCAAATGACTGAGTATCACACACTAACTATACACTAGGAGATTTGCTCTAAAGTTGGTTCAAATGCCAAATAGGTTTGTTTTCCTGTGACTAGATGGAATCACAGTCAGGGTAATAAATCTGTAGAGTCTGTACTAGTCATACCCTATCAACTCGGGCCAGCATCTGCAGACCGGCTCTGGGTCACAGCAGCTATCACTGACTAATGCTGAAAAATAAATTGGGACTAAACTTGGGTTGTGTAATCCAGTCTTAACAAGGCTCAGCAATGACAGCTGACAAGCTAATAAGAGATTCACTGTGCTGTACTGTATACCAGTGTAAACAATTTCAAATGACGTCCAGTCATTCTTAAGCCAGTAGGGTGTTTTGTGTCATTCATAGGACTGAATGGTCACATGGTGACATGTCACAATGAAATCATAATTTATTATTATTCATTTTTTTTATGGAATATTGCAGTGTTTGTTATAAATGATTTATCTGTCATTATTTTTTTTTAAATGAATGTGCCCTCGTAATCTTTAATCAAAATCATTAAAATGTACTTCCCCTCTAGAATGTTACTTTTCTGATGACGTCGGTCTGACAGCTTGGGCGGAGTCAGAGCTGTTAACCACTCCCCTCCAACAGTCAGTCTGCTGCAAGCTTTGAATCTGCTTTTCTAGATCCAATCAATTTCCAGTGGAAGAAACAAGCCATGCGCAATGTTTCTCTGTTTTTTAATCTGAATTGTGTAACAACACTGAATTCGGTTGAAACTTCCTTTTCATGCAAACTTTAAGAAATCACTCATTTACTAATTTTTGACAGACTGTATTGCTATTAAAGCAAGGGTTAACAAACTATGTTTCTTTCTTGACCATATGATGTCTGACTGGATCCAACTGGATATCAATTGACAATCACATTTTGTTTCAGTGTTTTCAAAATTAAATAAATGTCGGCATGAAAATACAAATGCCTTTGTAGTACAAACTGTAGCGCTGGTTGTTTGTTCAAATCATTTTTTATGTTGTACATAGGGCCTCATTCTCAGTCCAGTAGTATTGTGTGTGTGTGTTTGAGGTAAGGAAAGCTAGGGAAAAAGAGTGTGTGTAATCAAGCGTGTGATGCACAGGTGTGCATGCTGGTACATCAGTAATCTCAGGTTGCTGTATATGGGCTCTGTTGTTAGCAAGTGTGTGTTTGTGCATGACTGTATTTTTAACAAGTGTTTGCTCTCATGTAATTTAAATCATATAAATTATTCATATCTTAAATATGGATTGTCGCTTGAGGGTCAAACCTTTCTTATTTTGAGTTATATTTACCCATTCGTGGTACTATATGCCATGTACAGTCTGTGTTTAGGGATGCTCACTGCTTTTGTTTTGAAATATCTATACATCTACTGTCTACGTGATTGAGGAGAGGAGAATGTTCTTGTGTTATTACAGCTATAATTTGCTGGTTAACTCACAATATGGTGTGCCGAGCGTGAGAGAAACTGTCTCATTGGGCAACAACTGTCATCTGTTTTAGGGGAAAAGTAGCACACAAAGCTGCGTAGTAATGTAGTGACGCAGTAATGTAAATTCGGTGCTACTCTGACACCAAACATTTTTTACTTTGTTACCTCCAAGTTTGCTGCAACAAACTTTAATTAAAAGTACAGGAATTAAAGCCCCCCCCCCACCCCCCTGTTGCTTTCTCAGACACCTCTCTCTCCCTCTCTCTCTCTCATCATCTCTCTTCCTGCTACACTTGATAATTAGGGGCAATTGCACAAAAGCTACATAGAAAGATTACCTTGAGTCTCATATACATATTAATAGCATGGTACTTTACATGTTTAATAAGATCACCCAAAAAGCTCAACACACAATCTTCAAAAACCTGTAAAGAGATGGGTGTGGCATAGCCGAGGATTTTGTCCAATGAGGATTACATTTTATAAAAGGATTTAATTTATGATAATCAAACCTTCTAATGCTGTTGCTTTGAGGCATTTTTTTCCCTTTTTATTTGATAGAATTGTCATATTTATATGTCATATGTGATATTTATTTCATACCCCCTCATGTCTCTTCCATGTGTTTTCATAAACGCAGATTCATGACACATCGTGACACGTGAACAAACATGTTTTCACGACAACCCAAATTACGCAATAAAGCTGTGCTTCGGGAGTCATTGTCTCCTGTATAACAATCCTAACTGCTTGTTTCCCAGCAGTTGTGTCAAAGATTGTAGGTCCACGACAGGCATTTTGTCATGTTAACAACAATCCCATTGACCTTTAGTAATGACCGTGTCAGACAAGAAGTCACAGTGTTTTTTCAGTGGAGGGCAGGTGGGGGCAATACCACAACCATTACATTTACATTTATTTTCTTGCCAGATGCCCTTGAACTGAAGCGATCTGCAACAGGTCGCATTGTGGTCTAACTGCAGTGTGTGTGCGTGTGCTGTCTTTCTATGCAGAGGAGTGCTGGGGTGCACACAAGTGTAACTGTCATTAAACGTATGCCATTTGAGAACATGCGCTCCCTGTCTCAGATTTTATGACGTGTGTCTGTGTGCGGGGTGCGTGAGTGTGTGTGGTTGCCTTGTGCATCTGTGCCTGAAATTACACATTAGTGTCAAAAGCCAAGTGTCCACTTGCAAGACTCTGTGCAAGTGTGTGTCTGTGTGTGTGTTCCGAGGCGGGCACAGGAGGAAGCTGACAGCTGTGAGAGTGTATCAGTGTCCATGAAGATTGTGTTGATGTGCACAGTGTGTATCCGGCTTCTTTTCTGGCATCCGGTGTGTGTGAGGACAGACCAGATGTGGTGTGAAAGCAAGTGTGTGTGTGTGTGTGTGTGGTAACAAATAAGAGATTGAGTATGTCTGTGCCTGTATGCCCCTGTTTTAAAAATCCAAGTTGTTTCTGTGGTTCTATAATAATCTGTCTGTGAAACTACACAAAAAGTTCGGTGCTTTACTCTGTTTAAAGAATGCAGGTTGGTTTTTGAGTGTCTCTGTGTTTGAATGTGTGTGTTGGGTGTTATGCTGCATTGTGCAGCTTGTCAGTGAATCTCTCTCTTCACAACAGCGTGTGTCTGAGAGGTGCGAGGAGGGCTGCTGGAAGAGCGCTGGGTTTCAGCTGTACCTGTCCTCCTCCTCCATCTCCTCTCATCAGCACCTCCCACTCATCCTGTGCCACTCCACTGGCTCCTAATCAATTCAAACCCCACCACACAGAACTGATAGGACAAGTACATTCACTTTGGCTCATGTCGAGCTGTAACCGCCTTTCATTTTTGGATGCTCATCAGATGCTTCATTAGGTTTCTCGAAAGGGTTCATTCTCAAAATTTGCCAAAAATGTAAAACCATTCACTAGTTCGACAATTTTATCCTCTGAAGAAAACCACTATAGCGAAGCATGCTGATCTTTCATTCAAGAAAGAAAAAAAACACACCTTGGTTTATGTGGTAGTTTTCACAACTGTTGTGTTATTATAGCATCTAAATCTGTGTGTTTTTGCTGGTTAATGGTCTTTTTGCTCTGGAGCTCTCATGAAACAGGCCACTCTCCCTGATGGATTGCTTCTCCTGGCTTGCTTATTTCCCCAGCTCTCAAGAAGTCGGGTGTCTCTCTCCAGGGCAATTTCCTCTTTAAACCTCAATCATATTCAAATGTTAGAGTAGCACAACACAAGGAAACTGTTTTTTTTAAACATTCAACTAACTTGATAAGGGTTTTTCAGGGTTTTTTTTCTAAATGAAACTGTGCTATTAATCTTGGCAACCAATGAATAGCTAATGCTCATGGTGGGCAGTCAATTATCTGTGGACAGAGACAGGAGGAGGCCACTCCTGGTCATTTATAATTAAATTTTAGTTAAGAGTCTGTTTGAAGCAGCCCGTATCTTTGGAGGAGCCTTGATTCAACAGCTGAAACTCCAGCTTCCACGCATCATTTACTGCCGTTGTTCGGCACTCAGAATCTTTAAAAGCTGAACTAAATTACCATCTGTGGTTTAATCCACTTCTACAAGGAAAGGGAAATGCGGACACGGCTTATAAAAATCCATATCTCGCCTCAAGGTGTTTGGGTTCTTTGGTGTGTCCCACAGAAGCTGGGATCTTCTGAGGATTGATGGTGTTATTGAGGGTGAAGGCAAGTCTTAGGGCAGATACAGTCCAGCTCATAGATTTCAGATGATCTGAGTTGACACAAGGCATTTCCCCCAGTGTGTCCTTAGAACAGCTCTAATCCTTAAAACACTCCGTTGTACTTGACAGAACAGCAGAATGCAAGATCTCAGTGGGGTTTGGAAGCTTAAAGGGATGTGCGGGTTGAGCCAACCCCAGGCAGGGCATCATGTAGAGACCGCCACGGAGGTTCATGGTGCTGAACTCCATTTGAGGGTCCTTGGAGCCAGCTGCTGGCTAGTAACGCCTTCCAGGAGCCCATTCATCAATGGAAAGCTTCTGAATAGCTGCCAAACATTTAAGACAGGGGAAAAGTGTTGGAGACAGTAGTTGCTTACAATAAATGGACGCAAGGCAGTGTGTCGCTTGAAATACTGTTTAAGGGACTGCTTTAAAAATCAAACAAAAGATTATCATATGTTGTTTAAAATGGCATGAATTAGGGCCATCATCCTTTTGTAAACATGGTGAATGAATTGTAGGAGATCCGTTTTATTAAAATGGCCGATTAAATTATTATTTCCATGTGGATGGAAAACGTGTTTTCTCAGCATGGCTAAATTGGGCAAATTAACATCTTAGGTTAAAACTGTTATGTTAATTGAGTCCATGGGGTTTGCTTTTAGTGAATGCAGGTAATTTGTTGGTGTTACCTTGTTTTGTGAATGGGAAAAGAGGAGCCCGTTGGATTAAATCCACTCGGCATAAGCAAGGAAATGTGCATGCGTTCGGAGAGGCACGATCAGGTACGATCAGCCACCCTGCTACAGAAGAACATGGTGTTCTTCAACCTCTAAAGCAGTTCAGGGTCTCCAAACAGAAAGCAGATGGAGAGTGTGAAAATGTGAGTGAGAGAGAAAGTGAGCAAAAATGCTGCATAGAGGCTGTGTGGAAAGGGCAGCTCACAGATTTCTCATTTCAGCTCTCAGGTTATCTAGAATGATTTGAGAAAAAATGATTCACACTGAGTTTTTTTTCCTGAACTGTTGTTCTTGTTTATTTGTTCAGATGTGGCTGCTGTCTGAAACATCACTGCTTCCTGGCTTCATCAGTAAAATAAATTACAGGATAATGAGAATGGGGCTGCCAACAAGGACCTGCTATTTCTGACAGTGAATGTTGTGGCAGTTTTAAGCCACAATGAAGGCAGGTGGAATGGATATTACTTAGGACCAATATAAACATACCAAAAGGTTCTTATTTTGAGGACACTAAGACATCTGTCACACGGTTGTTCATTTTTCAACTGTTTGTATTCCATTTCCTTAAATTTTGTTCTTTTCAAAACAAACAACAAAAAAAATACTATACAAACATACTGTAGGACCTGCATGACTACTCCTTTTTTGGCTGAGAATTTGACAAGCAAAAATAAGTCGACCGGTTACTGTGTACCATGCAAAATGCAGCGTGCCGCATCTGGAGTTTCTGTTCTTGCTGCCAACTCTGGTCCAGCACTGCGTTGATGGAGAATGTGTGAGTGGAGAGAATGGACGCACAGCTGAGATGATGTGGGTGGAAAACCAAAAGGCATATATTTTCACATTCATGCTGCTTACATTGTCATAAATGGTGCAAAAACAGTCCTGCGCCACTCATTTATAATTCCTGTCAGCATGTGGGCCACGCTTGATTAGTTTCAGAGCAATCCATAGAATGTTGACTGTTATGTGAACACTATAAGCGAATTCTAATGTCAGACCAGGTTGCGGGCAGAGTAATTTATTCAAAGCGCAAAGACAAATAGCTCGGTAGATTTTTGTTTTAATTTTAAAATATATTTTTAATTCCAAATATATTAGTCTATTGCAGATTATTATATAAAATAAATGTCACATGATTACGTTGCAATGCAGTTTGTGGACGTTTCTGTTACCCTGTAGTCTATAGAACGGGTCAAACTAAAACCATTTAAATGACAACAGGTGGGCATAGACTACAAGCTGTGTGTAGACTAGTGGCAGTTCTAATTGACTTCTTGCAAACCCTTCATATATTAGTGTACATACACTCTAAGTCTCTGTTTCTCTCACACATCTGAATTGTATTGTCCGAGAAAGAAAGAATTTCAAAAAGGTGGGAATAAGGCCAAATGATCTCTGCATTTGGTTACTGCAGTACCGTGAAGCTTTGGAAATGAGGCCCCAAGAGGGCAATTACCTCTCTTCCTCATGGACCTCTGTCAGGCTCTATAAGTGCTGTATTTGGAAAAAATGCTGTGAGACCTTCTGCTACTTTATCACGTAGCTGACACTTTTATCCAAAGACTACACTTATTACAAGGACAGTCCCTTTGGAGCAACCAGGGGTTAAGTGTCTTGCCCAAAGGCACAATAGTTATAGCTTATGGATAACTCCTTGTGGGGTTCAAACCTACAATCTTATGTTTGCCTGTGTTCCAAACTGCTTTAACTGCTACACCATTTATCAATCTTTTTATTCATTTTCAAACTTGCTGAGGTTTGTGATGATTTAAGTGTGCAGAAACTACTTACTGCTGGTGGAAACATTTGATATACTCAATAAAATGTTTGGTGGTGTTTTTATGATTTTCAGCGCACAACACCTGAAGAACTGGACCAGTTACTTGTTTTTATTAATTTTGATGAGCCACAGATGCCTGCCATCGTTTAACACCCATGCAAGAATCAGGGGACACAGCTTGTTTTCTCTCTGTCCACTGTGATTGAAGGTGAAAATCAGGTAAAGATAAGACAGCTTTTGTCTTGTGGGTGAGATTACTCTGAGCAGCACTTTTAAAGTCGAGGTCTTAAAGATGGACTAGATTAAGCTCACTGCTCTGTGGTGATGCAGCAGTGTCTCTGCTGTATAAGTTTAACAGACTTATTGAGTCTAAATAGTGTAGTAATGTTTTTGAACATTGCAGCGTAGGCTTTGTTACTGTAAACAGGTTTGTGTGCGTGTGGAAGGTTGATAGATGATGTGGTTGTTTGTCAACGAAAGTGCTTTCAATAGCATTGGTCATCACAGTGCATACGAACCGTTTTACAAGCAATGTTTACAGTGGGGCAGTAAAGGCGGAGCACTTTCACAGCCAATGCAATGATCGTGAGCTGCCAATGTATGTGACCCATCATTTAGCTTCTTGTGTGTGTTTGTGTGTGTTTAAATGCATTCTGTCCTGGGCGGTGTGTTCTGTTGTGCATGTATTTTGCGTTTGTTTTAAGGAACGGGTGGATGGGATCTTGCCAAAGATGCGTATGTTAGTGTTTTTGGTGCAGTGTCAGGAAGTACGCTGATATTACTGCATAAGAAATTAATTGATATTGTGATATGTTACCACTGGAGTTTTTAACCTTTGTCAGTCCAAGGGCTCTTGGTGAGTACTGGATGGAAAGATATAGTAAGGGCCCCCTGTTACTTAATGTTTCAAAATGAGTTTCGCATTTTAAGCCTGTATTTAACCGATAATAACATGCTTATAGTGAAAAATTAATGTATTTCCGTCATTTATGATGCTTACCTTGCAACGCCATCATTATTAGAGATCATTATTGATGTACAGTGTTGTTGTACATTACAATTTAATTTTGTCATACATTTTTAATTTGAGAATGGTAGTGAAACATTTAGTTGAACCTTAGCTTCTTTATGCATTAAACAAATGCAACATTCATTTTAACCCAAACAATTAGTTTGAGATCCAGCAAAAAATGTTGTACCATCATTGAAGCATTATATTTATGTAACAAATCTGTCTGTTTATCTATGTATGTGTCTGTTTATAGAAGACCTAAAATAGTTCACAAGAAGTGTGAGATTCTGAATGTAAATGATAATTACTATGTGCCATCTTTGAAAAGCAGTGGCGGTTCTAGACCACTAGAACCAGTGGTCTGTGGCCACCCCTGAAGTCTGTGATCATTTCATTGTAAATATGGATGATGTGGTGGTTGAACTGAACATGTCTTTACAAAGAAACTCTTCAAGCTATTAAATACGCCTATTAAATAGTCAGGGGCACTTTATTCAATTTTATATAGACAGCTGTTAAAGTAATGTACTTTAAAATATTGTAGAATAGCTTAAGGGGTCTGTACATAAAAGAAAAGCAAATACATCTCTGCTTTTGTAGATGATGTATCGGAGTTTTTTTTTTTGCTTTCTTTAATGAATTCTGGACTTTCACGACTCCTACTGTACCATGAAACCTGTGGAAGCAGCAGTAAATTACTGCTCTTGCACAACATTAGCACAGTGGGTTTGCTAAATGACAGCCCAGACTATGATTACTTCAGGTTAATTTAAAGTGACTCAAAAACAGTAATATGTTGCCATGGAATGTGTGTGGATGTGCCCCTCTTCCCTAGGCCCCCGCCAACCTTTCTGAGAGTCACACACACACACTGTTCCTGTCTGTCAAAACTGGAGAATTGCCAGAATGTTTGCTTAAGCCAAACACGTACACACATCCTGGTAATCAATATGTCTCTCTTTCTTTCTGTTCCTTCATATTTCATCCCTCTTTCTTTCCCTCTGTTTCTCCTCCTCCCCAGCTCTCCTCATCTTTGTCATCAGGACTACATGCATTTACCTCTTACATCCAAACAGAATTCCAATGTCTCCCTCTCCCCATCCCTTCCATATTCTATTCATTATGTTGTTGTCTTAGGCCTCTTAATTCTTCTTATTATTTTCCTGAAGGACTCTTCAGGGTCAATAGACCAAGAAGCCCAGAGATAGATAAATAGAACAGAGGCACAAACAGAATGCAGCAAAAAGAGAACAAACCCACAGAACAGTGACAGAATCGGGAGAGAGAGGGAATATTATGTCACAGAGCCTGATGATTCCAAACAATTGCATTAACACCTATCGTGCACTAACACATATTGTGAAAAAACAGGGAATAAGGCAGAGGGAGGCTGGCACAAAAGTAAATTGAAAATGATTTTGCTTGTATTGTGTGTGTGTGTGTGTGTGTGTGTGTGACAGAGAGAAAAAAGTTATAATATAAAAAGAGTAAGATGGTGTGGAGGACCTTTTTACATATGAACAGCTTAAACCTCTATCACAGCAAACTGTTTTGTACTGTGCATCTGTTTGTGTTGTTATATGTGAGTGGGGGTATGAGGAATGCATGTATACAGTGAGGTCAAGAAGTCTGAGATCACATTAAAACCTCAGCCTTTTTTGGAATTAAGTACATGGAATTAAGTAGGAAGGTTTACGATTTTGAAAAATGTTATACAAAGAAACTTTCTGGTTTTATTTAATTGCATATTAACAGGATTTTTACACAATTTCTTTGCAACAGATGTGGCAAATTTGTAGCAGTGATCATATTAACCCCCTTTTTCAAAAGGTCAGATTTCCTGGCTTTCACTGAATCACACAGGATGCTCTGTGAAAGATTCTCAGATCGTGCTTGGATAACATGGCTCTTTGGGTTTTGCACAAACTTGTGCATGCTATTATTAAAGCAAAACAGGGACAAATACTTAGACATTGTCAAATTCATACATTTTCCATTCCACCTTTTCGCTCAAATTATTTGTAATGAGAAATATTTTAGGATAGAAAACAAAGCAAACAAAGATATTTTCGCTAGTGGTCTCATACATTTGAACCCCACAATATGTCATTTATTTAAATTTTTGTTATTATTCACTCAGCTTACAGTAATAACAACCACCCACTCCTTGCCACCGACAGCTTTAAGCAGACAGACATAAGAGTTTCTCTCTATCAATTTTCATCTCTCTCTGTGTTTCTGTTTTCTCTGTTGCTCCATTTTAGCCTGTGGCCTGAATAAAGCATTTCATTTTATCTCCTTCGTCAAGTCTGTTCCTTTCCAGCTCCCTTGTTCTACTTCTTTTTCTTTCTCTCCCTTCTCTCTTCCAAATTGCTCTCTTTGTTTGTCTCTCTCTCTCTTTCATCCTAATTGCTCACTCACTCTCTTTCTCTTAAGTTATTGTTATGTATGCAGTATGCAGCATTTTTTTAACCACAGTTTCCCATTTGTCTTGTTTTTCTTTCCTTTTCTTGTTTGCACTCAGGCTTTCTCTATTTGTGCCCTCTCGTTTGGCCTTCTCGTTTGTTGCCATGGTCACAGTACCCATGCTTTCTCTGCTATTGGCCCTGATAGAATGGGTGGGTCAGACCAGCTCCTCCCCTCATCTCTTGCTCCGCCCTCGAGAGCGTGAACGGGACCCAGTGGCATCAATGCACTTCAACATTGCAGTGATCCATGCAGGCTCAACAGTTCAACAAGGGGAAGCAGGGACTGCAGCAGCTGCGGGTAGGGTGCCTTACCCAGGCTTCGGACGCGTCCACAGCAGCTTTGGTGAGAGTGTTGTCACCCAGTGGGGATCTGCAAATGTAATCTGGCTCCAGGTTAGTTCAAAAGGAAGCTGAATTGTGTCATTTTATAATTAGAGCCTAATTACATGTGATTAAATTAGAACTCAACTGAATCATAATGCTTTGTTAAATGTGAACTTAATGTGAACACAAAAGTGGAGTCAATATATCTTTTAACATTTATATCTTTTCCATTTACATCTAATGTATTCAGTCATTGTGGTGTGAATGTAAAGATGAATGTAAATTGACCACAGGTAAATGATAGCAGCCCAAGGACATTGCTTTCTCAACTATGTGACCTACTGGCATCCAGACCCCTTCAAGGACTCGTGTATGAAGATGAGAGACCCCTCCCGCTGGCCTCGGGCCCCCTGGCCCCCATGCTGGA
Source organism: Chromobotia macracanthus (assembly GCA_036877525.1). Taxonomy (NCBI): domain Eukaryota; kingdom Metazoa; phylum Chordata; class Actinopteri; order Cypriniformes; family Botiidae; genus Chromobotia; species Chromobotia macracanthus. Next base: position 9,906,603 of record JAZGTH010000015.1, on the reverse strand, counting down.
GTTCGTCTCAGCCCAGACCGGCCTCCCCATCGTTGCTGTGGGAGGGGGAGCAGGTCTGGGCAGGGTACCACAGGTATGGCTTATGTCAGAGCCTATACAGTATAAAGTTCCTTGCAAAAAGAGAGTTTGTTTTTTCCAGTGAAGTGCACTTAAAGGTAAATTAGAAATCAAGTGGTGATTATTCTCAATTTCATTCTCTGAGGCTAAATTTGGCTCAGCCCTATTTTATGGGTCTACCTCGCATGTCATAGCACAAATCTTCTAATAAAAACTAGTGCCAGCTAACTGAATGATTTCAAATACAGGTGCAATGTCTACAGATTGAAACTTGTTCTAGTTGAAGTATATTCCTGTAACCCTTTGAGATTTAGACCAGTGTCAGCAAAGTGACAAGTACAATTCCTCTTTAGAGCAGTCTTGCCCAGACAGATTGATTCTGAAGTAGACAGTAGCAGTCTATTCTTAAAATAAATAGTGTTTTTTTCTTAATTAACTATAATGTCTATGATATTTAATGACACAAGAAAACAAGACCACTAAACAAACAAGTATTTCTTACAAAACACCTGCCTGAACAATCTCAATGCGTAGTATTTCTCACCCATTAGCTGTGCTGAATCATTTGATAGTGTTGTTTTTTCTAAGAAGCCAAAAGAAAGCAATATTGGAGTTTCGATGCACTGTGGAATTTCTTGACAAACATTTCTCTCCGAGAGCTTTTGGTGTTAATGAGCTCCAACACTTGCTAGATAGTGTTTGGGTTTCTGCAGTGCTATAAGAGCAGTGTTTGTTAATGGTACTGCCTGAGGAGCACCGTTAAATGGACAGAGATAGGGTTGTCGTCTCTGTTGGGGGCTGATCAGAGCACACCGATAACTGTAGAAAGAGATGGCATTGCTAACATATCCATTTGGATAAATAGCAAGGGCAGAGGTCAGGCATTACTGCTGCAGGCCATATGGTATGGTATTTTTTTCTCCTTTGTTCCATAGTTTTGCAATTCCATTCGCTCGTCTCAGCACTGAGGTCAGGTATTTATAACGTACTGTTTAGCACAGCTTGGAAATGCAAACAAAAGCAAAACGACGCAAATGTAAAATTAATTTGCGTTTACAAATGTTTGTTTTTTTTAAGTGATTTAGTCTGCAGAAATTACTTTGAATCCTTTTGATGATGTTGCGTTGAATACTACACACTCCAATAAACACACATACGCTCTACGACACTGCAAATTAAGTTTCAATCTGTGCAACATACTCTTGTGACGATTAGAGACTTGCTAGAGTACCACCCTCCAGTTCCTACACTGGCTGCATATCTCAGAAATGCTTTAACGTGAAGAAACTGAATCCCTATGATGCTTTTACGCAGGCAATAAATAGCCTTCAGTCGTGGGAAATAATTTAGTTTTTTATCCTTAATTGCACTGCAGAAGACGAACTCTGTCTGTCTGCTGTTACCGTTAGAGAATGTTGCATAAGATACACTTCATAAGAAATTCAGTTCCCATGATGCTTTATGCAGGGAATGAACTGACTGCAGCCTTCAGTCTTGGGATATGTAGTGAGTTACCCTTTTTATTCCTCTGCAGGAGACCGGCTCAATCTTCTTGCAGTTCAGCTCCTCCACCACACTCCAATTGGAGGTGATCTTTGAGGTGCTGGAGGAGTATGATTGGACGGCCTTCTCGGTGGTGTCCACACGTCACCATGGTTACCAGGACTTCCTGTCAGTGGTAGAAGGTTTGACCGACGGGTCATTCATTGGCTGGGAGAAGAAGAGCATAGTGATGTTGAATTTAACCGATGACCCGGGAGGAGCACGTACACGGCGACTGCTGAAAGAGAACGAAGCACAGGTAGAGAGAGAGAGAGAGAAAGAGACTGAGAGATAAGGTCAATGTGTTCTGCCTCACTTACGCACTCATTTATTTAATCATTCACTTATGTTTCCTCCCTACACCCGACATCATTTCCTGTCCTTAAGCATTTTTATCATATGCCTTTGTGTCCTGCTGTACAGTGGCTTGTGCACCTTTTTTCTCTGACCTCTCGCTGTCCTTTCCCTCATTCCCTTTGCCATCTCCACCTATATTTGTGTAATATGTGTGCTGCAGGTTGTCCTCTGTCTCCCCCTGGCTCCAGGCTGTTATTGTTCTGTGTATGTGTGTGTTAGGGCGTTATTGTGCCTTGTGGGTCCAGGTACACTGATGTCAGTGTTAATATAACACAGAGCCTGTGGCGATGCAGCCCAGTGCTGTATGCATTAGATTCAGTCTTCAGTGCTTCTGCTCAATTACACACACACAAACTTACACACTGGAATAACTATTACACAAATGCACCAGAACATAAACTACACATTTATTCACATAAACTTGTAAAAATGTGCACACACACAAAACACAAATGTTATTACTTAAAAAAGTTACCTGTATAGTTTCAATGGCTTCTGTGGAACAGTTTAATTAACCACTTTCAGTAAAATGAAAATGAATAAGGACTTAGCCTACAGCCTTCAAAATGCCTGAGGGGTAGATTATCAGTAAATAACAAATATTTTTTTGCTTGTTTGTCCTGGATGTTGGATTTTGTCCTTATAAATGGATATTGGCCTTATAAATGATTGTTCTCATTCATTGTATGGGATAGAGGTGCTCAGATATTCTGCTTAACGTGATTAGCTTAAATCTTCGGTCCCAACATCATTACCCTCTAGCTGCTCCTCTCTTAAGACATTTCTGGCTGTCACATGTTTATCTGGAATACTCCAAATAGATATCTCCTCCTCCCCTTCCTCTTATATTTACTTCTCTTCTTCTGTTTCTACTCATGATCTCTTTCGACCTCTGTGTTTTTGTTTGCACTCTGTTGTTTTGTCTGCTGCTCCTGCTCTCCGGTTTTCATCTTCGTCCTCTTTGCCCTCGCTTCACTTTAGGTGCGCTTGTTGTACTGCTCTCAAGAGGAAGCAGAACAGGTGTTCCATGCTGCCTGGGCAGCTGGTCAGGCCAGTGCCTCCCATATATGGTTTGCTGTGGGTCCGGCTCTATCCGAACTGGGCCTTACCGGACTACCCAGTCGCCTCTTTGCAGTCAGGCCACAGGGCTGGAGGGACGAGCCCCGCAGACGTATCGCCCGTGGGGTGTCCATCCTAACCCATGGAGCTGTTGCTCTGCGCAAGGACTACGGAGCAACTGGAGGGCCACACTTTGTCACCAACTGCCAAACAGATGGGAACAGAACGCAGAGGATTCGCGGTAGAATGAAGTAAGAGACAGTTCTGGCTACTGGTACAAGATGAGACTTGTATGTTCTGCCAAGAGCACAGAGAGATACAAATTGACTCACCAAGCAGCACAAAACTTTGCTGTACTATATAAATATATGTCTAAATAAAATATTTGTATTATTCTGTACTATAGAAAGCCATTTAAGACAACATAAAACTGCATCCGCAATGCATGTAACTAACAGTGTGATAAATTTTCAATCAGTGGGAAATAATGCAGGGTAGGATTTAAATTTTATCCGTTGGGATTTGATTGTATTGTATAAATTAGGGTGTGACAGTGTCTGGGAAGGAAGCGATATTTAAACCCAGATGTATTCAAAGCATACAGTTTGAATTGAATATGATGAGCTTAATAGACAGTGTAGCTTGCAATAATGTCAAGTCAACAATTTCTATTACTGTGTTTTAGCTACACTCAAAAGCAAACGTACAGCATGACCAATATAGTCAGATACAGGTAAGACTCAATCTGAATAATCAATCTAATTGATGAATTCTTCACTGAATCAGTCAGTGTGGTTACAGAACCTTTATGTATAGATATATAAATTCTGCAAACAGTGGTCTGTGATACAATTAATTTATATTATTTTTACAAGTTGTGCAACAGATTAAATCTTACGAAAATGTTATTTTTTAATCATAAGCATGCAGTAGCATGAAGTAAATAGAGACCTCATGTTGTTCTTTCATGTTGTGTGTAGATTAGCCATACTTAGTTCTGCCATAAGAGTGATGGACATGGATACTGTAATCATGGTACAGTAAATTATACTGCCTGGTCTGGATTATCACTACAAAGAGGGAAATTCCTGTATTTTTGTTCACCCTGAGAACTGTGTTTAAAGCTCATCTCATTTAGCATTAACCTTCAACTTTTCAGCTTTGGTGCATTTATAGTAAGTCAGTTTATCCTTAATAGCACACACACTAATGAGAGGGAAAGTGCTGCACCTTTGGGGCACAGATGTCCTTTACTCTTCCACCACAGGGACGGGTGGGTGGGGGGGTGCGGGGTGTTTAACATGCCCCGGTGTATGTGGGTGAGAGGGATGAAACAGTAGCAGCACATCAGACGATGTGCTTATACTGCGAGCGAGCAATGCATGACAAAACCATTATAATCAATGCATCTGCCTACACTGCAAGCGTGTGGCAGCTTCAGTGATTGTAATGGGAACATTATAGCTTTGTCATGTAAGGGCGATCAAGTGGATACAAGAATAAGGAGAGAAAAGACAAACTGGATGTGATGAATTTTGAGAATTTATGAACAACAGCCAGAATGAATGAAGGCATTGTTGACTAATCACATAGCATGTAATAGTGCAAGGCAAGTGATTTACTGAGCAAAGAACATCAATGCAACACCCACGTTACATCTTTGTGACTCAACATGCTCATTACACATCAGCTGCTTGAAAAGGTATGATGAGGAGCAGAGATTCACCTGTTTAGTGAAGCTGTTGTAACTGTGGTTCGCAAACAGCTCCTGAAATAAGGAGGTACACATGCTTCTCTGCATTTGAGTTTTTTAATTCCAATGTAAAATCATGTTGTCTTTGCATTTGATGTTCACCGAATTTCACAAAGTGAACATCAAACATCAGATGTTGTAAAGGTTCCTGGCACAAAGGTGCAGCTTTAATCTTCTCATTAAAACTGGCTCACTCAGATCATTATTTCAGTAAAATTCAACTTCAAGGCCATTTGTTTACTCTGAACCATTTAGTATGATTTGCAGAGAGATCTTGAACATGATAGGTGAGCATTATTCTGTTAACAGAGTAATTAGCCAATCACAGTGATGTAAAGGCATTTTGAGGGCTTTACACGCACTTTGATCTTGTAATATTTGTATATATTTGTAATATATATAGAATTTTATTTTGTTCTCATCCTCACTTTGAGACACTTTATTGCCTGCATCTTTGGACAAAACAAACCTGTTTGATAGGTAGGACTATGGTTTTGCATGGATCTGTTTTAGTAAATCCAATTCAATTTCAATGTAATTAATTTTATATGGGTAGCATTTTTTACAAGATATATTGTTACAAAGCAGTTTTACTGTAAAAAAAGAAAAATAAACTGGGGAAAAATTGTAAAAAAAAATTGTAAGTGCCTTACAACCTCCCAGTGAGCAAAAGCAACAGTGGCAAGGAGAAACTCTCTAAGATTTTTAAGCAGATAAAGAAGAAATCTTGAGAGGAAACAAGACTCAGCTGGAAGTTCTCTCTCCTCAGGCTGAAACCAGAGGTTATATTAACTTAAAAATCCATTATTCTCAATTCCAACAGTAAGAGATGCTGCAAGACACTACAGTGAAGAAGGAGCAGTATGAACTTTGAAGGCAAAGCCCAAAATCTGACTAAGTGAGGTGAATGAGTAGGAATTTGAAGAGAAAAATGAGATTACGAGTGTGGTCAAGAGGAATGATTCACAGGAGGGAATATAGTTTCCAATGAAAATTGATTATTAATTTAGGTGACCAGATTGTAAAAACCTCAATCTGTGTTGTCAATTTTACATTGCAGAAGCTTAATACAATTTGAGGAAAACATAAGCTTTCTCACCCTTCTATGCCTTAGAACAAACGTTATGCTGTGAAATATAATAAAAAATAATGTTGCCAATAACATGCAATATCCTTATAAAAAATAGCTATGCATGTTTGTTAATTACATACTCCTTATGTCACATCTTTTTAAACAGCTTGCATTTGGGCAAGTGAGTGCTGCGTGCAATGCCTGGTATGTGCAGAGTGGGTGTTGAGCTACTAACTACGAACAGCCAGATCAGTCACCAGTTGTTGTTACAGACCTCATCATTTACAAATTAAACAGTGCTTGTCTTTATCACACAAAATGCTCATATGAACAGAGCAGAGTTTTCCACCTCAAATTTGCTCACCCAGAGAAATTCTTAAGTGTGCAGTCTTTTCATTGTGCCAAAAGCATATTGGATTAAAGATAAAAAGATTAATTTGAAGCAGTCAGAAAGTACGTCACGTTTTAGATTTAGGCACCGTTCTGGGTATTTTACTGGTTTAGATTAAGTGCACAACTGTCTGCTTTGATTTCATTGCTGAGGGAAATAAAATGGTTACCTTCTCTACACTCTCGCAATCTGACCTAATTAGAGTGTTTGTGAAGTGTTTGGTGTGAGATTTCCACTTTGACGTTTCCTCAGAGTCTTTTGTACTAATTCTTTCTGGGTGTCTTCCATCTCAACAGATTCTTTCTGTTTTGTTCTGTCTGCCTTGCAGGTATTTCAGTAATATCACTCTCGGTGGGCGGGACTATTCCTTTAATAACGAGGGCTACCTAGCCAATCCCTTTCTGGATGTCATCTCCTACACGCCCGGGAGTGGCTGGGAAGACGTAAGAACTAATCAGAATTCTATTTCTGTTCATTCTTGTGTAACCGCTGTTATGGATTGGTAATGTCCGGGATGAAAAGCAGCATTGCAGTAGCCATGCTGAGCACTGCAGTGCTAATGCGCCAGAATGGGTAAAATGGCTTAACATTTAAAGTATGTTTAAAAGAGGACCGCATGTCATTTTGAGCTCTTTATGAAGTGTTCCCCTGTATTGCATGCTATTAATTATGTATGTGGCTTCTTCATCTATGAACAATATTAAGGATTGTAGCAGTTGAATTTAAGTATAATGACAGCACATTAGTTTAATAAAACATACGATTTGCTTCGGCATGACTATCATAATGATGTACTTGCTGTCTAAGAGCTGAAAACCTAATGTTCCAGTTTGCAGCAGTGAGACATGTATAGATTAAAGGTTTTAAAATGATGCAACTTGACACAATACTCATTTCAAAAACAATTTCCCATGACAGTTTATAGCAGAAAAAGCCTATTACAATTAACTCTGAACAATGTATCCCTATTGTGAAAGAGAGAGAACGCTGTTGACTCTGCACTTCTGCTGTACTGCACACAGTACAGCCCTGATGATATAAACATATAATTAGAATTTCAACAGGATGTAATGTAATTAGTATGTTCATATTCGACCCTGTTATCTGTACATATCTACCCACAGTATATTATTATAATGAAAACAGTGGGATTAGTAATGCTTCTCTACATTATTAGCTTAAGGCATTATTGTCAGTATTATAAAACAAAAACAATAAATAGGAAATGATTAATTATGGGATGGTTTTAGATGGGAATTTTAGGTTCTCTCCACGCCACTTCCTTCAAACAGCTAATATTTTGTGTGTGTGTGTCTGAGTGGAAAAGAAATAAATAAGAAAACGTACATGAACTCTCTAAAATTTATCAATATCTTGTACTGAAGCGTACTGTAGGTGCCACATGGGATGCCGTTGCTCTACATTTCTCCCGCAGTACGCCACTGTCGTGAGACAAAATAAATGGTAGTAAATCCAACCATGTTAGAGTAAATAACCATGAATGTCATATGTATGCAGGTGCCACTTATCACAAATCTATGCCATAAAACAGAATTATTAATATTTACATTCCACAGAAACAAGTGTGGAGACTGAAAATTGTAATCCCTGGCAGCATTTGCATTCTCCACCTCTACGATCTGTTAACAGAGAAAATGACAGTGGATTATGTACTTGGGAGAAATTTGAATTCCTCTGGGCACTATTTATTGACATTGAGCCGTAACAGCAAAAAGTTCCAATGTACTCTGAGGGTTAGTTTTTTGCTGAGCTTTGTAGCTTTTGGCAATTCATTTACAGGCATGCATTATTCTCAGTGTGTTCATTAACACAACGCATCTTAAGATCAATGCTCATTAGTGATTGCAATCGTAACAGCAGTTCCTTCTAGAGAAACAGGATCACGCTAACAGTCCACGGCAGGAGAGTAAGAGGATGTGTGGGGATTGTGTTGCCCAGGGCGTCTTGAAAGGTCGAGTGTTTATCGTTTGTTTTGTTGATGTTCTTGTCTAGGCTTTGTAAGGTGCCAGCTTCTGAGCTCAGCCCAGCTGCCACTGTTCTGCATTTAGTTTGTTATGAATCTGGCCAGCTGTCATTCATTTCCTTTAAGTCTTGCATCGTCTAGCTTTTGAGTGTTACCAGAGTTCTTCTGTGACTATTTAGTCAAGTAATGGTACAATCAAAATCAGTGTTTAGATTTATGAAATCAGTGCTCTAAGGGAGAATAATCGTAGTGCCACTTTTGCACATGGTATTTAATCGGTAAAACCTAAATCGGTAAAATCTTATTTACTAACTACTCACAATTCAGTTTAATTGCATGCTAAATGTGCTGAAATAGTGACATAAGTATTTAATTAAGTCATTATCATTAATTTCAGGACAAACATGTTCCTGTCTGTGTAAATCAGACTCATTATAAAGACTGCCTCTTAGTCACAAAACTGAACGCTCTTTGCCTGGTGCAATTATTGTTGCGCTATTACCATCCACAGAAAATGGGCGGTAAACTGAATTTTATTTAAAAGAGACATATATACATTTTCTAGCGATTATGGCAGCAGTAATTCATCAAATGATGGAGAACACTGTTACAACCAGGCATATATCCAGATGTGCGGCCTAGATGAGTGCACTTAGCATTTTAAAGAGCCATTTCAAGTAGCTGGACTGCAGTGGTGAAGTTATGCTGTACAGTCCCGGTTACGATGTGGTAGGCTGCTCCATTCTGCACAATCTAGAACTCAGACCGGCCTGCAAGATGGAGAATCGCAATGCGCATTCTGAACGTTAAGCACCAATTTTGTAGGCACGTTTGTGTCATTACAAATGTGCAGAATTTACATAATTGATTTGCATAATTGCTTTAGTGAATCGGGTGCTAAAATAAAGCAAACAGTGAACGCAAATAAACGCTGCAACTCGTTCTTGGCAAATTCCCCCCTGGAATAGCTCAAAAACCCAACAAACCAAACTTATGATGATGCAACAGCACGCCAGGGGTTGCAGGATGCTTGTTCCGGCTGCGGCATCTCTGTTTCATTTGTAGATGCGTTCTGGAAGTGAAATGCTGTACTGCACACATTGAGAAGTGGAGCTCTGAATGTGTTGGTGCTTCATAAAGTCACAGTGTCTTTGTGATTCACATAAAATATTTAATAGGGCACCATAATGTACATTTAAAAGGGTTCCATGCTGACTATAGGAGGCTTTCGATTTCCATTTGTTTAAGAAAGATGCTCTATTAAAACTTGATGTTCGCTGTCTTTGTCTTCGCTGTGTTTTTGTCCCTGGGTCTCTTAAATGCATTCTGTCTAACACAGAGTAGACAATGGATGTGGATGACTCATTTTGTGAGGCCTGTTGTGCTCAAAGCACTTTATGTGATGGCTTGACATGAAGCATTTATAGCCATTTAACAAATAAAGATCAGACTAACTGGTACAGTACTTTTGATACCATCACAATAACAATATTTAGGCAGTCAGAAAGTAAAAGTAAAATTTCAGGATTCGCAATACCAATTTCAATACCATAGCAAAACTAGTACTTTATTTAGTTCATTAAATATATTATACAGTAAGTATAACAGGAAGTTTTATAGTGGCACTAATATGGGGCTACAACAGCAATGGGATGCTTTTCATAGTACTGTCACTCTGCCACAGTAGCAGTTGAAATTATACTATGACAAAGTTATTGATTTCCTCAGCGGACATGTCACGGCAGATACATGTTATCACACACTGTTAGTCGCGCTATGTCTGTCAATCTCTCTCACACACATTCTGCCTTCTTGTTACTCCATTAACTTCTCAGGAACAGTCAAAGCTGACATTGCTAGAGCTAACGTGGTGTTTTCAAATTAGTATCAGAGGCTTGGGCACATCTTATGAACTAGCATCTAAATCCAAAGAGTAAGAAAGTAGTTCCACATGCAAGATTATTTTTGGAAGGCTACTTGGGTTTTCCTTATTTAAATTTAGTTGAACTGTTGTATAGGGGGAATATACATTCACAATAGGCTGGATATTAGCTTGCAGTGATGTATACTTTATATGGCCGTAATGCATTTTTGCACCTGATTGTTTTTATATAAATATTCGCAATTCAAATCGAAACAATGATTTGTAAACTTTATTTCTCAGTTAACTCATTACTACAGCTTCAAGTTTTAAACAACTTTTTAAAATAATTATACAAATAAACAGTAAAAAACCAAATTACTACTATTTTAACAAAAGTCTTTGGATTTACACTGCAAGGCTGAATGCTTAGACCATTTTGACATGTATTTTTGTGTCCCACCTGTTTACAATCATGTTTTGATTTTTGTGTTAACAGTAATACCTTGCCAAGGTGGGCATTTTGACCAAGGAATGCATTTGATCGCTCAAGTGTTCAGTCACATTACTGCGCAACACAAGCTTATGCGGGCATTCGACAGCAGCCGCCGTCAGTCTGACAGCAGTTGGATAACAAATTGAGTCGGCATACGTTTTTTGTATTGACTTTGTGTAAAGTACTGGTACTTCTGACACTGTTAGTCCACAAGGTTCTTACAAATCGATATATATCACAAGGAGACGTTACAAAAAATGAAATGCCAAGTGAATTTCTCTTTTGTACCTGCCAGAATGTGTCCATGTGTGTTTATGCTGTGAAAACCTGCCAGTGGATTTGCAAAAATCGCACAGGGTAAAAGCGACTGGTTTCATCCTCGCTCTAGCTGGCTCTGAGAGCGACATTTACAGGCATGGGGGTGTCACGGTAGTGTGTTTGCATTTCACCCTGTGAAAGTATTATCCCTCCCTGGGGGGTTGGTGTTTGATCAGGGCCCTGCTCTACCTCTGCCTGCGTGAGGCTCTGCCCCCTCAGCTTGTGCCCAGATCTCTGCTACACCGGCTCTTTGTAATGCGCCGCAGGATTCCTGCTTCTTCAAACATGCTTCAACGCATGCTCCTATTTCGGGCGTTTTGTCGGGCCAAATACCGATGCAGTAAAGAGTTAAGATGTCTGGCTGCCATTGACAACGATTGGCTGTGGAAACTGAATGCATTTCAGATGGTTAAAAAGGTGGGAGATAGTCAGAAATGTTCTGGAAAAAAATGAAAAAGATCAGTGGAGAGAGAGAGAGAGAGTATTCAGAGACGAGTGAGAAAGAAAAGAAGCCCAACAGCACGTTTCAACACATTAAGGATTATTATAAGGGCATGACACTAAACACTGTACATCATTAGCATTTATATCCCTCAAGCAGTATCAAAAACCCACTTGTATACACACTCACACTTACCTTGCCCGGCTGTTCTACTTTCTGACATGCCATGCATTTTTTATAAAGCTGTTCAGACATCCTTAATACAAGAGAATGTCACCTGTGTGGATGTGGCTGGGTCTTTTTCTGTGGTGGATTGCGGGCTGACGCTGTCTGTCGGATGTTCACATAAGCCAAGAAATTCAACATTCCCTTCCTGTTCCCTTCCACTGCTGCCCTGTGAGGCTTGCAGCCTCCGGGAGCCACTCACAGGAAATGGATTTTGGGTTAACAGACTGTAAAGGTGGATGTTTGAGAGGCAGGGGAGGCAGATGAACAGGGAGACAAATGGACAGTCAGAGAGACCTAAGCAGACAGATTGATGAACAGAGAATGAGACAGGGACCAGGTGATGTCGTGGAATCATTTTCTTTTTTCTAATTTCCAATGATCTGCCCCGGATGGGTTTGATTTCAGGTCCTTTGTAGCAGAACAGACAGAAGTGGGATAACTAGCGCAGCGAGACCAGTGCTTGCAGGAATTCACGTGCTGACTGCTGCCATTTCCTGCTCTATTCCTTTCAATTAGATGCCTCTGCTCTGATCCTGGGCTAATATGTAAACTCTTCTAGCAGCAGCCACTGGCTGATATATTAGAGTCATGCACACACAGTGTATGTGAAGTATATTTATTCTCTGCCTGCCACAGACACTTTAACAATTTTTCTGAGAGCCGAGCATCTTTTACTGTATCTGTGGCTTGTGAATGGCTCTTGAGGGCTGCTTTGGTGCTGATAGCTGCCACTCTCTGCTGGTGTGTCAGTGAGGGTCCTACAGCTCAGTGCTACTAGTAAAGTCTGAGGGTAGGGATATGTGAAGTTTGAGTGTATGCTGCTCACAAACTGCAGAGAGGTTGTAAAGAAATAGTTAGCCCCCAAAAAACCCAAATCTGTCATTTTAAACCTGTAAGCTGTTTTTTTCTGCAAAATACACCACAAAATGAAAAGGATTTTACAAATGTTTTTATCCATACAATGACAGTTCAACTGTCAACACACTATAAAAGTACTATAGAAATAGTCTGTGTGACTTGTGTGCTATATTAAATTTAATCCTCACCTCAGTGAAGCAGTGATGGTTGACGTTATTGACGTTATTGACCTTATTGATGTTATTGACCTTATTGATGTTATTGACCTTATTGACGTTATTGACGTTATTGACCTTACCTTATTTGGGTTTGATTTGTTCATCACAAATGTGTTATCAGTCAATAATGACAGAATTTTCTTTTTCAGGTGATCTGTCCCTTAAAGTTGAACAGTATTTATACTCCCTATCATGAATTGCTTGTTTTTGCTTTATCTCTTGTGGATATAAGTCTGCTAAACAAATCTAAATGTCAATTATACTAGTCACACAAACACATTTGTAATTTGTGAAGAGATGAAATAACCTGACAACTTTGTCTCAGTTTTTTTAAGTGACACAACATGTATGAATTACACTTTCTCTGATATATACAGTGCTACAGGTCTTAGTTTTCTTTGTATAATTATGAGCTCGGTTATACTGCTGTAGCTTGGCTTGACATGTTTTACCCCATGTCTGTTTTTCTCAGACTCATAACCTTTCCCTCTGTGGTCCGTCACTTAGCCAGTCTTAGCTTAGTCTTCGTAAAGAAAAATCTACTCATTCCCCAGTGAGTTAAAAGGGCACAAGACTGTTTTAGAGAGCCCTCAGCTGTAAGCTCACAGAGAAACATAGAAGAGATAGTCTTTCATTTTTCACCATCCTTTTCCACTTTATAAGATTATTCAGTGAGAAAAGCCATTCCTATCTGTAATCCAGCCTCAATGACTCCTTTGGAACTGTGTGAAATGGCTGAAAAGGATTTGACCTCTGACTTCAGTGTCAGTTTTATTTATGACAGGTTGTCATGTTTATACATCATGGTCTTTTTTTGTTAATATTTCAATTTATTTGACACACATCAGCCTCTGACCCTCGGCCACATGTTGTGTGTGGTCTTAGGTAGGATGGTGGGAGAATGGGGTGTTGCGTCTGAGATACCCTGCTTGGTCTCGCTACGGTCCCTTTCTTCAGCCGCCTGACGATGCCCAGCACCTGAGGGTCGTGACCCTGGAGGAGCGTCCTTTTGTTATCGTGGAGCTGGCAGACCCTGCATCTGGAACCTGCATCAGGGACTCTGTTCCATGCCGGAGGCCTCTTAATGCCACGTTAGTACTGATCATACCGTCACTGCCCTTTCTCATGAATCTTTCATATGGATAAAAAAAGATTTGTTCCAGTGGGATTTAAGAAACCAAGTGTCATGTAGGGGGTTCAAATTAGGGCTGTCAGCCTATTAATTTAACACAATTAATTAAAAAAATATTCATTTTGTCCCCTGACTTTTGTTAATTCAGTAATAAGGGATTTTCCTACCTTGGAGCAGCTCAAAATGCCCCTTCATGTTTTGCAAGTCTACAGTCAAACTACTTTTACACTGGCTTTAGTATTGCGTCAATAGCACAAACAATACATTGATTTGTAATCATTCTAATCAAATGAATCCATTCGTAGCTTTATATAGTAATAATATAATGTCTTAAAATGATCTTAATTTGGGGTATTCATCAATAATTAATATGCAGGTAATTATTTGTCACGTCATTAATTCAGTTAAAATTTGTAAACAATTGACAGACCTAATATCACGGAATTGACAGGGCAGGAACTGGAGTCTCAACCCCCCTTTGAAGGTGTATAAACTTTCATTGAGAGAGGCCATAAGAAGGACCTGTTTCCCTTCCTTCACAGAATCTGGCCAACTGTTCCCAAGTCATTTGTCACATTCTTTCAATTTTGTCTTTATCTCTGTGTCTCTCACTTTTTTTCAAGGTATCACACTAAAGTTCCAGGGGCTAGACTCACCTATCTTAGTTTTGCAATCGATCACTCGTTTCCTCACTCACTCTCACTCACTCTACCTCTGCCTCTCATTTTGTCTGCCTTCTGGCAACTCTGCTTATGGTTAGCCATCATGTTGCTTGTCAGTCAGCACAAGCTCTTGCTATGTACACATGCCTCTATGGGTGCTGCTTCACTTGCTTTTTACACTACTCATGTGGAAGTCTGTGTGTCTCATTACATCATCCTCAGTTATATCACTCAAACATACCAGAACAAAATACAACTCAGGCCACTTTGTCTTTTCCCATTTCTTTTAGTCTTTCCTTTTATTTCCCCTTTACAACTCTGTCAAATTGGTAACACAGCTTCTCTTGAATTGTGTTTACTAACATCATAGACAGAATCTTTTTATATGATTTATATAAATTGGAGTTTTGTGACTTTTAGACCATGTTTACTAGCTTTAACCCATCTATATGCTAGTGTACTAGTATTTAGCAGTCCTTAAGCAGACATATGCATTTAAAGTTTACAGTGCTTTACTTCTGTATAAACAAATATACTGATGATTCATGTACAACAGATTTTTGCCCAGTAAATGCTGTGAAGAATTAATGTCCCTCCCCTTATACCAGATTTGTGGATGTGTTAAAAACTAAAGCTTATTGGCTATTAAAAATAAGGACAAACTATTTAGGACATCAACCCCAAACATCCAAATTCAACAGAAACTATATCAACAAAGAACAGAAAACTTGTTAAGAGATTTTATGGGGTCTTTAATGCTAATTTAACATTCTCTCTTTCTGATTACAGTGCACTTCAGGAAGGTGTAGCACCCGTAAAACAGTGCTGCAAGGGATTCTGCATTGACATCCTTAAGCGATTAGCTAGAATTGTGGGCTTCACCTATGATCTTTACTTGGTGACCAATGGTAAACATGGGAAAAAGATCGATGGAGTTTGGAACGGAATGGTGGGAGAGGTGAGCGAGGCTTTATGCATCTTTAAAGGGGACATGTTTGTTGTATTCCCATCACCTCCTTTATTCACAGCACTGATGAGCAAGTGCCCTGGATGCACTGTCAGCAATATCACTGAAAATACTACTGCACTTGCATATGTAACTACAGGCATTAGGTAGGGACAGGACTACAAATTAAAGGCAAGACTGCTATTCTCTTTGGTATTAGTGCTCATGATGATCAGGCACTAGGATTATGGGATAGATGATATATTGGTGCAGTGTGTGTTTAAAGAAGTTGCAGTGTAAAAACAATTGAGAGTTTAAGAAACAGCTGCGAATGGAACGGCTACACCTAAATGGCTAAACCGCCATAGCCAAGAACGCAAACCATTAACAAGAAAGCAACCATAAACATAATGACATGTTGAGGCATTCAGTCATTCACTAAAATACAAAAATGTCATTTAAAAAACCAAGTGAAGGGTTGCTTTTGCCATTAAATGATAATATACTGTTAGAAGAATAATTTCTATTGTTGTATGATGCTTATGCTAAGTGTAAAAACCTAGATTTACCATATAAACAGTACTTACCTTTAATCACTTCATTTCTAACATTAATGTTGGGGCAATGCTGGCAACAGCGGACATATTTTTGTACTAACTGAAAAATCTTTAAGATAAAAACATACCAATCCAGATTACTTTAAGTGACTAATGGTAGAATCATATACTGACACAAATTGTCACATACCATAAAACAAAACATTTACTTAGTTATTGTCATGAAATAATGAGTATGGCAAACAAACTATTCTTCCGCCGTAGTCCGTTACAGTACAATGTCACAATGTAGCATTTAAAGTTGTGTAAAGTTGTGCCAGAATGCTGTCGAAGTTCTGTCAACAGCTGTTGCTTAAAGTCCCTGTTGTGAACATGAGAGCTCTGTTCCAAACCCTGCTGAGGTGTCTACTGCCTACAAAAGCAGCTTCCTTCTAAGAACCTCATACATAACTGATTTAGTGTGCTGCACTATATTAGCAGTATTAGCAACTCTATTTATGTAGTGAACCTGAAATATAAGTAGGTTTATAATGTAAATTAGATGTTCCTGTAGCTCAGTTGGTACAGCAGTGTGTTAGAAACCCATTAGTCATGGGTTCAATTCCCAGGGAGCACACACACTGATACAATATGTACTTTGACGCTACTCATGTGCATAAATGTAAATTTCTTTCTGCTCGTCTACAATTTTGGATGCATTTTCTTACTGAGCCTGTCGCAATGCATTCTGTAAAGCTGCCTTAAAATTTGGTCAAAGCCAGCTATCGAGAGTGGCGTCATATAAAGTTGCATACCATTTTAGATGGCCCTTACACTGGGAGTTTTCCTGTTATGCTGTTTCCTCTCTAGGCAGCTCACTAGGTTTTGAAACTGAACTGTTGTGTGCATTTTCTTCTGGCGTATGATAATGCGTGTGGAAGTGTGTGTGTGATGTGGTCTTTCTCTACACAAAGCATTTGAACCTGTAATTCCAGCATGTTGTGTGATGTAACACAGAAGTCACTTGTTGGCGTGTTTGATGACTGAATTCCCACCCGTATCTGCCGGCCTCCAGGACTACAGAAACACTCAGAACCCTTTTAACACAGCACCCAGGGATTTGGATAATGGTTCACAGACACACATACACAGAAGTGTGCAGACATATCCAAGACAGAGCCCTGAAACCAGTCAACAACGAGCTGTGAATGTGTGTGTGTATGACAGACAGGAGGTTGTTGTTTTGAGAAAGAGACCCTGCTGTGGTGCTCACACCCCTTAGTGATGCCTGTTCGAGACAGTTGCTAGGAAATGGAGACAGCTCTTTTCACTGTCTCATTCCGTCTTCATCTTTACCCTTCTGGTCTTAATGTTTCTCAATGTTTTTCTCTCTCTTTCTCCACCAATGCTCCCTGATTTTCCCCATCCTGTTTTTCTCCTTCTGTCCCAGTATGTGTCTGTCTTTCTTAACCATAGATTTGTTCCAAATAATGAACTAGAAGATGCCTTCTAAAGTAGCAAATTAACTGCATCTTGAGGAACCTCATAGGTGACTCATTTGTGACACTCTACAAAATTTAGGATGTTATACAAATAGTGCTCCTTACACACAATGAACAGAACAAAATTAAATATAATTTCTTATTAAAATGTTAAGCTATAGTCTGTTATATATCCATACTCAATACTTGTCACTATTGAACAAGTATATTTGTAATTGAGAAATTTCCTCTTTCTTCCACTGTTTTATTTCTTCAGTTTTAATATGTCAGTTTGTCACAATGCATTTTGTGTTTGTCCTATTCACAAGGGAGATATGCGATACTGCCTTTGACTTTGGCAAAATGAGGTGTCTAAGGGCCTTTTGAAATAGTGTTTGCATTGGGAGTGTGCCTGTGATGATTTAAAATGCTGCAGCTTGCTAGATTTTGGAACAGAGCATGCCATTCTCTCCCTCTCTTTCTCAGTATTTTCCCCTTCCTGTCTCCTTCTTTTGCTACTGGTCTCATCACTGCATATTTTGATGCTTAGCCAATCAGCTGTCAGTGCAGCCCCTGTAGGCGCAGTGCTAAGGGTTATTTTTTCAGGCTGTGAGCGTGTGAGTGCGCGAGAGGCTTTGATCTGCTATCTACGACAGGTCCACATTTCCCCTGTGCCCCTGCACTGGCCTGCAGCAGGACCGTGGCTGCAGCATGCTCGCCACAAAACAACTTCATCAATGTTCTTTCCACGGTCTCCACAGACCAACAAAAGCACAGGGTCACTTTACAAGAGGACACAAAACCCATCGCTATGCCACAGATGCAGAGAGGAAATGAGATTACCTGCATGAATCCAACACAGATACATGCACTCATATACAGTACATGTATGCACAGGCACATGTGTATCTCTCTGGAATCAATGCAGCATTCAAGCTGTCAAAAGAGCTTTGGAAAAGCCTGCAACCTGCATGTTTTCAGGCAATGACTCAACTCTGCACCGTCGCCATAGATCTTTTTCCTCTGCATCATGAGCTTTTCACACCAGTCAGGAATATAAAACAGAATGCTAGGAGAAAAAAGAGCTCAACTGGAAAGTAAAGATGTTAATGTTGTCCATTCTTTTTGGTATTCCTGGACATGCTTCTCTCTGTATGTGGGGATACCGTCTAGAGAATGGATAACCTGCCTCCTGTAGTGTTTATGTATGCAGGCTTCTTAGTACACTACCTGCCCCAGCAATTTATGGATACTGGAATGCGACCAGCATGTGGAATGAATATTAATTAGACATGGAGACTGATTCTCTGAATTTGCAGATAAACCACCTGTTACACAATGCATATGTCCCTGTATTCAGGCAAAACGCTGGTTCCATGCTGTAAACCAGTCTCAGTCGATGGTTCTGTTGTTAGCATCTGGTTTTTGATGTGTGTAATCAAATGCAGTGAGTTTTGTTTATGCTTTAAAGTGTAGAGGAACTGCACTTTCATGATTGAGCTTTGGTTCTCATGTAGGCAATGCAAGTTCAAGTCCGGCTCACTTCATTTCCCCACCAATCCTGTCCCTGCCTCATCTTCCTGTATTTTTTACTAGGTTGTGTACAAGCGAGCAGACATGGCTATTGGCTCCCTCACTATCAACGAGGAAAGGTCAGAGGTTGTGGACTTCTCTGTGCCCTTCGTAGAGACGGGCATCAGTGTCATGGTCTCGCGCAGTAACGGAACAGTCTCTCCTTCTGCTTTTCTCGGTGAGTTTGTGCCTCATCAATGTTTCACATTTGACTTTAATCAGTCTCTGCTGCATGTGATTATGATGTATGACTTTTCAGGTATTGGTGTGTATCATTTCAAAGCTCATCAATCAGACTTACAGTTCCCTTTCAAAATAAACTATTTATCACACTTCAGCAAGAAGCTCTATGTCAACATTCTTTATCAATATTATTTTATTTTAAAGTATACAAATTACAATTTTCAGAAGGATCTAAAAAGTAGGGGCATGTATTATAAATCCCATCATCCTCTTTTTCAGTATGATGGTTTTAAATTCCTAGTTGCCATGGATACTCAAGGAAAATACCATTTGAGCGTAAAAACTAGCGTAAAACTAAAGCCTAGGCTAAACTTTCTAGAAACATCATACAAGTTTTTGTCATACAAGTAGAATAATTAAGTTTAAAACGTTTATGCCAATTATAAATATATTTTGTTAATTGTTAGATAACTTTTCTCAGAAAGTTTATTTTTATGAATAATTATTTGCATATATGATTCTTGTCCTTGCTAAGGTGGACGTTGTAGGTGAGCTCCTGCCATAGTTGGACCGTTTCTATGTTCATTCAGGCCACTGCTTAGGCAGTTACCATTGGCACCTGCTTCATCTCAAAGGCGACAGTTTGTGTAGCTAGATACAATTTGTTTTTTTATACCACAGCAAAAGCAAAATAAATCTCTTTAAAATATCTCCCATTTCTAAAAGTGGAGAGACATATTCCCTACAGTTATAATACAATAGTTGCTTCACTCCTGGAATGTATGTTATCTCCGGTCTGCGATGAACACAAGCTAAGTAGAAAAAATGTTGTTGATATCTCCCCGTCTTCCCTCTCTCTGTCTTCTCTCAGAGCCCTACAGCCCTGCTGTGTGGGTGATGATGTTTGTTATGTGCCTAACTGTGGTGGCGGTCACCGTTTTCATCTTCGAGTTCTTCAGTCCTGTGGGGTACAACCGCAGCCTTCAGAGCGGCAAGAGTGAGTCTGCTGTTCTTTGACTCCATCCACATAACCTTTTAATAAGGTCAAATTTTAGTAGACTCCAGCATTGCTTAAAGAAGATAAATACGCGCAGTTGTTTTGTTGGTGAGTTTATTCAGAAGTGCTAATAGTTCAGCTCACCTCTGCTCTTTATTGGGCTAGGTGTGGTATAATTTCTGTGGTGCAGGCATTTTCTCCCATACTCATGTATAATAAAGGACTGCAGACTTCTCCTGTGCTCTGTATTCCTCTCCCTCCGTTACTTGTTCTCTTCATCGTCCTCTGGCACAAACACCCCTTCTCACTTAATCATCTGCACAGGAATGTAGAAATTCTGTTAATCACACTTTTGAGAGCCTTAAGGTTAGCTTTCTGTCTTTCTTTTTTCTGTCTTTTCATTTTGTTTTCTATTTTTCTCTTTTTTTCTCTTTTTGTTCTTTATTCTTTTTCTTTTTTCCTTTTTTATTGCTTTTCTTTTTGTTCTTAATATTTCTGTTCTTTTCATTCATTCATTCTTGCTTTCTTTTCATTCTTGCTTTCTTTTCGTTCTTGCTTTCTTTTCGTTCTTGCTTTCTTTTATTCTTTCATGTTAAGTAAGTGTTTTTACTTCTTTGGTAGATTTTGGTGGAATCTACAGTTAAATAGAGTTGACAGATCCTTTCTGTCAGGTAACAACAGGAAAAATAAGAATTTAAAATAAAATGCTTTGTAAGGATACAGTAATACTGTTTAGCTGGTGATACAAATCGCAAAACACTTTGGTAAAGTGCTTAAAAGTTCATTCTTTTTTCTTTCTGTTTCACCTGCTTTTTCTCTGTCAGAGGCCGGGGGTTCTAAATTCACAATAGGGAAGTCAATCTGGCTTCTTTGGGCTCTGGTTTTTAATAACTCTGTTCCAGTAGAGAACCCCAAAGGAACCACCAGTAAGATCATGGTTCTTGTCTGGGCTTTCTTTGCTGTCATCTTCCTGGCTAGCTACACTGCCAACCTGGCTGCCTTCATGATCCAAGAGGAATACATTGACACTGTGTCTGGCCTCAGCGATAAAAAGGTAAAGCCATAAATATTATTTAGAGCTCGATGCAGAATTAGCATGTGTTTATTAGTGGCCGTAGATGGACAGTGTTTTCATAATTCAGAATGTTGTGTTGACATTGATTCTAAAATCTATACTCTTTATGACCACTGAGACTGAAGCGTTATTGAAAAACTTTAGATTGACAGCAGTTTCAATTGGTAACTAAGTGAATGGAACAGCATGAAAAATCTGTATCTTTGTTTGTCTGTTGAGAAACGGGATGCTTTCAGAGTCCTATTAGTGACAATGGCACTTAGTTTGCCAAAAAAAACAGGTGGCGGTTAAAATTATAATAAACATGAACTTTAGAAATGGATACAGATTTTTACACAATTATGTAACAGGCTGGTGTCTCCTTAACTCCTGTTTTACATGACAAGCAGCATATCAGTAATAAAAGACCTTATCAAAGCTGACAAGAACAATAAGGAAAATTTATACTCAATCCTCTGCTAGCAGCCAGAGGATATAGTATTGATGTGTCTTGTGTGTCTTTCCTTGTGCTTGCGTTTGAATACAGTCTGCAGTGTTAAAGAGATCTGAGCAGGTTGTCAGCACTCGTCTACAGTGGATTTGTGTGCTGTTCAGTAATTTGGGATTTCTGACATGGAAATCTTCCTTTGCCCATGACTCTTTAGTGTTGACCTTGATTAATATGAAAGGACACTTGAGAAAACACACACAAGCAGACATACTATATAAGACTGAGTGTTGTACTGTGTTGTATTATGTCAACTGAATGTACCTCTGTGTACCACAATATAACTTATGTGTGTCACTTTGTGTTTTGTGGCATTGTTACAAAACCTGCTACAACAAATCCCCTCAATTAAAGCAATTTAACTTGAGGTGTCTTTTGTTTGTTCTGTTTGTCTCCTGCTCATTTTGTAATCTTTTTTAAATGTAAATAGTTTTCCCATCTGTTTCACTGTTGTTCTCTTTTGTTAAAAGCAGAAGGAACACAGTGTGCATCTCGGCATTGCTGCTTTCTATGTTGTTCACTGTTTATGATGTATTATATTCAGTTTTGACAGCTGCAGTAGCTTTAGACCGGTTTCTGAACCACATTCACTTTTATATATTTCATGTCATTCAGGTTTAGTCTTACAATGAATTGCTGCTATATTGTTTGCTCACTAATTACCACTTCTCATAAAAACAAACGCAGCATTAATTTCAGTCAGTCTTTCATCCTCTCAGTTCCAGCACCCGACAGAGCAGTACCCCCCTCTGAAATTCGGAACGGTTCCTAACGGAAGTACCGAGAAAAACATCCGCAGTAACTATCCAGACATGCACCAGTACATGATCAAATACAACCAGAAGAGTGTGGAGGACGCCATCTCCCACCTGAAGACCGGGTCAGTGCTGAGTTTCTTAATCAAACTCATCATCTCTCTCTCCATCACATCCTTTATTCTTTTCCCAAGCAGCAACATACATACATACGTACGTACATACATACATACATACATACATACATACATACACATACATTTCTAGTTTGTGTCTTATTTAGTTTCAGTGTAGTTATTATGTTTATATAACATTGTTATAACCCACAGTCTGTAAATGTAACATTATTTCTATAAATAATTTAATTATTTATACCATTACTGATTACTAAGGCATTTATGATTTTGCCGAAGTCTGTGAGATCTGATTCTTTTAAATACACCAATTTATGTGTGTTGTTTAAAGCTGTTTTATTGAGTAAGAGTTAGCACTTGCTTAATGGCAGTTTATTATTGTGATGTCATTACTTTCAGAGGTACCTGCCCCTAAACATCACCTACAGTAAACATACTGTGATTTGTTACACAAACCCCGCTTCCTATCTAATTGGGCATTGTTTTTATTTATAGAGCAAGAGTCCACGATGGTATAAGTATTATTGTGATGTCATCAATTTCAGATTTAACCACCCCTAAACATCAAAAAAAAACTCACTGTGGTTGTTTTACATGTCTGTCAGTCTCCTGGTTCTTGTCTAATTAGGTGGGGGTGTTTTGTTAGAGAGAGGCAGAGAGCACTACACTGATTGTAGAAGTCAGGCTTGGGAAGTTAATGAAATCAGAGAACCCAGAATTGATTAAAAATATGAAAACTAAAGTTTTTTTCTGTAATTCTATTTAGGTTTTATTTTCATACCAATTGTACACAATTATAGTTTCTGATTAGTTTTCCCATTTTTCCAACATGTTATCTAACATCTTGCTCTTTCTTACACCTCCCAACCCTGCGTAGCTTTTGCAAACAGGAGTTCCCGTATGATGTGTTTGCATGTTTTATTCCTCCTCCCACACTTCCTCTCTTCCTTTATTTATCATGAGTTGTTAATCCACACCGTGGCTTTCCTGAGCCTGTCATTTCCTTATCCAGTTTAAGCAAAAGTGATAATATAATGCCTCCACGCTACAACTTCTCACTCTGCTCTCTTTCTGTCTGTCACCTCCCTCCACATCTCAAACGTTCTGTCTGTTCTGTTCTTTCTTTTCAGCAAGCTGGATGCCTTAATCTACGATGCAGCTGTGTTGAACTACATGGCTCGTAAAGATGAAGGCTGTAAGGTAATGACCATTGGCTCGGGGAAAGTATTCGCCACGACGGGCTACGGCATCGCCCTAATCAAGAACTCCCGTTGGAAACGCCCTCTGGATCTGGCCTTACTGCAGCTGGTGGGCGATGGTGAGGGCCTGAAGGTTCTGTGTTATCAAAGATGAGCTAAAATCAGGGGATTGTATATAACTGTTTTTAGACTGTTGGGGTGGGGGGATTAAAGCCTTTGGGAGATTAAAGTCTTTTTTATGAATATTTAACAAGACTTCATTCATTAGACTGTACTGCTGCAACACCATCTTTCCAACTCCCTTTAGTGTAATCCAAATTTAGTGTAATTTGTCTTTGTGCTCTGGCTGCTATCAGGCTGTTTCCTGATTTAAAGGAGATCATAGCACTCTATTGATGCAAAAACAATGGCCATGTGTCACAAGCTTAGTCTTGGGAATGACAGAAATGCTGTGTGTGTCAGAGAAAAACGAAAACAGAGACATTGCGTGTGCTTTTGAGTGTATATGCTTCAGATTCTGGAGTGAATGTACTACACAGTCATTTTTTAAGCACAAAAAACTGTGCGCTGTTCACTAACTACTCACAGTCCAGTTAAACAATGTGCTAAATGCTTTAAAAATAGTGCTGTGCCAAATAAATTAAGTAATTGTTATAGTTTCATCACTGCTTTCAGTGTCAATTACACTCATTACAGATTGCGCTTTATTCACACAATTTTGCGCTATTTGCCTGCAGCAATTAACCTTGCGCAATTACCGCCCACAGAAAGCAGGTGGCAAATGGAATTTCATTTGAAAAAAGATGTTTGTATACATTTTCTGTTATCATGGCACCAGTTGTGGCACCAGTTGTTCAACAAAAAATCAAATGAGAGAAACGCATAAGCAGGCATACTTCCAAAAGCAGTTGCCACGTGTTTTTGTGAAAAGGTACGAATGTGTCCATTCCCGCACTGAAGAGGATAAGCTGCTGTGGATTTGCAGTGTTTGTGTGGAACGCATCTGATTCAGATGTGCTTGTCCAAGAACTAATTCTTTAATTGTCATTTATACACCCTCTTTCCTGCCTTCTTCAAACACACACACGTAAACACACTATCTCACACAGTGTTTTGTTTATCAACTGGATGGTTTGTTTGATTGCTGTTTAAATCCTCTTTGGTTTGTGATGTCTCAGAGAGAGAGACTGAGAAAATGTGTGTGTATGCCAGGTTCCCACAGTGAGATCGTCACACTGGTGCCAGGTTCCATTAGCTAACACCACTGTTTAACAGCCGAACAGCTTTACATGGCAAATGAGCGGTGACTTTTCTATTTATCTGGTTGGTGTTTGTTGAGGCACGGATATGTATATATATATATATATATATATATATATATATATATATATATATATATATATATATATATTTTTTTTTTTTTTTTTGAAATTGGTAAAGATTTCTGGTGGCCTCAAAATGTGGAAGTTGCTGTTTTATGTATATTCTTGTTAGAAATTGAATAACTCCAATAAGTGACACTCCAATAAGTCTTACTTATTTTAAAGTAACAAATTATGTGCAAAGAATGTGTAGTCTAGGCATATATAAAAGGTTTTTTGTGTTTCAGTTCGTTTTTAAAAATGGCAGACATTGCTTTCTTTAAAGATCTTTTTGCACACACACTCTTATTCGACACGTGTGTGCCTGTGCAGATGAGGTTGTGTGGAAAGCCCTTATAGGGAGGCACATATTACAGTATGCTAATTACTGACTGCTGGCGCATGCTTCCTAGACTAGAATAATTTTGCTTCATCAACATTAGAATGAGAATGATACCCAATGTCAAAAGTTTATTTACTGGCTTGTGAAGTTACAAAGGTGGCTTGTTCTGTATTAGCATATTCAGTTGAGAGTGCATTAGCCAATTATACATGACTTTAATAACACTATTCTTAATTAATTAAACTGTGCCAATTCAGTTCAAGAAATTAACTCTGAAGTCTGAGAGTGTGGGAAGACACTATGGACATGTAGAATTGTTTGATGTACTTTTTGTTGTACAACCACTACTAGTGAGTCAGTTGCTACAATTACAAATTGTACTTTTAGGTTTCTTCAGAGCTTTTATAAACTGCAGGCAGCCACTTGCCCATCTGCAGCCTTTTCATGTCTTTAAAACACTGCAGGTAACCTTATTGGTCAGCGCCATGTAAAAGCACTTCTTTCCTGCTAAAAGCACTGTGTTATTTTATCTCAGGGCCAACAGCTTTCTCTCACAGTGAATTTCTAGAATAGGTGTCCTTTAACCTAACCATTCCAACAACTCATTACAGAGCTCAGGGATGCCTCTGCACTTCCGATCTGTTTATAAAGGTGCTGACCTTTAAGGATGATCCAGGAGCAGTGTTTGCTTTAGCGTGATAGTGGTTTAGGTCAGAGTGGGATCAGAGGGGGCTGCACAGGGAACAGTGTTGGAGGTCACGCAGATGGCACCGACTGGCTGTCTGCCTGAGTTTAAAGACCTTGCTAAAGCATTAGCTGTTAAAATGTGCTCACTTAACTGTGCCAACCCACAGTCCCATTGCCAAACAGAAGCTGTTATGGCAGGAGCAGAGGTGTGAAAGTATGTCTGCATGTGGGTTATAATGTGCTCTTTTTTATATTTATATCTGAGGATTTATATTTGTTTATGTATGTATGTATGTATGAGGGTGGTTGTTTATTTATGAATTTACATGCAACTGTGTGTCAGCATATACATGTATTTGTGTGCATGTATACGCTCTCAGTATGATACGCCTGCTGAGTTTGGCAGTGGTGAGTAAAGTGGTTTGCCAAAGCCACGAGTCAGTGAAGGAGGTGAATGGACAGCGACGAAGCGAGGCAGCACTCAGTTCCTAGCCAAGCTTGTGCTGTTATCTGTTCAGGTCCCACGTGGGATTCAGCACCGCGATTCTCCGTCCCGCTTCACTGCTGCTTCTTTTGTGAAATGTTTTATGTGACGTGTCCACAGCATCTCATCTACATTGTGATTAATGCCTGCAGGTTGCGCTTGCGGTATAGTTTGTTTTGATTGCATAACAGACAGGCGCCATAACTCAGCCATTGTGAGCTGTCATTGACTGCGTGATGGGTTATGATGTGCTTTTATTATGTTGCATATGCAGAGTTAAATGTATGCCCAGCCTGCAGTGAATTATGTGTCACTGGTTTACGATGACCCATGCCGAGATAAGGTGTGCTGTTTTCCAGTCCCCTGTAAAAGGAGGTAAATGCAGCAGTACATCCCTCAGTCTAGTTGGGCCTGAGGTAATTGACAAGCTTGTCTTTCTGTAGATGGAAGGTGTGATTCTGCTTTTCTCTTGAGTTTGCAGCTGGCCTGACCATCTTCCAGCACAATTAAATGATTATGATCTCACCCTTTCACCCTTTCTCTTTCCTCTCTGTCCTCTTGTTTTTCCACCCTCTGCCTATCACTCCGTTGCTTCTATCTTATTTCATTTTCTGTCTTTCATGTTCCAATCTTTCACCTCACACATGCACACACACACAATGCACACAAACTGTCCTAATTCTTATCCTTTATTCCCTTTCAGCATCTGTCTTTATCCCTGTTTTTTACCTTCTCATTTCTTTGAATATAAGGGATGCTTCTGCTATTTGTCACAATGACAAAGTCACTCTTTTCCTTTTCATCAGCTTTTTATTTTTTTCTCCACATCCTCTCATTTCCCATGACACAATGCAGCAGTGAAAAGACAAAGAACTTTTTCTTCTCATTTACTCTGTGGAAAAACCTAGACTGTGCTAGCCTACGGGCCTCTCGTCTTCTCAGGCTGCCTGGTTTTCAGTCTTTTAGAATTAATAAAGACTGCCCCCTTTGATCAGCTTCTAAACTGACTAGTCACCTTGACAGCAGCGTTCCTTTTTCTCACAATGACATCTAATAATGAAAGCACTCCATTGCGTTCTCTTTTCTTGACCTCTCACCTGTAATATATTCAATCTAAAACTCAAAGATTTAAAAATAGCAACTGACTTAGCAAAGCATAAAGTGGAAGTACTGTACAGAGCACCTGCAGTTCTGTGCTTCGCTGTTCAAAGTAGCAGGAATTATTCTTGCATACTGTCTCTGCTCTGTCAGTCTGCCCTGTTATTCTTAATAGACAAAGACAGTTGGTCTCAATAGCTATAGTTCTGACTATTAGCTTTCATTTTATCCATAATGTACAATAGCTTAATATGGACGAGAACCAGCCATTGAGATGTGAAGGGGCATCTGACAGACATTTTAAACCAATCATAGTCTTGAATAAATGAATTTATTAACTTTATTTAATTTTTGGAGATTGCAATCACCTCTGGAGAAAAGTCATTATGATTTTGAATATTTGCCCATGCATATAGCTTTTTTGTGCATTTAGTTTTCATTTTTATAGAAAACTGGTGTATTGCATGTTTTAAGGAATTACATGATACATTTTATTCAATTACTATATTTAATAACATATATTTAATATAATTAATTGTGCCAACATATTAATTTCTTTCATTGCAAAATGTTAATGTTTTTGAAATTAATGCCTTGGACTGAATAATGAGAAAAAGCAGCCAATAAAAGCCCAGCATAGAGTACATAGAAACTCCTTCAGTACTGATTAAAAAGCATCCCAGGTTAGATTTTTTAGAAGTGTTTTTTTTAGATTTCTTAATATAATTCCCAAGGTTCCATTTGTCGTGTTTAATAGTTTGGATAAGTTTACTATTATCCTAAAATGTGCAAAAAATAATAATAATGACTGAGTGACCCTAAACTTTTGACCGGTAGTGTATATGTGTATTGTGTGTATAATGCGAACAAGGAGAGTACCTTGGCAAATGTTTTTGTTTCCCAATTTGAACACTGTGTCTTGAACACTGAACAATGTTTTACAACAGATATAATTTAGGTTTAGCATCTGGGAAAGTCACTACCATACTGTATTCATGCATGTTTTATTGACACATCTGTGCCATGTAAAGTTGTCTTATCACTTATTAAGTGATCAAGTGAGTAATGTTAAATGCCTTGTTTTATCTCTCCTTTTATTTCTAGATGAGATTGAAATGCTAGAGCGTCTCTGGCTCTCAGGGATCTGTCATAATGATAAAATTGAAGTGATGAGCTCCAAACTAGACATAGACAACATGGCAGGTGTGTTTTACATGCTGCTAGTGGCCATGGGTCTCAGTCTGCTGGTCTTCGCTTGGGAGCACCTGGTGTACTGGAGGCTGCGGCACTGCATGAGCAAGATGGGCCAGTCCGGCAACCTGGACTTTCTACTCGCCTTCAGCAGGGTGAGAGAATGAGAGAAGGATGTACAATTAGTTACATGGTTAAAGACATGGTTGAGTTTAGGTAGAATGAGAAGGCTGGTAACGTTATTATTATAGATGGGCTGAAAGTTATGTTTATGCAAATTAAAGAAATAGTTCACCCAAAAATGAAAATTTGCCCATAAATTATTTATCCTCAAGGCATCCTGGGTGTGTATGACTTTCTTCTTTCAGCTGAACAGAATCAGAGTTATATTAAATAAAATCCTTGGCTTATCCCAGCTTTCACATGGTAGTGAATTGTACCCGAGATTTGAGATTTTGAAGCTCCAAAAAGTGCATCCATCATAAAAGTAAACATACGTCTCCAGTGGGTTAATAAATGCCTTTCTAGAGCTATTACTATTTTAAGTGTATTTAGAGATCGATATGGTGTGAGAATGATATGAGATTTATTTTTTGGGTGAACAATTTCATTGAACTGATTTGTCTTGTGGTTTATTTCATGAACAAATACCTGTTTCTCCAGTTTATTTGACATCTTTTTTATTCTCTTTTATCTAATTGTCTTCTAATTCTCTATCTAATTCTTTTCCATGTACACTTAGGGAATGTATAGCTGCTGCATTTTTGAGGATGAAACCGCACAAGGTGGGGCCAAAGTCACAGTTTCTGCCCATCATCACACTGCTATGATTCCTGCTGCTTCTTCATCACATGTGGTCACTTCAGCTGTTTCCAATCCAGCCATTGCCTTGGTGCAACAGCAGCAACAACCACAGCAGCCTCAGCCTCCTCAGTCTTACAAAACACCTCTTCCTGGATCCCCTCCCACAATCGTTCATTCTGGAGCCACATTGGGTCCCTCAAATACTCAACTTATGGGAGCTCCATTACCATGCACTACTTTCTTACCCCGGCCAGATCGCAGGCTTGCAGTTGTGGACCGTTGGAGACTTCCCAAAACTGCTGGTGCCACTACCTCCATGGGTGTGAGAGGAGCCCTGTCAGAAACAGGGCCCTTACCCCAAAAGATGGCACCTACCTGGGCAAGTGGTGGAGGTACAGGCAGTGGACTGGATGGATATAAGCGCTACTATGGACCTATTGACCCTGAGGGACTTGGGCCGTGTGTGGACCAACAGGCAGGCTCTCAAACTCCAAAAGCAGTCCCCAGAGCTCACCAACCACCTCCACCAGCTAGTGTGGCTTTCTATCAGGAAAAGGGCATGGACCATGGTATGGGGAAGAAGGTGGGAGTGGGTACTGGTGGAGGGGGTCAGGGTAGAGGGGTTAAATCTCTGGGGACACCCAGGCTACCCCCTAAAAGCCAGGCCCCAGCCCCACTGACACCTAACCCCCCACTGCAGCACCCCTCTCCCCCTCTCCCTTCATCCTTCTGGAGGAAACGGCATCCAAAAAAGCCCAAAGAACCTGGTGGTCCATTGTACGAAAACATCCTGCCACTGGGTCGAAGAGGTGGAGGTAGGGAAGCGAGTCGAAGGCCAAGACCCTCACCTTCTCTCCCTATCCCTGTGTCTGTCACAATCTCCCCAACCTATACTCCTCCATCTCCCTCTCCCTCACTCCCCTACACCTCCACATCTTCCTCTTCATCTACCTCCAGCTCTTCAACCACATCATCAGCCACATCCTCACGGTCCACCTCTCCATCATCCACATCTACAGCTTCATCTCGCAGCACCCGAGACAGAGAGGCTGAGGAAGAGGATGAGGAGGACTTGGACGAGTTGACCGAGGAGTCCAGTCTTTTGCAGGGCCATAACAGAATCAGGGATCGAGAGCGATCCATTCTCTCCCCCAGATCTCTCACACATGGCCCTCCTCCTCCCATACCTCCACGCAAACCATGGGGCACTTTTGGGGACAGGGATCAAAAAAAGGACAGGGAGAGAGAGAGAGGTGGCAGCCAGCTAGCACAGCTTCAGGAGTGGTGGGCAGGATGGGCAGAAAAGGATAGGGACAGGGGTAGTGCAGCCCAAGAAGAAACTGAAAGAAAAAGAGAGAAGAAGCGTAGGAAAGAGAGGGAAAAAGAGAAAAAGAAAAAGAAGAAAAGCAAAAAGCGGAAAAAGAGAGAGGAGCGTGAAAGGGAGAGAGAAAGGGAAAGGAAACGTCGCAAGGTAAAAAGGAAGAAAAAGAAGGCAATGAAAATTAAAAAAAAGAAGAAGGTGTCATCTGGCAAGCGATCAGAGCCAGAGGATGGTGATGTTGAGGCAGACAGAGATGGAGAGGGGGATGGGGATAGAGAAGGAGAATACTCCGTTTCCACTCAGTTTCGTGGTGCATTTGTTGACAAAACCAGCCTCTCTGCTTGGGAGGGAGAGAGAGAAAGAGGCAGGAGAGAGGGAGGTGAAGATGAGGGGGATGAAAGAGAGGAAGAGAGTAGGGTAGGTAGAGAGAGGAGACACAAAACTTTCCATTCACGACATCGGCCATCCAGCAAACGTTATCCTAACCTCAACAAGCTCCCCTCATCAGTCAAATTCTGGGTTAGTGGTGGAGAAGCAGGGGGCAC
Organism: Chromobotia macracanthus; assembly: GCA_036877525.1. NCBI lineage: Eukaryota > Metazoa > Chordata > Actinopteri > Cypriniformes > Botiidae > Chromobotia > Chromobotia macracanthus. The sequence goes on along the minus strand of JAZGTH010000015.1, from coordinate 9,874,974 downwards.
AGAAGCTTCTGGACCTTCCCCACCCTCCTCTTTGCAAACTTTTCTCTCCTCATCTAAAAGGAGGAGGAGTAGTGGGATAGAAAGAGAGGCTGGAGGAAGAGTAGGAGAACGAAGGCCACTGCTCCTCCGCTATGAAAGGGAACGAGTAAACACCAGAGAAGGCCTGTCCTTCCATGAGTGGGACTCTGAGGATGAGGAGGACGAAGAGGCGAGAGAGCGGGAACAAGAGAGGGAGAAAATAGAGAGAGTGCGAAGGGCACGGGGGAGAGGGGCGGTATCAGAGTCTGAGCGGGACAGAATAAGGGCAGAGGAAAGCTTTTCTGACGAAGGTTCCTCAGGAGAGTTTGGTAATTTTGAGAGATACTGGGAAGGAAATGGAATGGGTGGAGCTAGTGGAATAGGGGGTGGAGGCTGGTTTTTTGGGACTTACCCTGCCCGAGAAAAAGGTGGAAGTGTCAACAGTCGTGATGACTCCATTATAGGTCGAGCTGAGGGGTGGGGTGTAGGAGGTGATTTCTGGGGTTCAGGTCCAGGGGGTGGATGGGGGTCTGGAGGAGGAAGTGGGGGGCTGGGGTCACAGTGGCCACCTCCTCCTACTTCTCTCCCACCCCCACGACGCTACTGGTCAGTGGACAAACTACAGATGAAGGGTGAGAAGCGTGGACGCAGTGGGTCAAAGAGCAAGGGTCACAGGTCTCGAGACAGAATGCAGGACATAGCATCATGTACATGTACACAGTATGGGCATGGTAGGCCACACATACACCCTAAGCCCAGCAGTTCTCAGTCTCACAGTCACGAGGATCTTCTTCCCCACTGCCACAGCTTCAGTGGAGGCTCTCGATCCAAACCACCTCCTAAACCTGACAAATCCAAATCTGGAAGCCAGTCCAACCTAAGCTCTCAGCAAGCCCAGCTCTCAGAACATATATCCCAGCCATCACCCTCTCCGCCCTCATTACAGGTACCTTCTGTTCCCAACTCTTTATCCATGCCAATTCCTCCACCTCCATCTTCTGCATCTATGTCCCCTCCACCTGTGCTCTCCCCAGGAGGAGCATCAGGCTCCTCCCAGGCAGCCACCGCCAGTGCTAAACTTCAGTACCAGAGACTTCGGTCTGTGCCCCAGCCAAGGCGTTTCTATTCCCCCCACCTGCCACTCAAAGCCAAGAGCCTGTGCTCACGCCGTGGTTCTGCTCATTTCTCCAGCCTTGAGAGTGAGGTATGACACGGGGCTTCACTGCTGCGCGTGTGTGTGAGCTCTACTGTGAAGCGCAGCTGGAGTGTGACGCACATACATGCGCTGCACCAAAACGGGGAAAACGTCCACAATGTTGACCAGAGCAGCAAAGAAACAACAGTTAAAGCAGGGAATGGCTCAACAAGTTCTGCCACGGTCACAACAGATACTCCAGCCGTGCTCCATCTTCGGTCTGAGCTGAGTATTATGATGTCCTCTGTGCTTCTCTCCTCTAATGAGAGCAGTGGATAGGATATTTCTGGAATTTTCTGTGAGTAATGATGTCATGTTTACACATACACTCCCTCAAACTAGGAAAAGACACTTTTTGCATCATCCACATACAACATGAGATTGCAGGCATCAAATACTGCTGTTGCTCAAACTGGCTATTCAGTTTATTTGCAGATGACTTGGAATTAATCTACAGTCAATCTGAAAGCAGTCTTCGAAAGGCTCAGATGATCAGCATGAACCCAATGACTGATAAAGTGTCTCCATGACAACCTGATGCACATAGAAACAAAAATCTCTTGTTTTATCCTCTCTTTTTTGGCACTTGGCAGCAGTGATGTTATGCCATAAGTACTGGTTTGGGTTCGTCTTTCAATGCCATGCTGGAAAATTGAAATTTGACCTCAAAGTAAACAAGACTAAACTGTGTGACTTTGCCTGTATTTCTACAGAAAGCTTCAGCCAATCAGAACCAACATTCATCAGTTTTTCTGTTGTCCTATCAGAACTTTAATGCCATGGTGTCACTTTGACATCAAATAGAGATGACGTTATATTCTAAAGAGACACACTTCAAAAGAAAAACAATAAGAACCCAAACAAAACAAAAATGTAGCAATTTTTTCATCATTTTTTCCTTCAGGTTTTCTTTTATGCTATTTATTGCTCTCACTGTGGTTGTCTTTTAACAAAAGGGTAAACTAGCTGTGTCTGATGTTAAATAGTGGGATTATAGATGTGATGAAAATTTTTACAGAGTTATTTTTTAATAGCAGAATTATCAAATTATCACAACTAGATCCACAGTACTGCCCAATGGGACAGTGCTGCTTTGCATACAAGCAATACTTCTCTTTCATCAAACGATGATAGGTTGCAATATTTATGATTGGCACTAGATGGCTACATAATATTAAAATTGTATTTTAATGATTATGAATGGTGGACCCTGCATGGATCGTGCTTGCTTGGTTATTTGTCTCTTAATCATTACATATTTGATCTCGAACTGACAGCTGCCCTTGTTTCTGTTCAGCTTTAACACACTTGTTTAAAATAAGGCCGCCGTCATCACTGACTGCGCATTATCAAGTCAAGACTACTTCCATGGTTGCATGTAATAAAGCACAAGTAGCTGGCTCTCGTCAGCACAAACATTATGTTGATGAGGAGTTGAGGACAACACAATAATAATAGTTTTTACCTGACAGCTTCAGCCAGCCTAAAACTTCATTAGTTTTGGCAAAATAATTAATGTCAATCATCTGTAAAGAGATTTAGTATTCAAGTATCTATTTGACGTCAGGCACCGCTTATTTGCCCGTGTTGTAGTTGAATGTAGCTTTGAAATGGTTTAGCAAAAAGTAGACATGCTGTAGATTTTGTAGCAATCTGGATGCAGTTACTCATCACAGGAATTGACAATTACACTTTTAATCTTGGCAGCACAGAGGGCTTGTACATGTCGTCACAGACTAACAGATCGACTGCCCTTTATTTGATACAACACTTCACGTGGAAATAAGTGATGTTTGTCTCCCTTTTATGTATTGTTCCTTTTACAAGACCCCCTAGGGAAGGTTCTTTATCATTTGCAATGAAATTTAGGGCTTTAACACACTTCAAAAACCCACGTCGTCACATGAGTTAAGAACTAACAAGCTCAGGTATTGAATTGCGTGTTGTGTAAACCGAATCGTACACAGCCGCTTAATCCCCTTGCTCAGCGTTTCTTGCAATGCTGGGAATACGGGTGCGTCAGTGGAAAGATCACCCCTCTCAGCATTAGAAGCACAGCGGGGGCCAGAAAGATGGGTGTAGAATGATTGAATTACTATTGCGTGCCATGAGTACACTTGATCTGTCATTGACCCCTATTGAATCTGAAGATGCTAACACACAATTCTGTGACTGCATGTACAGAACAGACTTAAAATTCCCATGTAGCTTTTTCTTAAAAACAAAAATATTATCTCTATATACTATGTTTTTGAGAATGTATCATGTTAAACTGTGAATTGACATATTTTATTGCATTGTATTCAGTTTTCATTGCCATCATATCATTTATCTATACATAATATATATGTACAAACAAATATATACCTATATATATGTATGTATATATATATATATATATATATATATATATATATATGTATTTATATATATATATATATATATATATATATATATATAATGAGTTTGATATACTTGGAGGAAGTGGTAGAAATAGTTTTAAATGTTTTAGCTTTGTAGCATTCTAGACTCTGGAGACATTTTTGAATTTTGACTCCTCCTATGACTGTGAAAACATAGTGCCTGTGAAGAAAAAACAAGGAACAAAGTCTAATATCTGTTTTTTTCCATCCATCCATAATCCATCCATACATTCATTTTTCTATCGATCTTCTAATTTAAAGTGAATGTTTTTCACCTTTACTGTAATACTACCTAAATACATTTCAGAACATTTTTCTTATTTGTCCTTGTCTTATATTGTTCCCTCGTTATTTCTGTCCTTTTGATTCTGTCTGTCCGTCTGTCCATCAATCCTTCCATCCCTAATGGCTGATCTTATCTTATTCTCTTATTTTTTTTGAGACTCTTGTTTACACAGCATCATTGATTAGGCAATTTAAACAATGTACCTCTGACAGTTTCCTTTTGTAGGTATTTTTTAATCTCTGTTTATCTCTCTGTATGTTCTCTCAGTTAGCAAAAAAAAACAAACAAGAAAAAACAGAGACCAGTAGCTACTGTGTTCCTGCTCCTATCAATTGATTATTGAAGATAATGATCAATTAAAGTTATGTTATTGATAAATGACTGAAAAATGTGACTGAAGAGTAGTACCATAATGACCATGACACTGTAGTGAGAGTCTGGGCTGTACTGTATGCAACTCATTGTTACTATGGTGACCAGATAAATAGTGAATAATGTATGTAGTTATAAGGGGCCGTTCACACTGAAAGTGTTCCTGTGTCCATCTGATCTTTTGCACTAGATGGATGTCTTCAACCCTTGCTGTTTGTACCATACATGGTATGTTTAAAAAAAGATCAGCCCTTATAAACACGTTTCATATGAAATTAGTAACTTTTTAAAGCTTTTTTTAACAACAAGAATGCGTTCTCTGTGAATGCCCACTGAAGTGTTTGCATACTAACTAGGCAGTAGATATGTTACTCCTATTGCCAAACAAACACTCACCAAAGGCTAGACCCCTCCCCTCCTCTGTTTTCACTGTATCACATAATATGATGGCAAAATGTGCACATTGTGAAATAGACAGTACAAGGTTGGATATTGTTAGTCAAATTGTCAGTGATAGTCAATATTTGGCTGGGAAATTAAATCACATATACTGTGTTAAGGGCTGGTCAGCTGCTGCTTCAAATCCTGTGTGGCTGTTTGTTTGTGTTTCTATACATGAGAGAAAAGTATAGTTATAATTTTTACACTGACAACGACAAAATATTGATGTATTATATCCTATGTGTGTGTGTATCATTTGTTTTTGGTATAGCTACAGGTTCTCTGTCATTCATTTTAAATTTGACCAATAACTAATGCAATAAATGTAGGTTAATGAATGGGGCTATACTTGGTAAGTGAGAGAGAGACAGTGACTTGCATTATATGAATTATATTCCTGTACTTTCATAGTATGCACTTAATTCATTTCTAAATATACTTCTTAACTGTGCTGTAGGTAAACACATTTTTTCAACTCTATATTCCCCATGCTGGCATTCTCCTATGACCCTGTGGTTTGTCCTATGGCATACTAACAACTTAGACCTCATGAATTTCAGTGTAATTATGGGGAACAACTTTCTAGGTATCACTGATACTTGCATGTGAGCTGCCTAGCTTACACTTCTCTGTCATTTTAGTGTTTTCACATTTTTAAATCTGATGGCTCCTCAGCTCCTGTGGCATTATGGGATAGAACAAAGTCCTCTGGTTGCACACTTAAGAATCAGATGTTAGATGTTAGCAGTATGTTATGTGGGTTTTGTTTGTCTACTCAATCATTAATACTGAGTATTCAGACATCTTGCTTATTTGACATTTGTGTTTATGCATACTGTGTAGCACTGTGCCTGGATCTCTAAATCTATCTGAATATTCAGTGCGGTTCTCATATTTACTAGCCTGTTATACTGCATAATTCACTCAGGGCAGGCACATGTATACACACCCTGCAGGACTGGACATCTTCACTACTGGATACCACCAATTCTGCAGGTGATCTAGAACACTGTATCTCTAGCTCTCTTTTTTTCCCTCAGGAGCTTAGACTCAGAGTAGCATTAGGTAGCTGTAGGCACCATGATGTGAGGCATTACTTGACAGACAGCTCGATGGATAAAAGGGCAGCTCTCCTCACTTGATCACAGCTGAGCAGAGATCAGGGTGTGTGTACATGTGTGTTTGTGTGAAAGCAGGTCAGCTCCTGTGATACACCACTACATGCTTTACTTAGCTTACCCTTATTCCACAAGCTACAGCTGTGCACCAACAATAATGTTTGAGGTATATGGGTGGAAATTTACTTTAGTGTTGCTGCTAGATAACGTGTACTTCAACCTGTCCCCAGTGATTGCTGTCTTGCTTGTTGTGAAACACTCATCTAAACAGGGTCCTCCATGTCACATCACAGCCATAATCATACAATCCCATCTCATCATTCTAAATGCAGAAGATAGTAATGCTGTTTAACTTTTTTAACAACCTTTTGTTTGGACTTTTTATATTTTTGTTTGGAAATTTATTTTTATTTGCTGTGACATTGTATTGGCTCCACTGTAACCAAGGGCAATGCAAATGTGTTTGACAGGCATGCGTGGTTGAGAATATTTGTACTGTACAGTCCAGACTTGATTCATCCACCAATCGGAGTTTGCTTGGTTATGACATCATGTCCTGGAAAAGGGTTTTGAAGGGGTTAGTGCTAAGAATTTCTTCATAAAGAATACTCTCTTAAAAATATGTTTCGCCTGCTGGCTTTTGCTTATTTATCATCATTATTTTATTTGTGTGTACATGGGAATACTTGTTTGTGTGTGTGTGTGAGAGAATGTGTGTCTTGCCTCTTGCACATGCCCGCAGGGGGAATGAAGTAAATTCTCTTGTACCTTGGTTAGAACTTTCCCCAGTTTCTTGGTAGGATTTTCTCTTCACCTCCCCCTCTCTCTCTTCTCTTGAGCAATGTGATCTGAGCTTTGATCTTTGAAGACCAGATATGACCTTATATAAGATACCATCTCTGTACAAGCATGCGCGTTCTTGGCCCATTTTTCTCATTGAAGCTACAATCTCCTTCTCCTAAGTTAATATGACATGCACAAACATCCACACCCAATCATGCAAAATATCAATATCAATGCTTTACTGTAAAAAATAAGTTGCATGCATTTTAATGTTCATACTTATAGTGTCTTTCTGTCTGTAATTTGTCTTTTTTTAAGTCGTAAATAGATTGATTTAGTGTAATGCCGACCAGCCCAAAACCCAAAATTTAGATAGTTATTTTTCTTTGCTATTGAGAAACAACAGTGTGGTGTATATGTATATAACCACATCATAAACTAATAATGACATCTGACCTTTGATGTTGGAATTCAACCCTTATTCTCCCCGTCCCCACTTACTCTGGAAGTGCACGTTTGCTGTGGCAAGAAAGAGGCTGGCAGATGTCTTGTGTATTATGCATATGCTGTGTGTGTGAGATAGCCAGCGAGCTGTATATCTAGTGTTATCTGTGTGGTGGTGAAGAGCTTTTAGCCTTGTCTCAGGAGTGTTTTCAGTGGCTGTAGATGATCCATCTCTCTGGTGTGCTGATGTCTGTGCATCGATCACACCGAGCCGTGTGTATGTCACTCCAAAGCCACAGGAGTATGAAGGGTTCAGCCACAGCCTAGCGGAAAGCCAGTCTTATCCTCTCACTATAGCATCAATGCTCAGATTAGCACCACATGTTTGTATGAGGGAGAAATGAAGAAAGTGTAAGTAGCAGGAAGATGGGCTGGATATGAAGCACACACACACACTTTTACACACCCTACACATGATAGGAGCTGCAATGTTCTCTTTCATCATTAACCCAGTGTGCTGCAGGCTGCACCAGCACAGAGACTTGATATCTCAATAAAAAATAAAAAACAGAACAGGGAAAAGAAAAATGGAGAGCACCTCAGCGTCTTTTCATCTTTTCATCCACAAAGCAAGTCCTGTTAGAAGTTTTCGTCTTCATCTTATACTTTATCCTCATGCCCATTAGCACACTGAGGCCAAGCAAGATGTTTCCCAGAATTCACAGGGGCATACTGCAACTTCCCATGCTACAGTGCTCGTCCCTCATCATTATTGACATTAGCATTAATATCAATTTGTCTCACAGGACTTTGCTGCTGCTTTTATTGATATAACCATTGTGAGTGAATGCTGCACATGGCGGGGAGAAGATTAAAGTTAATGTTTTTCCTATAGTTTTGTATCTTCAAAGGTCATGCGATTCTCTGCAACTGTCTTTGAATTCTTGCATGTACCATTCAAAAGCTCTTAGTTCCCAAATAGTTAAAATATTTTTAAATTCTATGCACATAAAAAGTAAATAAGAGGCCTTTGTTTAATTCAAATGTGATCATTATTAGCTGGAACGTTTGAATACTGTTCTGTGGGAAAGCATAACTCTGCTGGTGTCGTCTGGTTTCCAGAAGCAACATTTCTGAAATGTAATTTGTGTCTAATTTCATTTGAAAGTTGGAGAAGCATTTGGATGTTTTCATTTTACCGTAATAGATTCACGTAATTGGTCAGAGGCTGTTCTTGAAAACAGAGAGATAAACACAGATAGAGGGAGAGAGAAGAGGGGTGTAAAGGCTGGGGGATTGTATAGATGCATAATTTTTCCTCTTCATTAGTGCAACGTCAAGACTAATAAGCAGATGGCATATGGGCAGTATAAACTCTCTCTTTACAGAGACAGGAAGAGGTGCTTTGATATTCAGATCTTCTGTATCTACCTTTACACTCTCTGAGTAAATGAATATATTATAAGCTGATGTTTACAACTCTCCAAACCACAAATGTGTGGTTGAACATCCATCTTACAGAACATAATTTAAATGAAAAAACAGCATAATTTATTATGCATTTTATGGTCTCTGACCGCATAGCTGCTGGTTCAGTGCTGTTTTTCTTCAAATGAATTAATCCCTGTTACTCGGTGAGAAATTAATTCAGATCAGCATTTCTGTGATAAATGTGAAGTTTAAATGTTACAGCACATCAGAAGAGCTTGTGGTTTTAGTACCATTGAAACGGATGGATATTTACTCTGTTGACCTTCATTTATCTGAATTCTGGAGAGGTACTGCATGCTGGAACTTGTTATACCTGAGTAGCTAATTGAGTAATTAAGCTAATAAGAGTGATTAGCTGGCCAGACTGTGCACTCAACTGGGATGGCCGAATTTCATCAGTGTCTTGAATGTGAGTTCTTGATGAACCCACTCTGTAGTTAAGATCAACGAGCTGGATATAAAGAAAGCTGTGGGTGTTGCTATGTGTATGTTTGACTCCTGGGTGGGTGTCTAACTGCCCATTTGTTTGTCTGTCTGGGTGTAGTAAGACTATATACTGTAATACAAGTGTAGTACAAGTATTGGCTGCATTTTGAGGTTTCATTTATTCATCATAGTTCATGTACAGACATTGCATAAAGTAAATCTGAAATTACTTCAGGGGGGCATGTCATGGAAACAGTGTTTTGAAATAAAAAGGTGTTTTTTTAAATAAAAGACTTATAAAAGGTGTAATTTAAAGCCCCCATTATAAACATCAGGGTGAACTACGCTGGTAAACATTATTAGCCATTTACTACAGAAGCCTTTACATAGAGTCTACACATACAGTAGCATGTCAAGTTCTTGGAGCAAGAGTTCTAAAAGTCATGCTAAATTAATCCACAACATCCTTAGGATTCAGGGAGAAAAAAAATAATGCTATAAAAGTGTAAAATATGGCTTCATTAATCTCTTTACAGATCCTTAAATTTGCTTCTTAGATTTTATTTTGCACATTGATGCAAAAATTCCAAATGAGAATCACTGGAAACCTAAAAAAAGCTTGAAGGAAATCCTGTGAAAATGCAAGTTATTAATACCGTCCTGTCATTCCTCAGACTCATTTAGACAGTCTCATCATTCTTATATCTGTCATCAATCACACAGGAGGAGTTACTGACTCACTGATCATTTAATGAGCGCAGTGCTCCTTGTGAAACAGGCTGCCATGCTTCAGGTTTAACACTGCCTTTGTGCCTGAAGCAGAAGTGCCTCTGTCATCAATGCTCTCTAGATTTAAACTGCCTCAAACTGTATCAGCAAAGCAAGAGGAAGAAATTAGCTGTGAAACGATTGAGCTGAAATGGGGGTCTTATGCAGTTCAAATAAAAAAGGGTTCAGTCAGCGGAACTGGAAATATTGGTGTAAAAAATGTAAATGTGTGAGGAATATTTTGTCATTGTCTGGAAATACAAACAGACTTCTGATTAACTGATTATTTCTGCTAATGTTTGTGGATTGGACTCTTAAATGGTAATGCCTCTGTGTTGTGTGTGTGTGTGTGTGTGTGTCTGTGTGTGTGATCTTGTATGCATGTAACAGTCATTATGGTCCCAAAGAGGTAATGGTGTTTGAGGTGCTTGAGGTGCTTGAGTTGTGGATGTCATAAACTCTGAACTAACCTTCCTTTCTCACTAACAAACCTCTAGATATTCAGTGGCAATTGCTTTTGTTCTATTTTATCACAGTACCTCTCTTTTTAGCAACTAATCAGCAACAAAACAGTCTCTTCCTCTTGTTCTCTGAGAGAGAGGTGTGTTCCCAGAGTGCTGCGGGTGTGGTAGACTGCTTTATGCTGGTAATGTATTTCCACTCAGCATTGCCATAGTTCATTTTTACGAGCAGGAGTGGGGTATTGCAAAGCAGGAGGAGATGGCACTGTGAAATATTCCTTCACAGCATGACCATTCCACCAAAATCTCAAATGCAGAAAAGAGACTTTTTTCACTCATTTATTAGCATTGACTATTATTATTCTGTTTATTTTACATAACTATATACTATAGTTTTCATAGCCAGAAAATGGTAATCTATAGTTTTACCTGCTGTTGGCCCCTCTGCAGAAAGAGGTGAGAAATCAGAAAAACAAATCTGTCCGATTACGCATCATTTTTACATGTTTGTTCTACCAAAACCATGATGAAACATTCCCTCGGTAAAATATGACCGGTGTGAAAAGGCTAAACACGATGCATGTCTGGGATTTGTCTCGCGGCCACGTTTGTAACATGATGCTGAATCCTGTTGTGGTGACAGGCTACATACGCAAAAATGTTGTTTACGTGTTTACAGGGGAAAATTATTTGCCCTTTTTTCATCACCCTTTCATTCTGCCTGCACAAGTCATTTGTTTGCTGTTCTTTTCTTTGATTCTTTGTTTCTGCAGGCGTCTCATTACACCACAGAAGCCCTCTGCTGCATTGCACTTTCTGCTATTAAGTGTGTGAATTTCACCAGCCTGTGTGACAATACAGATGACTGTAGATAAATATGCTGGCCCTTGACTTCATACTGAATACTGAAGCCCATCTATGGTCCGCATTATGACACTGTTAAAGCATGACCAGGCACATGAAGCTGGCATTGATTTAATGCCGCATTAAACATGGAAGCTCTCAAATCATTACAGCAGCATATGCCTCTGTCTAAAATTAAGATATAAAACATGCTGACCTATACATCCTCACTTTCAATGACAGTGACACACACACACACACACACCTAAGACTATAGACACACCTGTCCAACGACATCGTTTTGCTCTCTAACAATCTTGCTAATTATAATAGTTAATTAATTTTCTCGCAGTGTCCTCATCAAGAGACTAATAACCTACATTTTACATAATTAGACCTTCAACCTTTTACTCCCTCTCTTATTCCCTCCTTCTTCCTCTCCTCCTGTCCCTCCCCTTACATCACCTCCTGGACTCTCTGTCGTGCTATCTGGATGTTAGTGGGTTTGTGTTATGTTCTGTACACTGTTCTTTAACCTGTGTCACCCAATATAACATCACCGTGGCTGGACCCCTCACTATTGTTCCTTCCTCTGGTCCTTCTCCCTCTTTTAAAGTCAGTGTATGGCGGCCATCTTGTGCACCTCTTCTCTCTCTCCCACATGCTGTGACCTGGTTTCAAATGCAGCTGTAAGCGCTACAGATAGCCACCTGTGTGAGTAGGCTAGCCAGTGTTAGGCACCGCATAAAAAGACTGTTTCTTAGGTTAAATACACCCCCAAAGCCCCATCAATAAGGCAGATACCCCTTCACTGACACTCAGTATTTTGTTCCTTAAAGTTTTAGACAGTTTATTTAATTTTACTTTTTTAAACATGTTTTGTTTAAACATATGTTTAAAATCATGTTTACTTGCATGATGATAAATCCAGTGATATTAGTACACTAATTAAAGCTGTTTTATTTTACACAGAGCGTGTCAGCTTATGAGAACTGCCATGTTAAGATCACATGACCAGACAAGAAGGCGCCCTAACCTGGCTGTTATTGGACACTTTTGCTGGATTTAAAAAGTCATGGCTGAACCTGGTAAAATAGTCCCTTGGTGCCACATACTGTTTGGCCATCACTGCTCTTTCTTACTCTTCAGGAAAAATGAACTGCCTGTTTCTCAGCGGTTTCTTTTGTTCATGCTTCCAACTGTTTAAGCATTAACATAATGGCTGCCAGGTCGCCCTTCTGTCAAACCATTTAAAAGCAAAACTGGCACAGTTATACAAACCAAGGCTGATTATTGATCACTGATCAGATATTTTCTTTCTCTTGACCACATGCTTATCTAAATCAGAGGAGCTGCAGGCTGACCAAGGACAAGCAAGTTGGTAGCCAACATCTCCCTCTCTTTCTGTCCTCTTTTCCTCCCATCATCTGTCTTTCTTTCAGTCTCTAGAGAGGGGTAACCCAGATTTTTAAAAATGAATTGCTGCCTATCTCCCTTTAACCACTCCCTCCTCTCTCTCTCTCTCTCTCTCTCTCTCTTTCTCTCTCGTCTCTATGTCTCACTTCATCCCATCCTCTCTTTCTGTCAGTAAAAACAGAATCAATCTTGGAAAGTGAAAATCGCCTCTTTTTCCTTACCCCCTCTATTGGATGAAGGAATATACGGCGACCGTTCACAACGTCCTGCATCTTCTGTAATTCCTGGAAAGCTGCTGTCCTTTCCTTCATTTTGCATTTCATTTTTGGGCTTAGATTCTTTTTTTTTCAGATGTATTTTCTTCTCATGTGGATCATCTGTTCTCTGAGATTGTCTTTTTTCCTAACTTTTCACAAGTTAAAGGATTGATTGTATAGAATAACGATAGGAGGCGACAGGTGAGGAAGAGGAGCCAGATCCCAGCCATACTTTTAGAAACACAGGTACTTCTTATTTGTGTTTGTTTATTTATTCTTTCTTGCTTTCTTGTTTGTAAATTTCTTGAAAAATTGATTTAAGCTTCATTATTAATGAATGCCCTAAATTATTTCTGTTTTCTTTCTTCCATCTCCAGCTCTGTTGATCATCTCTTTAATTAATGAGATCATTTTTTTAGTAGCATCTCCGTGTGTAATTTATTTCATCTAGATACATTCTCTTTCATTATTGTGGGTCTGATCAATCCTAAAGCAGAACACTGATCTCGATTTTGCCAAACAACAGCAGTCTGTTCTTATCATAGATATTTTGTTCATATGTTAATTTTAATAGCACATTTACTTAAATATAAAAGGACAGACAGACAGATAAAAAGAGCTTGCAGGAGTGTGGTTGTGCAGGTAGTGGATATCTGTGTGTGTGTGTGTGCGTGTTTGAAGTAGGGCAGTACACTAATCGCTATGCATTTTCAGGCCCCTGGGAAAGTTTCTCTTAAAGTGTGTTTTAACCTCTATTTCTCTCTCTGTTTCTTCCCCTCCTCCTGGGAATCTCTTCCTTTTTTTCCTCAACATCATCTAAACTGTCATCCTTCCTCATTGAATTCCTTCCACTGTGTTCCAGCCTCCATCCTTCTCAACTTCCTGTGCTTGATCTTTTCCACTCCCTTTATACATCTCCCACCCAGTCTCTACGGTGTCCTGCTTTCTTCAGCTGGTATCATGTCTACACCAGTTTCTCCATCTCCATCCCTCTCCCCTCTGGCCCTGTCCTCCCCATCTCCCACCTCCTCCCCTCTGCCTTCCCCTCTTTCTCCTCCCCCCAGACTCCCAGTCTTCCAGAGGAAGGGAGCACTTAAACACAAGAGGGTCATTGAAGTGAAGGACCACCAGTTCACTGCCCGATTTTTCAAGCAGCCCACCTTTTGCAGCCATTGCACAGACTTTATCTGGTACTGCACACCTTTACCACTCTGCTGGCCACATCAGTGACTTAACACTCTTAATTATTTTGTTGTAGAAAAATATGTCAGCCTGCAGTGGATTTATGTATTGATTGTTTTTTTTAAATTAGATGATTCATATTGTGATTTAAAAGACGCTCAATGCTGTGCTGACCTTATCTTGTCCTTTATACTTCATGCTACACCACTATAATCTGCAGTTTTTACTGCTGTAGCTCTTGCCTTAAATTCAAATACACTCTTAAAAATAGCTGTTCTATGACATTGTGAAGCACCTTTTGTGAAGTATTTTTGGCACCGACATTTAAAAATATACAAATATTACTTAATTTTGTACTGCTTCCAGAAATGCAGTTACCTTTCAGGACTACATGCTTCCAAATCTCAATACTGCATCTTTCAATGAAACGTTACATAAAACACTTAGCACATTACGTTGCACAAAGCACAAGTGTAGATGTTTTTATGGGAGAGCTAAGTAAATATTAACAATGAGAGAAGAACGCTGTTCCACATGTGTTACATGACCATGCTTGTTCTCGCAGTTTCCAGCATCCCTTGTAACACTCGTGCCTTCAGGGGCTTCCTAAATTATGCAGGCCCTCTGTTTGAGCTGCTATTGAACCACATGCTTCACAGAACCCACATGGAACAGCAGCCATGCAGCCATATGGCCCATGGATCACTCAGTCCTATAGCTCCCCTTCATTAGCACAACTCAGAGAGCTACTGATAGATGCATCTGTTTCTCATTCTGTCCTTTAAATTCAAATCAATTCACTACCCTTTCATTCCATTAACTTTTATTGGTATGTCTACAAGTTCAGCATTGCCAAAGAATTCTAAAATAGTCTTACAGTTTGAGTGCAGAATGTACTTTATAACAATAATAATCAGCATAATAATCATATTATTATATCATATAATCAGTAATAGTAATGAACATGGAGTGACTTCAGCTACAGTCACAGTCATCTCAGTGCTGTAAGGGCACCAGATTTATCAGAGATCACCCTACATAAAATGCTGTTGAATCATATTAACAGTGTACTAAAAATGAGAGAATACAAGAAAAGGTATATTAAATATGTAAAGGATAATGTACAGTCATATGATCATTATTCCAAAATATTCTCGGAAAGTGTCCTGATGCCAAGTACAGGGGTCTTGTCATCCTAAAAGGTATATTGTGATAGGACCAGCTGACCCCACATAATCCTGCTTTTACATGTTTTTGTAAACCAGTAAATGTAATTAACAGCTTCTTCAGGTTAAATATTACAGCCTCTCACTGGCTTTCTGCCTGTGTTTGTGAGTATACAGTATGTTGATCACAAACTCCTCTGAAAAACACTCTTAAAGAGCTGTACATACTTTCAAAGTATGCATTTTAGAGCAGAACATATTTAAAGTAGTGGGTGTCAAAGCATCTTGTTTTAGCACTTGTGGGGTTTATGTTAAGTTGTTTTTTGCATAACGAAGAGCTCTCAGGCACGGCAAGCTGTTATTATGGTACTGAAGAACACTTAAGTGGCCCGTCATATGAGGGTTTCGTGATATTACCTTATCTGTCACAAACTCCACAGCTTATGTCTACTCTTGCCTTCTGTGATTAGGCACACACACTGTATAGCTGTTTATGATCTCCTCTGTCCTTTTCACAAATCCCAGATTTATATACATGTATATATATAATGAATATATACTAGTAACATAATTAGATAGCGTGATGAGAGTTATTATTTATGTTTTACAGGGGAATTGGAAAGCAAGGATTCCAGTGTCAAGGTAATGAGTTTAATGAGTGTTATTTGTTGATGCTAGTCTTTGAGATAGAAATACACATAAAAAATGTGTTATGAAGTCATAACAGCATGCATAAAAAGGGTGACTGTCATGCAACGCTTTGTAGTAAGTGCCAAATATAAATCTATATTTACTCACATGTTATAAATGCTTAATTTAAATATTATTAAATTGAACAATTTTTCATGTATTTTAAATAACATTTAAAACATAACATGATGCAGCAAAAGCAGATTATTATAGTGAAATATAAAAGAGTGAGTATGTTATACTGCTGCAGGGTGTTTGTAGTTCATATTTTATAATATAATATCTTGATGTCACTTGCCTTGTCATGTTGGTGTCAAAAGAACAGCACAACTGTAAGTTTTGTGGTATTGCCTCAGCAAAACACTCTTCAGGTTTACAGCAGTGGGATAATTCCTGTTTCTCAGATTTTCTTCCTTATTTCATCCAGATTTCTCTTGAACCCTTAATTTTATGGGCTATGTATGAAAGAAGTACAGTAACATTAATAAATAGTCTATTTTAATCAAAGCAAAATTTATAATTAAAGTAATTGTATTTAATAAGCATGTATAATGTGATTTTAAAAAAAACGGCCTACATTTTGGCAGGTATTGCATGTGGTTATGATCTCATATAAATAATTTGTAATGCATTTGTACAAATTTTAAGTTGTCCTTAAATTATTTTATTTCAAAGCCTTAACCTAAAAGAACATTATTTGTGCTACCATTATAAGTGCTACCTTTGTACTTGAATTTTGAAGTACATTAAATGTTTTCCATGTAGCAAAAAAATAGTTTGAACAAAAATGATCTCTGTCAGTCTGCAGTTTTGTGGTGCACAAACGCTGTCATGAGTTTGTTACGTTTACTTGTCCTGGAGCGGTCACGGCACCTAAAGCAGAGGTATGTATGGTATATGCCGCTGTCTTTGTGCATGTATGAATGTGATTCTACCCTCTTAGCTGGCATTTGCATTCATTCTTTTACCATTAATATTTTTCCACTTCTTTTTCCTTTTCCCACATATTGATCATCACATCTAGCTTTTCTTTTTCCCCTCACGTTTTATTCTCTAAGATCTCCATATTTCATCTTTCAATCTCCTGTATTTTTCATTACCCATCCTTCCCTGTTCTTCATTTTCTCATTTTTTTTATGGCAAGCCATTTATTTTTGGCTGAGTAAGCCACACAGAAGTAGATCTTGCAGTCGCATGTGATCATTTCCTTTTCCTGACTATCTTTTTATTGCTTTCTCTTGTGTTTCTTTAAAAAAAGCCTTTTAAAGAAAGAGTATCAATTTCCTTTCTCTCTCTAAA
Source organism: Chromobotia macracanthus (assembly GCA_036877525.1). NCBI lineage: Eukaryota > Metazoa > Chordata > Actinopteri > Cypriniformes > Botiidae > Chromobotia > Chromobotia macracanthus. The sequence continues at coordinate 9,857,895 of JAZGTH010000015.1, read as the reverse complement.
ATACATGCAGGAAAGTGGTGTGATGGTGTTACACTGCTACTGACAGTCCCGTAGTAGAGGGAGTGTGAGAACAAGTGTGAAAGGGAAGATGGGTTGTAACACACATCTGTATTTCACCTTCTCTCCTGTGTAGCTCATACACAACTTTTTCATGCTAGATTTAGTTTCGTAAGCAGCTAAATAAACGAGATGTAAAATGGGGTGAAGGAGAAAACATTGTGTACAGCTGTGCATGTGTTACTCTGTACAGTGATGCCTGTTGGGTAGCAGAAGAGACTGCGAGACAGAAGGAGAAAAGAGAGGAGGGAGATTGTCAGAGGATGAAGAAAAGCTGCAGCCAGCATGCAGAGAGAGAGAGAGAGAGAGAGAGAGAGAAATGAGGGTTTAGGCATTTAGTAGGATTCAGTTTTCACAGCTGAGCTAAACTCATATATTCATCCACCATTCATCCTCAAAATAGCTTGAGCTAATTGGCTCCCACTGAAAAAGTCACTTCAAAATAAAGTCTTTTCTCTGTACCCTGAAAGAGAGTTCTAGGGTCAAAGCAGAGTATGTATGTTTGTTATTTGTGTATATGCCTGGTGTGTCTGTGCATAAAAGCTGAATGTTCTATTTATAGAGCAAATTTTTTTCATCAGACGCATAATTTAAATCTCATTCATTTTGTTCCAGTGCCCAACCTTTTCCAAGAATTGGACACTCGTGGCACGCTGTGTTAAATATGAAATCTCAGAGAAGTGCTATTGCTAGCAGACTAAGTGATTCAATAATTAAACAATTACAATATTTTTTCTCTCTCTCTAGGATCTCAAGAGCAAACACAAGTTTAAAATACATACATACTCCAGTCCCACCTTTTGTGATCACTGTGGGTCTCTCCTCTATGGCCTCATACATCAGGGCATGAAATGTGCCAGTGAGTCCATTTACTTCTACTGTAATTCTGCCAATCACTACGCAAGGATATTTAAACGTCTGCTTACCTCACTACTGACATCCCTATACCATCCAAGCTCCACCCATTTAATTGTGTGTAATATTAATTAAAGCGATACTTAACCCCAAATTTTAAATGTGCTCACCATATTGTTGTTCCAAACCAGACATTTTGTATAAACAGAGTTTACAAGCTTCTTCTTTTGTGTTAAATGAATGTAAATGGTGACCACAACTGTACCTGTTTGATCCCCAACTTCTTCCACTGTAAAAAAAACCCTCCTCTTTAATTTTACACATAACAAAGAAAATCATACAGGTTTCGACTAACATTAGAGTAATTAAAAACAGCACTTTAATTTTTCTGTGAACTACCCAAGTTCTGTATAGTTTAAACAGAATTTATATCAGCACCTGTACAGTAATAATTCCTAAATATATTAACATCTTAATTAACATAGCTTAATAATCAGCATGACAGTTATAAATCAACATATGTAACCGCATGTAAAGGTATAGAGTAATGCAGTTTTTTAAGCTTTCAATAGATATCTTATGCTGAATGGGAGATTGAATTAATTCTCTATGTTTTAATCCATGTCATAACAACCATATCATCTAATATAATTAGCATGACACGCCACGCTCCCAGAAAGTAATAAAGCCAACTGACAGCACGTTGCTTCAACATGTGCCATAAGGAACAATGTGCTGTTACAATAATGACTTGTTTCTGTACAGGCACCAGACCAAAACTTTACATTTCCTTTGTCTATCAACCACAAACTCTCTCTTTCTCCCATTTGTGTGTGAGAGGTTGTGACATGAACGTACACAAGCGCTGTGAGAACAGCGTCCCCAGCCTCTGCGGACAGGACCACACCGAGAAACGAGGGCGCATTCGCCTGACCGTGCGCGGAGAAAAAGAGGATATATACGTTACAGGTGAGCCCAACAGCAGGTCCGAAAGCTGTTGAGCGCTATCATACTTTACAAACAATGTTCATTAAAGGGCTCCTATCCGTGTCCTGGGGAAGATTCTGCATCTGCATCTTGGCTCACTAAGAAAAGAAGAAAAATGCGCTGTTTAAGGAAGCGCAAGCAGCGCGGAATTGTTATGCTTCCCTCCAGCAGAGGCAAATGTGTGTATACAGCATTATCAGTTAACGAGGGTAAAGCACATTATAAACACACAAGCTGCTGTATTACAATGCATTAGCCGCACTGTGTCGGCTTAACTGAGCATGTGGCCTTCAGATCAGCGCCATTGTAGAGAGACTAATGAGCAGTGAGCGGACTACTAATGCTGTACGGAGAACATGGACGTTTGAAAAGCAGTGCTGTTGTTTTAATGAGAACCAGCTGCAGGTCTTACCGACAAGTTCATTTAAAGTCCCCATTAAATCAGAATTAGAGTTTTGTGGCTTTTTAGCATATGTGTGTTAGCTCTGAGGCCATCTATTTGCTAGTGCCCTCCTAAATATTGACAGAAATATTCATGTATTGGGAAAACATATTAGTTAACCTATAAACTGTAAATATTAGTACCATTATTTTTATTTTTCAGGCTTTTTATATCAGTATAGTAATCTATAATTCCTTAACATGCAGAAACAGTATAACCATATTTAATTTTAAATATGTCATCTGTGTTTTAGTACATGAAGCATGTAATCTGATCCCCATGGACCCTAATGGCCTGTCGGACCCTTATGTGAAGCTCAAACTCATCCCTGACCCAAAGAGCCAGAGCAAACAGAAAACCAAAACTATCCGTTCTACACTTAACCCCATCTGGAACGAGAGCTTCACTTTGTGAGTCTGTGTGTGCATGTGTGTTGTTTATACGTTTGTGTGTGGTTAAATTACATAAACTACAGATGTAACAGTGAAAATATATTTTACTAGATTTTTGCATTTCTTGGAGAGCAAAAGTTCCTTCCATGATGGTGGTGAGGTTAGGGTGTTGAGGAGAGTTGCCAGTGTGTTGCTATGCACTTGCCAAGGTGTTCTGAGTGGCTTTTAGCACCCTGCTGTGTGGTTGCTAGGCAGTTTTTATGTTTTATGTTCTATTCTCCTATGTGTCCTGTTTAGTTCAGTGCGTGGAAGGCAGTGGGATAGGCGTTTGTCAGTGGAGGTCTGGGACTGGGATCGAACCTCACGGAATGACTTCATGGGCGCTCTGTCTTTCGGCGTTAGTGAAATATTCAGGCGTTCTGTCAGTGGCTGGTTCAAACTTCTCAACCAGGATGAAGGAGAGTATTATAACATTCCTGTACCTGACCCAGATCTGCAGGTACATGCTGTCTATCATCAGAACATTTACCCTTATTACAATTCATTGTATTACTTCCTTTCAGTTTGATTCTGTTTTATATTACCGTTTTCATAGCTATCTCATGTATTGTTTTTAAAACAAATTTATTTATTTTTAAAAATTATTTATTTAAGTAAGCCTCACATTTTTTCTTACGCACTAGGGGGTGTTAAAAATCTGGCTAGTGGTTAAAAAACTGGGCTAGTAACTGAAGAGTTACAAACTTCATAAATGTCAATCCATGAACTATTACCATTGTGCCCTTGAGCAGAGCATTTAACTCTTGGTTGCTCCAGGGGGATTGTGCCTGTAATAAATGTGCTGGAAGTCACTTCAAATAAAAGTGTCAACCAAATGACAAGTGACACATGCAGTATTTAGGAGAGTGCTGCAGGAAGCTAGCGGCACCCGTATCAGGCCTACAAATAAACAAACATGCTCAGCTAAATTAGCATGTCTTCTCTGACGACACAGAGACACACATGCTAACACACTGCAGCCACAAATTTGGTAGGAATTATCTGTCAAACCCCTTCAAGCCTGCTTCAGTGAGTGCAGTAATTGTTACTTTCATAAAATATCCACAGGAGGGCAGTATAGGTTTATGTAGGTAAGCTATTCTTGATCTCTCTCTCTCTCTCTCTCTCTCTCTCTCTCTCTCTCTCTCTCTCTGTCTCTCTGTAGGTTCCAGAGGAAGTTCTTATTCCCTCTATTCCTCCTGTTACTGCTTCTTTGACGGCACCTGTTAATACTGTAACCACGCCTGCTCTTAGTCAGACTCCCAGTGTACTGCACACAGGCAAAGGCCGAACTGGACTGCACGATTTCAACTTCCTCATGATTCTGGGCAAAGGTAGTTTTGGCAAGGTACTGTATTAATATATGTACAGCACATTTATAGTATCTTCATCATTTTTTCCCATTTAGGTTATTGAAAATACACTGATATTTGTTTGAAAACAAAAATGTAGCTAAGTATTTTTTGTGTTTCCACGCTGTTCTGATAACACACCAACGCTACTTTTTATATCTTACTGACCATCTGTTGTATATTGCATCACACAGATTTATTTAATCAGTCTGTGCGGAAACGAAGGCGTGTTTACAAGGTACCAGGTTGATACAAGGAATGTTTGCAGGAAGAACTAATATTTCATTTTGCCAGCTGAGTTGCATCAAAGTCTCCTGCTGTCTAAACGGGCATCTGAAAAATATAACAACTTGGCCCTTGTTTCACTCATTCCAGGGCTGCCACAAAAAAAGAAAGCAAAAGTCTTTCTTGTCCCAGCTGCTAGAGGAAGGGCTGATATTTTTCATCCAAAATTTGCAGCTGTAGCATCCAGATTTTCAAACTCATAGTCCAGCGAGTTGCATGCCTCATTCACCTTGAAATACCTGGAGCTATGTAGATATGTGGTAATCCTGTTATGTGATAAGGCGGGACTTGTAATATGTGTAAGAAACACCCTGCGGGGCCCGAGCGGTTGTATGATCAAGGCAGGACTGGGAATGTCGGAATATTATGGTGCAAATTGATCAAACAAAGCTTTATTCCTCCATTCGTGCTGAGCGGAATCTCAATTGCAGTTGTCATCTGTCAGAGCAGAGCACATGAGCAAAGGACAGAGCTGTTTGATCCCAGAAGAAAAATGACATGAGAGTGTGCATTTCATTTAGTTTTTATTTGAGTGTTGCAGAGGTATGTTTGTTTGCCTCTGTGGGTATGCCCATGTCGTTTTAGAGGGTTGAATGGTTTGAATTGTATATTTCACGCGTGCCTTTGAACGTGCGAGTCTGCGCGAGGGCTGATGTGCATATGCATGTGTGTACGTATGCGTGCGCGTGTGCTCACAAGTTATTTGGTTATATAAGAGACCCGAGTTATGCTCAGTAGACAGCACATCCTCCAGGGCACAGAGCCGTGCTAAAGAAAGGATGAAAACGAGGGACGAGATTAAAGAGAGAAGCAGAGAGAGAGAGACCTGGGACCCAGAGATAGAAAATGACACAGAGCAGAAACGAAAAGGGAGACGTGAATAGAGCAGCTCACGTGAGGAAGAAGCTAATCTACATTAAAAAGATTTTACAGTGTTTCTCTCTTTCTGTCTCTGTGTGTAATGAATGAATTTCACTATGCATGTTAAGAATGTCTCAGTCAAATCATAAGAGAAAAGTGAGTGTTTTGAATAAAATGCAAGAAATTGAAGTGTGCTGTACATTTAGGATTAATGTTTTTTGCTATTTGACATTATTTGGAATATTTTTATTCAAATTCTTAACTCATTACCTTAATGCATCCTAAAGTTTTACTTACTATATTTGATGATAATCTCATCGTTCTGAACCATAATATTTTTAGTGTATTATAGTAAAACAATAGTTTGATTAACAACAATTCAATGATTAACAACAAACCAACAAGTGAACAAATGAAAGACAGTACAACAAATACTGCAATATTATAAATATTTTTCAATTTAAATTAAAAGCAAATAATTTTGTGATTATGAATTAGTTTAGGAGGGCAGTAATCCTCATGCAATACAGTAATGAGAATTATAGAGAGTAAATGTGATGTGTGTGTGTTTGTCTGGGTTCGACAGCTCAGATTGTTTGATTCGAGGTAATGTTCCACAGGATGAAGTCTGTGCGTGTTAAACTAGCGGCAAATGATGTTTCCTTTTCTCGTTTTATGTTTGGCTAATCGAATCTCTTCTAGAGGAATGTAAGCAGAAGATGATGAACTCTTAATTATTAATGTTCAAGAAGTGTTGATGCAAGATTTCCTCATCCTCCCACAGGTTTTATTGGCGGAGGAGCGGGGAAGTGAGCGCCTGTTTGCGGTAAAGGTGTTAAAGAAAGATGTGCTGTTCCAGGATGAAGATACAGAGAGCGCCATGGTGGAGAGGAGAGTGCTGGGCCTCATGGGACGACCTCACTTCCTGACCTGTCTTTACTGTGCCTTTCAGACTGAGGTCAGTGTGTGTGTTTGTGTGTGTGTGTGTGTGTGTGTGTGTGTGTGTGTGTGTGTGTGGCGCTTATGGAACGGTGCCAATGAGTGATTATATGAGAGTGGAGATCTGGGAATGAGATTATGCATATGTATATACACATATTGAATTGAATTGAAATGTCACTTGTCCTGTAGTGATGGAACAGATGTAGTCTTCACCTTCAGCCCAATTTATAATCACCTTCTTTTCTAACATCAGTACTGTTTTATTGGTCCTATGTGTCCACTAGTTGTCTCCCCAGACTGGTTGTTTTAATGAGGTTTCTGAGGTTTGCAAAGTTATGTCATCAGCTATTCAGCAATGCTGTTTAATCATAGTAATAATGAAATCATCACAGTTATTGTGCCTTTACCTCATTAAATGGCTGTAGACTTTGGCTTAGATAGGGACTAAAGATTAAATGTATTCATTGGCTGTGTGCCCTAAACAAGATGGTAATAGTCTTGAGAGGAAGAGGAATAATCTTGAGAGGAAGAGGAATAATGAGAACAGATTGCTCTTTAAATTTCGTCTAAGGGATTTTATATAATGTCAACACGAATGATGGGTGGACAAAATAATGGAAACATCAGTGATAATATCAGAGCGTGGGCATCTTTCTCTTTAAATAGCTTTAGCTCTTGAAGTGCTGTACGGGTCCTAAACTGACAACCTGATGCAACATTGTTGATTCATGGCTTACTTCAAACGTAAAGACATTTAGTTGTTCATAATAAAAGATTTCTTGATCACATTACCTTTTTCCCCTTGACACAATAAATCATTTCTGAAGCTAATGACTTCAATTCAATCACCAGCTATTTGGAGAGCCTTTATTGAACTCTGTTAGGTGCCTCATTTTGCTTTGAAAAATGACTTTTGCCAGTGTTAATTGTCAGAGCTCTTTTAGCAGAGACACACTGCAAAGTGGCAATCAGCCTAATGAAATACACTGGCAGCTGCAGCATTCAAAGAGAGAAAAGAGGAGAGTTCTGTGTGTGCGTGTCTGTGTATGTTTATATCTGGCCTTAATGGCTTTCTAAGGTTTGAATTACTCATGTCACTTGATTTTATTTCTCCTGTGAATTTATAATAAGCAATCAGTGTGTATGTGTACTCGGTAATGACCTCTTTGTGTATGTTAAGTGTGTCTCATTGTATCAAATACCTAAAGTAGATTTACTCTGTCAAGTCACAGTCTCTGGCATCGGTTGCCTAGTGGAAAAGTGATCAGATGTTTAAATCCTTCTGACAGCAGATGCTCTAATTTTATTCCTCTGCAGACTAGTAAAGACTGGAGGTGATGAATACATACATCAGACTGCATGTTTATCACACTGAAGTGCTGTTCTCAGCTATATCTCTTGCTGATTTTGGTGGAAACTCTGTGGAATTCATCAGAATAGAGCTGACAGTGCTACTGTATTATTGATGTGTGTGTGTGTGTGTGTGTGTGTGTGTGTGTGTGTGTGTGTGTGTGTGTGTGTATGTGTGTGTATATATATATATATATATATATATACACATATATACGTTTGATTGGGATATTATAAAGTTGCATATGTGCTAATTACTAATAATATATTTTTGTGTTGTAGGATCGTCTGTATTATGTAATGGAGTATGTAAATGGTGGTGATCTCATGTTTCACATTCAGATTGTCGGAAAATTTAAAGAACCACATGCGGCGTGAGTTGTGTACTTTTCTTCTTTAGCATGTTATCTCAATCCTGCCTTCTGTCACTCTTATTTCCCAGCTTCCCTGTTGTTTCAGCTCCTATCTCAATTCATTTGTTCAGCATCGTTTTCTCCTTCTGCCCTGCAGAGGAACAATGTGTGTTTAATGGAGTTAATGAGGGATTTTGGTGTTGGCAGGTTCTATGCTGCTGAGATAGCTGTGGGTCTCTTCTTCTTGCACAGCAAAGGCATTATATACAGGTACAGGACACAGATGAGTGCTGTTTGTGCTTACACAAGCCATATGTGACAGTCATTTAACACCTCTCTCGCTCTCTCTCTCTTTGATCTGAAGAGATCTAAAGCTGGACAATGTCTTGCTGGACAGTGAAGGACACATAAAGATAGCAGACTTTGGGATGTGTAGAGAGGGCATGATGGAGGGGGACACCACTCGGACCTTCTGTGGCACACCTGATTACATCGCACCTGAGGTTTCTCTGTCTCTCTTTCTATTTTAAGGTGCAAATATTTGTACATTCATATTGTAAAAGGATTTTCAGCTGAGCTGCATAAAAAATTAAGCAATGCTCAATTACAGCATATATAGTGTCGTATATACATACATTTACATTGTGTAGTTTACATAGTTTAAAACAGGTAAAACTCTTCCTTTTTTTAACAGAGTTCAAAATCAATGTGCATATATTGAATAAATATGTAGTGCAAATAAAATAGTGCATTTTATTATTGACACAAAGGTGAAACTGATAACACTAAATATGATCATCATTTAGCATTATGTATTTATCTCTCTCTCCCTCACTGTCCTTCTCCTCTCTGCCTCTCTCTCGCTCTCTTACAAATCCCTCTCATCTCAGTCATCTTCTGTTCATTCTGACCTTGGCTCTGTGTTTACATTTAACACCCAGTGATTGTGCACAGTCAGCACATGTCTGTGTGTATGTACATTTACATGTGTGGAGCTGTATTTAGATTTACTGTGGTGTTAACTACATGACGGACATCTGGCTCAAATTATGTATGTGCTAAATTGTCCATGCATGTGTTTTGCGTGTGATTGAAAGGTTACAGTATACAGTATGTGGGTCTGCCAAAGCACAGCATGCGTCAGTACTGTATTAACCCCGCTGTTAAACTGGCTCACATTGATCATGTTATGTAAAAAAAAGAAAAAAGCCATTGATCTTTGTGTCCCTGTCATAATGAAAAGATGCAATATGCGTCCCTGCAGGCAAGGAAATTAATCTCTCTTACTCGCTTTCCACTGTGACACACGGCTGACACACAAGCACACATATTTATTGTGTAATTATCTTTAATATGATTTTCTTGTGCTTATCTGCATATTGCTTGGTTCAATTTAAAGACGTCAGGGTACGTTTATTTTCCCAGCATTCTGGGAAATAAAGTGTTTTTAAATCTGTTAAATGAAAGATTATGATGATAATAAAATGAAACATCGATGCATTAAATACTATTTTATATTTTAATTTCAGACATTGATTATCAGAGTCAGGATTTTTTAAATGCACCATATGTTGTCTGTGTGTAATGTATATTATTCAAAATCTATTATTTAAAGCTACACCTCCAGCAGTTATACTGAATCTGAATTTAATTCCATTTTATTTCTACCTCCTTAAATTAAAATTACAATTGTCCATCCTGGTGGCTGCCTCAATTTAAATTTAGAAACTGAATTGGAATGTTAAAGATATTTTTAATTCCCTGTTGAATGATGCAAAGCCTTTGTATTTTGGTGAGTCCTTAGTAGAAGCCACACACATTCTTAAACTGAGATTGTGACATACCAGTGAGATTGTGACATACCAGAATGTATTTTCAGATTGTGGCATACCAGCCATATGGTAAAGCAGTAGACTGGTGGTCATATGGAGTCCTGCTGTATGAGATGCTGGCTGGTCAGGTAATTTTTCATCCTGTCTTTCCATGATCTATTAATTCTGTGCTTTTTTCAATAGATCTTTATTCCCGGCACCCGCACCCTCTGTCTTGCTCTCTTTTCATCAGCCTCCTTTTGATGGCATAGATGAGGAGGAGCTGTTTCAGTCCATCATGGAACAGAGTGTTTCATATCCTAAGAGTCTCTCTCGGGAGGCTGTAGCCATCTGCAAAGGGGTAATCTACTTCCTGTTCTTTCATCTCTGCCGCCTATAGTACATGCTTATCTTATAAGGCATTGCATCTTTAAGGCCAACATCACCTGTGAATAATTACAATTACATTACACTACAAGTAGTAAACTAAATTACTAAATGAAAGTAAATGAATCTACAAGTATTTCTCTTGCACTCTGCATGTTTGTCTCCTAGCTGCTGACCAAGAATCCTGCTAAGCGTTTGGGTGGTGGACAAGAAGCCGAGAGAGAGATACGGGAACATCCATTTTTCCGCTGGATAGACTGGGACAGACTGGAAAAACTGGAGATACAGCCTCCATTCAAACCCAGAAGTGTTAGTATCACCTATCATTACACCTGCATGTGTGTGTTTGATTTAAAAAATGTCCTCACAAATGTGACAAAAGCTGTCAAAACTTACACTCAATGACATTTTTATGTGGTCCTCGCTAATATAGGCTCATAAATCACCCAAATAAGGTTTAACTTTGTCTAATAATGTCAGTAAGTTTGTGTGGAGGTTAAGGAATAGAAAATGTCATTAACCTGGTGTGAAAATAACATACATCTATGAGATGTCACCAGTAATATAGTAAAACCTATGTGAAGATATTTTTGTGTTTGCTTATTTTGTATTATAACCTGTAACTCTATCACTTAAAATATATATTAATACTGTCTGTCTTCTCCTCACTATGTGTGCACAGTGTGTGAGTCCATTCATACTTATTGTAGTTATTTTGTCTTGTAAAGACAGCAGAACCAATGTAAGCCTGACCCCAACTGTCTGTGGCTCTGTGCAGTTATTATGTTGTGTCACTGTTTGTGCATGCAGCAAACAAGTGGATATACTGTAAGCCCACAGTGGAGGGTTGCCACCTGACAACATACTGACAACATACCTTACCATCCACGGGACAAACAGAATCACATAACTAACCTGATATTAAATAGAAATTGACTTAATACAGTAATTTATGTATTTGTTTTTCTTTGTCATTCTTACAGGGAGGTAGAAAAGGAGAGAACTTTGATAAGTTTTTCACATCTGCCCCCTCTGCCCTCACGCCCTCTGACCCGGATGTACTGGCAGCCATAAGTCAAGATGAATTTCAAGGCTTCTCCTACACAAACCCAGACTTTCCTCCCACACCTCTCACAGCTGTCTGAGAACCTCAAATCAACCAGCACCAATCCTCTTCTGACTCTTTTCTGTATAACTATATTGACCGAAAAAATAATGTAGTTTAGCTTTAGCTTGATCACAATAAGAATCAGTCTCATTTAGACCAGCCGTCACCTTCTAAAGCATCATCACACTGATTAATGTGACTCATTAGTAAAACAGAATAAGGATTATTATTATTTAGCCAATCCACACTGATGGTAACATTCTGAAGTAGTTAAAAGTCTGGTATTCATGCCTTTATCTGATTGGACAACAGGATCTCATTGGGTATTCCATTGGATGCTACTGTAGTAGTTGCGATGACCTAATTTTCACTGACTGTACCATAGACACAAACATGAAGATCATTTCCTCATGTTTTACAGTTCTCTTTAAGCTGATTGTTTAATTTCAAGTAATGAAAATCAACAAATGTGGTTCTGCCTGTCTTTGCATGAGCTCCTGTTTGCTCTAGTTTGGTTTATTTAACCAAACAAGTGAAGACAGGAGAATAAACATTTATGATCCTTTCATCATCTGACAACTGGTGTACAAACTCAGAATATGGTTTAGGAGTTACACACATGAGAGCTGCAAAACCAATGAATGCTTTAGCATATAAAAATGTTTGTGACATGAATATTAGATTATATATCTCTCTAGATGTCTCAGGCAGTAAAACTCTGCATCGTATTAGTATTTTATAAATATGAGTGGTTGGGATAAGTGTTCCCTGAGTGTTAAAAGAAGACTGTATGAGATAAGCATATTTAGATATTTATGATACATTTATATGCATATCTGTATAAGTACAGTATGCGCAGTGCATTTTATTTTAACATTTATTCTAAATTACATTTAAAAAAATAAAATTCTATAAACCTGTTTAAATGTAATAATCAGCATAAAATGTCATACTATGCTACAACCTCCAGTATGAAGAAAAGGCAACCTCAGCTGTTATTAACCAAATATTTATTTATAGTTCACAGATATCTATGTACAAATTCAGTTGTGTTAAACGCTTTCATTTTTAGGAATTTTGTTTTGAAGCTGCTATGAGTATGATCATGTGAACTCTGGAGTCTCAGAAAAGCACTTGTCTTGCATAGTTACAATCATGATGTCTGACCTGCAAAGACCTGAGTGTGCTGTGCTAAAACTGTCCATCTAAGAGAACCTGAAAGTTGCACTGACAACAAAAATACTGCCAACAGTAAAGTAGAAACATTTTGAGAGAAGTGTATGAATTAAGAATAGAGGCATAATGAATGAAAAGGAAGATGGTAAGATTGTGTTATCTAATGTTGACAGCATGGAGTCCTATAAAAAAATCTACACTGCAAAAACAAAATTCTTAAGCGGTATTTACATATTTAATTCAGTATATAATTTAAGATGTATTCATCATATATATATGGATTATTTAAGTCTTAACGTCACAATTTTGCTGCTTTTGTACATTCATTGTTTTATGTTTACAGATTTTTACTGGGAATACTGATAATACTGAAAATACTCATTAAAAAGATTATTTTTTTGCAATGTAGATGTCATTTGTGTTTTGGTGTTGTACTAAATAATGATTCTATATTGTTTCACTTACACTTATCAATTATAGTTTTGTTCAGTTTAACAGCATTGGCGCGTCGTGTACTGTACCATCATCTCTGGCATTTGTAACAAGGTAAAATTTGCTGATTGCTCCTTAATTACATCTGACATTTGTAAGTCGTTGAAAACTTTTATAAAAAAATTTTATCACTGTGTTGCTAATCTTGTTATATAAATAGGATAGTTTGTAAATGGTGTTTAGTTGTTTTAACGTTTGTGAAGAATGTTGGTTCAGCACTGATTTTTGACAACTGTTGACAGTTAGCTCTCAGCAGTTCAGGAGTGTTTGATTTAAAGTTAGTAGATAGATCTATATGATCAGGCAAGGCCACCAAGCAAAACTATATATAGTTATGCTTCAGTTGGTGATAACTAAATTTATTTATGTTATTATCCTGTATACTATATCCAGGTCCCTACATTTCTTGACACAATAAACAATTGAACCTTAACTTTAAAAGATTTGTGTTAAATGCACATAAAGATATGGATGAATGGGTGGACAATGAGTTGATATTCGTTTTTTTTGTGTATTTAATGTTGAAATAAACTGTCTTATTACTCTTGACACTCTTCAGAATTTCTATGTTTTTTTTGTTTGTTTTTTTTAATTTTTGGATGTTTACTCTATCACGCATCTATTTGACGACCTCCATGTGTCACGTATGTAATGTCTATTCCTGTTGACCGTAAACTTTTACACTTCTCTCAGTTTCAACACTTCATGACATCTCCTTCTCTCCACTCGGATCACTCCATCCATGAGTGCCGTCCCAATAGGCTTGAGTGATATAACGGGATACCCTTAGATACCCTGCCTATTAAAAACTACCCTAACCTCCTTACTGTAACTGTCATCATCTCCGTCAATCTTTTTTTAATGCCCCACTCAGGCTTTTTTTTAGTTCTGTGACCTCATCTTTCAGCTGAAACTCACGGTTTACATCATCGAAAAGGACATGAAAAGTGATGTGAAGACTTTTTTGAAGTTATCTGAAATGCAGCTAGACGTGTGTTATTGGATATTATGGAGAGCTCTGTCTCATTCAATCTATCTTTTTCCTCCTTCACTCGTTGAGGTCAGAGTGTACTATGCTATTGATATCATGTCTAAAAATACTTCATCATGGGTCTGAGGCTCTAAAACGTAGTGATACCAGAAGATTGAAGAAAAAGAAAGATGAGTCTGTAGGTTTTGACATGATGATGATGACGACCATGAGAGTTTATCCTTATAAATTTAAAGAGATTCCAAAGGAACGTCTATCATCATGTTTGTCGCTTAAAATAAATCACGGGCTTGAAACTTTATAAAATGATGACATACTGTAACTTTCACAATGCAACGCATATGCCCTTTTTGCGCATTGCTCGTCGATTACAAAACGTCTGACAAAACCATAAATATGCAAGTGTAAACATTACGATAGATATCTTTTTGTTCACAAAATTCCGCCACAAATTTAGACAGTGGAGTGTTTAAATCTTCAAAGCTGCTGTCAATTATAACAGATTGTCATTGCACATATGTTAATGTATGGTAAAAATCCCTTTTATCTGACTTATCTTTTCTGAAAGCATGCTGTATTTTGTCTGTCTTTTCACAGTAAAATGTTGACTAGTCTGTCTTTTCCCCTCACCTAGTCTAATTTATTACGTTTCTGTCTCTTGATGCGCGAGTGAATGTCGGAATTTGACAGGTCTACGCTTCTTTAGACTCATCAAATACATTTACGCAATTACAAACATATGGTTGGCAATTAACAGTTTTTCTTCTGTCTAAAACGTCAGGTCGTTTCTGTTGGTTCTGTTAACTTGATTCTGATCAGAACATCCAAGCAAGATAATCTTTCCACACGCAATGCAAAAGTACTTTCTCCATTGCGCACTACTAATCCAGTCTTTTTCTTGGTTTACAATAAAGCACGTTTATATATATATATATAATTTGTTTTTCATGTATACAAAATCTCTCTGTCCTGTTTTCTCTCTCATTCATTTTGAAATAGAGAAGGTAAACATGAAGATCGCGAGGGGATAGCGGGATATCAGTAGGGAATTCGCACGTAAGAGAAAGAGAGAGGGAAAGAGGGAGAAAGACAGACTGTGTGTGTGTGTGTGTGTGTGTGTGAGAGAGAGAGAGAGAGAGAGAGAGAGAGAGAGAGAGAGAGAGAGAGAGAGAGAGAGAGAGAGAGATTACAAGCGCGAAATTTTTGCCAGGCACCCCTGGTGTGAGGCTTGTGTCTGCGCGCTCACTGCGTACTCGTCAGCTCCACTGGCACGGGTATTCGGGCAGGGTGAGTACGCGCTTCTTTAGTCTGTTTTCATTGTTCTGTACTCTTATCAACTGACGTGTGACTCAAAACAAAATATAACACCAGACGTTTGTCAATTGTTATTGACAGAAGTTACAGAAAATGAATAGGGTTTTACTGGCGCCAGTCGACTGCGTTTTGGGACGCGTTTCGCCGTTTCCATAATGCCAGCAGGTCGTTCCATTATTAAAATTACTTGGGCAACGATTTTGGTTATGTCAAAGGGGTTATATTTGCCTGAATGTTTGTAAATTCAAGCGTCCTTCAGGATACTGCAACGCAATGTATGTAACTTCAGAGAAATGTATGAACGTACAGCTGTTGAGCTTTTGTGTTAGTAACAGTTAGTGAGGGAATAATGGGGTAGTTCGGTCTGTAACTGGCTCAGTCAAATGCCCCAGGAGAACCGCACTGGCATGTAGGTGGGAACTCCATCATTACTGGGCCAAGGTCTTTCCATACATTAGCCTACATCTGCCTGCTACTCTCTCTCTTCTCTGTCCCTTTTTTTCATTGTATATGTCTTTTGTTAAGTCAGTATTGATTGGAATATATTCAGGGATCTACTCAAAATCTTGGGTTATCCCCCAAATGAAAATATGTGATAACCTTAAAATTTTGGACCAAGTTCACTTTACCCAGCAGTGCTTTATTTTAGCTGAATAGTGCCATTAGTGCTCACTGTAAGTATACAGCACACAGTTTGGGAAATTGATGCAGAAGGCAATCAGTCACAATGCAGTCACAATCAAAGTGAATAAGACCAGTATGGGACATATCAACCTTCTCTGGAAGTAATGCTGGATTATTACTTTTCTTCTGTTTTGGACTCGATGGGCTTGCAGCCTCAGTGGAAGAGCATAATATTGGCAATGACAATATCATGGGTTTGATTCTCAAGGAACATAGAAACTGCTATAATGTATCTTGGATACATTGTAAATTGTTTTAGATTAAAGCATCTGCCATGTAATTGTAAGTGTGAGCCATGCAAAAATAATCAGCAGTTGCTGATTGGTTGTTGGTCAAGGTTGAACTTAGGCAAGCTGATCCTGTCATGGAGAATTTCTCTTCTACATCAGTACACAAAGCCTTAAGGGGGCAGAAGCGCTGGGGGGCAATAGAGCCGAAAACAGAGTCTTCTCTGTGTGGCCATTTCAGAGCAGACAGTCAAGCTGGAGTTTGACATTGTTGGTTCCTGCCCCTGTTGAGTTTGCTTCAGAGCGTTAGACACCAGTTCTTTTCCTCCGATGTTCTCTCTCTGCCTTTTATCACTGCATTGCAAAATCTGTCCATCATTTGCCAGGGTTTGTTTTCTGTTGACTGGTGGTATTATAGGTTGTGTCATTTCTTTGTTCTAGGACAAACAGCAAAAGGTAGAACTCTGATATTCAGGCATTTGCACACATGGTGCAGTGAATCTTTGTCTAGACCCCTGCGACTCATTTTAGAATCCAAAAATCTCTCCGATGTCTCTCAGGTGGCTCTTGCACTCATCCTCATTTATATTGTTCTGTCTTTTTCCTCTCTGTTCTGCTTCTGTGAATCACAAACTCAGAGAGACAGACAGGAAATGACGGCATATATAAACAATTAATATTTTCTGTTTTTTTTCTGTCTGTCTGTTTGTCTCATACACACATACACAAATTTTCTTTCTCTCTCTCACTCTTTTTCTCTTTCTACCTTGCACAAACGGTCACACACACACACAGCTTCTTTGAAAATACTTTAATAAAAGTTTTATAAAATCATTTTTTTCTCTTATCTCTAATTTTTTCGCACACTTTTGCTTTGAATAAACAATTAAGTTGTCGTCAACGCTGTTGTTCAAACAAGCGGAGAGTGTAAGTGCATCACTCCTTAATTAAGAATTGATCAAAGTGTTGCCCCAGAAGAAGTAAAGGTGCAGAGGATCAAAAGAAATATGTCGTGTCAATGTCACAACACATTCCACATAGAGAGCAGTAGTTCATGTGCTCTGACATTTACATACTGCCATTTTTAGTCATGTGGCCCATATATGGCCTCTGCTCATTCCAGCCTCTGTTCCTCACCTCTCTTTCTCTCTCGCTCTCTCTCGCTCTCTCTCACTCTCTCTTTCCTTTAAAGCATTAATCAAAAAACATCTAATTTCCTCTGTACACTTCACCATTCATTGCAGCTTTCATAGAGTTCTGTGCTTTTCCAATGCATCACATTGCAAAGTAATGCAAATGTGAATTAGCGAGCAGAAATAGTGCGTATTTTTTCATAGTTCTGCGTGTGTGTGTCTGCATCTGTTTCTTCATACGGATGAGGTCTGAATCGCGCAGTAAAGCTATGAGTCACCATCTCGTACGTGTCATGCCATCTGAATCACTGCCAATAATGTTTTACTTTCTGCCTCAATAACTGCCACCCGTTAAGCCTAGTGACCTTTGACCTTTTGTGTGATTGGCTGCTTACCACCACAGCAGGACAGGAATTCACAGGATATCGCTCTTGGTCCTGAACTTTAACACTATTCTCATCTCTGTTTTTCTCAGATTGTCTTTACTGGTGAACTGAAGAGTAATACTGAATGAGCAAATGTTTCTGTTTTGTGGTGCAGTTTCTCTCCCTGCTGCTCATGTCTCTAATGTGTTTTGTTGCATGGCTGTGGGTTCAACATTCAGTACTGATGCTGTTCTATGTTGTTTTTTATGTATGCGTATGTGCAGATGAGCTCTTGCAGCAGCAGGGCTCTGACTCTGCTCTCCACAGTGTTTGGGGCATGCGGACTGCTGTTGGTAGGGGTTGCCGTGGCGACGGATTATTGGCTGCTGATGGAGGAGGGCATAGTACTGCAGCAGAACCAAACAGTCGACGTCAAAATGGCATTGCACTCCGGCCTATGGAGAGTGTGTTTTATAGCAGGTGCTGACACACATTTTTGCACACACCCTCTGGAGAGTGAGTTTTATAGTAAATATATATATTAGACATACAACTACAAACTATATACATTATATACAAAGAGATCAGATATAATATGCATGGTGGTGTGGTGTTTTTGAGGAGACAGGCACAGGGGATAGGAATGTTTGTTTCTAGTAGTCAGAGAAGCACAAAAACTTCTGTCCTATTTATACATAAAATGTGATCCCAAGCCCTGCGCTAAGGGGGGGTACAAAGGCCTTCATTTTAAAGGGCTCTGAATAAATGAGAATCAACCTTCCTGTTTTTGTATATCTGTCCTATAGAATCTCTCTCACTTTTTTAGGTTCAGAGAAGGGTAGATGTGTCGCCTCTGAGTATTTCACAGAACCAGAGATTGAAATCACCACAGAAAACACAGCAAATATTCTCAGTAAGTAAAAGAAATTTTATTTTAACAAAGTCATATCCACATACATCTACACACACACAACTCACATACATGTTTTCTGTGGCAGAGATGGTGCGGACAGCTACACCCTTTCCTATGGTTTCTCTGCTCTTTGTTTTTACGGCCTTCATCATCAGTAATGTGGGCCACATCCGCCCTCAGCGCACCATCCTGGCCTTTGTTTCTGGAATCTTCTTCATCCTCTCAGGTACTGCAAACCATTTTACCTGTAAATGTGTGTGTGTGTGTGTGTGTGTGTGTGTGTGTGTGTACCTGTGCAACTATCCTTGTGAGGATCAGTGTGGCCAGAGTGAGGACAATGAAAGCAAGGACATTTTGTCTGGTCCTTGCTTTCTGACACCTCTATAATGGGCTGTTTGAAGGTTAAGACTTGGTTTTAAGGTTATTGTTGGAATCACGTTAAAGTTAGGTTTAGGGTAAGGGTAGGGGTAAGGCACTTATTGAGACTATATTGTGTCCTCACTAATGAATGTCCTCACAAAAATAGCTGTACAAACATGTGTATGTGTGTGTACACTTCTATAAGCTCAGGTTTCATCACCATTTCTTTCTGATACTGCACTTCTCTCTTTTCCGATATTCTGTCTTTAATATATTTTTATGTCACACTTTTGAGATGTTGTGCCATCTATAATTATGTCACATACAGGCCTAAAGGAACATTTCTTTCTAGGTAAAAATCGTTCATGCCGTATTTACTGCAAGTCAGTTTTTGTAGGATTAGATGTAAGGATTTTGTGTTCTGTACTCGCTAGAATGCAGCAGTTCCATCTGCATTTAATTAGTGATAATGTCTCTGATCTTAAACCTGTGTCTTAGCATGAAAACACTCCATCTGTTTATTTTTTATTACTTTCTGAAATGCTGTGAATAATTATAACATTAATTTGCTGAATATACTATTTTCCTATTAGGCATTTTTATAATGCTCTAATAGAGCAATAAACGTAGTCATCAATTCATGTATGCAAATTGCAAAGCGTCTCGATATAAATGTGAAGATTATGCTCATCATTTAATAGTGAAGGATTTGCCTGTCGTATTTTCTGGTAGAAAACCTTAAATATCTGCGCATGCAATTTAGTCTTTCACCAGCAGAGGCCAGCAAGTTTATATGAGTCGCAGATGATCAAGAGGCTGTAGACCCAGTTGTTGGTATATAAATTGGTCTAAAACTGCTCTGAGATCAGTCTTATATGAACATCAGCATGTCTGTTTGTTAGTTGGTTGGTTGTTTGTCCTTAATATTACAGAGATTTTATATTATATACTGGAATTCTGCAAAGGAATTTAAAATCTGGGATTACATTTTTACTTTAACATGGAAATACGATTTTTTAATAATAAACATTTCTAAACAAAGAAGAGTTGTAGCATAAAATGATTAAGAAATATTTAACATTCTTCTGTTTCTAGGTCATTAATCAAATAACCAAACTCCTTTGTACATAAGGTCAGATTTCCCTGCTTCTACTGAAGCACACCAGATGCTCACTGGAACATTCTGAGATCATGCTGGGATATGGATCATCAGGTTTGGCACAAACTTGTCAAGTCAATGCCAGTGTGAGAACAAGCTGTCACAAAGCTAAATCAGGACATACTAAGCAGTAAGAAATTCTGAAATTCACAAACATACTTTTCAATCAGATTGTTTACCTGATAATAAACTTCGTAATAACAAATGTGCATTAAATAAGAACATTGCAAAATAGCAGTTAACAGAAGTGGTAAAGCATCCGAAACTGTCATATAATGTGGCTAAATCATGATTGATTTATTGAACAGTAGATTTTTTTTAACTTATAAAATCATAAACATGAAACAGCATGTATTTATAATTTATAAAGCACTGCAGTGAGGTACAGTAGGATGAACTCTTACCTGCTCTGAATGTAGAACTTATTTGTATGCAGATGCCACTGTTGTTTACTGCATCGCTGCCTCAACCTTGCACATGGCCAGAAAAGACCTTCAACTTTATCTAAAACAACTTGTCTCCTGCAGAAGAAACTTTCATGACTTTCATTTTTTTTTCCCGATCTTTTTACTTGTCCTTTTGTCTTTGGGGCCTCAGTTGGGGTGCTGCAGAATGTGCAGATTTCTTTACCAACCCCAACACACGTTTATTTGGCAATCTAAATGGGAACATCCTGTTAACTTCCTTGATTTTATACACATTTTTAAACACTTAAAGCGACTCACAGTAAACTCTAGTTATACATTTTGTCAGTACGTGTTCCCTGGAAATTGAACCCACAACCTTTTGCGCTGCTGATGCACTGCTCTACCACTGAGCTACGTGTTCCTGTACACACATATTAGTGGTATATATAGCTCCTATGCTATAACTTAAAACTAACCCACACCCTAAACCTTACAGAAAACTTTCAGCATTTTTACAAATAAGGTTGTCCCCAAAAGAAGATTTTGTCAGAAATTTCTCACTTGGCAATTTGTCCTCCAAAATATGGTTAAATAGGTACTGTATGCACACACACATTCCTCTGGTTTCTCTTACCTGTCTTTCAATGTATTTCCCTCTGTCCTCCATCCATCTTTCCATCGTGTTCTTTTTCTGCCTGCAGTGATGAGAGCGTGTGGTGGCAGGCGGGGGGCTGTGATTTTATTTAGATGATACTAATGTCCTTTCATGAGGGGCCAGGCAGAGCCCTGGAGTGTGTACAGTCCTTGTGTGCATCTGTTGAGGTGGACGAGGGTGGGCGGCAGGTCCTCGGGGGTCCAGAATGAAGTCTGTGCTGTGACGTGCTCAAAACTGGTGTAAATAATGTGTGTACATTATGTACATGCTGTGCTGTCACTTTCTCTGCTGTGTGGTGTGTCATAGTGGTGTGCCTCTGATTCGCTGGGGCAAAGTCGCATTCAGTCCTACCAATGTATGCAGTGATCATGTTATCTCAGCATGACTGGAGAATGTTCTTAAGAGCATCTTGTGTGCTTCAATGAAACCAGAGAACCTTTTTCGACCTTTTTATTACAGTAGTTGGTCAATGCCACAAATTTGATTAGTGACCAATAAATACTGCAGACTTTCATATATTTCTTAATCATTTGACAAATTTTTTATTGATTGCATTTTTTCAAAGTTGTAAAGTTTATTCTTAGTTAAAAGTTTATTTAAAGTTTTCAGTTTTTTCACAATTTTTAAATTAAATTTTAAATCTCATATTTTAGTGTGTTCTCAGACATTTGGAATGTGCAGTATAACTCATAACGAACACCCCATGATTGCTGGAACTTTATTATTTATTGTTGTCATTTCTCATTTTTTTTAATACACCAGCATTTAACATTTTACCTGACTTAAATCTTTAGGGGTGATTGTTACTGTTTTATATTAAATCTCTCTCTTTCTCTCACTCTCAGGGCTGAGTCTGGTCGTGGGGTTGGTGTTGTATATCTCCAGTATCAATGATGAAGTGATGAACAGACCACGGGAGCCAGAGCAGTTTTTCAACTACCGCTATGGCTGGTCCTTCGCATTTGCTGCGAGCTCCTTCCTGCTCAAAGAGGTCATAATTCAAATTTCAGGATGAAATTTTAAAAAGAAATGCAAAAATTATTTTTGTCTGCATTTTCTGTATCTTGGACATCTATGGCCTTCAGTGACCAAGATACAGTCGTCTGATTAAGCTCCAGTGACCTGGCCGTGTATCTACAGTAAGCCTGAGGGGCTCAACCAATGATGCTCCTGTAATTATGTCACTTGATGCTAGTGAAGCAGATGCTTTCAACATGACATGCACGTATTATGAATGTGGATCTTCAAGACATGCTCCATTTTTGACTGCTCAGGACCTGAATACTGCATTTGGAGCAGTTAATCATATTGTTTTCATTGGCTGTGAAATAGAAAGGAATAATTACAGTAAAACTACAATAATTACTGTAAAAGGTGGGGCAGGGGTGATATCATGTATACATTGTATATATTGTTTCAGTTAAAACACAATAGCTCCTCAAAAAGTTACCATTTGAGAGAATTAAATGGGTTTTTTTTTCGAATTCACATTGATTTTAAATTGCTGTGATTGTGACAGTCAGAGTCTCTTCATGACAGAGTCTTTGTAGTGAAGGCTACACAGTAGATGATAGAGAAGATCACATGCTGCGTGTCTGTCATTTGATGAGTTCCCTTAAAAGGATGAGTAAGTGAAATTGCTCTCTTTTTTCTTTCTTGAAAGAAGAATCCTTTCAAGAATATCATGGTCACATAATAAAACATTAGTGTCAGTGGGTGTGTGTGTGTATGAGAGAGAGAGGGAGACTGCATGTCTACACTAGAATTTACACTGCAACAGAGAAACAATCTCAATAGGAATGTCAAAAGTGTCAAAAAGTGACACTTCATCATGTGATCAAAACATAAGAACATTTTGATTTAAATCGGTTTATCATCTGAATCTGATCATTTAAATCCAGGACCTTCCAGTTCACTGTATCGCAGCTTTATTATGATATGACATGCCCAATTCCATGTCTTCAAAACAAATTATATGCATTCCTATCTGTCAGATTTTTCACCTAAACTTTAGCGTAAGCAGCTTAGACCACACGCAGGAGGCCCTGCTGCATCATTTCATTTATTTGTTTTTCTGCACTTATTGAACAGTTCAGTCACATACCCACCCCGTAGTCAGTATTTCCTCTGCATGCTGACATAATTTCCTAACTGTCACAAATGTGTTATTAATTTGCCACACGTATCCAAAACAATCTTTATCTTGTATTCTCTGTTTTCATGACATCACTCTGATCTTTTCACACTTGCTGTCTCTTTCACTGACTCTTGTTTTCTCTCAAACTCTCAGGGAGCCGGCGTGATGTCTGTGTATCTCTTTATGAAGCGTTATGCAGAAGAGGAGATGTATCGGCCTCACCCTGCTCTCTATCGTCCACGCCTTTCTGAGGGCAGCGACTACAGTGGCCAGTACCTCCACCCAGAAACCTGGCCTCCACCCCAGCGAGCACGGAGTGCCTCTGAGCTCTCCA
Source organism: Chromobotia macracanthus (assembly GCA_036877525.1). NCBI lineage: Eukaryota > Metazoa > Chordata > Actinopteri > Cypriniformes > Botiidae > Chromobotia > Chromobotia macracanthus. The sequence goes on along the minus strand of JAZGTH010000015.1, from coordinate 9,834,327 downwards.
GCGACATCTCCATCCAGCTCACTCAGAACCCCCAGCCCCCACTGAAGCCCGGAATCCAACAGAATGCATCTCCTGGAATCACTGCTGCTTCCAGCCCCACCTCTGGAGTCGATTACCAGCTGCCATCGCCAGCTTCTGGTGCTCAATTTCCCCACAATCATCCTCTTCACCCTGGGGCACATGGAGCAGCTGCAGCATCACAGCCCCTGCCCCTGTCCGCATCACCCGCTGCAGTGCCACCCCCACACTATCACACACATATGCGCATGGGCGCCTCTCCATGCTAAATGCAAGGAGAAAAGAAAGTTCTGAGAGTTTTTTGATAGTTTGTTTTTAACTGAGATAAAGCATGAAAAGCAAGAATGAGGGAATTTCAGTTAAGGTAAGATATAGTTTTCTATATGAGATTATAAAGGTGTACCAAATATCCTGTTTGTAACAAAGGCCTCCTTTTTAAGATTGAATGTTGTTGTGAAATTGTATGGGGGTTTATTGCACAATACAACACATTTTGACAATCTCACACCACAACTAACAATTTATTTGCTTAGAGTTACATATTTAGAGCACATAGGAGAACAGTAACTATGGCCTTTATTTCTACTGATATTGAAGATATTCTTAAACTTAAGTTAAGTATTTCTCATCATGGAATCTGTGAATTGTTAGTTTTAGTATTATTATCATCAAATGCTAAGGTGGGAATTCCTTTGTTGTGTGGGAAAAGTTAAAATAATAATTTGTTTGCATTTTTAAAAAGAGTGATTCATAAGCCCGAGAATTGTTCTGAAATAATTGAGAAGTATTTCTGGTGTATATATTGTGTACTCTTGTCTTTGTGGCTGTGATTTAAGTTCACTGCCTTTCTGCAAAGATGTTAACAAATGTTGGGGCAAAAAACATTTCTTGAAATTAAAATTATTTAAAAGCTCTTATTTTGCAAGACATTGTTTTCTGAATGCATGACAAGATGTAGAAAAATGACTATCCCTGTCCTTCTAATATAAGCTGCTTGACATCATATTTTAAAGGTAAAGTTCACCCAAATATTTTTTCCACCTTTACTTGCATTCAACTTAATCTAATCCTATATGACTTCTTTATTTGAAACAAAAGTAACAAAAAGAGATATTTTGAGAAAAGTATTTTGTGGTTTGTGTTCATACAATGGAAGTCAATGGGTGCCACTGTAGTCTGGTCACCAGTATACTTCAAGATATCTTCTTTCGTGTTCCTCAGAAGTAATAAAGCCATACAGATTTGGAATGACATGAGGGTAATAGATGGAAGAATTTTTTGAGGGTGAACTATCCCTTTAAAATTGAAAGCGCTCACATCGACATCTAGTGGTTAAGAACTTGTATTAAAATTGTAGCTACAAAAGTAGCGCTGTCTGTGGTGCTGAAATTATTAGAGCTACATGTCAGTAATGCATAGAAAATAAAACCGTATTTCAGACCTAAATGTTTTTTGATTAAGGTAGAGGATTCTTGTTCCATGAAAGCTCAATCGGTTAAAAATGTTTCATTGTAAAACATCTTGAAAATAATTACAACCATGACTAGAATTAGCATAACGAATGAAAGCTACAAAACGAGTTTTAATGCAGATTGTGTGCTTACTGACACAGCAAATCAAAAAAGCAGGCATTGTCTTGATGACTATTTCAAACCTGATGCCGTCACTATGGAATTACGTCATTCCTCTGATAAGTTATGTTTGAGAGTACCATACTTTTGTAAGATCTTTTAATAGCGGTATAAGTCGGCCTGTGCGTTAGTTTCATTTTTACTATATGCACTGATCTTAAAAAATAAAGTCACGTGAGCGTGTGTGTATTTGCGTGTATGTATATTGTACACTAGGGCTGTTAAGTGGTTCTCTGCTTTGCGCGTCGTCGTTGCATTGCCCCAGGGCAGCATGCAGTCCAATTGATCAAATCTCTGTGCCTCTCTCCATTTATCTTGCTCATTATTTCGCTGCATGTTTGTGTTTGAGTTTGATGTCAACACTTTCATTTCAGTCATTTCTTTCTTTGTTTCTGTTTTGTTGGTCTAGATGCATTTGTATCCTGTTTTGTACCAATGCAACAGCTAATAAAGTGTGTATGTCAGTGCGTTCTTGGCGTAAGGGATGCTGTGCACATTGTCAGTCAATGGTTGGATATAGCTCTCTTTTCTTCAACAACACTGCATGAAAGAGCTGTCACCCAGCATTAACTATTCCCCGCTCTGTGTGTGTGGAGAGAGGTGGAGAGAAAGAAATGAACACGAATACCGGTCCAGAAATCCTTTGAAGGTAGCTCACTTGTACAACTGTTCAGAGTTTGGCTATTTGACAGGGTGTTTAATGAGAAACACATTTTGGAAACGGCAAGCGGCTCTCACATGAGCCCAGGCCATCATTTGTAGCCCTGAAATGATGACAGACCGACCAAGAAAAAGCATTTTTTAAACCCCTCCCTAGGTTCAGAACCAAAATTCGTCTTTTCACATGATTACCCAACACACTCCCACAGTACTCGACCTCAAATTATTTGATCCAAGTCCGGAAAGTGCTGAAAACACGCACACACATACTGGGCGTTTATTGGTCTTTTAAAAGGCTGAATGCATAAGAAATAGACTCTCGCTCGCTCTAAACCAATTTTGAGGGATCTGTCGCATTCAACCTGCCATTTTTCACCTCACTCCCTCCCCCTCTCTCCCTCCCTCTGCGGAACTCTACTGCTCTTTCTCAGGCTGGATAATATTGCATTTCATTAGCAGTGCGGTATTAACATCATCTCAGAGATGCACGTGTCTCATCTCCTGCAATAAAACGCGATGACGACAATATGACCGTGCCGCGCGCACCTCCAGTGCGCGCATTGTGCACGACCTGAAAGAATAGAAAGATTCTGTTTCAAAAACACAATGCGCGAATATTTCATTTTGTATGTCAGGATTTGGTATGCGACAAGTTGCTTACGACTGTCTCTCTTAAACACACACACTCGGGGGTAAGGAAAGGGACGGATTGAGGCAGTGAAGGTTTGAGTCGCGGGCGGGGGAGACGCAGTCGCGCACACGCATTGGTTACACGCGCTCTAGACAAATCCGTGCTCGAGTGACGTGGGGACGTGTGCGCGTTGAATATCTCTTCTGTACTATCTGTCTTAATAGAGACTCACAGTTGTAACTTGTTTTTTGTATTCTTTGACGACCTTTTAAAAACGTCGGTCCCTGAGCTGAGTAAATTTACCTTTATATCATTTGTAGCTTGTTAGCAGTCTGTTTCTCATTATATGCAATTTTCTCTCTTCTTTTTCTGGAGTGCGACGGTCTTCAAATATGAGGCACACTAAACTGGTAAGAAATGTTTTCACGTTTTCTGTAGTCCGTATGCGTGGTTGATATTTTGCTGTGTTGAGAGTGTCTCTCGTCTGCATGTGTGTGTCCATGTGGAATGAAAAGAGCGGAATCAATCGATGGCAAATTGCAAGCTTGCAACTGCAGCTGTCGATTTTTAAAGCTTTTTGTCTGCATTAAAATGTCTCTGAAAATGTGCGAAATCAACAGGAACGGGAAAGATAAAATAAATGAATCATTTTTCCTGCATTTGAAAGCGCATCTTCGAATTCATTATGCATGTGCAGGCATAACTCTTATGTGGAGCATGGTTAAACGAACACCACTGATACACCTCTATAATACGTCTTTTCTCAGACGTTGGACACATCCTGTCCGTTTAGTTTTGTGAAGCGAAAGCAAAGGGATTTTTCAGGGAGACGCGCTCTCACCGGGCGTCCATTTTCGGTCTCGGTGGAGGGCTCCTCTAATGAATGCACTGCGGCTCGCATCAGCGCCCAGCCTCCCCCGTCAGCTCCCACACTTCACCCTGTCCATTTATCTGATCCCTCTGATCACAAGCCTGGGCCTTTTCACAGTATTGCTCGTGTATGCTTGATCCATGCTTTAAGTCACATTATGAGATCTTTACAAGAACCTGTTTATTATAGCTGTCAAGCGGCCTTTATTCCAGCATTAGACAATTTCCAAAGGAAAAGACACGTGTCCCACTGATAGCTGATCAAGGCTTACATCATGGACCCAATTCCCTGGACACACCTGTCAACGCTGACCGAAAAACAGACAAAAGAAACTAAATTTTGATTCATATTTTTGGGCACTGTTGCTTATCTGTTTTTGGGTTTCATCTTTAGGCAGTTAACAAAATTTGTGTCCCATTCATCCTTTTCTGGGTTCCAAATAATTCAACCACAAGTTGTTAAAAACATACAGCACAAGCTGGTGATGACATTGCCTGGAGCTCATTCAAAAACCCTAATCAGCACCGAATCTTTCAAGATCGTTTACATTTTTTGCATGGCCTATGACCAGAAAGAAATGTTTTAATGGAAGAAAGCAGCTGGTCAGGGCTCAGGTTGTATCTCTCCCCTTTGAATGATTGTGTTTAAGCAGATTGTGTCTCCTGGGACCATAATTATATAATACCCTAAAGAGTCCTTTGTCAGCATTGCTGTACCAATATAATTTTCCCACATTCTGTTATGAGAGCATTTTATAATACAGCTGATAAAAAAATCAGCTGACAGTCTCTTGCAATTATTGAAGAGTGGACCCTGACTTTGATGATCTTCTTTACTCTCAGTATAATTTAGAGAAGTAAACTAGAATTAAAACAAGGAGTCTTGTTACTGTCATGCTACAGACCAAATAGAACTGATTAGATGACTAATAAATGGTGCAATGAAGTTGAGATATGAATTGCTTTAGCCATAGAATGTTTAATTGGCTTTTAATCGCTTTGTCATTCCATGAGGTGCACGTGGTGACAGTCGTGACACTATTCCAGTTGGACCTGTTCTTTCCCAGTGCAGCTTTTAAAACAGTCATGCTGCAGTAGACAAACAAACTGGAGTGAACTGACCCCCTGTGCTTTTAAATCAATGCCGTGTATGGCAAAGCTGTATGCTCACGACTCATATAAAAGTGCTATGTTTTGCTTTGTTTTGTTGTCACTGTCAAATACATCAATGTTGGGGGTTTATGCAGTTCAGCTTTTTAAACAGAATTTGTTGGTTTTGATGCATATGTTTAGTCCGTTTTTGGTCAGGGCTGTTAAGGTCCTGTTTGCTATGGTTACATTAGTGTTGCTTTTTAACAGACAGTGACATCAGATGAGTCAGGCAACATCTGTTTGCAGTGTGATTCGTTGTACCCTAGTGCAGTGATGCAATAGTACTAATTTTAAACATTTTTGGCACAGATGACCAATGTCTGCCGCTAGCAGTAGATGCTGATAGTATTATTCAATGTAGATATTCTTTGTTGAAAATTATTGTGTTTTTGGATTTTATATTTTTTACATGAGCATCATTGCCTTGTATTTAGTTGGATCTAGCATAGCATAAATAGGTACTGTTAAGTGCATCTTATGATACTTAATGATCAATCATTAGAAATTATTTGAATAATCATGCATAATATATTGTACAGGCTTCACAAGAACAAGGAAAGCTTCATAAGAACATGTGTTGCTTTCATCTCAGAGCTGTCAGATTTCATTTTAGTGTGGGTACAATCAATCAGTTGTGGAAGTAGGTGGGTAGACAAATGCACACAAACATGCTGTAGATAAGAAACAATACAGTGAGTTTTCTCTTCTGGATTGTCCTCAGAACTCTTTATTATCTCCTCAGAACAGATAATTAACTCTCCCCTATGTTGGTCCCTACTGGGACTAAAGCTTTCATGGAACAAGAATCCTCTACCTTAAATACAGCCTAGAGACCAGGCAAGTGCGAGTGACTGTGAGCGTTTGTTAACTTCACACATGGAGGTCATCAAGAACCTTTAGTAAAATGTTCAAACTGTAAGCAAAAACTGACTGATTCCTTCTGCATCTCAAAAGGAATTAAGAAACAAGGCAATACTGCTTGTTTAGAAACTCTGTAGATTGCTTGTGGGAGGAGACACGGACATCCAGGTTAAGTAAACTAAATGAATATACTCGCTCTCTTTCTGTGAGCTTCCCACACTGATTCAGTAGCACAACTGGAAGTGTATCACTGCTTACTGTTCATTGAGCAACTGATTCACTGCATTTGCAGGTTCATCTGAAAAGAATTAACCATTGCAATGGCTGACTTACCTCTGAAATACTGTTACAGTGATGTGACTGCAGGTGTGATATAGTGTTAGATTAGGTCTAATCTGGAGGAAACAGGTTTAGTCTAATTAGTCTATCTGGAATGTTTAGGATTGCATGTTAAGTGAGAGTAAAAATGGCATTTACAGCCTTTGGTAGTAGTACTAGTGTGTGGTATGTGCAGTTTTTGTTTTAAATCTGAATTTTATTTTGTTGTTTTGTTTTCTTGGAATTTGCAGCTATTTTGTTTTGCATTATTTCTATTTCTATATTTCTTTATTTGATTAATAAATAATGGATGGATTTTTTCTGGTATTTTTTTTGTTCTAGATTATAAGTGGTCCTGTGCTTGGTTCTGTGCTTTGGTTATTATTTACATAATATAACATGTGTAATATGTCTCTTTCAGAAGGTCTTATTTGAGTAAGCACATACATATGAGAAACTCACTATACATATAAATATAAACATATTAAACTTATGGCCCATCACAGCTCTTTCCACAGTGTTCATAATCACAGTTGTCAGGGTGCAATGTGGTATAGTGGTTAAAGAGCTAGGCTGCTCTTTGGGTGATCCATGAACCATCACCATTGTACCTTTAAGCAAGGCACTTAACCCCAAGTTGCACCAGGGGGACCGTCTTTGTAATAACTATATTGTAAGTCGTTTTGGAAACATGTGTCAGCTAAATGACTAATTAGTTCTAAACACATTTCAGCACATTGCAGGCAAGATTACTGTACATTTATCACAGGGTTTCTGAAAGAATCAGCTGTCTTGATGTAACATCCGGGAGTAATAGCACATCGAGCAACAACGGGTTAATACAACAAGCACTTTAAGAATGAAATAACCACTGGAGTTGGCAGGTTATTTCTAAAAGACATTCAGATTTTTGTTTGAGTCATTTAGTAGCAAGTTAACTAGATATCTACAAGCAGAACTATGTATTGCAATAATCAGCACTTATTACTTTTTCTACAGGCAGAAATCCAGATAACACAGTCTATTTTCCAGAGTTTTCTGTGCACTGTTATTTAAATTACTTTTATACTCTGTCTGTTATTTATTTCAGGTTAACCCAACCCTACATCACAACGTTTGGTTGGTATCTTTACATGTCGTTCAGGCATTTTTTTTAATTGGCCAGAATAAGATGCAATGTGCATCAGACTTAGTCAAGGGACTGGCTATGAGAGACTAGTCTAACCTTACTCACCCTACTAAATAAACTAAATTAACTTCACCTGGAACATTAACATGTCCAAAGTAAATACAAAAATCATTCTCAAAATGTGAGTAGGCCAGACATAATGTCCAGAACTGAAAAGGCTGGCAGAAAGAGCGTGTTAAATATGACCACAGCTAGAGGAGAGTGGGAATATAAAGGGGATAGTGGGAATGAGGGAGCATAAAGACAAGAGGAAAGGGAGAGAGGGTGAGAGAGAGAGGTGGGGTAGGTGTGCGAATGCAGGAGAGCTCAGGTGCTATATTCTAATCCGTCATTAGTAATGTCATCTCTCAGCTCAGTGCAGTCTCACACCCTTAGCAGGAGGACGATGCTGCAGCCCTCAATTCATCCCCACATAGAGATGAAGCTTGTGGTTTCATTGTATTCATCTGATGTATAATGCTGTGCACCTTTCAAAATGAATCATTAAAACCACTGTTTCCTTGCATAGTGATCCACAGTGGCATTTCAAACTTCACTGCTTTCGCTTTTCTTTGATTTCTGACTCTGTATTATTACTGTGCGCTTTTCAACTCATTCTTTTCAACTGTCTATTCTCTCTTAGTGGCTCTCTTATGAGCGATGAAAACTGAGGTCAAAATTGACACCCATGATTACAGCAGGGACTTATGCTCTAATTATTTTGATTTCCCATAATTACGGGTTTTCCTTTTCACAGTTATGACATAATAAGTCTGAATATTAATTGTCTGTAATTCTGATTGGTTGCTCAATGTACACACCTTGACATGTCAAATGTATGATGAGTAATGATCTGGAGGAAATTAGTTTTGTGTCCATCTCCCACCCAAGCCTGGCAAATCAATTCTCCATCTAGAAAGCACATGACAGTAATAATTGAGATTTTATGAATGGAAATGCCAGTGTGGCTGATTAAATGACAGTATCGTGGGAGCATGATATCCAATACCTCATTTAACTATAAATAAACCACATATTTATGTGATATTTGTGGTCTGCCAACCCATATGTTATCACTACTGTAAGTGAGCACACTGTGAAGGATCTGCTGCATTATGAGGTGTTACGTTTGTGGTTTATGATTATGAAATGCATGCGCTCTTGGTTTGAAGCTCTTTTTGCTTGCTTCAGTTATACATTTTTGACACTGAAAGCTTTCAGAGTGATTGATTCTGTAGCTCAACTGATGGTAGCAACAGCAAGCGCATGGGTTCAATTCCCAGGGAACGTGCACACCTGAACAATATATACCTTGACTGCGTTGTAAGGCACTTTGGATAAAACTGCCTGCCAAATTATTAATATTAATATGATTTTCAGGCTGATTAGTGACATATAATGAAAGGTACAATTATCCAGCCTCAGTTAATGTTTCTGTGACATGCAGAAAATATGTGCAGAGAACCTGCTGTGCACACAGTTCTTATACTGTTCAAATAGCTAGATGCAGTTCAAAAGGCAAAAACGCAGATGTCAGGCACATTTTTAAAAGTTAAATCCAATTTGCAAAGTTAGTGTGTGTTCAGTTTCTAGATCTTCGTTTCCATATAGTTTGATTGGATGCACAAAAAAAGCTATGCAAAGTATTTTGTATAATAAAAATGTTATTTATTGCTTGCATTTAGCATTTTTCTTCTGATTTATATGACCCCATTTTGAGGTCAAGGTCCACCTCTTGAGAAGTACCATGTTAATGTACATAGTCTTCTTTTTACACAGATTTTATACTGTATTTTATACAGTATATAGCAATGCTTTAAATATCTACTATACATGAGCATGTATACTGTATAGAATACTGTATACTGTAATACTGTATACTGTATAGTATAGAATGGTGTGCTATGTATGTACAACACAGTATGCACTATTACTGCATATGCATTTGTAAAATCCTTCAAGAAGGTCCAACATGGCATTTTACATGTTCTTGATTGGAATTTAATAAATGTTTAGTTAGTATTTGTTGTATTTATTATAAATATATGTGTCAAATACATACTGCTCTGTTTTTGTCTTATGCTGTATGAAATCTAATAATAAAATAGTGAAGACAAAGTAGATTTAAAGTATTATGTTTCATAAGTCACCTCAGTACTGTTAACTATTAAAATTTTATTTGTAGCTTGGCAATGTATATTTTTGAAGTAGCTTCCTCAGCACTGGCTGAAGCACTGAGAATCAGACACTGCCTGGCTAGACATGTTTGTGATTGTGCATTTTTGCGAACAGAGATGCTGGCAGCTGTAGTAATGGAGTCTTGAGCCCAGTTTGCACAGGTGAAAGTCAAATGATGGTTTATTCCCAGCTGTGACTGAACTGAGTCTGAGTCCCTTTTTCCTTCTAACCATGAAAGAGTTGCAACTGTATTAATTAGGAAATTACACAAGGAATCTGTTTGTCAGTGTGGTTTTCTGATTAATATTGTTTGCCTCACCTAAGGGCTGAAAACTGGAGATCGAAACAGGCCAATATAACATTTTAAAAAATGTAAAAGGCTATTTAAGCCTATCTGCAGATATTTCAGCAGCTTTGTTATAATTCTCAGGTGTTTTGACACACCTGTGTAATTATCATTTGTCTTTCACTCATTGCTTATATTTATTTATATTGTGTGCCTTGCTTATTTGTATATATTATATTGTATTTGTTTGTACTATATAATTTGTTGTTTGTTGTGCTACCTATCTCAAAGATGTTTAGGAATCGAAAACCGTGAAATATAACCAATCCCAAAAGAATTTCAGAAGCAAAAAACTTACAGATTTAGAATTCAGGAATAGAACACACTTCAGAGGAAGCATTATTTTCATTTTTATGTAATTATAGATTGTAGCTTGTAGGTTGTAAAAAATTAATACAATAGTTTGTTTAGTACAATAATACAAATGTTATGGTAAACATCATTTTTTAATTAGAATCATTAAAATTGTCACATCTACTGAATAACATGCTAATAATCACAGTGTACAGTTAATCACAGTGTGCTGATATAGGGCACAACAGAATATAAATAAGTAATGGAAAGTATGTAAATAAGCAGGGAAAAGCCACGAACTGTCCCAAAAATATATTGTAAATGTTTACAACAGAATCTTCACAAATGTGCCACTGACATTAATGAAAAAGCACCAGATTTTGCATCCATGCCTGACAAGAAAGAGTTTTTTCCTCTATGTGCTATAAATCTGTACTGCAGAGCCTCACCATGCAAACAGGGTTTAACCCATTTTGATGGTGGTGCCATATTGCATTATAAATTATTAACAGCCAAGGCAGCACTGCATTATGTCTACTAAATTATGTTTGCTAAATTATGCGTCCTTTTGACAGTCCTCTGGTTCTATAGGTTTTTGGTATGTATGTGCATGTTTAAGTGTGATGACGTAAGCATTGTATTTTTTATAAGAGTTCTTCTCTTGCTCTGTTAGGGTGTCTCTATGGACATATGCAATGATCCAGCTCACGTACTGTTGCTAAATTGCACATTTGTCAGTTACTCCCTTATCTTGTCCTAAGGGAAAAATTGAGAAAAGTACTACCCCCATGCTAAAGCTTTTGCAATTCCACGTTACTATGGTAACAGTGTAGACCTGCCTTTTCCCCTTTCTTACCAAGTTCTTTGAAATTATTTTTTGCCAAAATTCCCCCAAACACTTTTATTGCGACAGAATTTCTGTCAGACAGAATCCAGTTGCTGTCTTTCTCTCTTTTTAGGTTCTTTGAAAGCAAGCAAGATTATTTACATACAAGAGAGAGACCATCAGAGAGAATCCTCAGTGTGGTTGACCTGTGAGAGCAGTAAAGAAAGAGGGAGTGTAAACGAGTGCAGGAAGGAGAAGAGGTGTGTGTGAGGACAGTCGATGGATGCTGCCCGGATTGAAGGGACAGCACATTCTCATCTGACTGGGAAAAGAAAGATTTCAAAATTGAGTCGAAGGATAGAAACTCGCCATCAGGTAAGCTATGAAAATATGATTTTTATTTTTCTGACTCATTGTCCAATTAGGTAACAGTATTAAAGGCTGAGAGTATGATTAGGATCAAGTTCAACAAGGGTGTAATGTCAGGGATGTGGTGTAATGTTACATTTACCAGGGGTGTGATGCTAGTTGTCCTAATCATCCCCTCATTACAGTGCCCCTGCTTCCTGTACTTACATCATCTTTATCTCTCTCTCTCATAGGCATGGTGTGTGAGAAGGGCATTCAGATCCTTCTCACCATCGTGGGTGCTTTTGCATCCTTCGGCCTGATGACGGTGGCTATCGGCACTGATTATTGGCTCTACTCGCGGGCACTTATCTGCAACAGCACCGCCAATGTCACACAAGAAGATCCCCATAATAAGGACAAGAAGGACCCCGGAGCACTGACACACTCTGGCCTGTGGAGGATCTGCTGTCTGGAGGGTCAGCCGTCATCTTAACTCTTGGATAGTTTGTGGGAGTGGCATTTGTGTTTCACTGTTATGTATTTATTTGGAACTTTATTTATTAACTTGGTTCCTTATTAATGTGAACATTAATTCTGTTCACATTAGTGTATGTTCATTCTGAAAACACTGTCTAATATTTTAAGAAAAATCTAATATTCTACTTTTAATATTATAAAAATAATAATATTAAATTTGTACCGTAAAGGTGCTAGTCACATCAACAATTATCTGATTTAAAATTTATTTAACATGCCTGATAATGCAGTTACAACAGTACAATACAAGAGCAGTTACATAATGCGTATTATTCAGTAATTTTCATAATCAAATGAAAAAAAAAATTCATAATCAAAAAAATTCTAATTTTACAATTTAACCTGTATTTTAAAAAAATCAAACACAAAAGCATAATATATATAAATCCTCAACCCTCATATAGACATTTACTGCTAACAAGTTTATTGCTGACAAGCATAAGCGCAGTGCAAAATTCCTTTAATTAAAAGGCTGAGCTGATAGTATAGAGAGGTCAGTGCAGAAAGACAGCAGCCCCGGTCTTAGGGGCCGTTTTAGCACCTCATATTCCCACTCATTTCTGTGTAATGCACTCCCCACTCTGCCTGCAGCCAGTCATTGTGCTCTGCTAATTTAGCCTTATAGCTAAGCTCTCTGATAACAAAGCATTCAATTAAAGATAAGCCTGGCACCCCAATCACGACAGCATTGTGACGTCTCTCCACTCTCTTTCTCTCTGTCTTGGCTCTTTGTTTCTCTCTTATCTCCTCCCTTTTTACCCCTCTGGTGACCGGTGTTGCTGCACGCATGGCATACTTTAGAGGTCAAGTCATCCTTGCTTTCCCTTGGGATTAGAGCCAAGATGGATGCTGAGTAGACATACAATTAAGAGCAGGTGAAGTGGAAACGGCAGCCATTTTGGAACTGCATAATAAATGTCAGGATGGATTCTTACAACCAATCTGTCCAAACAGTGAATTCTGCTGGGTGTGTGATGATACGTGCACTGATTGTCACATTGCTCTAACTCTATTCTTAACATGCACACATATAAATGGACCAGTTTTTGCCCTTCCTCTGGACTGCTACTGCTGAAGCAATCAACAGCAGAAGCTTATACTACTGAGAGCTTAAAACAAATGAGTTGCTTTTATGTTTACATATATACAGATCAGGTTGTGCGAGAGAGAGACTGAGAGAGAAAACAAAGTCATGGTAAACAGGGTCAATATACCATGGTAGACCAGTTCTATGAAAGTAATTTTCAGTATGGTGGATTGTGCTGTGCTTGATGGCAGACAGTATGGTCATCCATACAGCTATTGTTGAAAACTGAAAATCTCCTTAAATTAAAAGTTTACTGGAAAATTCTGTCATTATTTACTCATGTTTACATTGTTCCAAACCCATATGACCTTCTTCCATTTAACACAAAAGGAAAAATTCTGACAAGTTGTATTGGTTGCATTTTTCTGTGCAATGAACAGAATGTACAATGAAAAACAAGGATTTATATGGCTTCCTCATCTTATGTTCCACATAACAGTCACAGGTTCGAAACGACATGAGGGTGCATTAATGATGACAGAATTTTCATTTCTCTACAGCAGTTACACTTTCCTTTTTGTGTCCCATCTCTTTTAACAGACTAATGTCCATGACAGGAGAAACAAAGAGAGAAACAGCTGCCCCCCCACACACACCTGTCCACCTTTCCCTTCATCTGTGTGTCATCAATCCATCACACTCCCACTACATCAATCAACACCAGTCATGCTGTCATCATAGTGCATCCTGATGTCATCATAGTGCGTCAGTCTGTCTGTCTGCAGTAGGCCCCCAGCACTGGAGCGGGTAGATATTAACTGTCTAGATGACTCCAGGGCTATCTGATTTCTGTAGTGCATGTGTGTGTATGTGTTGTTTACATCTCTGTTCCACTGTCTAAGCACTTTAACAAAGGACGATGAAGAATGAAAAGAATAAGATCTGTATCATGAGCTAAAATCAATTGATAAGTTCCCTATCTAATTGAAAAAGATTAGATTGTGGATTAGACCATTAATTGTTTTAAACGTTTTTACAACACTGCAAATTTTCTCTTTGTGTGTGTATATATACTTATACACTTGTGTGTGTGTGTGTGTGTGTGTATTTATATTTATATGTACACACACATACATGTGCAGGATACATATGAGGGCTGCTGCTGGCATGTTTTAGCTATGATTCTGTCTTTGTGCTTACAGGGGTGAAGCGTGGCGTGTGTTCCCAGATCAATCACTTCCCAGAGGATGCTGACTTTGATCACGATGGAGCAGAATATGTTCTACGTAAGACCTTCTACTTTATTACAACAAAATAGATTTTTCATGATAAAACCATTTGGCAGGAATGTAGCAATGGCAATGTCTTTACTTTGTTTAAAGAAATAGTTTCATCCAAAAATGAAAATTCGAAAAACACATTTTTCTCTCAATTTTTCAGTCTTCTTTTTTGTCCTCTTTTTTGAAAAAGCATATTGTAGATCTTTCCAATTTCACAATACTACTAAAGCTGCAATCCTACGCTTCATATCCCCTGAAATGTTCCAGAAAATTCCTGTGCTACGTATCCCTTTGTGCATACATGCATGTCATAGGCATACGTAAATGCATGAATGCACACAGGTTGGCATTTTGATTAATATTTAGATGGCATTCCCTTGCCCTTCCAGCTCAGTTGATCCCAGATGGAATACTGAAGTGTCAGGGGAACATTCATTCTCTTGAGTGTCTTCACACACTCTCACTCACAGCAAAACAGCATGATTTAATCACCCAGATGGCTCATTTTAGCTTAGTTCATTTCTTAGTTCTAAAACATAGATAATTAATAGGAAAAAATAGCCAGTTAATATCAAAACTGTTTAGCTATAAATGTGCAGTGCTAAACATCTGAACTGAATGAGCTCCTCTGCATTTATCAAGTCTCACACTTCTGTTACTCCGTCTCTCACCCTCCCATCTGTTTCTACTATTTTTTGCCCCCCTGCTTTTTCTCTCTCTCTCTCTCTCGCTCTTTCTCTCTCTTGCTCTCTGCAGGAGTCGTCCGGGCCTCCAACATCTTTCCCATTCTTAGTGCTATCCTGCTGCTAATGGGAGGGGTCTGTATCGCAGCCAGTCGTTTCTACAAGAGCAAAAGGAACATTGTGCTGGGGGCAGGCATTCTGTTTGTAGCAGCAGGTATAATGCCTGCATTTGTTTGTGTGTTGGTGCAGGAGTAAATGTCAAACTATACCTAATATTTTACCTGTTCCATAAAAACAGATAGTGATGGAAGTGATGTCCCAAGGTCTGAGAGCACATTTAAAATTAGAATGAATTGAAAAAATGAATTTGAACTGGGAAATATATGTTGTATTTTGTAAAATATTTTTTAAAATATTTAAAATATTAAAAGTGATTCAACATAATATAAAAAATGATTAATTATAAACTGTATGACACTATTCTGTTAATGAGATTTTAATGAATGCCTATAAAAGTTGTATAGCACTGTGTATTTTACTGCACCTGAGACAGTGGTGATTTTTTAATCAATTTAGTTTCTGATCTCTGAACTTTAGGCCTGAGTAACATCATTGGTGTGATCGTGTACATTTCTGCTGCACTGGGTGACATTTCTCCAAAGAAAGATGAGGATAAGAAATGGCAGTACTCGTATGGCTGGTCTTTCTACTTTGGTGGGCTGTCCTTCATTCTGGCTGAGATGGTGGGCGTGTTAGCAGTGAACATCTACATAGAGAAGAACAAGGAGCTTCGCTGTCGCTCTCGCACTGATATCTTTAAGAGCACCACTCACGCTATGCTACGACTTCCGAGCTACCGCTTCCGACGCAGATCGCGTTCCAGCTCTCGATCCACCGACCCCTCCCGTTCCCGAGACCCGTCGCCTGTGGGCGGCCCTCCGGGAGGTAAGAACTTCGGAATGCCCCCCTCTGCTTTACTCTCCCAGGGGCCTATTTCTGTATCCACTCTACCCAACCCCCATTCCCGTTCTGCTCTGCCAGGGGGAGATATTTCCCTTTACACCCTCTCCCGAGACCCCAAACTGGGTGGTTTGGGAGGGCTGGGCGCCCCTCCACTGTACGGTACGGTGGACCGTGCCACACTATACCAGCTGCACAACTGCTTCCCCAAGGAGAGTGGAGGGGGCGGAGGAAGTATGATGATGAGTGGGACGCTGCCCTCGCTCAAATCCCACAACCCTTCAGCGGTCCAGAATTCCTCCAACTCAAATGCTCCGCTCAGCAACTCCGTTCCTTCCTCCCAGCCTCCACCTTTCTCCTCCTCTACAGTGGAGAGGGAACGAGGAATGGGAACGCTGGATAGGTTAGGGAAAGGTGACAGAGAGAGTAACTCCAACACACTAAACAGGAAAACTACACCAGTGTAGAAAGATTGGGAATTTAAGTATTTGGGGGAAGTTAATAAAGTCCAAAACTGAGAGCTAACATAGATTGAAAGACTGGCAGATGGCTAAGGAAATGCAAAGAAGTCAAATAACTCTCTTAGCATTGACAAAAATTTCACTTTATGACAAGTTCAGAATAAAAGAATGATAAAGTCATAAGCTCATAATAACAACAACACCCATGTTGATTTTAGTACTTTTGTACTTAAAGACACAATAGTCATAGGATACTGTGATGTTTAATTTTTTTGCTTTGATTTAAAATTGTGGAAGGCAGTGGTGTTGTTGTTATTACGACTAAGTTTACTAACTGCTTACTTTTAACATTTTGAAATCTTCTAGTTTTTAAACTAGAAAATTGGTCTTGATTTTCAAAGATTTTGACTGTGATTCCAAAACATGATACTTAGCACCACAGAAACATGAGTGTACTGAATGAGTGAGAATGAGATTATTATTATTATATCTAACTTTATGAGAAGCATTTTATTTATTTTAAAGAAAGTTTTATTTTCTACCATTTGATAACATGCATTTTAGTGTGTAATATCTGTCTTCCAGCTCAGCAAACAGATCAGCATAATTGATGGACTGAACAAACAAAGTGTTACAATTAAAAAGGATTTTTATATGAAGTACCATTATATTATTTTTGTTATAAGCATTGTTAAGCAGTAGAAGTAGCACTTGTCAAATTAAATCTTTGTTTTTGGGCATTAACACCATCCTCACTTGGACAAAGTGGGAGAGATGATATATTTGTATAAAGTGGTTGTTTAGACTCAGAAAAGGGACTTCTTTCCAAAACTGTGCTTTTGAAAAAGGTCGGGAAAAATCAAAGGCAATCTGAACAATTGTAAAATGACATTTATGGTTGAGAAAAAAATGAGAATATTTTGAAATGCAAATGTATATTATGCATAACTGTCTTTGAAAAAAAGAATATAAACAGGATAGGGGCTTTTATGTATTGGAAAGGGTAGAATAGGTGGGAGGGGCTTTTTAAATATGTATGAGGACACTGTCTTCCTTGAGCTCTGATTGGGCTACACTTGTATGTTGGGGCATGCCCTGTGTCATTTGTGTTTTCCTTCCATTGTGTCATGTGATCATGACAGCATCCCAAAGGCAAAGCTCCCCTACAAAAAACAGACTTTCACTGTGCAGCACCTGATTCCCTTTGACCTTTCGGCTTCTCTGAATAAGAGATTATATATGTGAACATTCTGCTAACCTTTAACCTTTATTCCATGAACCCAGTCAACAAGGTAAACATGGGCATCAAACCACACAACCTCCTGCGACTGGGATGTTTTTGTAATTCATAAAAAAATGTGAAAAACTACACACAGACAGCATTTATGTGGTCAGTTATAAATAGTATTTAGTGGAGAGTATATATATTTAGAAAAAAATGGTTTATCTTAATGTGTGATAAACTCTAACACTGTATTGCACGAATTTTATACATAAAAAACAACTGACAACCTACAAGTGATGTCATTTGTGTTATTTTATATTGTCATTTTCTAATAACAAAAAGAACTCCTCTAGACTGTTAAAAAACTAGTGAGAGAGACCTTACATAAACTTATTTATATAAACCTATTTAGACCTTATATAAACTTATTTAGTTTTTGTGCATATGCTTGTACCCAAGCCACAAACATGCTCTTATCTCAGCTATAACCAGAAATAAAGTATAATCACTGAGAGCTGAGCCTGTTTTATTCCCTCTGTGCATTCGACCATATTAAAAAACTGAAGAACAGCCCACAAGTCTGACAGCCACTATTAAAGGGCTATATATACAACCAGAATGCGGGTTAAGTGTCAACCTACAGGCTCCAGTTTCCCTACTCCCGCACCCACCCATACTCGTCCCATCTGATCACCCTACACTCCCTTCTGCTACAGACTGACAAATTATTTTTGTGTTGCCTGATATTTACCAAATCAAACAGACTAGTTACAAGCATATTACAGGACACGCAGAGACAGTCTTTTCGTGGTTTTATAGGGGATTTAGATTAAGATTTTGCACAAGATGTAGGCGTCATTTAGACAGAAGCTTGCCATAATGCAGATTACTGAGTCTCAAATCTTTCCTCACTTCCCAACTGCAGCTAAATTCACAAACACCTCACTGAGAGCTGGGGTGGGAGAGGAGAAGCAGGAGGGCAGACGCAGGGAAACAGCAGAGCTACCCAAACCCTTGGAGACAGCCAAGAGCCATCAACGTCGAGAGAACGTTGAGGGAGGGCATAGTTGCAATTCTAGGATAATATTTCTCATCCCCTTTACCAAGATGTGCTTAGATGAGCAAAGCACTACTTTTAGACTGAGTGAGTGTCAAAGAGGAGTAAGATTAAGAAACTAAGGTAGAGAGCGCAGGAAACTTACTTAGGTGTAAGAGATTTAATCCTCAAGCAACACTAGAGAAAGATTGTGACGAACACAGTGACAGAAATAATAACCAAGAATAGACAGACGTGTGCACAGAGTGAGATTAAGAAAAGCTCCATCACATCTACTGAGTACATTATAAACACAAATTATTTACACTGAATTGTGGCTCAACAGTTGGTCTGTCTCATCCACATCAATAAAGTGTTTGAAAGCCCACAACAGGAGCACATTTGTTTCATATGGGTAGTACAATTTGATGCACATACAATTTAAAGTATAAATAAACCATCGTATTAAATCTATGGATGGACATTGCCTTGTCTGCTATAATTTTGTTTATTGAAAACTGCTGAAAAGACCTGTGTCATATGATGCTGGTGTCCCAACCAAGCTTTTAAACTAGGTTTACAACTAAGACTTTATAAGTCAACAAGCTTTACCAGAGTCGACCAAAATTCAACAGCCATGTTTTGCTAGTCAATAACTTGGCTATGTGGGGCAACCAGTTAGATGCAAATGCATAAATCCATGTTAGCTGTTGGCTATGCTATAAAGTCAGATCAGGGATAGCCTATTTCTAAAGAAATATTGAGTTATGCAATTTCAACATTCAAATGTAAGCAGACATAAATCAATGTCATCAGTTTTGTACAACACAAAATCAAGTCATTCAGTTTTTTTATACAAATCAGCAATGCAGATAATTAGACAATGCATAACAACATAGCGTGTTGTGTAAATGTTAAAATGTTTAAAATAACAGTAAACAGATCTGTTGGTCACTGATTTTATGTACAGAGCCATTGAAGATATATCAGTTTTATTTTAAGGTATGTATATACTTTATAAATGTATATAATGTCTATAACCTTATTCGCAAGTAATTCTAACGCCAGTGTGCAAAACAAAAATGAGCTACTCTGTATATTAAATGGTTTGTGTGTCCTTTATAACATCAATTAGCTTGTTCTAGAGCAGCATCAGAGTACAAAAGATCTTCTGCTGCTTCACTCACTGGTCCTGATAGCAGCTAAGCATTGCTACTGCTCTGCTGGCGGAAACATTTCTCCAGAGGGTTGTAGGGGAGGGAAAGCAAAAGGAACATAAAGCCTGCAAAGATGAGAATGGACCCAGCCGAGCCCACACACGCTACTGACCAGGACAGCTCATGATGGAGAGGGATACTATGGTCACTTGCCAGGAACGCCAACACAGACTGATGGAAAACGATGAGGGACAACAATACCAGGACACCTGGGAAAAGTGTTGAGAGAGATTTAGTTTTAAAGTTTTAAAGGAACAGTTCACCCACTTGCTTTTGTTGTCAAATGGACTGAAGATGACTTCTTTTCTGGTGAAGGTAATTCTTGATACATAGGCCATTAAGTATGTTTTGGTCTGTAATGAAAATCTACAATGAATTTTAGAAATGTTTAAAGTGTAATGTTTAAAGTGGCCAATTCTTTATCTAGCTGTTGTCTTTCTATTTGACACCTTCCAATAATATCACTTTTCCAGAGGATGTCTGCATTTTCAGTCCTAACTTCTAGCTGCCTAACCTTTATACTACAGTGCTAAGAATGGTACACAAACTCCTAACTCAGTCCTAAACCTAACCCTAACTTAGCACTAACCCTAAAATCTGATTGGCTGTTAGGAATGTTGTATCAGAAACAAAAAAGGACCCAAGAAAGTGTAGAGCTCAGCAAAATCAAGTTCACCATTTTAAGTACCCATCGTTTTTTACCTGTTGTTTATAGACAAGATCACCAAGGGAGTTTGTGTTGCTGCCATGAGTAGTTTTTCTCAGGTACACATCAAATCCCGCAATTAAATATCAGTTTAGTTGCATATGAGTGGTGCACCCATCCTGACCTAAGGCCATGTGTTTCTTGGGATTCCTGGCTTTGATGTGGTTGAGGTTTGAACCCAGAATTCCCGCAATAGGACACAGTGTGTTTGACCACTGCCAAATAATCTATTATAAGTCCAGAACACAGACTTACAAGATAATCTGATTAAAAATAAGACTAATCCATAATTGATTTAGATCAACTGCATGTGAATGGTTTGCAGAGGCTGTTTATAGCTGCTTAACAACAGTGAAATGGAGTTTCTGCTTTACCTGAGAGGACGAAGCAGATGGTAGCAGGTTTGAGAAAGAAGAGCGCACTTTTACTGAGGGACATGGTGATACACACAGATCCCATCACCATCATAAATAAACTGAACAAAGCCAACATTGCAGCTGCAATATGCACACCTGTAAGAAAAACAGAGTAAGCAAGCACTCAGTCATGTTTGTTTTAATACTGCCACTTTCCAAAAACAGGGCACAAAATATGGCTAAATACTGTTTACACAGTTACTTAAATTATTAGCTATATTAATAATTAATTACAGACTACATGCTTATAAGGAATGTAAAAGTTTTAATAGGGAAAGTAATGCAGCAACATTTTTTCATTAGAGCAAACATCAGTTCAAGAGAGTCTTCTGATTATATGGTAAAATAACATGTCTGCAGGGATTTGCTCTGAGAACATCATTGGTGTTTATATACTTTTGGTAGCATTTTGTTGGGGAGAACTCACCAATGATTGCTATGCACTTGACCAAGAAAGAGAGGTAAAATATGATCTTTTCTGTATTTGTCAGGACAGTAAGGGAGGGGTAAGAGAGACAAGACAGAAACACATAATTGAACTTACTCTTTTCTGTCGTTTTCTTAAATATAACAGCATTTTCCCCTGAAGTGTAGAATTTAAAGTACGTGCAGTTGGTTTCTGAAGGACAAGAGGACAAAAAATGAAAGACACAGAATGGAGATCAGTTGGAGAAACAGAGAAAAGCACTTCAGCTCAGTACTGTAAAACCCTGTGAGGATCATTGTGTATTAATGTGCTGAGGAAAAACAGCAGCTCTCACAAATGGTACTGAGAGAGGTGGGGGGGAGAATGCGAGTGAGGGAGTTGGAAAGAAAAAATGAAGGGAAAAGGCAGACTTTAAAGGTAGGCAATTTCTGCGACGCTGCCAATAGCAAGCTAGCTTTGAAGGCATACAATCCCTTCAGAGAGCTCTCCAAAGCCACACCTCCTCAAAAACACAAGAATGGGTGAGTGGAAGTACACAGATACATAGTTTGACAGGCAAGTAGGACATCCTATTATTGCATTCGGACCAAATGCAGTGATTGGACTAACATTGCATGGTCCTGCGCTGTCCAAAAAAGATATATAAATATTTAGATCGTTTAGTATTTGTTATTAGGATGTGAGGACACTTTTAACCAGCATAATAAAAAATATTTCTGAAATAAATCGCCTATCCTGCCTTTACTAGCAGACAGGTTAATATACACATAATTTCATTTTTACATTACATTACTGCAGTTTTTAAATATTCAATTGGTTATGACCAAAGTTCGAAACCATCTCTGGAGGTACCTTCATACACAAATGCTGCTTGCAAGTTCATTGCCTAATAGGACAGCGAGGCAACAAGGCAGCTGCCTAATCTTTCAGATGCAGCCATATTCATTAAAATTGTCACAAGACCATTTG
This sequence comes from Chromobotia macracanthus, assembly GCA_036877525.1. Lineage (NCBI taxonomy): Eukaryota > Metazoa > Chordata > Actinopteri > Cypriniformes > Botiidae > Chromobotia > Chromobotia macracanthus. The sequence continues at coordinate 9,812,079 of JAZGTH010000015.1, read as the reverse complement.
CTATGTATAGTTGTTTTTGAGTGTAAATGTTTTGTCTGAAGGGCATTAACATGCTTTGTATTAAGGTGGTATTTCAAGATAAACAACTGTATTAAATTAGCACACAAGCAGTAAAATAATAAACTAGATATAATGTGCCTATAAAGAAAGTAATGTAATCTACTTAAATAATAGTTAAAAAAATATGATTTTACTACAGTAAAAGTGTAGTAACCGTGTTTTTTGATGCATTGATTATGCATTTATATAAACAGTTTTACTACAAATACCATGAAAAACCATGGTTGCTGTAGCAAAACCACTGTAGTAAAACAGTATGGTTAATTTTCATAAGGGATATTCAACAGAGCTTCCATCAGAGAAAGCAAAGCTGAGCATAAAGGCAGGATGATTGGTTTTCAGCAACAAACTATAATAAAATATTATTTTTATTATTTAAATGCCCAATGCTAACTAAACTCATAGCCAAATGTTTCCCACTATGCTGGGGGAAATTGCCTTTAAGTTGTTTCTGTGAATTCTCAGCTGTGGTGTTGTGTTAGGATCTATTACAGGTCAAGGCAGAGAGTGGAACTGTTACTTAAAAGGACTGGCAACAGGACCATGGCACTGTTTCAAAAGACATTATCATAGTCATCAAGACTAAACACGCTGTACCTTACAAATCATCGCAATTGAAATTTCCTGTCTCAGTAGCTCTGTGCTCGCATGTTGTTATTTGAGAAGTAAAATGAATATCACAAACCAGAATTAGATAAACTAAGTAGTTCATATTGCATTTCAGAAAGTGAAATCTTAATTATTTATTAATAAATATTAATTAATATTAATTAATAAGTGTGCTAAATGCTATTTTTTAGATACAATTATTTGATCTGAGCATGAACACTCTCACCTCTGTGCAGTTCTGCTGGTCCACAGGTTTCTCTCTCTGGATCAATATCTGACAACCATAGTGTACGCACACAAGATTTCCAAAGGCCGTAATGTGCCATCTCACACGTCTGGTTGTTCCTGAAGTGTTTGGGCTGGGATAGCTCCACCCAGAACTCTGTGCCCATACCCAGTACTGTTAAAGTAACACCTATGACCGCGAGAAAAAATGACAGTTTGATCTTGCCCTCCTGGCTGTCACTCATTCGAGGAGGTCTAGATCTTTTACCCCCTCGTCCTGCCTTACTTCCAAGTCCAGCTAATGTAGCCATGCCTACTCTGCCTTCCTCTTCCTGCTGCAAAAAAAAGTTGGACCACATGCTTCGGAGTAAAACTTAAAAATCAAGGAAAAGCAGGGATGACTGCAGTAGAAAAGAAAAATGGAGACAAATAGTCTAGCGATAATAATAGATAATAAAAGAGATAATAAACAGAGATAATAGTCTGAAGTTGGGTGGGTGGATTGACAATGAATGCAGAACACAGAGAAGTATCAAACAAGTATCAACGGGGCAAGAGACGGAAATAAATTAAAATGTTTTGTGATGTAAAAAGAATCCTGCATACGAGAAATTCAAGTGACAGAGGGTCATTTCTGAGGCTCGTAGAGTGGGAATTAACTGACGTTTACAAAATAGATAAAATTAAAGACTTTGATGAACCAGACAAGAATAAAAACAAACACTTGATAAGAAACAAGGGATTTAAAAACTGGATTGAGGTCGTATAGAATTGTAAAAATAAGATGTATTCCTCTTGGTTACCCTGCAGAAGAGAGAAAAACAGACATGAAATCAAAAGGCATTAAGTACAAAGAAACAGAAGGACTAAAGGACACACTTATTAGAGATTAGAGACTTTGTTTGTCCTATTAGACAGTAACCATGACTGCAAAGCTCTTAGGATGGTGAGATATTGATGCTGTATGCAGCATAAATAACTGCACTGTATTGATTAAAGAGAACACTTTTATTACTCAACTTCCTTGCTGTTAATAGGTATAATCAATCAATTTATTAATAGCAAATACAAAGTGAACAGCCACAATACCTGGAAAACAACATATATGTTTGTCCTCTGTTTGTTATACAGACAGTAAGCTTTCAGAGAAGGTTAATATGAGTCATGATTAGGTTACATTGTCTAAGATCACAATGTGAGATATTAACACATACCAATCCAACCCAGAACCTTTATAGCCGTGTCTGTTTGATCTGTGCCATTTTAAGACCTCATAAATACCTGAGCATTACGTGTACAGAGAAATTTTAGATCTATGGATGGTGAGATTCAAGGTGTTTGCTGTTGCGGTATTCTAAAAAAAGATGAGGGACTGGAGAGAGTTTAACGTGAACAGAACAAACCAGTAGCAGATGAAACACAAGGTTGTTTGAGGAGGAGGAGGAAGAAAAGGAGAGAGCCAGGTGGAGCAGTAGGTGTTAATTCATGTGTGACAGTCATATTGCAGAGGGTCTTAAGCCATTATCACTGTACCAGTATAGTAAGGCAGTACTACAACACAATGCTCATTGAAGCCAAACATCCACACAGGACCAACAGAGAAATAATGTGGCACATACCCAAATAGTGTGATACACTCATAAGTATGCTGTGTGGTGATATTAACTTACACCTTTTTAACTAGCTATTAACACAGATCTGTAGTTATGCCACTGACATTGCAGAGTAAACATCATTGTTTGACTATTGACATTGTTGACGATTACAAATATTTACCTTTCCCAAACTTTGGGCAAGACACGACAGTGTGTCTGTAACCTAAACAAGCCACCCTCAAACTCTTAGTCTGTTGTCAAGGTAAACCTGATACCCAGTAAAGTTTTTCTAGGTGACTTTTTGTTGCCTGTACATTACAGCCATTTGAGATACAAGAGACAGTCAAAACATGAACTTGGAACGTGGAAATGTAACAATTAACCACCCAAATCATCTCTTTATATTTAACCGTGATTCCTGACAAGTTTTCTAAAATCGAATCTAAAGAGCAAGTTAATTACTGTACATTAATAGTTCTGCCTGTCCAAAAGGAAAACTGTATTAAATACAATAATAAGAGTAAGACCAAAGTGATACAGTCTTTTCATACATCAATCAACACATATTCATGCATAAGGACTAAAATAACCAAGTATGGTTTTATTTAAGTTTAGTAAATTAATCAGTTAACACTTTGATTTTACTATTATACACTCACTATTACATCTGGGATTTAGATTCAAAGAGTATCCATAAACATGTTTATCACACTAAGTTACATGCAAATTAATAAGTGCAAATTAATAAGCAAATTAATAAGATTGCATGTGTGCAGCAAGTGCACTGAAATACAAACAAACTTTATCAATAATGAAAGCACTCAAATCCTGACCTGTTCTGTGTGGGTGCAGATCTGATGACTAGATGAAACTCAGCTGTAAGAAGTGAGGGAGGGACATAAAGAGAGTGACAACGAGCGTGAGAGATTGACAGCGAGAGGAGGAGGGTGAATGGGCTTGTGCAATCAAGTCACAGAGACTGAATGCATGGTAGCTTAACTGTGGGTAAATATTGAAGATAATTACAGCAAGAGGTTTTCCAAGTTTTTATAACTAGTGTGCGTGTTGGTTTGAGTTTTGCATGTGTGCGGAAAGTTAAGTGCTTGTATGTCAGCTGATACGTGAATGTTTTTGCGTATGCATGGGCAAGAGTTCTATTTCGGACAAACACCTGTTAATGACGTTAAGTTTGCAGGAGTTACAGTGGCAAGACAGGAGAGAGAGAAAATGGGGGGGACTGTTTATGTGGCAAGACAGCAGCTTAGAGAGTAATAAGTGGCTTTAAATCAGAGGGGTGCGGATAATTAACAGATTATATTAAGGCATGAATAGACAGGAAATATATGGTGTTAGATAATTGGGCCACAGTGTAAAAAAAGCAACAAAAAAAAAAAAGAAAATTAAGTTCAAATTGTATTACTCTTAGTAAAACTTCTGATGGCCTTCTGATAGACCAAAAGAACATGATTTTCTGTAACTAGTCTTATAAGCTTATCCCCGAGATAAAATAAGCTTAAACCCGAGAACCACTCGCTTAGGCAGGAAGGGGTCCACTAAGGGGTCCACATGCTAAGTGATCAGCCAGATTTGTTGGTTGGTGGGGGTTACATCTAAAATCTGATACCACAATAACAGACCGGCATGCAAAAAAAGTAGTTCATTCAAACAACAGTGCAGCCATTTTCTTGGTTTGTAGAACATAATAGAGAATGTGGAAAATTTGTGTAGCATCTGTGTTTTTACATCTTCATAATTTACATCTCTCTGGAAATAGTAATCATTGCCGACTTTATGGAAGTTTGTAAAACAATAAGCAGTATATAGTTGTGCTTGACTACATTTACAGGTTAATAATAGCTTTAAACATCTTCCTTCTAGTTTTCTAGACCATCTTCTTTCTTATCTAGGTTTTTGAAACATGTACCCTGACTCCTGGAAGTTTACCTAGTGAATTACACCATAATCAGCATTTTTCATATAATGTGCATGAGAGGGTCACACAAGATTGAAATTTGCACACAGAAGACATGTTTTTAACAGGTGAAATAATTTGAGTATTTCAATGCACAGGGATGATTTTATTAAATTTATTCTGCTTTGTTTTTGTATTGTAAAGCACATTGAACTAATAGCTCTATATTTTAGTGTAGTTCTATTTGTGATTTTCAGACATCTCAGAAATCCTTTTAGCAATCCACTTTTTTCCATTGACATTTCCACTGTTTTTCTTTTTTCTTTGTGTTGTTGAGAAAAAAAACAACTACCTTAAGTACCCCACCCCCCACTTAATGGCCTTCCGAGTCTAAAAACAGACAAACCACTGCTCCTAAAGCTCAGACACTGTAACAGAACGACTTTTCAAGTGAGCAGTGCAAGACCATCAGACCTGTTAGCACTATCTGCTGGCAGAATTCAGATGCAATCAATTCAAATGCATTGAGTTTATTTCACCAGAACATTTTTCTGGTCCTCATACATAAATGCATTGTATTAAATCAACTCATCATATTACAGTTTTAAAAAACAGCAGTGGACAGTTACAGAATGTATAAAAAGAAAAACAACAGAGAGAAGTTTGCACTGTGTACAAATCTGGTTAGATGCAGCCAGGAAAACAGTTCACAAGAAACAATACAACTATTAGAGAAGTGAACGGAAAGAGGGAGAGAGCAGCGGATGGAGGGGTATGGGATTGGGGAACAGAAAGACAGTATAGACATAATTGGTAAGATTCAACCTCTACAAGATGCCTGTAGTGGGCTTACCTCATACATTTATGGTGTCAAGAGAAGACTCAGAATCTCCTCTCACTGCACACACTTGACCTCAACATTTACACTTAATCCAAACACAAAAACAATTTCACAGCCTAAATTAAAACCATATCCAAAAAAAACAAAGACCTCTCTTCAAACACACCCTCTCACCGCCTCATTTTTAAGTGTAACATTCTTTTCTTTTTTGTTGATGTGGACATTGTTTGTCTCCCCTCAGCTTTGCAGACTCACTTCTTTATATCACCCCATCATTCCTATCTAATCAGTTTGGCTCAATGTGAGGTGTCCAGACAGAGTAGGTAACACATTGTGGGGGTGGTTGAAGGGGAACGCCTAAAATCACTATGGGGCAAAATTAAGCTGGACATTGTGCCATGTCTAATTTAATAATTTTCCTTAGACAATGACACAGTACAGTCCGATTTCCCACCTTAAAGCATTGCACATACTAGAATATTGTTGGTGTTGTCAAAAAAACATCACAAATGATTGGTACACTACATTCTGGCCAATCACATGTCATGCTTCTAATCTGGCAGATTTAAAAAAAGAAAAGCTCACACCCTCGCAGACCTCATAAATCTACAAAATAAGGGGTTTCCAAGACTGAAATTATACCATCTGCATTTCTCTGCCTCTTGATTTTGTCCTGTTTCTACCAGAAGTCTCGGCGGTGGTACGCATCGGGGTCGCAGTATTTTGTCACCACAACTCTATTGGCAAATTTCCTTCCTGTTAACCCTTGCATTGCTTTCTGGGAGTCATACACTGACATAAACTCCACAAATATCTAAAAGAGGAAAGGGAAAAACATTTTAATGTCTAACAAATAATTCAATTTCAAATTTAAATGTGCGTTTGCACTTAAGAATTCAAACCTTTCCAGTGCCAGGAACTTCCAAGCCATCAACCGGGCGTGGGATCTCGATGCTCTTGACCTGGCCGTATTTGGAGCACTCGTCCCTGACATCTTCCACGATCTCTTCATACTCTTCATCATCCAGCAGTTCCTCTGGGGCCACCATGTTCATCAAACACAGGATTTCTGTTGGAATGCCACCCATCTGGGTGACCGAGCTGTTCATGAGACCTGGAACTTGCAAGGTCACCGGAGTCTGGTTTATTCCCGTCTTCAGAGGAAGTAAAAAGGAAGAGTGAGAAATATCATGGAGCACATCTATATTGGGCTTTCCACTAAGGTATTCAAGTTTCTCACCAGTGTGGTGTTCTTGGAGCCCACGCTTGCTCTTTGGACCAGGAGTTTCTTGTCACCCAGCTGCATTCCGTTGAGACCGGCAATGGCCTGTGACAATGAACAGTGCGCCTTGGAGAGGTTAATATGGGTGTCAATCAAAAGCTCTAAAGCGCCTCTAGCTCAACTTCTATTGTAATCTTCTACTGTAACCTCAGCTTCTATTCACATAGTTATAAAAATCAGTAAGATTTGATTACTTCCAATCAACTCTTAAAAAATGTGTAGGGTGATGTTTCTCAGAGACTGCTGGTGTTTAACAATGCAATATGTGTTTATAGGATTTTATGAGTGATGGTAAACTGATTAGTTTTAAACTGTATGTCTAAAGAAGCTCAGAGGTTCAATCAGTGTTTATTATTACCTGGTCACTGATATTGACATCAACATATTCACAGAAGGCATAGCCTTTAGAGAGGCCTGTAGCACTGTCCTTCACCAGGTTAAATGCCTTTAGGGGACCAAATGATGTCAACAATTCTTTTACCTGTGGTACAGCAAAAATCATCTTTCAGTCAGAATAAAGCCACAAAACAGACAGGGATTGACATGCAAATAGTTTAACTTTAAAATTCCTAAATAATACTAAATAATGGCAGAAAATCATACTGCCATTCATATTAGTGGTTAGGGACTGCAAGTGCATTAAAAAATGAGCGATGTACAATTTTGACTATAAAATTTAACTTAAATAAAAAAAGCAATTAAAAAAGGAAAATAGCTCTCCTGTGCTTAATTTCAAGACTGAACTTAGCAGTATGACATTAAATCTTTTTCAGGAACTGAATGCCATTTTAACAAACCTGGTCATCATTGAGGTAATTTGGCAAACCCCCAATGAAAAGCTTATGAGCTGAATCAGGCACCACCGTGGAGACCACGCCTACAGGGAGAGAACCTGTGTGAGCAAATCTAATGGTCCATTTTTAATCTATTACAATTTAAGCTTTAAAATAATGATTATAGAAAGAAATAACCCAAGCAGAAGTAATTTCAGAGAGCTTAATATAGTCATGCCTGGGACATAGACACTGGGGTTTTCACTCATGCCCGGTAGAGGTTGGTAGTCATGTGGTCGGCGAATCTTCAGACTCTGTCCCTGGAAAATGATGCCATCAAATGCCATGGCCTGTGTTGTCTCATCAACGGAGCGAAACTGTATTAACAACATAAAAACAACAGTCATATAACACTTCTGAAACATCTAAGCACATATGTAAAGACCTACAAAACACTCACTACTGCTCAGAATAAAGACTGACCTCCAGAAAGGCAAAGTTCTTGTCCTGATTGATCTGAACAGCAAGGACTGGGTTTCCCGGGGCTTGAGTCAGACCACCCAAACGCATCTGAGCATTGAAGAAGTCCATCATAGACTCCTATAAGAGATGACACAGAAGTGCAGTTATCACACATGAAGACGAACAAAGCTTAGCATCTCACATCCCCAGATGACAAGTGTTCTACTCTGTTCAGTTCAGCAAAAGTATGTCAAAACAATTAATGTGAATTCTGCTCACAATTTTGCTTTACGTAAGTAAAATCTCTTCTGCAAAAAGAAATCTTGTTTGATCATTTTTATAAATGACAACCAATGTGTAATGGGTTGCAGATCATCACATGTTCTAATACAATAAAACACAATAGATAAAAGCTAGACATGATCACAGTGAATCTCACCTCTGTGATACCAAATGGGATGTTGCCAACATACAACCGTCGGGCTTGTCGAGTCATCTGGCTACCCACGACAGGAACAGGTGTTGGGGTCACAGCCAGACCTTCCGGGGTCATTGTGGGCAGAAGAGCAGTGGCTGGGATCTGACCAGCAGCTGAAGTCGAAACAAATTTTAAAAGGATGATAGACATATGGAAAGAAAGAGAAAGTGACAGACAAAAAGGGAGCGAGAAAGAGACTCACCCTGCATGGCTTTGTACTGCATGGGTGTGATGTGTTCAAAACCTGGAGGAGGAACATCCCAATATTTTTTCACTTTAATCTTTTTCTTCTCACGGTGGGGGGAGCGACTACACCGGGAGAAAGAGATCAACACCGACAAAATCAATAAATAACTCTCAAACATCTAGAGATAACCAAGATAGGTCTCACAAACCCTACAGTGAATGCACCACTAAGCAGCATAACTGATCTGCTGAGGTGGAAAATAACTTGATAACAATTTCAACCTTTAGCAGCGTCAATTTTCCACATACCTGCGTCTGTGTCTGCGATCTTTGCTATCACCATGGCGATCTCGACTGCCTCTCCTTTCTCTGTCTCGACTCCGCCTCTTCCTGTCGCGGTCTCTGCTGCGACTTCTCGAACCACTGCGCCGGTGGTGCTTGTTCTCCTTGTCTCTGTCCGCTGCACATTGAGTTGCAATGAAATATACAAACCATGATCAAACAAGCAATTTCTTTAATTCCAAATGTGTATTAGGGATTTATTCAAAATCTTCATTTATCAGTACTAACCTGTTATATTTCTGCATAGATACAGTGGGGTTCAACAGTCTGAGTCCACATGGGAACATTTTTTATTTAACATTTTTCAATAAAAGTCATTATAAGCATGTAACTTGAACTGTAAAAATTAACATGAATTTATTAGCATTTGGTATGTTCATTTTATGCTTGCTTTAATGACAGCGTGCACTGGCATGGATTCATATTTCTGTAAACCCTGATAATAACCGTTACACAGGCATGATCTGAGAATGTTCCAAAAAGCATCTTGTGCACTTCAACAGAAAAAGCAATGTGACGTTTCATATAAAGAAGTTAATATGGTCAATATCACAAATTTGCTTCTTAGAACAGTGCCCCAGAAACAGTACTTAATAATTAATTAAAATATCACGTTGATTTCACATTATAAAGGTTTTTGTGTGTACATTTTTCTTCTAAAACCTGGTTTATTTTTCAGGTTTAAATTAGAATTTGAATCCCAGATTTTCATTGAATCACCACTGTACATAAACTTCATAGCTCAGAATTTGTGAGAGCACACCTCCTGAGAATGTTTCCGGATATCGATGGTTTTTAATGCTTAAGAACATTTGTTTCATGCATTTGTTTGGTGTTTTGTACTATTTGATGCCGATCATTCGAGTAAAGGAGCTCCTTTAGCCTGCAGACTGTCCAGCTGCTTGCCCATCTAAGCAGGTCCTTCAACCACTCACTGGTCACTACCACATCCACTGTAACACATGCCAAAACCCTCATTCTCAGCAGACGGAGAGCTTTATTTCTCACCTTGCTTGTTTTCGGTCAGCTGTCTCTCAAACTCGTCAAAATCTGACATTTTGCAGCAGTTCCAACCCCCCGACTGAGCGTAAAACCGGCTAGCTAGTAGCTAGCAATTCAGTGACTGCGATTATCTCGCAAACAGTTTACACCAAGGACGAAGCGATGGCGAAACTACAGCCTTTTAACGAGAAAAGTGCGAGGTGGTGAAAGCAGAGCGCAGTTTAATGAAAGCAGCAAGGGTCGAGCTGGTGCTTTCCACAGGCGCTCACCAAATACAAAGACTAGCATGAGGAAAACGTGCTTTAAAAGAGAACGAGAAAAACAGACATGCATCAGCTGTTGTACTGCAATGCACAAGTGCTCTGCTTTTGAAAGAGCTCGTGTATTCCTTAAAACTGCGACAGCACGTACAGAACGGTCTTAATTTCCACAAAATCCCTGTGAAACGTCAAGGCCGTGAGAGTGCGAACGCTAGGGTCAGTAGCCACTCCCATACACTTCCGGGTCAACATCACCATTCGAACCATAAGGAAAACATCAAGCATTAAGCTCTTCTATTACTGTTGCAATTTTCAAGGTTGTGTAAGTGCATTTTGTGCAGATCAAGTGAGAGCACAAATTACGTTTCCGTGCAAGTAATAGGCATAAACATTGGACCTCTGTTGTGTATTTGACAGCACCCTCTGCTGCATGATCTGCTCATTAACGGTGAGCAGGGTCTACCTTCTGGAGGTGTGTTGCGGCAATTGTGCTGCATTTTTGTGATCGAGAAGACATTTAACACAAACATTAGTATGTAAGTTTGTGTTGTTATTAGGCGTCGCCGATCAGCAATCGCCCGTTCGTTTGTGGACTGTTGTAATATACGAGTGTGCTGATATTGTATTGTACTTGACTATTGTGCTATCGTTTAAACTTGAGTTTCCACAGTTTCACCAATAACAGGAGTGGGTGGACACTTGTATGAAGTTCATCTAGACACGGGGCAGCTGTGTTTTATCTGTACTTGATCTTGGCGTCCGAGGCTCCCCCGTATTGTATTGCAAACAGTAAGTACTGCTTGTTCGCCTCTGAATATCATTGAATCACTCAATATCATAGCAGTATGAAAACTGCAGTCAGTATGTGGGGTGGATTTACCAAGTGAGTAATATGCAGGACACTGCCTGCGTACTTTTCACATTTGTTGGTACAATAGCTCAAGTTGTCTCAACTTTAGTGATCTGTTTACTTTTAGCATTTTAGCAAGCTCATACCTGCCCCTTTGACATGCTGACACTGAGACATCGTTGGTCTGATTTTGCTTTGCAGAACCTTTGTGTTTTTATGAAACTTTAGGTAGTTGGGTAGAGTTAGACACTAGAATAATACTGCTGTGGTCCCCTTAAAAGAAGTTAAGAACTTTGAGACATGTTGACTTAAAGTCGAAATTATGAAGGATACTAATACTGTATAGACGTACAATTGTACAATTTATAATTGTTCAATTACATATTACAGTGTATGCAATGAGACACATAGTGGTGGGTACAGTATATACAGTATCTTACATAATTTCTTGTTCTCTCCTTAGTGGCAAGAATTGGCAGACTCTCCACCAAAGGATCAGTGCTATTTTTGTGTGACATGCAGGAGAAGTTCAGACCCACTATTTTCCAGTTCACAAATATTGTGAGCAATGCTGCAAGATTGCTGCAGGTAAAATTAGCATAATTTATTTAGTAGTAATTTACACCAATTTAATAACACAATCTCTGTAACTTGTAGCCGATATTTTACATGAATATATTTTATCTGCTTATATATTTATTATCCTTATAATTAGTGTAGTGACAAGCATATGTATCAGCCATAGCTGGCCATTCTGAGATTGTCCTTTTTGACCGTTAACCATGTGCAATTAAATAAACAGAAGTAAACTTTGTAAACGGATAAAAAACCTAATGACCACAGCCTTCTGTTTGTCAGGTCAATTTTAGGTCATGCAACAAACATGTCAATCATTTTATTTTATTTTTATTTCTTCACAGGCATGTCGAATCTTGAACATCCCCCAGATTCTGACAGAGCAGTACCCTAAAGGTTTGGGACCTACAGTTCCTGAGCTGGGTGCTGAAGGGCTGAAGCCTCATGCAAAGACCAGTTTCTCCATGCTGACAGATAGTGTGGAGAGCTCCCTTAAGAGTCTGGGAGATCCTCAGCAGGTCATACTGTGTGGCATTGAGGCTCAAGCCTGCATCGCGGTAACGTCAAGTGATGTTTGAACTAATGCCATGAGACATTTTCACAGTTATTGTGCACTGATTCTAATGTTTCTTGTTCTGCTGTAGTGCACAGCCTTTGACCTTCTGGAGCGAGGCATGGAGGTTCATATTGTAGCAGATGCTGTCTCCTCTCGCAGGTGTGAAATAAGCTTAGATTTTGTCTAAAATTCACACATTAAAAAAAGTTTGTGGTATTTTATGTTGATTTAACTGACTGAAGACATATGTGATTGTAGAGAAGTGTATGTTTGAAACCAATGAGACTCACACCCAAACTCAATCCAGTCCAGTATGTTTCAGGAGTAATCAATGACATCTTCAAACCTTTTTCTGAAGCTCCAGAAACAGGAGAGTTTGCTTGCAAAAAAAATCTCCATTTGTTAGGGCACTTGTATATGCAGAATTTTCTCTGTGCTGTAAGTTAAACCTTTAAGCAGTTGTCAGATGTTGAAAACATATATGTTTGTTGTTTCTCAGTCAGACAGATCGACTTTTCGCGCTATCACGACTGAAGCAGAGTGGGGCGTTTCTTACCACTACAGAAGGAGTTTTATTACAACTAGTGCAGAATGCCAAGCACCCCAACTTTAAAGAAGTACATGATCTATCTATCTTGTCTGTCTGTTTGCCTGCCTTCATAAATGTCTTGTTCAATGGGATGCACATGGAGAGACACAGATCAAAAATTTACAGTAATATAGCCACTTGAAGGTATAGTTTACAAAAAATGTCTGTCACATGCTCACCTCTGTATAACTCCAAAACCTGTTTGATTACATTTTGGGCAGTCATAGTAAAGAAATGTAGCAGGTAGGCTTGTTGCCTTTTGTATGGCAACAGGCAGGTCAGATATCACATTAAACATCATCTTTTGTGTTCACCAAAAGAAATTATGTATGACAGTGGTTTGTTGATGATGATGAATTTTCAGGTAAACTAGCCCTTTAAAGCACTTTTGTAATAATTTGAAGAAAATACTATGATTTGGGAAGGGTGAAGTCTTCTTTGCTCTTGTGGTAATTATAGGTTTGGCTTGAGTGTACATGTGTGTGAGGAGTTGCTGAAGTGGTTGGGATTTGTGGTGAATAAGATTCTGTACAACCATTGTTCTGTTCATGTTCTTACCTGTCATTCATCTCTGCACACAGATCCAGAAGCTCATGGCCCACCCCTCCCCTGATACAGGCCTGCTGGCCTTCTTCAGCTCTCTGTAGGGCAAGCCACACACCAAACCCTACAGACATAATTACATTAGTTACATTACTGTAACTTAGCACAAACTCCTGTGAACTCTACATTTGCTTGTTTAAATAATCTTACTGTTAAAAGAAACACAAATATTTGAAATTACATTATGTGCAGGCATCTCAACTAATTAAATAAAACACATCCTTTAGCATAATAAGGAATTTACATAAATACAGCCTCTTGTTTCTTTGTGTGATTATAAATAAAATCACATTGTAATAAAATAGATATTAACATTTATGTTTCTACAAAATTGTTGTTTTTCCTTATTGCGTTATGATATGAGCAGTCCATCAACAAAGATCAAGCACACATACAAAAATCAAACCTGGATATCATTTAGCATAATCATTAATAATATTAAATCCACTTAAAAAAGAAAAGTTACTGTAGGTGAAATCAATAGACTTACCAAATAGCACATATGTTCTTCTTTAATTCAGTGTCATCCACAAAAAATAAAAATGCTGTTTTTAGTTTTCTTAAGACAATTGTGAATTCATGAGATTAATGATTCATTAGTCATGGGTTATTAACATTATTAGCATTTTTTAAAAATCAAAATCTTTCGCCTTGCGATCTGTTTAAATAATCCCTTAAGTACACATACCCCTGGCTGAAAATCACAAAGAGGATAAAGTGTGACATGCACCAGGATGTAAAATCACTGTGTCATATGGCCAAGTAAATCTGAATGGAAATGATTATGGTGGGTTCCCGCCTACAGCTCCACTCCTCTCCTATTTCAGCAGTAACAGGAACTTACTCACCAGTTAAACATTATAAGTGCAGCCATCATAGGAGGGAGGGGCGAACGAGAGCAGGGAGGAGAAAGAGAGAGGGTGCTCATATGTCAAAAGGAGGGTGGAGTGTGTGACGTTGGACAGAGACAGAAAGGGAGGGGTAAAGAGAAAGAAAGGGAAGAACTTTTTTCGATAGTTTTCTCATCTCTGAAATACAAAATTCATACGAAGCGGATTAACTTGAAAGGTTTTGTCGGTGAATAAATGCAGCGATAGACAGAAAGAAGATAGGAATGAGCCAGAGTGTTGAGTAAACGTTTGCTGAGCTCCCCTGTGCAACAGATGACAGCATTAAAAATTGACAGTGTGAAGTCAGTGGCCTCTTGACAGGAGAGAGGTATGTGTTTTTGTTTATCTTATTCCTTTATTTTGCAGTGTTTCTTACTCATGCACACATACTCACACATGTACTGGAAAAGAATGGGTTGTGTGCAGTCTTTTTTCTTTAAAAATGTCTATTTGTTTTTTAAAGCACTACTTAATGAATTTGAAATGATACACTGTAGAAATATGGTTTCTATTTTTTCCTAGAGACTGTGTGTGTTCCATGGAATTAATGGTTAATAGTTAGATTAGATCCAGAGATCTAACACTGTATTACATAATGTTTTGTTTCTCTGCACATCAGACAGTCCCTTCGAGCATGACTTCAGAATTAGACTCCAGTCTGACCAGCATTGACTGGCTTCCCCAGCTGGGAATCAGCACCTTGCGTTCAGGAAAAGAAAGAGTGGAGCGAAAAAAAGATCGAGGCAGAGAGAAGGATATCCCTCCCATACCTACTGTGTCCCCTACTTCCAATTCCAAAGTGAAGCCCCCACACAGCTATGCCACTCTAATTGCCATGGCTATAAGTTCCACCCCTGAAAGGAAGATGAGTTTAAATGATATTTACACATGGATCAGTGATACGTTCCCTTACTACAGCAGAGCAGGAAGAGGCTGGAAGGTAAAGACCACTACATGACCACTTCCTTGTGTTGAACTGGGCCATGATGTGTAGCTTGCATGCAGATGTGCTCCAACACGTAGTTATAGGCTTTGTAACTTTGTTGACTTGATAAACAAATATATATGTAAACTTTTGTGAAATATAATAATATAAATTCATGTAGATGAATTTATAGTTGTCTTGTATATTAATCAAAAGTACTTTTGTGTAGAATTTCACAACCTTTTAACACAGCACCACTTCATATCATTCTGTGCTGTTTTTGATATTTTTGGATCACGTGAATTTCAGTAGATGCTCTGTTTCAGAGCACTACAGGGAACATTTTGTTATTTACTGCTTCAGTAATTCTGAGAATCTATGGAGCTTCATTTACAAAAGGCATTTCATCAGCATTGTATTTGTAAACATGTTTGTTTCATTGAGTGCCCATATTTTTTAAAACATAATACTGACTTGAACTGCCAAGGTGTTCTGCTTTTGCATCATAATCTAATGCTGTCTGCATTGCTGTCTGAAACACAAGCTCAGTTTTTTTTGTTACTGAGGCAAAGACTCTTTTAATTAGAAATTAAGTGGTTCACTTTATTTGTTGTGAGTAAATGTTGTGATTTATTACAGGATCGTTTTCAATTTAAAATAAGCAGTTGAAGGTGTGTAATAATATTTTACAGAATGTGTTGCAATGTGTTCTTAAAGACTTCTTGAGGAAAACTAATGCTATTTAACTGGAAATGTTGGGAGGATGTTGGGAGGAGCCTGTGCACAGTGTTTAGAATACGACTCAACATCCCATCAAGGTTGAAATGCATTTAAAATAAATGCATTGAGACACTCTTTGTTTTCTTACACAGAATTCAATTCGGCACAATCTGTCACTCAATAAATGTTTCCGGAAAGTTCCTCGACCACAGAGTGATCCTGGGAAGGTGATGTATCAAGATTTCTCTTTTTTCAATCTGATATTTTTATTCATGAGCAATAGGAGGCATTATTACTTCCACACTACCTCCTTGTTTTTAATTTCAGCCAAGTTTTATTAAGATTTTAAAAGTTTGTCTCAGATGCTTTTTCTCATTAATACTGAAGCTAAAACAGTTCCCCATTCTGTTTTAAGGGGTCATACTGGACAATGGATGGACCTGACCCATCCCAACCCAGAGGAGTCAAACGTCCTTACCCTAAACAGGAGGAGGTACATTATATGGAACACGCTCATTTCATCTATCAGACGTAAAGGTGTGAGAAAGATACAATATTTAATATGTCTCATCCCAGTTCCAGAATCTATCCTCAGAGGCCCATGAGTCTTTCAATCAACCAGAGCCCCTCCCACCCCAGTCAGACATCAAAAACATGTTCTGTCCCCCTCCTTGCAAGGTAATTTCTTCTGCTTTTCTGTTTCTATTAAGGATTAATATCCTCTTAGACCAGACACAGCTGGTACTCTAGGAATGAGGAAATGAGAATGTGAGCCAGTGACTGGTAGTCTTAAGATTGAAAACCCACAGTGACTTAAGTTTAAAATGCATTTAACAGCTAGCCTAGTGGTGCTTTCAACTTTCTTTCAGTCACTTTCATTTGTAAATGACTTTTAAGGATACAAGCATCACTAAATAAGCATTCTGTTGTCATTTACTCACACCTATGCAAGCCTGCTGACATTCTTTTATCTGTGGAACACAAAAGGTCAAATGTTGAAGAATGTCATGAATGAGATTCATTCTGGAATTTGGAATATTGAGATCCAAAACAAAAAAGGACCTTTACCAACAATATTATTCTGTACAAACCACATGTTATTTTCCAAGTCTTCAGAATCCATACAATAGTTGTGTGTGATAAACAGACTAAAAGTTGACTGAAGCTGACTGAAGTCATCTTGTTTTTGGATCTGTTCCTCACACAATGTAACTATTTTATATATTTTCAATATTTTCAACATTATTCATGTTCCACAGAAGTAAAAGTCAAACAATAATGAAATGTCATGAGGGTGAGGAAATGATGACAGAGTTGTTTTCTTTTAGGTGAGCTGTTCCTTTAATATAGCATTCCTTTAAACCAGACAGCTAAATCTGTGCTCTGTCTGAATGTGCGTTTTGTTTCCTCAGCAACGTCCAAGTGCTCCAATACCTACATCTGTTCCTTCCTCCTATCCTTCAAACCCTCATGTTGATCCCCCTCTTCGGTTCTCCTTTGCTGATTTGAATCTACCAGACCTGTACAACTCCTTTCAATCCCTCTGTCGCTCAGTGAGAGAAAGAGTCACCTCGCAATGTAAGTGTGCACGATGAGTGACATCTGTACAATAAATGAAAAATCTGGTGTGTATTGTCTCTCAGTAAAGGTCTTTTTCTCTCTCTCTTTCTTGCTCATAGCGGATGTTACCAGTTTACTTGGACTTATGAATGACAGTACACCACTCCATACACCAACCCTACCCCCTCTTTCCCCTTGTCCAAACCCCAATACTAACCAGTACACCACTCTGAACCCAAATTTTAATACCAACGGCAACCTTAACCTAAATACACCTAATGTTAACTGTGGTTTCACCCACAACATAAACCTGAACCAGAATCCCTCTAATTTTCATTCAAATTCCAACACTGAACCTGACAAGCCACTACACAGTAATGGTGAGTACATTTGCACAGTACTGACGTGTGAACAGGATATGAGCATTCTGATAATCTGATCTGTGATCTGTATCATGCTATCTCTCTTCCTTTCAGTTGTTCCTGCAGACTGGTTCAGTAATGCTGACTCTTTGAGAGAGAGTTTTAGAATAGCTAGTAGTCTGGACTGGGCTAACATTGACCTAACCTGTCACCCTGGTCAGTACTGAACGATAGATTACTGTGAGATGTTAATATCACTAGAAAGAAAATTTGCTTTCACTTTCTTATCTGATTTTCAAAAGATAACATAACTGCCACATTTCATTGTAAGGTAGAATAGAATTATTGTCTCTCTGTCATCTTCTCATGTAGATCTGGTAGAGAGCATGCGACAGGCAGAGCTCTGTGACTGGGCATTGGATTCCACACTCTTCACCTCACTCTGTGATTCACTCAACCGCTTCTTCACTCAGAAAGGTCTCATTGGCTCCACTTCTGGTGGCTCCTCCTCTTTGGGACAAATGGCTCCATCTCCTCTCAGTATGCCGTCCACCAACCACCACACCGTGCCTAGTTTAACTCAACCCTCTCCACTGATCTACCCCTCCCAGCTCCCTCTTGCCACTGGTGAACCTCCTGTTCAAAATCTCAGGAGATCCATGACCCAACTTGCCCAAAACCAGACAACACAGAGACCACCAGAGTTGCAGCCTACAACAAGCCAGTCTCTGACTCCTAATGGTATGTTAAGAGATGCTGCTTTTTTATATCATATATATTGCTATATACCTCCTACCTGTTTAGCTTTATTTAGCGCTTTTCCATTTTCTGGCTGAACAGCTCCTGTTGTGTTACTGAATCCAAATAGTAGTGATCTTGGCAAGTGACAAGTAGAGGTGCAAGAAAAGTCGATTCTCTGATGCATCGCAATTCTCTAACGACTCTGAATCTATTCTTAAATATTCAGAATCGATTCTGAACTCAATTCAGTTGAACCCTTAGTGACATGTGACCAACGATTTGTATCATGCTGAACTAAGATAAGGTGTTAATCCAAATGGTGGGAAAGCAGCCATTGATGTTGTCATTCCTTGATCTGGGTCTCAGTGACAGGTCATTAATCAGGGAGGCAACTGGACTAACTGCTCAAAGCAACCTAACAAAATGGCATTTTGTCTTTATGCAGCACTTGGTGGACAAAGTCCACTGACGCCAAGAGGTCGTCCACCTTTGAAGAATCTTCATAGCAACAGTGAGGAGATCCAGGATGACTTTGATTGGGATTCACTGATTGAGTAATTTTAGTGATGTGTTGGCTAATACACATTTAGAGTACACAGTAAACTAAAAACATCAAGAGCCAATTATGAGACAAGGTAACAATATCTGTCACCAAGGAACTGAGACCAGCTCATTAATCTTTTATGGATGTTTCATGTATATGAGAACTAAAGCACTTATACCACTGAGCATCATCCAAGTATGTTTTATCAATTCAGTGCTGCTGTGTATTTACTACTACACAATGAATAGTTAAACAAAATTGTGAGGTTTACTGAACCGTACAATTACCTATATGTTTCAGATGTTTAGTCACATATCATGCTAATTTGTGCCTGAACTGATCATAATCGCAAAGGTAGTGCTAGTCAATGCTGATGTTTTCCTTATCAGAACATCCTATTTGTCCTAGCTACTCTGCCCAGCTGCTTTTATGTCATTGTAAATTACATTGTTTAATTTACAATGTAAATTATCTTAGCACTTACAAAGCCTTAGCCAATAGACAATGGCTATGGTGCTGGATGTTGATATAGCCTCTCCTGACATATACATCATTAGTCACAGCAAAGAAAATGTTTGAAAGTGCAGAGTAAATTGCACTTTAAAATCGCAATTGTAACAAACTGGAAGAAACGTAGTTTAACAGTACTCTAAGGTACGCTGACAATGCATGTGTGTTTTGACTGAAAATTGTTACTTTACATTATTACTTTTTGTCACCTATTCATCTTAGCATACCCCCTTAGGAAGTTTTGTCTTCAATTTAGAAATTAAATAATAAAACAGACTCAGATAAATGGCTAGCTGCAGTTTGAAAACAACACAACAAAAAGACAATTTCATTTTGTGGATTTTTTTATTTCTTAAATTTCTTTGATTTTTTTTTCCATTTTATTTTTTAATGTGAATGTTCACAGTCAACACCACACAATTTCTGACCATAGCCAATATTAGAGAAAAATCTCATTTTCATATATATAAAATAATTCATTGAAAGTAAATAAAGGATAACAGCATGGATTATGTCTTTCAGACCCCAATTTCATTCTGTGATTTCACTTAGTCATTCAAATTTTTTAGTATCAGTTTTCTGTTAACACTTGACTCTCCACTTCCTGTATAAATGTTGAAGGAAAAAAGTGTTTAAGTGAAATGCAAAGATGCTGCTTCTCACATGAACTGATGTAATGCTTTGATTTTTAGAACAGTGGAGGAAAACTGCAAAAACAAATCATTGGCAATAAAAGACCCTTATAATAGAATATGTACGTGTGTGGTCATGAATAAGCACTGTAAGATTATGCTGATAAAATCCTAACAGAAGCACAAAAGTGAGCTTGGGTGAAAAGACTTGACACATCCTAATAAACACAGACTCACGCTACAACACACAGACATGCTCACACGCACGCACACACAACTCCCTTCATAAACTCACAAGTGTAAAGGAACCACATCACGTGGACTGAAATTTTGCAGGCCAGAGGAGACCAAGCAGGCATTTCTTTCAATGGCAATTTCCAGTGCGATTTTCCTTGGTTTAATTGTTCCCAGGAGTCAGAGACATAAGATACAAATAAATTACACAAGGTTACACATTAAATTAATTTAAAAGTAATACAACTATTGAGTGATTTTTACTAGAATTGTAAATGAAATGAAGAGTATTTCTCTTTCCGTTTCAAGTGAGCCTGTCACACATATCCTTCATGCACTCTCTCATCAGCCACTGACGACTTTACTCATATCACAAATGAGAGGGAGAGAGAAATGTTTATGATTCACAGAGATGACTTCATTAGTGGCTTGTGTTCCTCCTCCCACCTCCTTTCTCTCTGTTTTGAGCAATAACAATCTTGTAATATTATAACAATATTAAGAGCCTGCATTCATTGAATGAACCCTGCCAATCATCCATGCTTATGTCTGTCAAAGAAAAAACTGAATAGGGAAATAAATAGACTTCAAATACTGTGTAAATTGAAAAACCTGAAATGCTTTTTTGTAAAAGAAAATAACACATCTTTGTACTTTTTTATGAAATATAGAGATGTACACACATTTATGTCAAACACAAACTGTGTTGGTGGGGCAGGTTTAAATTGGTTGTTATGTGGACAGGGCACGTGGGATTGGTGAAATTTCTCAAAGGAGGAAAGGATTGGTGCTTGTACCTGTGGCTCCTCCTCCTACAGATCCCCCTGTCCCCATTACTCCACCCACCCCTGTTGGCCCACCCAAAATCAGTGCAGGCTGCGCAGGGCCTCCTGGGCCCATCAGCAAGGGGTTTCCTGTTGGACCCATCGGAGATATTCCACCAAAAGGCATGCCCATTGGGCTGGACTGTACCATTCCCATGCTCATACCAGGGGCCGCCATAGGGACCCCCATTCCTGGCATGCCCATCCCTGGCTGAACCATTCCCACTGTTGGTGGAGGCATGTGACCCAGCATAGTACTGGGGGGAACAGGGCTTGTACGGAGCTGGCTCAAACCAAGTGAAGAGGGTTGAGGGGAGATAGATGGCATTGGGGTTGCACCAAAAGGATTGGAAGTGGAAGGTGGGGTTGGAGACACCCCTCTACTGGAAATGGTACTTCCTGGCGTAACACCCATACCTGTTGAGGAGGGACCTGAAAACAAGGAAACAGAATGTTACAGGGATACACAAAAACAATGCTTTACTCCAAATGTCTCCAAATAGCCCTGTTCTAGGTACACACCCTGTGTCTGTAGAAATGGGTTGTGGGATGTGGAGGAGATGCTAGGTGGTGGTTGTTTAGGTTTGGGTTTTGATGATACTAGCGAGTCCAGATCCACAAGCGCTGCATTGGGCCCCAAAAATGATTCTGGTGTTTTTCGAACAGGCAAGGATGAGCCCAGCGATGAAAGGTCAAAGGGCACCGGAGAGCCTGTGCTTCCTCCACCACTCGCATCTCCTCCCGTCACTGAAGAGCCTCTTCTCTCCGGGTCTGCTGGTGTGTGCAGACAAAGAACAAGAATTACCAGCATGTGGTTTAAAGATCTTGAGTTGTTAACACAGAAACAGGGTTCTAGTCTAACTGATCCTTTGCAGACTTAGCAAAGGGTCAATTAAACAGTACCAAGTACAAACCCTCTTTAGCTGCAGAGTGGGCAGTGTAGAGTAGAAATCATGTGGGAATTACTAATTACACTGTAGGTAACACCCATTGAACATGACTGCCTGATTTAGCTTTTGAATAAAGATTCAATTTAACTTTTGAAATTCTATAACAATTCAAATTGACACATTTTGTGAAATAATTCAATTTTCTTGCAAGGTGCAAACCTGCACCTTAGTATTGGCATAAGTGAATAACATCTAACATATACACATGTGCAGGTATACCTGTGCCATTAGTTTGTTTAACTGAACCACTCCAGGGGTCAGAGGTCAAACCATCAGTGGCATTGGCAGCTCCATCCGCTGCCCAGGGATCAGTTGACCCTGACAGCGGGACAGGGGCCGGAGCCACTGAAGGAGCCCAAGGGTCGGCACTTGGAGGGGTCACAGCTGGACAGGAGAGGTCAAGGATCAGACAACACCACAAACAAAGAGAAAAAGCTCGGTAAAACCCAGAGGATAAACAACACTTGGAGGATCCTGCAATTCATGATAACCTTGCTCAAAAATCCCAAGGTTCAAAAGATATCAGGTCACTCTACACTCTTACCTGTGGATGCCCAGGGGTCAACGTTCACTCTAGAGGTGTCACCCCAAGGATCTGGGGCTGCTGTTTGTGATGCCCCACCCCAGGGGTCAGCACTTGGGGGAGAAGCAGGAGAGACTGCTCCCCATGGGTCAGCCTGGCCCCAGGGCCCAGCATTGGAAGCCGGAGCCAAAGCAGGAGGTGGGGAGGGTCCTGCAGAGCCTGTTGCATTGGCTCCCCATGGATCTACCGAACTCAACTCCATCAGAGATGACTGAGAGAGAGACACGTCAATAATATTGTCCTCAATTAAAAGGAGGTGCAAGACAGCAGAACCGTGAGAGGTAAGCTTGTTTATACACGGAGTACAGGCACTTACATTTGCAAGTGGTTCAATAATAGCTGCAGTGTTGCAAATGGTAAGGAGGAGGAAACACTTAAAGGAAGTGAAACATAAGCTCACACACATCTTTGTGCTAAAGAGCGTACGCAGGGTGAGAGACACAGACAGAGCAGGTAACTCTTGGAGAGTGAGAGGCAGGTACACAAACACACAACCCTTGGTAAAGCTCACGCACAGGAACACGATGTACCCCTCATACTCTCATTAGAATTCCCACCACCCACAAACATTCGCACACATACACAATCACACACCTCCTCGGGCTTGGCTTTCTCCCTCTTACTCTCCTCGATGGCCATCTGCAGCCTCAGGTCGTCTCCCCTGCGCAGACGCTCCTCCTGCCAATTACACACCATCAACATCATAAGAGTGAACTAAGTTCTATGGGCTGATGGGAAAAGGAGTCTGCTGTATTGTGGCAAGCTGACACCCATGTCTCACCAGCTACAGAGGTGTGCTGCAAGGCTCGACTCAGTAACACATTAACAACATTTGGGAGCAGTGGGTAGCACTTTTAGTCTGATATTGCAAAACCACATCAATCACTGGTGGAATTACAAAAAGTGTGCAATTACTGGGAATTTAGGGATATGTTTGAACAAGAAAGCTGTTCTTCGTGACTTAAGCAAAATTGACCAGGATCATTTCAAACCAATTTTATTTAATTATTAATAATTATTAATAGGTATACTGAACACACTGTACTATGTGAAAGCAATATATAAGACAACCTTTTTAGAAACACTAATTACATGTATGTAGATTTAGGTATTTTGATTGTATTTTGATGATCATGCTAACATAAATTACGGATTTATTTCAAGCTGATCTTTGATTTGCAGTTGATCTCTGAAATAGCAAAGGCAGGCTTCATCCACTGTGACCTGCATAAATGTTTAGTCCCTGACCTTTTGGTGAATCTCCTGGCTGAGTGTGAGTGCGTAGCGGATCTCTGCTGCTTCAAGAGGGTCAGAGCTGTTCTGAAGGAGGGGGCAGGGTGAGGACAGATGTGAATGAAGTGAATAGGGGAAATATGCAGAAACCGTGCAGAGGAAATGCTCTAATGTTAAATGTGTGTTGTTTTGTTAGAGATCTAGACCTCATTTTTGTTGTATGATGCAGTTAAATAGTTTTTTTGCAGTTAAGGAGTTTTTAGTAAATTATTACCAATTATTTATTTATTAACCATTAATATGTATTATTTATTATTTTATTCTTTTTTTAATTAGTACTAATAGATATATTATACATTTATACAATAAAAGTCATACTGCCTGTCGAAACAACAGGGATATCTGAAATACTTGATTATGACTGGTCAATCTCAGCATTCACCTGCAGCAATTTCGATGTAATAGAGGATAATGCACAGTCATCAAGTCAATAACACAAAATAAGCCTCTTCGAGGTGATGCCCTCAGATTTATATTTGGTGCTGATGGGTTTCTCTGGTGCATGTGATTAGATGACTGTAAATTATCCCATACAATTCTGCTAATAAATTCACATGAAGAATGTCTAAAAGATGATTTTGTTTCAGAACAACTCATCTATAAAACACCCTACTCATACACCTCAGTCTCTCATTTTTACCTGTAGCCAGAAAGGCTGATTGGCTGAGGGACTTTACCTGCTCCGCCTCCTCCTTGCTCATGGCCAGTGCCAGCTGGAGCTGCAGGTCCTCTTCTCCTGAGCTCTGGGGCCAGGCCTGCTCAGAGTCTGTTCCCGAGTGCAATCCTCCCCCTAAAGCAGGATCAGAAGGGGCTGAAGAGGCTAAGGGAGGAGTCAAATGACAGGTATTATGATGCATCAATAGTTGGTTCAATATCGGCCCCTGAAAGTGCTTTGCAAGCATGACGCTTGCCAAAGTGCACCAAAGTGCACTTGTATGGTGACTGGCAAACATCTATGAGTGTCCACCATCACCCCTCCTAAGCCCCTCCTACTCTAAGATGCTTTCAGATCTTACCACTGGTGGTCTGGGCCATCTTCTCTTTGGTCTTGAGCGCATGGATCCTCTCCTCTCGTAGCCTCTCCTCGTCTTTCAGCAGAGTCACCAGCTGCTTGGCCTTTTCCCGTACATTCACACCCTGATAAAAAACACATAACATATATGGTGTTATACTTCTTGCACGATCTCAACACAAATAGTTGATAGATGCTTTGTCTATCAAAAGTGACAGTACATTCAGGTGTGTGTTTTATCTACCAACGTATTTTTTACCGAAAAAAAATAAAGCACGTACCATTGTCCTCTTATGGCGTACCAAACGCCCCCTCCTGCCCTAACCCAGCCCTGGCACATTGTTGAGGCTGACATCACTTTACCTTGTCACAAAACAAGGTTTTCTTCCTTGCCATTTGATTAAATAGTAATAGATGACTTTTAACATCTAATAAGATCTGTTTTCTTTATATTATACACCAGGGCCTGAAATTTGGCACGGGTATGTGGGTACTGCTAGTGAATCTAGTGTTCTTTAGGATTGCTGGTGCCATGCCATGAACCCTGCACCAACAGCAAACAGAACCGAACCTTCAAAACCGTGATATGAAGCAAACCATGGCATTGGTATATCATTACACCACTATTTCTAATGTGTTAAAATTCTTCACAAAAACACACCACAAACTTTTTTACCAAAAGCACAGCAGAGGACGTCCTACATCAACAACAATTTTAACCTCCTATTTCACACGTCTGTTACCCAGTTTGCTCTCACTTTATCTCTTAACGTGTGCTTTCAATCAGCCGCCACATCGGACAGGATGAAACCGCAGTGTTTTGTTAGCGCAGCTAAAAAAACATCATCAGCTGCACTCTGCCCACTATCCAACAGATCTAGCAAGTAAGTAAGGCTTCATTTATACAGGGTCTCTTAAAAGAGTAAATCACATACATTCACATTCACAAAAGAAACAAAAGAATAGAAAAACATGCATACAAAAGTAAATGTAAGAGGATAAAATGTAAAAGTAAGATACATAAAACAAAAATAAAAGCTCTGACATGTTGCAAAAATAGAGAAATCAATTTAATCAATGACCCTCTCCCCACACACGACACTCTCTGCATCTTCCATCAGGAATGATGTGCAGGACAATTAGAACTACAACAGTAAAAACAAAGGCAACTTTTTCCTCAAACCTGCATCCCTGCTTAGCTCAAAAGAACATTATCAAACTGTCCCTGCAGTGTAATATCAATAAAATCCTCAAACTGTACATCCACCACACTGATACAGCTGTACATAAGGTGCTGCACATTCTACATCCCGTCATCATTATGTGTAACTATATTACAGTGAAGTATCACAGATCCAATGTCTACTTCTCATTCAATGTCTGTCTACTGGCAAAGCAAATTTCACGTAAGAGCTTCTTAACTGGTTAATCAAAACGAAGACCAGAGCTGATGTTTTTGTGGATTATGTGTCAATGAAGGAAAGACCTTGAATGCTAGTCCTGGTGTTTGAGCTAAACCCGGAGACCTTGAGCGAGAGATTGTTGTAGTGCATGAATCACGCATGAGAACCGTTCCTAACACACTGAAGGACACTTCAAAACTCACATTGGAAAAGATCCTTTTATTTCCTTATGCAAACAGATTACATATTATTTGTCTATGTGTGCAAAAATAACTTCCTGTTTTTGCGTACCTGGTCCTTGCCATCTCTGTCTATATACTGGAAGTCTTTGAGCGTTTGAACAGCGTATATGTTTTCCCTGCATTGCTGTGCCACTCGCTCTGAACCCGTCTTTATTAGATACTCCATCAGAGTCATAGCCTGAGAAAGAGAGAACATACAAAAAATACCAAAGTTGGTTGTCCAGTTTGTTTATAACACAACAGTAAAATCTTTAAACTTACTTTATATACATGTCTCCAGTTCTTGCCATGGTCGTTAAGTCTCTTCCAAACCATGCTCATGATCTCTGAGAAGGCCACTACATTGTATGTCAGGTCAGCAATCTCTGACATCAGAGAGCTTGAGGGACCCCATGGGTCATTAGAGGTTGCTTCTCTAACCTAAAGAGAAAGTACAAAGCAAGGTTGGATGAATTTAGATCAGAGGTGCGTTCATACTTTAGCTATGTTTGGGAAGGAAAACAAGCTTACTGAATACAGCATAGTACACACTGTGTTCTACTTTCTATTTTTTTCAAACAGTATGCTTTATGCAACAATACACAATTAATAAGGGGCTACTGTTGTCACATGACCTGCATGTGATAAGAAGTATCTAGTTATCAACTTGGAGATTGAGGGCATACAAGTAATTTTAAACCAATTTTGTGTTTTAAAATGCAGAGTATTCATACTCTAAACTGCCCAAACTGTAAGCCAATAATACTGAGACATATAATGTGCACACATCAGAGTGCACACATCAGAGTTAAATAACACACTCTGATGTGTGTTATTTAAGAACTTCATTCATTCGATGTGTTTCATTCCAGAACAGCATTGATGAAAAGAACAAATTCCTGCTCCTTTATGGAACTGCTTACAGTTTCATTCAATCTAATAAAACACGTTTCCTGAAAGGCAAACATTGAAAACATTTAAGAGATAGTAGGGGACTAAAGATGTCAAGACTGTCAAGGTCAGGAAGTGAAATTGGAAAAATACAAAAAGAGGCTACAAAATGAAATCTGGTTTGAAAGGGTAAAAGTCTAACCTTTATCTCAGCCTCTGAGTAATTGTGAACAATGTTCTTCACTTGCCGCCGTAGCGATGATGTCGACATGGCAACAGGCTGACTATCAGATTCAGCAAAATCTGAGATTGTAAAACAAGGTCAATAAAACACTAATACAGGTACAAAGGATAGTGATATAACCTACATTTTTGAATAGGAGTGTATAGGTTCTGAACTCCAGATGAAATAGGGAACAGAGCAATAAACAAGTGACAACACTATACAGGCAGTAGAGGAAATAGAGCATAATTTTGAGTGTAGATTGAAATGAACTTTCATACCTAAGAATGATCATGTAGTTCCAGCAGAAGGTTGGTTAAAAACTAAATCCATTTTTAAAACAAATCCATTTGCTTTGGCTCTATTCAGACATTGATATCTACCTCCCCATTGTTTAACAAATCAATATTCAAACAGAATAACAATATTCTAACAGCATCTGATGACGTGTGCATCAGGCTTCAGTAAGTGTCAGTGTAAGAGACACAAAGCATGCAATCTACCTGGGAGTGTCTCTCTCTCTCACTCACTCTCTCTCTCTCTCTCTCTGTGTGCTCAGGTGAGGGTCACAGAGCTCTCAGTGTTTAGCCTGTCCACTGTCCCAAACCTCCGCACGGCCACATCAGGGCCCAGAAGCACAGATTTGGGGAGAAATAACTGCAAGGGAAAAAAGTAAAGACAAAGAAAGAGAGGGAGCCCATGAAAACTTTTACTGGGCTAGTACAGTATACAACAAGCAATGACATCACAAAGAGATGAAAGCCAGTCAGCATTGTGAAGGCCTTTAACACAATAGATATTCACTTCCTGGTCTTGTTCACAATAGAGAATGCACATTAAAAGCAGAGAGTGCCTGTAGGCAGTACTGGGAACAGCTTATAACTCAATTGCTCATCTGTAACATCAGCTAGGTGTAGGTCCACGGTGAAACTTAAACAAGCTGTAGCACCACACCTGCTGCGAATCTATAAAACAATAAAGGACAAACTAACCCAGGATTACATCACATCATACTATCAATCAAATTATATTATTAAATTAAATGCACAACATGGCATAACTGATGTAGAAGGCAGTTAATAACATTAGATGATTAAAGAAATATAATTAATAAGCAAATACACTTCTTAAGCACTCTTGACCATACTACATTATTAATACTTTCAGGCAAATACAGAACAAAATGTACTGCTGGGACATGTCAGTCAATCCAGTAAGAACAGGCGATAAGTAGTAGTTCATGATATTAATATGCAGCACGGTTACATAAGGCTTCGACCTGATAACAGTCCAACAGCCACCTTGAGGATGCCAAGAGCAAAGTCCCAAAGTCTGAGTGATCTACTGTTAACAAACCTTGTGTCATCATTTCAATCTCTACTCACAACACAACTGTTTATGAGCGAAACGTAAGCAAATTGCGTGAGACGTGTTTTCAACAGCAAAAGCTGAAGTGACAAGCGATACTGAAAATGACATTACACTAAACTTATCTATGACAACTGTTGCTTTTGAATCTGCTCTGTGATAACATGCTCAAAAATCAGTTTGCACACAATCAAATCTGTGCATATGGCATGTCGTTTATCTTTGATATCGGATGGGTCAGTTAAAGAGTGTCCTGTGTTATCAAACAGCACAGCCCTCTCCAGACCTCCACTCAGCTAACATAACTGACTTCCAATGGATCCAATGCAACAGGCCACCACTATACATTCCCAGTAATCAGACATTACTACTGAAGTAACTTAAACACACAAAACCTGTAAATAGTCCACCACGACTCACATACTGACAGAAAGTAAGCAATGCCAAGTAAACCAGAGATCAGCTAGCAGAAGCTACTTACCACAAAGCTTTTGTTCACTCTCTCAAACAAGATCAGACAGCGCGAAAGCGAGTGACAGCGAAGAATATAAGAAGATGTTATTGTCTCTGTCACGGCACTAAATTAAAAACACTCATTTAAAGATGTGGGCGCTGCGCTATGCTAACTGAACTCATAAAGAGACGTGCGAGTGTGTGACAGAGAGACGCGACAGTGATTTTCCTAAACAACTATCACCGGTCAGGTCCTACTCGTCCTATAAATGTATACTGTGTTATATAAATGCTTTCAATAATATAATAGAGATACTTTGTGAAAAATCGTCTGTACTGACCCTGCTGTTGCTCGGATGGTACGAGGAGATGGCGGCACTTCCGCTTCCGTTTCCCAGCAGCCGGACGGACCGCGCCCCCTCGCGCGTGTCCTGGTTGGAATATTGCGCGCGGCGGTAAATGTTAGCGTAACAAAGCTTTGCTAGATGATGTTTTGAATGTAGCCGTATCCTAATAGCAACATAAGTATAGATTAATACTATCTAAACAGTCTGATTTAAATTCTAAACATATGGGTTATCCGTATATACTATGTTCATAAGTAACCTTGTAAAGAGAACTAAAAAGTTATTTTAGAAACAATTATGAGAACAATGCGGTATGCAGTATCTGATGTTGCCATTCGTGGCATTTGGTCATATAAACCTATACACGCCCTTTGAGTTATGAAAAGATGACAAGTATTCCTCTGATATTTTGACTATGATATTTTTACTACCTACATACACATCAGAAGTAACTTTACAGTGATGCTATAGCACTCGTTCCCCACGTAGAGGCGATATCCTCAATACAATAATCGGATTTCTTTGTAGGTCATTCACTACGTAATACATTTTCCTGAAATATTCACACAAAGTCGGTGTTACTTATCGTACAATTCTAGTGACCTACTTGGGGTAATACTAGCACTGTCTTATGTTTGGCTGGATGCTTTTCTTTTCTTGGCATGTTTGGAAATACAACGACGGCACCAAGAATATTTAGAACCGTGTTTTTATAAATATTGATTTATGATACTACACTATGATCACAATAAATGTGCATTAAACAATTATTAAAAGCTCAAATTAACAAATAATGTCCCCACACACACTCAAGGAGCTCAGGGCCACCCCAGGAGTGACTGCCAGGTCAGTTCCCCACTTTATTAAAGATTGAACAGTAAATACAAACAGAATATGTTTGCATTTACATTTAAATAAATCCCTCACCTGAAGCAGATATTTGCACCCAAAATACAAAACATAGCTGCAAACTGCTATTATTGGGGCCCAACAGGCTTGTAAAAATGGGGAACAGGGCACAATTGGATAATTTTCAAGAACAGTTATGGATAATGTGGATACAGTTGCAAACATACAAACACATAATTTGTGAGATGTTAGGTTAATTTCTTTACTAGAAGGCTACAGTGTTTGCCTAAATGAAGAACTACAGCAATACCCATTGAACTGAATGTTAATCACTTCATCAGGTTCAAAAACATATTCAGACACCTTACATGTATATTGTTTGTGTATTATATATGTGGTTGCAACACTTGATTAAAGATACCCATCTCACATTATTCGTATTGCTTATGGCTGATCCAGACTATGGCTGTACTCATTATTAGGTGACATGAAGATAAGCATCTAGCACAGGGATGGGCAAATTGTTCCTGTAGGGCCAGGACCTGGAGAGTTTAGCTCCAATCCTGATAAAACTAACCCAACTATAGCCTTCTAGTAATCCTGATTAACTGGTTCAGGTGTGTTTAATTAGGGTTGGAGCTAAACTCTGCAGGACATTGGCCTTGGAGGAACAAGTTTGCCCAACCCTGATCTAGCAGAACCTGAGCTGGGTCCCTATGCGTCATCACTAGAGGGCGAGTTTTACTCATTTCTAGACCATGTGCTTAATGCACCATGCAAGTTGGCCTACTGTGAGCATGAATTGTAATAATAAGAAAAAAATCCTTGCAAATGCAATAGGGTTCCAGCACTTCATGCTTGGACCCCTAATAATGTATCATATATGTCTCGGTATTTTGGGTATTAGGTAAGCTAACATGTTAAACTAATTATACAAAGTCTTAGGCATGCATGCAACATTCCTGAACAGCAGGGGAGAGACAGAGGAGCAGTGCCGAAATATGAATGGACATAAGACCAGAGTGACTGGTGACTGTGAAATCAAGAGTCTGTATTAGCAACAGCTTCATGCGTGTAGAGAAGAGCACAATGACAGCTGGAGAAACAGTAACCGCAGTGTAGTGATAACAGGGATTGTTTACCTTACATAACATACAGTAGCCATGTCATACTTGAGATACTTGTCACTGGAAATCTTTCTGAGAAGGCAAAACAAACAGGTGAATTGTAAAGTGGGGAAAGACAGAGAATTGAGGCTGAGTGTAAACTGAGAGTGAAAGAGAATGTGAATTGGCAGCATGAAGCATTGGTGTGCCATGGAGAGATGTGCTGTATTAGGTTCTGCAAGGTTTCAGCTGTTAGTTTTGTCACTCAAGCATATGAGTGTTTTAGTTCAACCTGATTATAAATATATTTTTTTTAGCAATTGCATAATTGACTGAGCACAGAATTCCCTAGTTCTGCAGCATGATGCATTTGTTCAGTGAAAAAGGTTATTTGAAGGGGCAGGAATATGGCATCTACCTAGACTAAGGTCCATATTCTGGCTAATAAGAGCAAGTTGCTTAAAGATTAGGAAGTCAGTTTTGTTTATGTTTTTTTGAAATTATGTGCACCAGTGAGACTAGGAACACCCATTAAGAATGAACTCAGGGTCAGTTTGGATTTCATGAAGTCAAAGGTAAACTCAGAGCACAGAAAGAATTTACGGGGAGACACAGATACCTAGACGTAAATAGAGCTTTAAACTGTAAACCTCTTGTTATCTTCTTCAGTCTCACTTAATCCAGCAGAGCTGTTGATTGGAACTGGTGTTCTGCACAGTAGTCATTATTTACTAAGTATGAAA
Organism: Chromobotia macracanthus; assembly: GCA_036877525.1. Taxonomy (NCBI): domain Eukaryota; kingdom Metazoa; phylum Chordata; class Actinopteri; order Cypriniformes; family Botiidae; genus Chromobotia; species Chromobotia macracanthus. The sequence continues at coordinate 9,779,494 of JAZGTH010000015.1, read as the reverse complement.
GTGATAGTGGTAGTAGGAAGAAGGGAGATCAGGAGAGAGAGAGGGGGGAGAGAGGAGGGATTAGGACAGAAATGGCAGAGAACATCAGGAATGGAATAATGTGTTGCAGACAGACTGACTGACAGGTGGAACACATTAGGACACTACTACTGACGTTCATGAGGAAAGAGAGAGAGGGTGAGTGAGAGATAGTGACTGAGACACAGGGAAAGGGCAGCATACCTCACAACAGTAGTACATGCTTATCTAGGGTGAAAACAAGGAGAAGAACTTAGGAGGGACTAGGGAAATGGGAGAGCAAGACAGGAAGGTGAGAGAGAAAGGTGCTAGTCATGGATGAGGGTCATTAGGCTTATTAGGGATCAAGAGAGAGACAGAGAGAGAGAGAGAGCAAAGGTATAAAAACGCACTCAGTATGACCAGGAACTCACACCCATACACTTGCACTGTAATACATCTGATGTAGATTGTTGATCTCTTTCGTATGTTGATAACAAGCAATAGACAAACCCAGTGGTCAGTCCTATACAAATGGAAAAAAGTGAGTCAGACAGAAACTGCCTATTTCTGACGTGCTAAGAGACCTTTCAGCGTTGGACAATGACCGTGAGTCAGAAATTACTGTTCCTATGCTTGACAAAGAAAGTATTTAATAAACAGTGACTGCATTGTCTTGTTTCCACAATTTAAGGATAATAATCATATATTTGAACAGTATTGTAATTAAATGTAATTTGTCAGCTTTTATGAATGCATTGCTTTATTTGACTGCAAACATGATCTTACAAATGTGATTTGTGAATGGCAGCTTCACGGGACTAAATATAAGGAGTAAATATTATAATAAAATAAAATATTTATAAATATATTAAAATATTTCAGATTTTATCCTGGTAAATCCAAATGCAAAACAAATGGCACAAAGAGGCAAACAATGCTTTATTTATGGGCAAATGTTGGGCTGTTGTTTTACACCCAGATATTTTGAGTGTAAAATAAAAAATATCTTGACCATACTAGAAAAATATGTTTTATTAATTGTTAATAATTAATAAATAAAGATTGTTAATAATTTAATTATAATTTAATATTTGTATGAACCTGATATGGGCTGTTAAGAACAATATGAAAACAACTGATTTACAAGGAATTGTATGTAATGTATTCAGAAACTACACCAAGGGCAAACCTGTTCAGCAAAAATCAGCATTGTTTGTCTTACTATAAATTACAAGCATGGAGGTTGCATGGAAAATGTAACAAGCTGCTTCATGCACGTCCACTCCTGGCATGTTATCAAAGGCCAGTGTTAGAGACATCTATCAGTAAGATAAAGACTGTTCTGATGATTCTGGTCTCAGCGCCTAGCAACGCACTTACATAACAATGCCATTCAGTATCCTATAAGTCTCATAAAGCCGTAACAGAATACCACACAATTACATGTTCTCTGATGGTGCTGGCCACACATGTTCCTGAGGGAGTTTTTCAGCTGTATGATTTTAGTAAAAGTTGGCAAGTTAAAAAAGTAAACAGAAATGTGCACAGGACAGGTGTGGCACACACTTCAAAGCATTCTAATTAACAAATGTCAGGGATAAATTTACAGTGTCTAATGTAAATCTGAGCTGCTTGCTTTGTGTTTAGTAAATATCCAGTTGCAACTTGCATGCCACCTATTTCAGGACTGTAGAGGTGTTAATGGGCTCATGGTATTGTCTGGCCATAATCTGTTTGACATGAAAGTGAAGGCTGATGAAATGTATTGATAGATGGGAAGTTCAGCTGTCACATAACTATTTTTTTCTGGAATGCAATATTCTGATTGGTCAATTGTGACAATCTGCGGTCAGATATTTCTGTATAATGATTGCTAAACTGTATATTTGACCCAAGCAATACATTTTTCTGAAAGTAGTACTGGTACCGCTTCGTGTTTTTTTCTTGTCTTATAATAAAATAATTTATACATGTACAATATATTTATAAATGGACAATACATGTCTTATTTACTTATTCATTTGTGTAGATAACCCCTGCAGGGTAGTTCAAGATCTGTCCTGATAGTTGTTACATTATATGCACCCTTTATTTAGCCAAAAACTCTTTATTCCAAAACGACTTCAAGGAACTGTACAGGACCAGTGCATTCAAAGTATACCTTAGGAAAATAACCTTTATAACCTTTGCAGGGTATAACTTGATAAGATTTATTGCTGGTCTTCAGAGTTTTCCAAAAGCATGTTTTAAGACATCTTGAAGAGTTTAATTTAATCATGAGTTTAATTTCACAAAGAGCACGGTGGCATTAAATTAAAAATGTAACTTTGCTTGTGTTTTCTCGTAAGACTGCCCCTGTAGAACTGGATGAGCTGTGCTACCTTACAGCGCAGTCTATGACATCACTGGTGACATCAGAGCACTTTAAAGTCATCAAGGAGCTGGGTGAAGGGTCATATGGCAAAGTGATGCTGGCTGTGCATAAGAAGAGAGGTCAGTTCTAATGCATTGTTGGAAAAAGATGCTACAGTTTATTAGAGATACAGTGCACTGAATAGTACGATACTATGTTAACACCTAAAACTTGCAGGAACCCCAATGGCTCTGAAGTTCTTTCCTCGCCGGTCCACCAGTCTCCAAGCTTTCCTGCGTGAATACAACCTCTCTCTTTCCTTCTGCACACACCCCTCTCTGACGCGGGCAGTAGGAATCTTCTTCTCCACACCTTCCCACTATGTGTTCGCCCAGGAGGCTGGTCTCTATGGTGACCTGTATAATGTCATTGTGTCTGAGGTGAGTGAGTGGTGCAAACATTATTTTATTTAAAGCTTGTTTTATTTCTCATTTTGCATGATCTAATGTGACTTTTGACATAGATGCTTAGGTAAATTGAGCTATGATATTTCATTTGGTGTTATTTTTTACAGAAGCAACCAAATTAACCAAAAATTATATCAGAATTTCTCTTTTTTTATTTGTTTTGAAAACAACACCAACATAAAAAACAGCTTTAGAACAAATTAACCATATTTATACAGAATATTTTTAAGACACTTCTAAATCCCTGCAGTAATTTCATGGCTCCCCAGCTGAAGACCATGAGAGACTGTTAGTCTACAACTTTCCCTAAGCATTAATGAACTTCAGTGAGGACATTCTAAAAAGAACCACATCAAATAGATAACAGAGTTCATTTGGGATACTGGTCACATATCTATTGCCATAACAGAAAATATTATGACGTGGAGCATTTTTTGCAGTGACGTCTTTTCAGAGTACATAGAGTCTTAGATTATTCAGGCACGTGCTTGTTCTCTGATAGGCCCTGTGTTCACATTCTCCTGCCAAAACAACTGCTGCTGCCATCAGCCTGATACATTAATGCAGCCTAATGAGAGTGCTTAGTGTGCTGCTAAGGAGCTGCTTAAATACAGAGCATAGACTTTCCGTCACTTCGTTCCTCTCTCTCTCTCTCTGCAGGAGGGTGTGAGTGAGGAGTGCGCCCAGCGTGTGATGTCTCAGTTAAGTGGTGCTGTGTCATATCTCCACTCTCTTGGCTTTGTTCATCGTGACATAAAACCAGAGAACGTGTTCCTGTGTGACCGAAGTTGTCGTTGGGTCAAACTGGGCGATTTTGGGCTAACAAGGGTGCAGGGGGCCCAAGTCCATGCTGTGTGGTACAACTCCCCGTTCTGCGTGCCAGAGATGGAGCACGCCAAGAGGATCAGTGAGGTGGAAGATGAGGCAGAAGACATCTGGATGTCAGTGGAGCCCAGTCTGGATAGCTGGGCTTTGGGGGTCCTTATATTCTGCCTGCTGACTGGCTGCTTCCCGTGGGAAGAGAGCACTTCAGATGACCCTTCCTACTGCAAGTACAGGGACTGGTTTAACCAAACCAAACAGAGAGAGGAGAGGTCCCAATCAGAAGACACTATGGGTGAGAAGGCTAAAGCAGAACTGGCCCCACAGTTTGAAACTTTAAGCTCACTGGTTCTCACCCTGCTGAGGCAGATGCTAAACCCTTTGCCCTGCTTCCGCGCTGGGCCAGAGGAGATCCTGTCCTACCTTGGAGGACCTTGGTTACTAAAGACAGAGATGGAGGAGATGAGGAGAGAACAGGAGGCGCAGGAGGAAGCCAAGAAAATGAGAGATAGAGGAGTGGTGGAAAAGGAAAAAGAAATATTTGGCAGGAGGGAGAGATAAAGTTAACACACAACAGGATTGTTACAAACATATGTATTTTATATTCAAGAGTTTTTATATATGGTGTTTAAATTTTGGAATAATGTAGAATAGATTTATTATTATACATATACTAAGCTATATACGTTGGTATTTTTAGAACTGAAATCAAAAATTAGCTGAAAAGTAAGATATGTACAATCATATGTCACATATGAACATACAGTGGACACTTAAGCCACACCTACGTCACTGGATTAGACAGCAACATGTCAAACTGTGTGGCATTTAAATACAAACAGTATAGCAGAAAGACTAATAAAGAAGGAAAAACGTATTCACAAAATGTTTTTAGGTTTCAAATGAAGTAATACTTTCCAATTGAGACATACTTTTCTAATTGAAGGCAAATGTCAAAAGAAAAGCTAGTTTTAACAACATGTCCTCCATAATAAATGATTTGTTTGATAAGTGTGGCTAAATAAGAAAATAATTCTGGGGACTGCTGTAATTTAATGTATCTCATATATTGGGCTAATAATATGAAAGCTAGTCATACTGTAATGTGCAAGTCACATGTACTGTTTTCTCAAAAAATAGACAGATGAGGTGTAGATGAAAAATACTCCTCAGGTGGGTGGAATATGTAAATACTCTGTCTTTACCTCAGACATGATGTATATAGCAATACATTTTTTTATATGCTACAATAAACTTGTTTGTTTTGGAGACATTTACTCTCTTGACTCTGTTATATAATATGAACCTCTCAGGTTTAAGCATAATGAAATACAATGTCCTCATGCGCGTACATCAATGTTTGTTGACTAACCTTCTACATTATAACACTTTACCCTGTCTGAACATTGAGCAGATACATTTGCAGTCTTGTTGAAATACAACTCTGCTCTAAACAGGATCAGAGTAATGTTAAACAAACACAGGTACAATAGGGGGTGTATGGGGGGTATCGGGTTAGTGTTGTTCTAGGATTCAGTGGATCAATTTAGATATGTGTGGCTTGGCCAACTTTCCAGCTGACACACCATGACCTTGACTAGTTCTGGTTGGTTCTGATCACTCTGTAACCTGGGTTTCATTTCTCTAGCTAACGCTTGGTTATTTTCCTTCATATCTAGTGTTTTGATTGAATCTGTTATTTGGTCTTCCTCTGACCCCCACACAGAACTCTAATGGATTGTTCTATCAACATAGACATTCACTGGGAGGCCCTTGTGAGCCCTTCTGCAGATGGTATTATAAATAGCCTCAGGTCCATCTATATAGACTGTCGAACACATCAGCACCTCTCTGGGTCCCCTTCTTGTACCCTGTGTCCCTCTCTCTGGTCCACCTTGCACTCTGCCTGGTCTTGCTGTTCACTTGTACCACTTCTTGGCTTCTTTGATTGGAAACATGCTGATCTGTCCTCTGGTTCAGTACAGGCAGCTGATTTCGCAAACAGGAAATTGTGTTTCAAGATAACCACACGATCAGATAAAGTGCATGTACAAGATCTGAAGGAACATCTTTACTATGCCTGATATCAATGTGCGGTGACATACATAATGTAAAGCATATTCAAGGCCAAACTACATATCGCTGGCAATTCTTTCTCCATTTTTCATTTCTGCAGTCTATCAGAAATCAGAAACATAAAAATTGAAAATTCAACAGTAAAAACATTTAATTGGAATGAATTAGAATTATCAAATAAAATCATAAATTCCTCATTCTTACATACAGTACATAAGTTATATACAGTACAGTACCCTGGACTGAACAACACATAGTACTCTATTTAGTATCCCTACGTTTTAAACAGCTGTTTAATTTAAAAAACATGCATACAAAATTATTATTAATAGTCTTATATTAGCCTTATTTATTTTAAGACATTGGTTATTTATTTGGTATTGTATCAATTAATGCCAATATATTGGAGCTAGTAAAACTGAATCTCTGACATCAGACAAATGAAAACAATGTCATAAACAGAGATTTAATTGCCAGTAAATTCCAGTGTACAGGGATAGACTTGGCTAGGGACAGCTGGATAGAAGGACAGAACAACTGACGAGTGGCAGGAGACATGAGATCGCAATAGATCATGAAAAATGACAGGGAAAGAGCCAGAGAGCACAGCAGAGCACAGCAGAGCCAAGGACACCGATGCATTCAGCAGAACTCACTACAAACCTCAGCAGAACACAGGGATAATTATTACATCGCTTAAACATATCAATATACAGACTGGCTACTCTTGCATAATAGTGGTCAGTGGAAGAAACTGATCTACATAGCATTTACATATACAGTAGCAAACACAGATTTCGTTTTAGTGTTGATGGCAGATATGTAGTCGGAAAACATCCAGGGACCAGAATTAGAAGTGTATTATTTTGTGTCACATGAAATGAGTGGTTATGAGCTGGCATAACCGTTATATAGCGGATTTGCTTTATACTTGTTGTTTATAAAGTATAAACGCTCCTGTATCTGATATTGGTTGGATCAACCAGTTACTAGATTTTTAAGGCTGGCTACTTGCATACTCGTTTTATGCTAGAATACATGTTTGCAGCTACTGCAATACCATAGCTTTTGGGATTCATACAGTAGTTGTCTCAGATTACCTCTGCCGCTTTCCACCAGACTAGACTTACTACTATCTAACTAATAGCCAAGCTGTCATGCAATCTAACTCATAAAGATAGTCTGAAAGTTTGTGAGACAGAGCCAACTTTACAGTTATAAAAAAAACTGTCAAATACTGCTACTAAAGACAGCTGAAAAAACATAAGCAGCAATGCACTAAGATGCCTTTTAAGATTTCTCCTAAGTAAAAGCTAAATGGACTTGCACTCAGTGGGAAGGGGGTGGGAGGGATACATTCCTCCAATAAACAAGTCTAGATGATTTTCGGTGTTTATGATCTGGCACGCTTCCCTTATTTGTGATCAATTCCAGGACCCAGCACGTATCTCCCTTTCCTGATCTGTCTCTGCATTATGAAGTATATCAGATTCCTTTGTCAGGTTGTCAGGGAGCTGTGTACACTGGTTTAGACTAGCTCAGCATTGGCTCTATCTTGTACAGCCACCATTTGTCAAGATGTCATCGGGGCCTATGGTGCTCATTTTGTCAACCTATTTAGACTATCATTCTATGGCAAGGTTTGGGCATTGGGCAACCATGCAACCCTATTGTGTCATCTGCATGATGAGTGTTTAACTTCTGAACTGGGCTTAAAGGGAGCACCAGCTAAGCTAAGCTAAAGGTCACGCTAAATGTGTATGACAATACAAGGTGGCACCTCAGGTTTCCCCAACTAAAACAGACTCTTTTGGCCCTGAAGAGATGATGGGAAAGAAGGTCAACTTTAACAGTGTTTATTTCCAGCCATGGAAAGTTTTCTTTTAAAATTCAGTCCACACCAGTAAGTGCAATATTACAACTCACTTACCTATCATTAAGATATACTGTAGAATCAACCAACTTTACATGCTAGCAATAATCAGAAAATGATACCCCAAGTGTCTAATATGGAATCTAAAGATTAACCAAATGACATGGCTCTGGCATGTTATCTACAAAAAATAACCCTAAGACTTGGGAGCTCTCAATAACCTACTATATACCTACACCATTAAATAAGCTAAAACATTCACACATTCACAACTTTTTACTGGTATGTGGGCCATAAAATATCAACGGTCAACATAATTATTTTTCAAATGTATAATTCGCTTTACATACCAGGTACACGAACGTCTGATGTCCAAAGATCATCACTGTTCTATGGTGCCCCATGGTGGCATATTTATGTAAAAACAGAAGTGCACTAGAGTATCTAAATATCTGTATAAGAATATCAGTAACCTTTTGAATTTCTTGGTAAACTTGGTAAACTCAAGGTTTTAAATGTAGGGTAGGTGATTTTCTTCCAGAAACATTTTTTGTTATTTTGGTTGAAAGTCTCTTCATATCCTGACAGCAATCACTACGTAAAGTGGCCTAAATATTTTTATATAGATATATATCTTCTGTGGACAAAAATTAAAAGAACAAATGAGAGAGAGAGACAGAGAGAGACAGGCGGAGAGATGTACAGGGGAGGGAAGAGACAGGGAGAAGAGTAAAAGCCAAAGGATTCTTAAAAACCACAAGCAGCAGTAAAGGATTGGAAACTCGTAAGTATTATAAAAATGAATTCTTTTGAGAATATTACATCATTACGATCATCATAAAATGCTTCTTCAAGTCTAGTCATTGGTTTCAACATGCAGATAGTAAAGCAGAAGATGAAAAGTTTCAAAATGTGGACAGAGTTCATTGCTCTTAATAAGCTGATAAGCTTATAATAAGCTGTTAAAAATCTTTATTATCCTTTAAAAAATGTGTAGATGTACAACAAAAAACATGATAAAGAATGCAGAGTTTGTGTGTATATTGTGTGTTGATCCTGCAGTCTACATTTAAATTTTTGTTTTGTTTTAATGAATGTACATTATAACTCTCTGGCAAATTTGTGGACAAAAAAAAGTGCATACGGGTATGTATGCATTTACAGATGAGTGTGTATGTGAATTTATGCGTTTGTATGAATGTGAGTTGGTGAGTCCGGAGGGATGGGAGGGAAGACACATTCTTTAGTGTGAGCTCATGTCTTGGACTCAGAGAAATACACACTCTCAGAGTGTGAGAGAGAAAGAAACAGGCAAAAGCTGGATGGATGGAACAGCTGTAAGTGATATCTTTAATGAGAGATTGAGAACACAGAACTTATGTTCTGTGACATCAATAAATGAGAATCTGGATGAGTCAGAGACTCATGGAAATATAAATCAGTTTCAAGCATCTTCTGTTCCCCTCTCTAATACATCTTTAAGAATTCATTTGTTTTTTCTAACTATTGTGAGGAGGTCTATAAATGGATAAATGTGTGGTCCAATTTTTTAGTGGTTCTAAATTGTTCTGCTGCAAAAAATAGCTTAAATCTCAGCTGGTTTGCTGGTCTAATTGGGGTGGTCTAGGTAGCCGGTTTTAGAGGCATTTGGGAGTTTTTCACTTTATAAGTTGAACAGAGTTTAGCGAGCTAAGCATCAGCATGGCCAGGCTACGAGACCAGTTATATTAGCTGAAGACCAGCTTGGCCAGGCTGGAAAACTAACTGAAAGTTATTTCAAGGTAGTTGTGATAAACCTGCTCATTCTTTCTTTCTCCAGCCCCTGAGCTGTGATTGGACCCTGTCAAAACCCAAACATGCGCAGCTATCCAGCCCCGGTGCTGCTTTTTTGCTGTTTCTTTGGTAACTCCAGTAATCAAAACAAAAAACACAAACCAATTAATTTAATTAATATGAATAAATGAATGACTCCGTTTTATTGCCCATTCAACAAAAATTCAACAAAACTGTTCTGCTTTTTTCCACAGTACTTGTTGCTGTCTGGGCACAGCAAACTGGTATTTCACTTTAACCCATTGTAACAGTGTTAAAACAATTGGGGCTGGTTGTCAAATGGGGAGGTTGTCAAAAAAAAGCTATGTCACATTCCTTAGCAGAAATTTTCTGTGTTGGTTTTAACATCTACTTGAAATTACAGTATTTTTTGTGAAATGTATCCTCAACTCCAATTCCAATATTGTTATGTTTTTTTGAAATAGCAGTTGGGTAAACAAGTGAATACAATAAAATCAATGTGGGATTAATCATAAAGCAGATCAAACAGGTCATCACATTTAAACTGAAGCAAGTAATTTGATACATTTACATCATAATTAATGACTTTACTTAAGGAAAAACTTTTCCTTATAACATTTAACTGTTTGTATTTTATAACTGTGAAACAATTAAAATTTTCTAAATAGCCAGTTAAGAGTCATTCTTCTCAAATCAGTGTCAATAATCAGCAAAGCCTCATTGTGACAACTTACCCCCTATAAAAGTGTGACAACATTCCTTGCCATAGGTTGTTTTTCTTTTTCTGACCAGAAATACAGGACTCTGAGGGCACTGCGTTTCCACCATCCGGTAAGTTTGTAAATTTAAGCAAATACACTATTTGTCTGTGTGAAAAGATGATAAGAGAATAACAATACTGTCTCTGATACACAGACTGCAGAGAGGAAACATACCCATGCACCAGAATGTACTCTGTCCACCGACCTACAAAGAGATGCATCCACTCACTCTGTCTGTACAGGTGGCCAACACAGTAACAATAACACAAGACTATCTTTGACACACACACACACAAACAAACATTTTTGGGCTGTAGCATTTTTAAGGATGGTGTCATTGAACACTTTTAACACATCTTTTTAATTGATTGATCGTGTTCTATGTAAAACTAATGCCTTTGAAATAAATTGCATCTGTGTGCTCCAGTCTCCCAAGAGTCTATGTGATCAACAAGGAAATTTGTGTAAGAACAGTGTGTCAACAAGATGAGCTTCTGATGGGTGAGACACTCAGTATCTTTTTGTAATTAAACTGTTTTATGATGTCAAGTGTCATCCCACTACATTGGGTGGAACCTTATGATTTTTAAACAGGTCATATACTTGATTCTTGCACAATAATTTAGCTTGCATGACATTCTCTTTGTGATTGAAACAGGCATTTCTATACTTTTTAGACTTCTAAATGACATCTGTTTTGATTGGGTAACCTTCACATACTTCACACCATGATTTACCAGGGTGTAAATGTGTTTGTTTAGAAGTTAATATACTCATGGTTCAGGGGCCATAAATGTAATCCGTCATCACCCATCATCTCTGTTTAAATGGAAGCAAATCCTCTTATGTACCATCATATAAGAGCAGAAGCTATTATGTCAGCTTTAAGAAGACCTCCTCCTGATTAATCCCATGATTTTCATCAATTACATGTTTAACAAGCACATGTGTGTGTCTAAATACCTTTAGTAATGTACTGCATTTCCGTAAAAGACTTACACCCTATAAAACACTGGGATAACACTATTAAGTACTTTGTGTCTCTTTTTCCACCTTATTCAGCTGAACTTTGTAGGGAGAAATCTGGGTGGCCGAAACGACAAAAGAGGACAACTAAAAGACGCTGTCTCCGTGCCATCCCACAGACATGGGCAAACAAGGGTTAATGTGAAATGGATGACAAAAACAGAAAGTGGGAGACTGAAAGAAAGAGAGAGTTCTTATTCAAACAAATACAGCTATAAATCTGAATTACAAATATCAAATTATAAGCTTGTTCTGTTTCTGAAACCAATCTAAGCTGTTCTCCAGTGGCTTTAAAATTATTACTGTTCATAATAGTCACTTAATGTCACTTTGTATCATTTTAATGCTTTTGAAATGGGTTTGGATTAAGTGTTTTAAAAAGAGCATTTTAATAGGGGTTAATTTTTAGAATATGACAATGCATAGTCCTGGTGCTACTTGTTCAGGTAACCCAATATATAACCATAATGTTCTTTATATTCCTTCAGTATATAGTCCACTGTAAGTACATGATGAAATGCACAACAGCAAATAAAATGTTTCATATTTTCATTGTCAAAGATCAGTCTTTTACATATGTTATGAAAGAAATGTCTTCCATTATTTTCTTCCACAATGATTATTACATGATGATGATTTGAAATTTAAATATTTTAATGGTCAGGTACAACATAAAATATTACAAGAAGTAATAGTACATGCAGTAATATGCAGTAGTTTCAGACTTTTGTTCACAGAGATCTATACCATAATTAAACACTAGAGGGCGACGAGATATGTTAAAAAGACACTACATAGACAGTCACTACAGTATGTGTCCATAAGAACGTATGCCATTAGCTCTAATGCTCTGCTAAATTAAAATCTCTTTACTAAAAAGTTTCTACACAGTGTATCTGTCTCGATTTCGATCGAAGTCACTATTTGTTTTGGATGCTAATAATGATAAATGGTATAATAATACAAAGTAAATATAATTTAGAACACGTGAAAGACTGTGAAAATATATACAGACATGTATTTTTGACCATTTAAATTAATACTGAGAATTAATACTGTGTTTGACCTTCCTATTATAGATAAAACCTTTGAAGGCACTTTTTAAGTCATGTATAGCAAACAAGAAAATTGCGCTCTAAACACGATTAATCCAACGGATGCGGTCCCCAGACCAAATTCATACGAAATAAAATGATAAAAGGGATTATAGGTCGGGTGGAATAATAGACCAAATAGGGCAAAATGGAAAAACGGCATCTGTGTCTAATTCGGCAAATTTCTGTTTGAATCTGTCTCATCACTCCCATCCGAAATTTTTAAGACAAAGTATTTGAGTCAGTAGGCAAATCCCCCTACAGGAGAGAAGGGGAACAAAGATACGCACCGGTAGGAACATTATGACTGCAGTTTGGCCCTGAAAATTATTGAAAGCATTCTCCACAAATTGCCTAGGAACAACACCGTTTTAAGTTAAACCTTAAACATCAAGTACATGAAGAAATCTGCAGTGTGAAGTGTTGAGCAGTATGTAACTTTACCTGATTCATTTTTTGAATTTTTAAAATTTCTTTCAGCTAATTTTAAAATTAACATAAAATACACCAATGGGTATGTGAGACCATTTGTATGTCCTCATTCATCATAAATACATTTAAGATGGTTATATAGAATAAATAAGTCAACTCTAAATCTAAATAAAGCTTTTATTGACATAGACAAATCATGTTTTTACTTTCATTATGTTGTTTTTAAAAATGCAGGTTTTTTTTTGTCCATCATTTTTCTATTCAATTTCAGAATGCTTTGATTGATAGAAACAAATTGATAGCTTTCCCCCCTTTACAAATATTTTGGGTTGCTCATTGTGACGTCATATTTAAATGAATGAGATCACAATAAGTGATCAACAAATTTGTTTCTATTATAGTCTTTATCAGTATTTCATTATGATTACGCTATACATTGGCCCCAAAGGTCCAAGAAACAACACGGTGATGTAGATATTTTATTTTCATTCAAAATACAAAACATTTAACTTTTGAATATGTGGTGTGGTAATATTATCTTTGGTAATGCTGTGATTGGTCTTATTTGTACTAACATTTAACATGTAATATTTCAATTGTGGTAATAGTTTTAAAATCAGCAATTAAAAATCACATATGTTGACCACTAATTTGAAAATTAGGTATGACACATCACCCTATGGTGGTTCCCCAATGTCTATGATGGTAACAGCCCTGGTATGACTGAGGTGGGACATATTCATAAAACATTCTAGTTTAAATGTTTTTTGTAAGCAACTTTAAATTTAGATTTACCTGTAAGATTCAGGCATTTCTACTTTTAGCCTGGTGCATAGAAAAACAGACAGCTAATAGGTTATTGTAAATTAACAGCTTTTATTTTACTTTGAGTGAACAATCACATTAATGCTACATACATACAGTACAAAATCAGTATCAACTTAAATTCAAGTCACAAGATTCAAGTCTCAGGTCAACAGCACCATTTCCCTTCATCTCATTCAAGTCATATCTCAGTGTTTATTGAATTGAGAATCTCAAGTTGTGGTCAAAGCCCAAGAAGAGTAAAACAGTCTCGTAGATCCTCAGTCTCACAGGGCTGCAGTGAAAAACAAAACATGCAGATCAGCACAGAAAATACATACTGAAAAAATATGATCATCAAATGTTCACAATGTAAAGAGTCTACTATTATAAATGCTATTGTTTTCTTGCTATATAATGCAATAACAGTATGAATGTATTAAATAAAAATTGTAACCTGCAAAATTCGATTTAGTTTTCGAACAAGTCTGACAGAGTTTTCCTGAAGGCCATCCCAGGCTTTAAACCGCCTCTCTCTCCGTGCAACAAATGTTTGCCAGCAGTAGAAATAATCTGAAAAAGGTGGAGAATCTGATAAAGCACAAGTGTTACATAATCATCACATCAGATATTACCATCTCTTTCCTCATTCCCTCTCTTCCTGTGCTTGTTTACCTTTATAAGTCATGACAGAGATCTGCACTCCTGCCCTCTTGAGGTATCGTAGTCCCTCTCTCTCTTGGCTATCCTCTTCATCACAGAAGTACAGACGTGACACAAAGATTCTGAGTCGCAGATTGGGTGTCTGCGACAGGAAGTGAGTAAGTTGCCGGGCACATTTAAAGCAGGGCGACCAGGAGCAGAACCAGGTCACTGAGTAACACATTCTCACACCATTCACACTCGAACAGAGTCCTGGACACAGCACCCCCAAATGGCGCAGGAAAAGCAGCTTTACACAAGATGTGGAAAGCAACATGAGAGTAAAAGAGAAGAGATGGTGAGAAGAGGTTATTAACCCAATTCATAAGCTCCATCCTGTTTTACATGACTATCATTCAAATCTTTCTATTTATGTAATCATACCATTATCTGTTATTATTTTCTTTACCTCTACATGGCAGCCAGAGCGATTGCGCAGATGTCCGAAGTCAAAAGATAGTGAGTCAGGGCCAGTGCGTCTTTTCACTACAAAACAAAGGTAAGTCTCATGTCTTCCACGGGCCCAGCGCACATTTTTATAATTGAAGATAAATTTCTTCTGCGTCATGAGAACACTACCGAAGAGAATAAAATATATAATATAAAATGTTATTCATTTTGTTCATTTGTCATTAAAATATACAATGACACCAAAAAGCTGTTGTACAGTATATAACAAAATATTAAATTATAGGCATTTATTGAAATATAGTATTTTAATATTTTTCATCAAATAGTGTAAAAAAATGAAGTGTGTTGAATTTCAAATAGATAAAAGGTATTTGAACACTGGTTTAAACTTGTCCACGGTAATTTGATGACACAACACCTGTGATTGTTCAGATGGGACACCTGTGTGAACTGCAGAAGTGACTTCCTAAATCCACTAAAAATATCATTAAGGCCGGGAAAAGTCATTTATAAAAACTGGTAATAACAGAGAAGTTCTGAGAATTGTTCTTGCATCATTTGATTCCAGATGCCACTTGATTTTATATTTTATACATTGTGCAATGAAATCTATACATTTTTACATATTTTTTAAATTAATCATACAAAAGTTTTAACACCACAGTGTTTTGCAGGTGCATAGTCTTTGTTGATAACATGACATTATCAGCAGTATCTACACATTGTGGTAAAATGCATGAGTTGTCAGTCATTCTCAAATTGAATAAACCTGCAGGTGGTGAAATAAATGTATCATAATAATCTAGATGATTAAATTATTAAATTGTTTTATTAAAATAATAAGTTAAAAATTTGCTTCTCTGTTAGTCTAAATTTTGTAATAACCTCATTGGGCCCTCCTTCAGTCATCAGTGATTGGTTGGCTTGGTTCTAAACCTTGTACATTTAAAAACAGAGATTACTCATACCCACAAACACTCAGGGACATTCATAATAATATCTGTCACTTTCAATTTTCACTTTCTGAAACCAGAGAAAATCCGAAAGCAGGTCACTGCGGTATTAAAATACACGTTATTAAAGTGCATGAACTGAATAAATGCATTGATATATCCCTTTGCTATTAACATAATACAACATTTTTGTTGTTTTGCTTTTGTCATCTATACTGTTGACTTACATGCAGACTTACACCTACACTATATACAGTCTAGTCTAAAAAAAAATGTCTCTCACTATCACTTGTTTTGTTTTCACATACCTGTCCAGCTTGCTGATCATTTCGAAAGACGAAACTTGCAAACTCATTCAGTCATATGAAAGTGACTGGGAGTTTAAAAATGGGTTGAGGAAGAGGGAGGTATAGAAAACGTATGACATGCTCATATAACAGTGAGAAAGAGGGTCCCTGATTGGGTGAACATAGTTTTCAAATGTTTTGGGAGGGCAGAGGTGCATTTAAACAGAGACGCGGCTGAATAATCAGTGTAATTAGCAAGTGATATTTAAAGAGATATGTAAAAGAGTTACAATCGCAGTTATGCAGACAAAAGAGAAAAAAGTGTGTCATTTCTATATTGTTGGACACTGCAATATATTTCTTACTCAGCTGGTTAAACTTAAATCAGTAACAAGATAATTAAACAGTTTAGACAGTGGGTAGAGAAAACTGACAAAATGTTGGATGACGGGTTTATTTTTTATTTAGAAATTGTTAATTATTGTTTATACAATAGTACTTATAGTCTCCTGAGCAGTTGACGTGCTTTGTAACCTTTTTATTCCAGAATGTGCGTCAGAAAATGCTGCCAACAGCATAACCAAAGCAAGTTGGAAATTTCCAGATCTCTTGCACCCAGTCAGGGAACCTCCACTTCATTTTTCCCACACAATTTAAAAAAACAACCAAACCCTCTCATATACCTTCTCTCTTGCTCAGAATTGCTCCATCCTCAACCTTTCCACTCATTTAGTTTTTTCCACAGGGATCCAAAAAGCTGGTTTTACTATAGGAGGTCTCCAAAACCCTTGGAGACTTTGACACCTTCCCAAAGGGTTTTTCCAAAAGGGCAATAAACCCTCATATGTGCACCAAAACACATAGGTAGCAAGAGGGCCCAGTGCCAGAAGCAAGCCCAGCAAATCTGCCTGGTCACGAAAAGCAAGCAATCTGCTCTCTTTCACACACACACACATTTAATGCACACTTATTAATTTGTGGTCATCTACAACTGTCTTTGACTTTTTCCTGGTTACTTTAAAGTTGGAATCCTGCATGTGTTTGTCTGTCTCCAGTCAGTATACTTCACCCTCTCATGCACTCTGTGGCCAGGGAAATCACCGCTCCCCAATGATGTGTGCATGGGTATGTCTGACTTCTAACATCTGGAAGAGATCTGTCTGCTCCCATGATTTACCTTCCGACCACAAGTCTTTCTGAGGTCTTACCACAATGCACTATGTGTGTATAACATGGGAAAACAGAAAAAGGATATAGGAAAAAACATGTCCTACTCCTGTTACAGTGGAATCTTATTGGGTTTTTTTTGCTACTTTAATCTACATTAGGTTCAAGATGTGTTATCAGAAGAGAACAAAATATTTTTAGAGACAAAATGAATTTTTTTTGGCAAATTTTATCATGTCTATGACATCAAGCACTAGCATTAATTAACATTTGGTTACTGCTACAGGTGACCCATAGCCCACTTTTATACAACTCTCACCTAGGCTGGACAAAGACGACCACCACATTGTATCAAAGGGCACAAAACAAATGAACGAATCATTACAGGAAACATCAAGTCATATTTTCCGAAACCCACCCTCCCACACTCTCACATATACACACGCACACACACGCACAGAACCCCATTGTGCAGACAAATTCAACCACAGGTCCAAACACACTTACTTTCCAGAGTCATGAACTCACATCTGTTTCCTGGTGACAATAATAGTTACCCATCGGTTAGGGGACATAGTAGCAGGTGTTCAATTGCCTGAGCAGCTCTGCAGATTATAACAAAAAGCCTGTGACAACAAACTGGCCACTGTTTCTTGCTACAAAAAGAAAATATGTCAAAAGAACAGATGTTTCATTAGTTGACTAACACACAGGCAGCTCACGCCCTTTGGATATGGTACTGAAATGCGTAAAACAGGATTTTACCTTACAGTTGTGTGCACAACAAATGTTACACTTTGCGCTGTAAATGAGCAGAGTTGTGGGTTCTTCTGATACATTCACAAAGCCCTGCATTCATCAGTGGATTCATTTATATATATTAATGTGAGTGTACTTGCGGGGTTTGACTAGTTGTAAAGCATTTCAGGTAACAAAGCAAATCATCCTGAAACCAGCATCCTGAACTTAAACTTGCATAAAACTGTGTACAGGGCAGTAATACCAAAACCAGCAGAATGAATACTACAGGCCTACATAATCAGCATGTTTTATTATATTAATAAAACTTAATTTCTTTTTAATCTATTTTAAATGTTAAGCCTGTAAGTAGTACATGATTTAAAAAAAAAACATTTGGGTTTTGGGTAACAATAGTCAAAGGTTTTGGGTAGGTTAGTAAAGCTACCCCTAAACGTGACAGCGCAGCTTTGTGTTGCAGGTGAGAATCTCCCCAACCACACAGTGAACTGTATAAACATCCGGTGGTAACTGAGAGCAGTAGGTGCTGTTGGGTAGTAGTGTGAGTGGTTAAGGTATAGGCTGTTTTAGACAACCACACAGCACAAACTGCTCTTCGTTTCAAACATGCTCCGCATCACCAAACCGTATCCACCCACACAGAATATAGCATGCAGAACTTGAACTGTAGATCCACTTGCAATGTCTTTTGCAGCAAATTTAAAGTAATCAGATTGGATATAAGAAGCTGAACTCAATTCAAAATGAGGTTTGTACAGTTTGCTTCTGGTAAGATTTAGCAAAGTAATTTAGCTCAGCAAAACCAAAAGTATATAGACAGAGAAGTTCGCAAAAGAGAAGAATAAATAACAGAAACAGTTAGAAATTAGAGCAAAAGTTTTAGAGTAAAAAACATTGTATGCAAGAATTCAGGACAAGAGACAAATCTGTGGTGCAATACTTTTATTTTAAAAAAGCTTATTCATCAGCAGTCAGGGGAAACCTACAAACTCACTCATGCTGCTTATTTTTTGAATACCACACAATAAATAAAGATAAATAATGTAAATTATTCACTTTCTTAATCCCATTTTCTTTAAAAACCTTAAAAGTTTCTTTAAAAGCAAATTATTAAATAACCAACAAGTTTATTCTTTCAGTCCCTGCCTAAAAGACTAACATCTTCATATCGTCACATATATCTGCAGCAGTATTAAACACTCTTGCAGAATATAATTTCTGATTTACATAAAATAACATCTATAGTGGCAAGGTCAATGAGATCTTACTGGGTTTATAACCGTGGTCTAGAATTCACAATGAAGAGATGGAAAATAAACTTCACTGAGCCAAATCAAAATAATTCAACTTGATCCATTCGAAATCTAAATGTTTATTAACCTAAAACAAGATTGTTTTAGGTTAAACACCTAAAACAATCTAAAACACTAAAAATGTTTCACTTATTCCTTATTCCTATGTATTAACTTACTCCTTTTTAATGAGACTTACAGATCCTTAACAAATACTTTGGTTAAAGGAAACCCAAGCCAGCCCTTCTCTGGCTCTTCATAATCATCTTCCTCCTTTTCCTCAATCCCTGCAGTCTCACCCTGCAGACGGTAACCCAGCCTCCTAAAGAAAGCCTCTCCCACTTTGGAAGGAAAGGGCACATGGGCATAGACCCGGCGTATTCCGCTCTGCTTTACTTTGGATTCCAACCCCTGCACCAGCAATCTGCCCAGTCCCTCTCTGCGGTACCAGCTTTGAACCACCAGCCTGCAGATCCGACATACACCATCCCGGCTCCAACCATCTCTAGCCACACACCCCATAATCTCTCCATCGGAGACTGCCACCCACACTTCTCCAGCAACCCTCGCCCTCTCCTTAAGATCATCCTCATCCACTTGCTCTCTCTCATTGGTCTTCTCTTTCTCCTTGGCTTTTTTGCACCGTCTGGTCTTCTCTTGGTTGTTAGTAAGTTTAGCTCTGCCCGAGTAGGGATTGGATAGTTCTGGTTCAGTGTCTGCGTGGTAGCTGCTACCCACATAATCCCAGTATGGCCTGCTGGAGCCCAGGATGCCCACTGATCGTGGGATGGTGAGCTTGAGGTAGACAATGAGAATGAAGACAGGAATGACCAAAGCCATGATAAAAGAGTGCAGCACACAGCGGAGGATGGAGGAGAGAGTGGCCAGCATGAGAAGAGCAAGAGGACGTGTGAGGAGGTGAAGAATCAGGCGGTTCTCTGTTCCCTCACAACCCTCCTGCACATAGATAAAAAGACAAAGATCCATCAGAGGTCCATAAACATAATTTATAAAGATTTATAAAGAATAAAGTATGTGTGAGTGAGAAAGAAGGAAAGAAGTGTAATGAAGAACAAAGAAAGTAAGACAAATGAATAGGGTGAGAAGAGAATTGAGGTATATAATGTTGAATGTGCTGAGGAAACAAGATTTTACTTTGATGAGCATCTTCACAGCTTCAATGTCTATCTCCTGCATCCGACGCAGGATTACATCACCAAGGTCCAGTCTTCCCATCTCACCTTACCTTTTAAAGAAATATAGACCATTATACATTGAGTTAGCAAGGAATATAATTTTAAATATGACCAAAATCACGCCAGTATTTTCCAAATACAAATACATTTAAGCTCAGGACTAACAGTAATTTGTGCATGAAAATTCAAGAAATGTATTTACATTTTAAAGAACGTAAGGAAATAAATAATAATATGAAAATATTATTACATTAAGGACCCCTGATGCACAAGCCAATATAATTGTTTTAAAATACAGGCGATTTATTAATGGGAATTATAAATTACTGGACATACTGTAACTTGTCTTCGTGTTCAGAAGTGTTTGTCTTGTTTAAGTTAGCATGGTCTACGGTTAGCTTCAACCCTCCTCATGACTCCCTTTAAACCCTTATATGGTAAACGCCGCCTTCTTCAAAGCTCAAACTATGGTTAATACACAGAGCATGCGTGACCTACTTACCTAATATTCATCTAGAGACGCAGGAAATGTTTAAAAGCAAGGCAAGACAGGGATGCCTTCTGTAGCCAATGTTACTTTCAATATTTGCGGGATTGAAGTATTCGGCGTAGTCGCTTTCCACAAGGAATGCAAGTTTCACCGAATCTCTTCAGTGAATACTACCCTGCGCAAATTACGTAGTGTGGTAAGGTTTAGGATTTCCACGCTAGAACGCATGCGCCGATTTTGCACGTCACTCGTTGAACAACAAAGCCCCATGTGCTTTTTGATTAACTACTTTCAGCAATACCAATAGTAAAGTATTACATTAAATAAAATGTTATATATTTATTTAAATATTAAGTACACAATATATTTATAAATACTAAAAAAATGAGTAAAATAGCAAACACAAGTACTGACGTTCATGCCTATTTTTATTGGTAGCCGTCATAATCTAGTACCAATATTAAAAATGAAAACATGGTAGGCATATTTACAAAAGTTAACTTTATACAGTTACTGTCAACATGACAGCATAGCTGAAAATAGTCATCATTCATAACTTCTCTTTTCAGTGCACCCTTGATGTACAAGAGCATCAGGGATTTCCTTCAATCAAAAAGTATTTTTAGCAGAACTGTGTGTTGATGATTGTGGTTTGTAAACAGCTTCCTGTAGAGGCCAGGTGAATAACTGTTACTTCCAAGCAATATGCTTTATCCCTTAAAAGGTGCAGTCTGAGGGGACAAACCGCTAAGGACAAAGACTGTGTTCTAAGATGTCTGTCTGTGCAAGGGGATAAATCTGAAATTGATTTATGTAGAATTCAACATTTTTGCAAGTCCTGTGTTGGTTCTACAGATTCACTACTGTTATCAGCACTCTTATCTCTCAAACCATTAATAACTAAAAGGAACACTTTAGAATTTAAGTGTCAACCATTACATATGAATTCAATATGAAGATGACAATAAAAGATGGTACAAAGATGGTAAACAAATGTGCCCTGGTAGTTTCTAATATTTGAAAGTAATTTGTGTTCAAGCCATTTAAATTAATAACAGAGTTATTCGATACTCAGCCTTAAGTTCCAATCATTCCCATCTCTGAAGATATGCTCTCACACTCAGAAACTTTAGGCCCTTCTGATGTCAATTCCTCCTGTGTGTCACTGGCTTGCATGTCCTCATTTCCTTCCACTAAAGTATGCTCTACTTCTGCTGCCTCTATTCCACTCTCTCTCAAACTACTGGTGCTAACTTCAATTATAACAATTCCCTCTCCTCCCTCTAGCTGAAAAATTCCCTCCATTTGTCCAGAGTTTGGCCCAACAGCCCCTTTAAAACTGCCCCGTGCCCCAGAACTGTTGCCCTCTCCCTCAATCAGTGCAATCATTTGAGCACTGTCTCCAGGACCTGTGCTTTCATGCATTTTTGTTTCATCATCCAGCTCAAAGACCACATCTTGCCCATCCAGAGGCACCAAGGCTTCAGCAGGGTGGCAGGACAGGCTAAGATCCTCACCTGGACCTCCTATGAAGCCTGAGTTTGGCTGAATGTCCTCCTCACCCTGAGGCTCAGTTTGGAAATGAAGTACAAATGACTTCTCTACTTCAACACCTTCCTCAGTATCTGGATTTCCATGCCTTTCACTCTGTCCTGCCCACTCTTGTAGTAAGTTAAGAGAGACCATTTCAGCCTTCTCTTTTCCTTCATCTCCGTCATGTTCTCCCTCAGTTTGAAACCGTAGGACATAGGACTTCTCTCCTCCCTCTTCTTGCTGCCCTTCACCTTCAATCTGCAAGACATAAGATTGCACTGCATCACTCCCCCCCTCCACCTCAACCTTTACCTCCATACCATCCCCCTGTCCTCCACCCTCCATGTCTTTCTTTAAGCACAGAACAAAGTGCTCCCTTGGAATTTCTTTGATAGGTTTCTCACTGACTAGAGCACTCTCAAGATCACCTCTCAAGACAGCTGAACTATCAGTTTCAGATGTATCATGTGTAGAGTTTGGTGTCACTGACATAATTTCAGGTACTTGACTTGAGCTGACCAGTGAAACAGCTGGTTGATTATTAACATTAAGTTGCTGAAACTCTGTTGTTGAGGAAGCAACTGAAGTGGCACTAGAAATTGTTGTAGATGTGGAAGATGCATCTGATGATATTAATGGTTGTAGGACTGGTGTAGTCTGAACAGTAGGGGGAGGTTTTTGGGTAGCACCTTTAGGCCTCCGTCCACGCCTAGTTCCTCCTTTCCTAGAGCGACCAAGGCTGCTTAAAATAGGCCGAGCAATTGTTGATGTACTTCGGGGCTGTGCAGTGATAAGAGGAGCATTATTACTGGCCAAAATAAATCTCTGCTGTGTCTGAACTGGTTGAAATGGCTGAATTTGAGTTTGGGGAGGAGCTAAAACTTGGGGAAATGCTGGAATGGTCTGCACCAAGGGCAGAGTTTGTGGTTCTGAAGGTGTGGGAAGAGTGTTTGTATTGGATGCTGTGGGGACCAGGATCAGGCTAGGCTGGTTTCCATTGCTGGACTGGCACTGAAGAAGCAGGTAATTTTGTGTCTGTGGGGGTGGGGGGGGAGGAGGAGGTGGAGGGACTGGCTGTGTTGGTGTAGGATTGGAAAGTGGGATCAGCTGCAGTCCTGAAGTTGTCTGGATCATGAAATAATTCTGTGATGTGTTTGGAGGTATGTCTAAATTTGGGGGTGAAAGAATCAGTGTGGAATTACTGTCAGTGGAAAACAATGAGGTAAGCCCTCCAGGTACATTCATGTTTAAACTCAGTGTTGTTGTCTCCGGAGCCCCAGCACCTTTAGCCACCTTTCCTACCTCCTTCGTACATATGACTGTGCCTCCCGAAGTATGAGTCCTCAAGTGCCTGTGCAGGTAGGAAAGCATGACAAACTCTTTTCCGCAGTGCTGGCATTTAAAGTCCTTGCGTGAGGAGTGTGTGCGTAGGTGCAGCTGCAAATTGGATGAGTGTGTAAAGCTTTTGTGGCACTGGGAGCACTGGAAGGGCCTTTCTCCAGAGTGTGTCCGTTCGTGCTGTTTGAGGTTGGAGGTCTGAGAGAAAGCCTTACCACACACCGAGCAAGCATGTGGACGCAGACCAGAATGGAGCTGACTGTGGCGACGCAGACAGCTGGTGTTCTTGAAAGACTTTCCACATTCCTGACATACATATGGGCGCTCACCCGTGTGCTGGCGAAGATGGTACTGGTAGTGTGAGCTCCACTTAAAGGTCAGTGGACAGTATGGACACTGAAAGGCCCGTACACCTGTGTGAACCTAGAGGGTTATAGAACAATTGATGAGATGTTTTTTGATTTACAGCACCAGGTTTGAACAAAATTTAAAGAACTTATTCCTTCACTCTTTATATTATTAGCATTATGTAATCATGTAATTGTTGTAATTACATGCTAGAAGCAATCAAAACAAGCAATGTCAATTTGTAAAGCAGCTGCTCACCCTTTGATGTATGGACAACAGTGAAGACCTTTTAAAGCTCTTGCCACACTCTGTGCATCGATATGGTCTCTCTCCTGTGTGGTCTCTCATGTGGTACCTAAGTCCTGATGACCCTTTGAATGATTTCCCACATTCGGAGCAGCGATACGGCCTCTCTATAGGGAATTGAATCAGATTTAAAAATATACCTTCAAGTTAAATATGAGATGCATGATGCTTCGTTTGATAATGTGTCAAATGTGTGTATAAGATTTAGGGTCTTAAAATACAGAATTAAAAACCTAAAAAGAATAAATGTCATTATTTTGGAAAACCTAAACCATATTAAAAGAGAACATTTAAAGTTTGAAAATATTTTAAGTTAAGTGATTTTTTATATAACCATACAAATGATTTAACATTCATATAAGCACTTGCTTACCACTGTTTGTAGTCGATGTCTTGTTGCTGCCGCCACCTCTCTTGCTTCCCTTTCCTGATGCTTTGGAAAGTGGCTTTACAGCTCGCCTCTCTCCCTCCTCAGTCACAGCAATTAAACTGACATGAATCTCTCTCTCGTCATCTTCTCCTTTCTTTGAGGTCAGGGGCAGTGAGAGAGAGGGGCAGACAATCTCTGCCTCTGCCTCAGCAAGCAGCCTCTGCTCAGGAGTGTGGGAGTGCTGGTGGGTGAGCAGGGAGGAGAGCAGCGGGAAGGAACGATCACAAGCTGAACAGCTGAACTGAGAACGTGACTCAGACAGAGCAAGAGGATGGGACTGAAGAAGAAAAATAGAAATTTTGCTTTTAAATGCAATAGCATCTTCCACCAAAATAATACAAATCCAAAACATCACTATACATTAATTTATACACTAATTTCTCTTTCCCCCTCACCTGGGCTATGTGTCTGGTCAGTCCACTGCTGGTCTTAAAACGCTTCCCACAGTAGGCACATTCTGTTGTAGGTTGTGAACTTGGCACATTGGAATCAGAGGACATATGATTCACAGAAGCAGTAAAGCTCTGTAGAAGATTATATTGAGCTTGCCCCGACTCATTTCTGACCCCATCCAGACCAAGTAACTCTACCCCCTGCCCATTATCTGCAACTGTGGTGGTTTCAACAACCTCCTCAAAGTCTGCCAACAATGGAGTGGCCCCCACCAGTGAGACACCACCTCCTTCTACTTCAGTGCTATTTTCTGTAACCCCTCCACCACCTCCTGGTCCCAAGGTACCAAGGTGTAGAGCTTGATGCTCCTCAAGGTGATTCTGTGTTGAAAATGTCTCATTACAGCTGCCACAGCTAAACAACAACACATTAGCGGCAGTGTCTGTCTTGCTCATGTTCATATGCTCTGTGCCTGTGATGGAAGTGGGTGTGAGGGTAAGCTGTGGCAAAACATTTTGTTTGGTTGTGCTAGGGGTAGCGGGCGAGGATGTATTGTGAGACAGGAACACCTGCCCAACTCCACCCTCCTGTCCACCTACGAGGCCGACCATTTCAGAAATGGTCATTCCAACAGTGTTTAAATCTTCTGTTAACACTACATCCACCTGTCGAGGGGCTGAACCTGGACCACACCCTGAACCCAACCCTCCAGCCTTCAGAGCACCCTTCCCCTTTCCTTCTATATGAGAGATACGATGCAGCGCCAAGTTGGATGAATGCGTAAAGGTTCGCCCACATTCTCCACAGTGATATGGACGTTCGCCTGTGTGTATGCGCATGTGTTGTCGCAAATTAGTGGACTGACTGAAAGCTTTATTGCAGACATCACAGACATAAGGTTTGAAGCCTAGGTGTACATTCTTATGGCGACGCAGACTGCTGGAGTTCTTGAAGGCTTTGGAGCAGCTGTCACATGGGTACGGACATTCACCAGTGTGCTGGCGGAGGTGATACTGGTAGTGTGAGCTCCATTTGAAGGTCAAAGGGCAATAGGAACACTGGAAAGTGCGAAGACCTGTATGCACACTGCGATGAATCTGGATATAAAAAACATTTGTAAATACAAAAATTGTAAATACAAGTTAATACATCATATAATCAAACATTTACAGCATAGTCACCTTTAAGACCAAATATTTTCATGTATGCTGAGAATGAATGCAGTAACAGTGCGTAGCAGCCATTTTAAAAGTGGGGGGACAGCTGTCAGGTGATGTGACCCTCATGTTCATATAATAAATTGTAAATAGAATACCAATTGGCATTTTAGAGCACCCTAGTGGCAATTTTGGGAACATGCCATGATATCTTACAGGAACATATTTTTGTGATATCATACTCAAATTTGAAAAAAAGTGGGGGACACCCCCCGTCCCCGGTTCATCACATCTATTGTTCCATGTCATTTCCACCAATTTATGGGGTTTGATAATTTGATGGTCCTCCTTGTGACAGGAATTTCTCACCTGCAGAAGAGAGGAGCGCTTGAATGCTTTACCGCAGTCATCGCACTTATAGGGCTTCTCTCCAGAATGAGACCTTAAATAACCCACAAACATATGTTATATAGAAACTTTTGTGAATAATGGTTGAAAGCCATTGTTGTTCCAAAAACCTTGTTGTGAAAGACAATAAACAGAAAACAATGAAAACTGTTTTTTTGTAGACTGAAATGCATTTCACAATTACAAAGAACATGGGAGGAACAACGTGTTTTTTTTCTGGTGGTCCAGGTAAGCAAAACTGTTATTATATTAAACTGTTATTGAGGCTTTGTGAGCTGATGTGTCAATTCATAGCAATAATAAATTGACCTCTCACCTCTGGTGGTAAAGCAGGGCTGATGAACCCTTAAAGGCCTTAGGACAGAGGTTACATCGATAAGGTCTCTCATTGTTATGGCTCCTCTGATGATGTGCCAGTCTGGATGACCACTTAAAACTCTTTCCACAATCCATACACTTAAATGGATGCTCAGGATTTTGCACCGCCGTTGTAGAAGGGGGTGTAGATGATGTCACCATTTCACCTGCTTGCACAACTGCTTCTTTTCTTTCTTCTTCACCTTTCTCTCCATCCTCCTCAACATCCTCTACAGAGGGGAGAAGAGAAGGAAAGGGAGAGAGGGAGGAGGATGTTTGAGAGGGAAGGAGTTCAGTTTGGACCACCAGAGTAGCAACAGTGTTGGCCATTACACCGGGTGAGAGATGGTGGGCAGTAGCAGGGGTCTCAGTTGTCTTGCTGTTTTGCTGTAACTATGGCAGCCATCGCATATGCTTGGTGAAGTTTAGCCCAGTTTTTTGCAAGACAGCCAAAGAACCTTTCCTCGGGTAAAATGTCTTCTGTCGTCGTCTTAGTTGACAGAGCTGTAAAAATACATTTAACAATTATAAAACATGCACATAATAACTGTAAATCAATAAAGAATATTTATATAGTATGTGTTTACAGTTTTAAATTTTTACAGTTTTACAGATTTAAAAGCTTGGAATTAAAAATTTACTTTGAGCTTGAAAGAAAGCAATTCTAGAACAGAACGAAATATATTTAACATTCTGACTATTTCTAGGTCGTTTATCAAATTTGTGTCATTCATTATGTAACAATTTTCCATGCAAAATAAAAAAAGGCCATGCAAAATAATTAAATTACGCAAAGTAATTTATTTCTTGTAGTCACACACACACACACACACACACACACACACACACACACACACACTTGCATGGTATGATTAAAGTTATAATCCAAAATCTATTAATAATTAACAGAACTAAATCCATCACCGGAATAAAAAAATAATTTCAAAAAATAATAAAAGCAACTCAACGTTGATCATTCTTCCCCTTTAAATATCCTCCTCCTCCTGCTGCTTCGCTCCCCCTCCCTCGGTTTCTATCTGCGTTCCAGTCTTCTTGTCCCAGCGAAATGGAAAAAAACTAAACGTAAAACGAAAACAAAGGGCTTCAGTTGGCCAAATTGCACTCACCCGTCAGTTTATATACAAATCTTCAGTGAATTGTTTTATCAGCTAATTGTTGATTTATTTATGTTGTCAGTAGCCGGCCTTCTGGAATCCATCTCAGTCCTTGTCTCCGTTCCTTAAGCGTCGAATTATTTATCGGAATTAGTGCGTTATTTAATGCATTTGTTAGTCCCCTTGTTCACTGGTGTGAAATTGCCGTTTTTGATGTAGTGATATAAGGCCGAAGTCCGCAGTGATAGTCCACACAACCTTAACAATAATCTAGGGCACAAACTAACCAACAGTCGCCCGTGTGCGACCGCCTCTCAGTAAAATCAGCGGCTATTGGTTCTCTTTAGTCCCCTGTTGAATCGTTTCATTGGTCAAACAAATAATTGTGACGAATATTTTATTAAAATATATAGCATTGTGCTTAGTTGTGTCAAAAAGAAGTCAAGTAAGCTATCATACATATGTCGTTCCATAAATACGCCTTAAATCTTGATCATACGCAAAAAAGGATCTGTTACGTTTTGATTAAAGTCTGTGAGGGATTATGGGTAATGTAGTGTGACCAAGACTGGCGCGTCATGTCATCACTTGCTCAGTTTTTTATATCCCGTTACACCAATTTACTGTGAAAAATTGTGTATGCGTTTTTAAAGTTAGAAGCAGCTGTCCTGTTTTGAAAGCATAAGACAACTGACAACAACCAAGTTTACGTTTCAATTTCTTTATTGTCTCTCTCACAAAGCAAACAGTTGAACAAAAAGTCAGTTTCTGCATGTTTTAGTGCACATAAGTGTAGCAATTTTATGTTATAACAATTTCTATGTAGACATGGAAACTGACCTAAATGGAGATGATTGAGATTAAGTAGTATAAAAGTACAAAACATGTCAGAAGACTTGCTTCTGATGAGCGAAAATAAATAATTTGAAAATATTAACTATTATAATAATTATTACTAATAATTACAACAACAATAACAATAATATAAATAAATAGTAAATACTGTATCAAAATCTTAGTTAAAAAGAAGGGAAAGGAAAAATAATGATATTGATTTTTGCAAAACATTGATAGACCACTGAACCTTGTATTATAGAAAACTATATTATACATAATTGCATTGTATACACCAATTTACATTCAGGAACATGTATGTACAGCTGTACAGTACCAAAGTTTCACAATACATAGTATTTTAAGGCTTGGGTTGTCCGTTTCTCCTTGATGTTGCCTGAACTAAGGTTTATCAAAACATGTTCCTGAATCACAGGACAGATTCAAAAATATAAACCCCAATATGTTGTGCAAATAAAAACAACAACAAAACAGAAAGACAAGCAAAGTTCAGGTCAGTCCCCTCTCATTCAGCATTGACACACATAACACTCCCAAAAATATTGCTACATCTAGTGGCAGACTATTGTAACCTAGGCAACAGTGAAAAGGAAATTAAGACAATAAGAATCAAGTTTATATAAGACACAGAATAAAGTTACATGTGGTTTGTTTGTGGTACAGAATAAGCTGTATGATAGACATATCAAAGAAAGAAAGAGATTACATTTTACTTCCTAACTTTAAAGAGAAAGTTGACATAATGCTGTTGACATATTTATCAAGGAATCAAATAAATAGCATCAAATAAATAACTAATTAATAAATAAATAAATACATAAATAACAAATAGTTCTGAAAAATGAATCATATAAAAAGGAAAAGGCAAATGAAGGTTTAAAGTGAAATGGAACTTCAGAAGCAGGATGTCGACTGGAGTCCAGATTCATTGAACTATAAATTCAGAATCATACTCCTTCACTGATCAGACTGTGACAAAGATCTCCATATCCAGGCAGGTGATTTTAGTCTTTATGTTTGAACTGCTGGTGCATTTTGACAATGGGCTAGTAACAACAGTACAAATGATGGTTTCATCATCATTAACACACAGGCAACTGACTGCTGCCTTACTGATTCAGTCTGTCATTCAGATCAAGGAGCTGACTGTAGACAGTTCACGCATGAAGATGTTTGCGTGATGCCTCAAGGGACCTCATGCCGATGATTTAGATTTAAGAGTGAGGAACACTCGTGAGGCCCAGTCACAGAAGAGCCTGAACTGCTGCAGGAGCTCTTGAGAGGACTGGACCACCTCCCAGTGAAAGGCAGGACTAGGTGGGAGCGAAGGAGAGGGTACAGGTATCCGGGGAGCCTCTGCTCGTGTCATCTGAAATTTCAAAAAGGGAGAGAGAAGATGAAAGCATGAACACAAGGATAATATTTCCATAGTGCTAGGTGCTTATTTTTGATACAAATGCAATATATGGTCATTCCACAAAAAACACTAAACAAACAAATCTGAGTACATTTAACTACAGTTCATGAGAGTTATGAACAATGAATAGGGATGGATCTTGTCACAGTGGTACATGGTGCATGTGGATATATGGTGCAAGTGTGTGTGTGTGTTTTAGTATCTTACCTGACGCTGTAAGAAGTTTAAAAGGCTCTTAATGTGGGAGATCATGTCTGTTAACTTTGGTACTGAGCTGTGGTGCTGTCTGCGTGTTACTTTGTTCAGCCACTCAAAATGGTGCTCAAAGGACTTTAGGTCTGCATGGATCTGGGACAGAGTGGGCTTGAACTGTGTGTGTGAGAGAGAAAGAACATTTGTAAGAGTATTTAAAACTAATTGAAACAGTGCATTCTTACTGTCATGGGAAAACTAGCAATGCAACACTATATTTAAAAGGCATACACTGCACATTACAAATCTATCGATAAAGAAATTGTTATAATATAATGTCAGTATGAAAACCTATTTGCACTCATACACACCTCCAAAGTGTTAAGGTCACTGGCTCTGCTGCTGATAGCTGGAAGTGACTTGAACCTGTGGTGATCAACCTCTGTTGCAAACACTGGGTCTTTCTGAAAGACAGGAGAAAAGACAAAATGGGCATCAATAACAAGATAAAACTGCACATTGCATACATATTCTGAAAGGAAACATTGCCCACAAGGCTGTCACGGCACTTAGAGAATTTCCTACGGTCACACCCAAGGAGCTCTAAGCTCTAAGTTGGTCCCCAACTTTGAACTCAACAAACAAAACAAAAATGAACAATTTGTCCCTGAAAAAGGCAGGCCTCCACTAGCACCACCACAGAATTACAGAGAACAGGAGTCGGTCAGAGTTCCCCTGAGCTTTAACTTCTTAACCTTGACAATAAAAGTTCGTGACCTGAAGCCACAGGATGTTTTCCTAGAGGAAGAATAACAACATATGCAATGACTAAGGAGTTTGAAATGGAATAGACAACACTGGGCTGCAGGGAAACTCCAGGGTCAGGACTAAAAAAAGATGTCATGACGTATGGCCAGTCTTTGTCTTGCAGCAACGTTTACATTCGCCACAAGAGGGTGATAGAAACAGAATTTGACATTATTCTGGCTTTTACAATGTATCATGCAAGAGGGTGAAGAGTGACCCTAACTTGCTCTTGGCAGTGTTTAGAGAGTTTACATGATCCGAATGTGGTCACCACATGTATAGAGCAGAGACTGTTTACAAATGTTACATTGTTTGTGTAAGTTTCTGTAATTAGTGTTGATAAAGTCTGTTTAAATGACAGGTGCAACAGGCCCCTTATGTCACTGGAGCCTCATCATAACAGGAAAACAACACCATCAACCAATCAGAAGCCAACATGATGAAAATAAGAGCTGTCTCGTGCTCAAGCCAGCTTTCCGCTGCAAGTCTTCCACTGTTTGGCGGCATGTTTTTCCTAGATGTTGTTTTGTGTATGCCTGCTCCCTTAGCTCTGCATCTCTTCATTCATTCCTACTTTTTCTCTATCTGTAAGGCTCCGAAGTATAAGCCAAACAATGACACACTTCATCCCTTACTTCATCCTTCATCAATCCTTGTCGTCACTTCATTCTTTAGTGCTAGAGTTTCATCTTTCTTCATCTTAGTGGGTCCTTAGAATATCAACAGAGCACTGCCTGATTTCTTTATCTCTTAAGTTACTTGTCCATTCTCTTGGTTATTGTCCCCGAATTTGGATTATGACCTCACTCAACTGATTCTTGTCCCCTCCTTCCTCCTGTCTTCCTGAATGCAAATATGGAATGTGATAAATCGGACTGATTTTTATCAGGATACTTTGCTGTGGAGACCGAAAGCTAAACAAGCAGCCCCACACCTACACAGACCACAACTATTTACAACATGCACACTCGCACGGGCACGCACACACAGTTATACAAATGTAGCATGTATATACACTGTCACCACCTAACACAAGTAACAGTAAGACATTCTGTGCATACACATACACACGGTTTTATAGCTTTCTTGTGGGGACTTTCCGTTGACTCCCATTCTATTTTTCTTTCCTAGACTTGACCCCTGTAAAGTGGAACTCCATGCAAGAAGAAAAGAAACCAAAATAAATGCTTCATGTCAGTGAAAAACTAACAAAATATTTTTCAAAGCATGTTGGTCCCTTTTGTCACCAGTGGGGTCTTTGATAAAGTTCTCTGCAGAAACATCTGGTATACATACACAAGGCAGCAGATGCTAAACACCCATTGATACAACACACACACCACAACCAGTCTCCCACAGTGTTATTCTTTCTAACTGTAGCAAAGATTTGGATTCAATTATGTGGCATCTGATACTGGACCTGCCCTGAGAAAAAGCAATGGAATCAGGCTTCAAGAACAGGTGATTCTACATTCTAGATGTCAATAAAAGCATAACTAATTTATTTAGACAAGAACACATTATGGCTGAACTGTAATCAAGACCATCCTGGGTCAACAGAGGAAAAAACATGACAATTAAGCATTGAACCGAACAATCTTGAATCACCCTCTAAAACATTATTATAACTCATACTACAGCATTAAACAGCACATCTGTGAACGTTTTCCCAAAACCCCACTTTACAGTGGGTCTACATAGAGGGTATCATTGTACTTTTCACCTTTCTGTGCCACGTGCTTCACTCGGGCTGGTAAACAGGACCTCCAAGTAACCATGGAAACAAGGATCTGTTTATGTTTCCGCAGAAAGAGGTAGGAAAGGGAGGCTTCAGAGAGATGAGGGGAGCCATGTGGGTTCAAGCCCCCCCAAAGTATGGATCTCTATTACTTAGCAACCACAAAACCTAACCAAACCCCATGGCGTGACAGCCATCCCTCACCCCTTGCTTGTTGTGTTAGAGGGTTTGAGTGCTGCATACAAGCACAAGTCTCCAAACAACCCTTGCAAAGACCTTTATGTTCTGAGCTGCAAATCATGTTCACCCCCATCCCATAGGTTCAGGCTCATTAGACTGAACGTTTATGAATGTTACATTGATAGCTTTGATAAAAGTTGGGCATGTTGTCCCTGCTGCTGGGCCTGAATCCAGGGATTTTTTTTTTTGGTCAGATAAACAGTAATGAGCCTTATCTGGTCCCACATGAACTCAAAGCTACTGAAATCTGCTATCTCTCCTCTTACCATGATTAATATGAGCCTGCTGAATGGAAAGCGAAACAGTATGTGTGTATGTTTGTGTGTGAGAGACACAGAGAGAAGAGAGATAAGACAATTCATGTCCACAAATCTTTGTAAGGAGTATTACCATAGCCCAGCCATCTCTCACCACTGTTCCAAATTCAGAGGCTCAATCAAGATGATCAGTCTGATTACTATCAGCATCTCTGAGCACAGTGTAAATTTCCTTTCCTTGTTAGACATACTGCTGTCACACCAGATTAGACCCGCCACAAATAAAGGTCTGAGTTTAACTCACCAGTAGATCCTGAGTCAGCTTGAGAAGGTGTCTGGTCTGATTGGTCAGCTTGTCAAAGTCTGTGTGGATTCTCCGGGAAGGGAAAGCTGACGTTAACAAATGCAGCTGAGCCAACAGCAGTGACAGGAGTAGCGATGAACAGGAGTCACCCAGCACTGAGGATAAAAGCAAAACATGAATCTATAATTTTGACGCTCATCAGTACTTAGCAAGCAACGTTCCTGGTTTCGTCCCAGGAGCAACTGCCAGTTAAAACGGCATATCAAAATTCTCAGCCGAAGGACATTGTTTTCATTTCTCTAAGAAGGAAATCACAGAGATTATGTTACATTACGCTAGAAGTAGCGGTCCGTCATCAGAGTTATGAACTGCTGTGCGCCTTGAGCGAGAAACACTTAATTCTTTATTACTGCCGACATGATAAATGCTTGATTAATGAACTAGCCGCGGGTGCTTCGGGTCATTATCCTGTCATACTAACGTTACCCATTAATACTTACAGTCTAAGCGAAGTTCCATATTCATAAATCACAAGTGGACTAAATAAAGATTTATTTTATTTAGTTTTTACAGATGATCACTAACTGACATCGTTTAGTTTAGTCTTAAATTAAAGGGACACGGGTTACAAAAGAGTTAGTGATGTAATGACACAATGGCGGTTTGCAGACTTAAAGCAACAAGTGCCACTACGCTGGAAATAACAGATCAGTGACCATTATACGTGTCGACTAAAACGTAAAATATATAAAATAGAACGAATATATGAATAATTTACATTTCACTTACATTTCATTTTTGTCCAAGTCCTTGACAACAAAGTAGACAAGTGGCAAATTAATAAAATAAATAAATAAATGTGTAAAAAATAAATAAATGAAGCTCCTGATTTAGTCACGTGCTCCCAAGTTGGTCTCGCTCACTGAGTGTCCGCGCGAACGGCTCACGACAGCGGTTTAGTGAGGATGAGTGTGAGATGAAGAGGAACAAAATGAATGACAAAAGTTCAGAATGAGTGAGAAAAGGATGAAAAGTAGCAAAAGTTACTCCCGGATAAAGACTCTATTCAGTCCCAATGGTTGTTCAGTATTAACAAACGCGAATGAGGATGGAAAGAGACACGGTGAGGGACAGAGAGGTGTATGGAGGGAGAGACAGAGAGAGGGATGCGAGTGTGTGTAAGTCTAATTTTTCGCGAAGTGAAATGTTTAGGCTTGTTTAAAACTTCCTTTATAAAGACGGGGGTATGACACATCCTGAGTCACCACTTCATTCATAAAAACACTCACACACACACTTCTCCACAGTGCGCGCCTCCCGCCCCTCGGCTCTGTCTATCCCTCTTTTCGCGATTTTTTTAAGTTTATGTTGTTTTTATTTTTTCTCTGTGGCAATATCATTTTCTCCGATATCTCTCCGCGTCCATCCTGCTACTATCTCTCTTCCTCTGCCCCATCCCGTTAAGCGATCTGTGCCAATCAAATCATCCATCTCTTTATCTTTTCATCTGCAGATCTCTTCCCCTCTCTCCCTCTATCACTGCAAAAGTTTAAAAAGCTCATTGTTTCATTTTATATCGCTCAATCTTGAGTTTCATAACTTTGCCGTTCTGTTTTTCAAGCCTGTTATATTATGAATAAATAAACATCATTTGCATGCGAATGTACAGGGGAAGCTATAGAGCAGGCCGCTAAAACACACGGCAATTTGCACAAATTTAGCAGATACACCTTTTCAAACTTCGGTCCTGAGACACCAGTCTGTAATTTCCACCCTTCCCGACCTTTTTTCATTTTCTGAACCACCCCTTCTCTCCAGGGTAAAGGAAAGAGTGAGAGAGGGAATAAAAATTAAAGGTGTTGCATAGTGAGGCCTGTAAGTGTTGCATAGTAACAGTTAGGGACTTGCAGAACATTAGCGCTAACCCTTCACGAGTGTGAGAAAGAGAAACAGCAAGAGAGACTGGCAGAGTGAAAGAGAGAGAGAAAGAGGGAGAGGGGGGAAGGTTAATTTAGCATATACAGAAACCAGTACATGGTGCTGGAAACACGGAGTCACATGCAATAAAGCATAGCACAGTGCTGCAAAAGAAGCCGAGAGGAGTTTCCAGAAAGAGAGTGAAAATATGGCTGAGGGGTTAATGCAACTTAAATACACATATAGCATAAAATAGCTAAGCTTCAGGATTAAAAAACACACTTAGGGGTATAATAAACATGTAAAAAGTGGGTGTGTGGGGGATATAAATGTGTACTCAAAAGTGAGCAAAACCTGACAAATCTGTGTAAAACCTCCTTTTGGGGACAGGGATGTAAAAACATAGTAAAAGTTTTCTCTACAATTGTAAAAATGCACAATGTGTTCTTTTAAAGTGTGGGTTAGGTTATAGCGTTTTAACTAGCTGTGTATAAAAACAATGCAAGTCTATGGAATGTTTCCATTTAGATAGATAAGTAAATGTGTGTGGGGGTGGGTTGTGGCATACATTAAGATATGGAAATGATTATATCCCAGAAATTGGGGGAATGTCATAACCGTGGCATTGTGCGTAATTTGTGTGCTTTTGGTACTTAAGAGCAGTTGAGCCCACAGGTTTAAATCCAACCTGCAACATCTCCTGATCCCCTTTGCCCTCTCTCCCTCCCACACATTCTACAATTTCCTATACAGTAAAAAGACAAACTCCCCCTCAGCCCCCCTTCCCAGTTATGATGGTCACTATCCCCCTGCACAAACACACGTTCGCTCTCAGACACATACTTATGCAAAAACAGTGTTCACACATGGCCATTGATTTTCTCACTCTCTCACACACATATACACACAGGGTGTGAGGTGGTAATGTGGTTGCAGGGTCACAGTCTGGTTTTGTTGGGTCAGCCATAAAGAAGAAAGGAGCAGAAAGGAAGAGATGGAAGGAAAGGAAATGGATGAGTGTGCAGGAGCGATGGAGGGAGATATTGACACACTGGCTCTTTTAATTTCCCACATCAAAGACCTGTTTGAAGAAACAGCTGGGAAAAGAATAAAAGAAAGAGTAAAGTTAGTCACTCACCGACTCTCTCTCCCTGCATGCCCTAATGGGGGTCTCTTGGGTGGTTGATGGTGAGTGTTTAAATCCATAATCTAAAGGGCGTGTGGCTAATTATGTATGTGTGTGGGTGTGTTAGTGGGTTACCAATCAACAGTGGTTGCTCTGCTGTATGTGCATGGGTATGTGAGTGTGTGGTCCTGATGTTCAGTCCATCACATCCTTGATCACTGAAAACACCAGAAGCAGGACCAGTAGTCTGAGCTGTCCTGTCCTAAACCTCAAAGACATTACACACAGACACCCACACATACACACACACCTCGATGATGGGGGAAGTGAGACACAGGTGGGGAACAATAAGTGTCCAGACATCCTGGTACCTCACTAGAGTAATATCCTTTATGAGACATACACACACAGTCATTATGTGTAGGCCTTCCAATCCACATTCACACACTGTCAGACCTCCTCTCCTGATACACACAGCAGCACATAATAATACACACACTGTTTTATTGCCCAACTCACTTATTTTTTGTTGTCTTTTTATTTAATAGCTTTCTTTGATGCATAGACACCTTGGGCAAAAGGCCAGAAGCTTAATTGAACAATTAAGGCACTAATGAATTTCAACAGGTGGTTAAAATTGTCAGGGTCCTGGCTTCATGTCTTGAGTGTCTCCTAGATTCTCTTGCCAGGATTTGAGTTTAAGAAGTACTGTAAAAAGCTTTTGCATGAATGGACAGCAGGCTTAGGGAGACTAATTGTTAAACTCACAGTTAACATATTTTTTTTACAAGTTAAATTCTTTCTATACCTAATCATAGGACATTAGGTATAGATATAGATTCAATGGAGAATAACGCTGTCCAAAAATGGCATACACAAACATACTGAAATTTAACAAAAAATCTTTTCTTTGACACAGCTCTTTGAATTTTGTAAACACAAATAAAATGTGAAGACGCATCATGCAAAGTTGCAAATAGTCGTCAATAAAGCCAAACATAATTGTCTAGGCTGTCCTGCAATCATTCACCATGTGCCAATTTAAATATGCATGTATGAATGAGACATAAGGGCTACAGTTATATTTACTGAGAGGAAGGTTATATTTACTGAATATTTGTAAGCTTAACACTTAGTGTTATGGCAAAAATTTCCACCAGTCTAAATAAGTAACAACTCAAGATTTGATAAAAGTGAGGATGTTTAAGTTCATTACTCATGAGTTAAATAAATCAAACTTTGTTTAATGTTACTCTGTTCTCCAGTGTTTCAAAACACAGTGGCTGTTACACTTTTTAAAAAACGCTGCCTCAGTTATAAACACATGCGCACACACACACACACGCGCACACAGCAATATTAACACCTGGCAGAGAAGCAAATGTGACAATGAACTGACAAACAGGAAGAATACCTGCAGAAGCATGATCTGATATAAAGCAATAATTTCTCTGCAATTTCGTACAATGTCCTGGAGGGTTTTTCAAGAGATGTTGAGAACAAAATAAGGAAATAAAAGTGAGGGTGACTCCTGGAAGATGAATGTGTGTGGGAGAGTGTTTAAATAAGGTGAAAATAAAAGAGATCATTCTTATTATGGGATGTTGTTATGTCCTTTGACCTTTTCTGACTGCAATAAGAGAGAGGTGTGTCCTAACCAGCCATAATCTGGCAACCCTACCCCCCAATCACCTTTCCCGACCTCCTTACCCCTCCACAGACGTCAGAGAGCAACTGAGTGTGTTAATAGCTCTATGGGAAAGACAAGGGGGGTTGAGAAAGAATGACACACTGCATGGAGACAGTCATTGAGCAATTAAATGACGTCTCAAAATCCTTTTCACAATGCTAAAAACACACGTGCGCATGTAAGTACACACATGCACAGGAGACCACACACAAACAATGTGCTGGACTGCACCTCTGCATAACAATATCCAATAACATGTGAGAGTAGAATAAATGTTGTGTTGTATACAATCCAAGCAATTCAACACACTTTGCCACCACACACACACACACAAATGTTACTGTTAATGTTACATTGTAACTGAGCCAAGCATTATACGCACACACGCAGAGTTGGATTACAACCAAATAACTTACAGCAGAATTTATTTCCTTGAAGCCTGGCATACTAGGGTGGTGCTCTTGATACTTTATATCTTTACTGGGTAGTAACACACAAACACTCACTCAATCTGGTTTACTAAAATTCTCCTAAACAGTAATAAGTAGATATAAATCACCCGTGGTAGTAGCTGTCTTCCGGTCCTTGGAGCTTGGCAGGAGTGTTCTGATATAATACCCTGACGCACACAAACACACACCACGCACACACACTCCAATGGAAGCTCTTTGCTGGAAACATTAAGATTAAATTAAGAGAGGATGAGTGTGCATTGTGGTCAGGTCAGTAGGTGAAATTCAAGATTTCAAAGAAACAGAAACTATTCACAACAACAAAGTGGGGAAAATGGGAAGAGGAGAAATAATAAAGAAACGTTTTAAATATGTTTATGGTAAAACATCACATATCATTAATATGGACTACAAATAAAAGACATCTTTGAAAGAACATGTTGGATCAATAGGTCAGCATGCGAGAGAGAACGAAAGTGTGAGAGAGCGAAAGGAAGAAAGTAGGAGGACAGTAATGTATTTGAATGAAGATGGAAGACAACCCACGCAAAAAAGGAACATTTTACAGGGTGGGCAAGTGTTTCCATACTCTCTAGACTCTCTTCCCCTCTCCCTGTCTCATCTGTCCATCTCATGAGCATGTTAACATTTTGTAGACTTCAGTATGGTCTGTTAAAGCACACACATACAAACACAGGAATGCTAACTGTCTCTTGTAGTCTGCTTAAACATTCTTTCCTCACCTGTCATTGTATGTGTCCTGTCTAGGGGTGAGAGACAAAATACTTTAAAGTATTCTGATATTTTACCTTATGATACTGCATTAATATTCTCATAAAAAAGAATTGTTTTTTTTATTTTATTATTCAGAACAGTCTGAGATAAGGTAAACCTTTACTTTACTTTTGGGAAAACGCAATGTACATTTAATTTCTATTCTACCAAAATCCAAATTAAGAAGAATATAATATAATGCATAACATAATGTAACATTGAAATTAAATGCATGAGAGAGAAAGCGAAACAAGTCAGCAGAATATCGTAATATCAAGGTTTTGAGGAACTATACACTAAACATAAAGAATCAAGAATATTATCGCATCATAACCCAGATGTCGAAACAATATTGTATCGCCAAGTGCCCGCTGATTACCAGCCCATGTCCCACTGTATCTCTCACCATCTTACCATCTGCCTCTATGTCTGTCTGTTTTTCTGTCGCTCTATAGTCTTTTACCTCCTCCATCTCTTTAACCATCTCTACATCTATCACCGTCTCTCCATCTCTCGTCATCTCAGCGGAAGAGTAGGTGTTAGAGGAGAGGGCTGAGTATAAACCGGGGACTGTTAAACAATAACAACAACATAAACAAGCGGATGGAACAGGAGTGAAATATGTAAACAGATCTGGTCATCTGACTAATCTCTCTCTCTCTCTTTCTCTCTTTCTATGGAGCGTCATTATGGACAGTTGAAAAAGAAATAAAGAATGTAAGTTTAAAATAAACTAGTACAAAAGTTAAAAAAAGAAGAAAAGAGTGTTGAGTGGGGCTATTTTTGGCACTTTCTTTGTAGCTAAAAAAAGAGACCCAGGAGACAGAAAGCAAAAGACATTCTGCATTCTCAGGGTCTTTGTCAGGCTCATCTGATACCTCACAAGAGAGCAGCGTCACCAGCTGCCGTAAAGCCAAACTCAGTATCCTCCCTTTTACTGGAGGCCTTCTGTTGCATACACCGGACTGCACTGGACCCTCCCCTTCCTGGACCCCCTTTCACCATCCTCCTGCGTCACAGGGCTGTTTTTGGTGTGTTTTTTCCTTATGAGGAATATCACGTCTGAAAAACATGAGAAAGGAGGAAAGGAGGGATGTGAAGCAGGATGAGATATGACAGACAGTTGATGTCGGCTGACAGTAAGACAGTGGGAAAGACAGAAGGAAGGCAGGAATGTATTGAAGAAAGGATACGAAAGATTGTGGAATGCTCTGACGTCATTGTCTTGTCCCACTGACTCGGTTTTCACTGTGACCCCAGTGAAATGCACACACTTTCATGCTTTCAATCATGTGACTGATGCCAACCAACCCTGTGCCACTTGCAAACATGTCCCACACAGAATCCGCTCATAGAACAAAGAGCACTGACCCGCTCTTTTGTAAAACTTTCGCTTTCCATTGTGTTGAGCAATTGAACTCCTTGTGTCTCTAAATGGCTCAGGTCATTACATCCATTATCAAGCAAAACTGCGCAGAATACTCTGTTGGTGAATTGTATTTTCCTGTTTAAAGCATAACCCTCACTACATTGTTGCTACAGGTTCATGTTTTAAATAAGTGCTTTTGCAATTTTATATCCAAAGTAAATTTTGTTTAAAGGGTTTTTAAATATTTCCACTAGAACACAATTAAAAATATTTTATTTATTCATTTCTATTATGTCAAGTATTGTCACTTACAAAATGATTCAAACCACAGCAAGTAATACAAACAACTTATCTTCCTTTGTTAAACATCCAAATAACCTCGGACTTTAGTATGCAGCAAGTATATATTTTCCAGACATGTTTATCTAAAGCAACTTACAACCCTGGAGCAACCTAGGAATGGGCTACTGGGGCCCTTCAATTTTTCAAGCGTTAACTACCCCTTATGCCAGTCCTACTGGTGTCTTTGGTGTACTGGCCTGTCACCAACTCATTGTTTGGTTTTGTCTTGCTAGCTGTAATCTTGTAGGGTCTGATGCCTGCCATCATAGTGGTGCTGGCTCTTTCCCTGTGCTGACACAGATTTGCACTGGGTTATTAATACTGAACACAGACATGACTTCGTAAATGTATTCATATTTAATCTTGTACGGATGAAACTTTTTTAACTCCAATGCATTTGTAATTTAGACATAAATACCCAGTAGTGTATGTAGTGTATGAGTGTATATGTAACAACCATCCATATTTATTTTTCCGTCTTTTCTTTACTAAGATACAAACAGAGAAATAAAAAAAAATAAAAAACACAGTTTTTAGAACATAAAGGCAAAAGTCACTATTTAGTGTGACTTCCCCTGGCACTAAGCACATCTTGAACAATTTTTTGCTGAGTCTGTCCTAAAGTCATAAGATTAGAATTAGAAATTAGGGTTCCGTTCCATTTAGGTTTAAGAGAGCTAGCAGGTGTGTAGGGCAAATATTTGCCACTTTAGCATATACAAGCTTCCTGTTTAGATTATTTTCTGTATTTTTAATACTGCATACAAATTTTGTATATTTTCTGGTTGTATTGTAATAAAGAGACTGAAAAACAATTATATCATTGATGGTGGCCTTTGCACATAACTGTATATATACGTGAAAAGTAAGTGAACATACACCTAGTATTTTAGCTGGTCTTGAAAAACAACCCTTACTTACAATTACTTAAAGGTCAGTCTCACGTCACAGGAAGTCACAGTTTACAGTATGAACGGTCAGTTTCACATTCCAAAAAACAATCCCACTCCATCTTACTCACTTTCTCTCTCTCTATGTCAGTCACAGAATGATATATATGACTGGTCATAATGGTCAAATATAGACCAGTCATAATGACTGGCATCAGTCATGATTTATGCATCAGTAACTGTTCTATATTTATACATCTGTTTACATGGCCAATTAGCCTTTCCCGGACAGAAGATCAATGAAGCACAACAGCCTCATCCTAAAAACTCTGGTGTCTGTCATCAGCTAATACCACCCACTCAGTGTCTCTCTATCTCTCACTCCATTAAACTCTTTCATGCACTCACATACACACACTAGCACATTTCATTGTGTTATCCTTGAAGGTATGAAAGAAATGTAAGGAATGGCAGAGTCATAGATAGAGGGAACTTCCCTGAAGGACAGAAAACATGTTGTAAAGGATGAAGACAGAAAACAAGTAAGGATGAAGACACAGACAGTGAGGAAAGGGGGTGGATGGAGGAATGATAGATTAGAGAAAGGACAGGGGTGAACAGTAAAACAATCCAGAGAAAAGAGTCAAATCTTTGATGACATTCACCAGCCTCGTCATGACTCAACTTGAACTAATCCCAGATCAACGCTAGCACCTCTAACACACTCTATGTCTGTCACCAAAGCTGGGACAGATCTCAGATCAAAGCCTTTGCCTGCTACAAACTAGTCATTTGACTTTCACTGGGAGTTCACACTGAGTCCACAGCAGATGATTGCTTGCACTTGTCACTTACCTTGACCTCAAGTTCCACCCAGAATTACATTGATGGACTTTAATAACCTACAAAATATGGGCAAACACAAAAACAAGAGCAACAACAACATGAAAAAGAGAGATTGGATTACAGTATTGCGGGGGTTGTTTTTCCCCCATTTCCTGATGTTACATCATCATTTGAACTGTGCCGGGCCTTAGGCAAGCACATGCCATGCCTCCCACCCAGAACACACACAGTCTTGACAAAAGAGCCGTCGGTCTCTCTATATTTGGGCCTAATGTGTATAGATTCGTTCTGGGAGGAGTCTGGGAAAGGACACAACATATGATTCGGGAGAACGGCTAGCTATGGCTGCTGTATAACCATGCTGTATAACTCATCTGTATAAATGTGAGAAAGAGTAAGAAAGAAACGGATGTTTTAGATAAAGTAATATTGTTAAACACAAGGGGGAGGAAGAAGTGTCTATGTCATCTCCTGTTTAGATTGAAAGGATGAAAGCGAGAATAAAAGGTAATGTTTTCTTTACCCTAGCAGCCACTGATGTGGAGAGAAAGCTGTCGCTTGGCTCACTTTCAAGCGCCGCCCCTTCAGTGATTTACAAATGGCACACTGTAATTTACTTGAATGAGAATGCATCACTGGAGTTTAACAGGTGATGTCAGAGGGCTTTCCAAGATATCACACTGAGATGTTGACTTTACACACACACACACCTACTGCATGCTTCCATTCACAAAGAGCCTATTGAGGGGATCTAGGATAACCTATAAAACA
This sequence comes from Chromobotia macracanthus, assembly GCA_036877525.1. Taxonomy (NCBI): domain Eukaryota; kingdom Metazoa; phylum Chordata; class Actinopteri; order Cypriniformes; family Botiidae; genus Chromobotia; species Chromobotia macracanthus. The sequence continues at coordinate 9,735,363 of JAZGTH010000015.1, read as the reverse complement.
ATGCTGTAAAATTAACATGTACACACAAGTGTATCAGTTATGTGTATTAGCTGACATAGTGATTACTGTATATACTGTACGTCCGCTTTACTGCTTATGGGATCATTATGATTTCAACTACACAAAGAAAGGAAAGTATTGTGAAATGTTGACAGTAATAAAGTCAGATTGTTATGTTTTGCCCTGCTATCACCAGAGTGACAGGGAGTAAACTACCATGTTTGCCTTTTAGTGGCAATAAATCATACATTATATTGCATTTTTTCTGCAAACAAATCATCACACTAAATTTTTTATAAAGATTTATAGATTACATAAAATTTTAGATTAGATTGTATTTTAATGAATAGACTAACACTGCCAACAGGGTAAGAATAAAAATAAGATTCTAAGTCTTTAATATATATAATAAATATGGTAGTATCTATAATATATATAATAAACATAATATTTATATCACAATACACATAATATTATATAATAATATAATACATATATAATAATAATCTATAATAAATCCTGGACAGTGTTACTTAAGCTTTACTGCTAGAGCATTGCCTTAGCAGCACAAAGGTTTCCCGTGGAACACACACACACAGATAAACAATGTACACTTTAATGCACTATAGGCCCCTTTGGATAAAAGTGTCTGCCAATTTACCAATTTTGCAGTTTCTTGTTTTTAGGAATGTTTATATATTTTACTGGTAAAATGTTTTTTTTTACTGGTAAATAAGGCAGAAATAAAGAACTTTAGGCTATTTGTGTTATTATCATTGGTCAAGTCATTAAGGCTTACTGCACTGAACTGAACTTAGGACAGAGCGAAAGAGTCAAAAAGAGAAGAGAAAGAGAAGGCACTTTTGCAAAGTGCCTGAGTGAGTGATGCCATGAGCTTCAAACACAGTGAAGAGGTTAAGTACCTATTATGGGATTGTGGAGGCGTAATAAGGGTTGATGAAATAGACACAGGGTTGCTACCACAGCCAAGGCCAAGAGATGCCTGTACTCTCTGCAGAGAGAGAAAGTGAGGGAGAGAGAAAGAGAGAGCTCCCCTTCTGTACCCTTTCTCCCCTCTCTGACACTAATATGGAAAAAACCATGTTTTGAGTGAATACGAATGCAAATATTATTCTTCCTGACTATTACCACTGCAAGCACCTCTGAGCGGGCAGCCAAAGCACTGGACAAAAAGCCCAAAGACTTTCTCAGCGCCTTCAAAGACAGCCTACATAAAATAAACATGGCCATCAGATTACAGCCGCTAACATGGCTCAGTGTTAGGCCGAGCCCAGGCTCACAACTGCCTGGTAAGTGTGGGGTCTGCTCAGTCAACACGATGACGCAGAACGGAACAAAAGCACAACAGAAAAAGCAGGTCTGTCGGAACACGTCCCCAGGCCACAGCACTGCTGACCCCTCCGCCACAGCCCAGACCCGAGAAACAGAGACAGAGAGATGAGAGAGATGATGCAGGACAGCAAAAGGGGTTAAGCGAGAGAGTCGGGGTGTGGTGTACATTTTGGACTAGACCCCTAAACCCAAGACCAGAATGGAGACTCCCAGAAAAGGCCAACCTGAAAGAGAGCAAATATAAAATAGAGGGAGGGGCGAGGAAAGGTTGGGAGAGAAAAGCAGAGCAAAGGTTAGGGTGGAGTGAGACAAACTAGATGACAGATGTAGGGAGGAGGGAGGAAAAGGTAATGAAGAGAACAAGAGGTAAAAGGGACACAGAATCTGAGCAGACATAAAGTTTCAATTTCGAATTTGAAGGAAAAGAGAGTACAGAGAAAAGAGACACAGACAGACAGAACGTGAGTGAACGTGTGTGTGTCACTAGTGGATAACCTCTCTTTATGACATCACAGGGCTCTTCTAATATGGTGGGTAGTGATGACGTAATCAGCCTGGCAGCAGGAGAAAGTGAATCTGTCCCAGAGGAGAGCTTGGGTGTTTCACTCGTCCCAAGTCTAACCTCAAACCTACACATGCGGACACAGGAGCACAGACACACACTCTTTCCCATGCACGCACACACTGACCACGCAAACGCACTCCATTCCGTATTTCCCTAATACACATAAAGGCAAAGAGATTTGGTTCTCTAAGAATGTAAATTAAATCTGACACATCTGTTAACTCCCCTTCCACTCGTGGATAGAAATACACACACAAATATGCATGGATGGATTCTCTTTCTCACACACACACACACATTCAGAAACAGAGTAGGAAACTCAGGGCAGCTCAACCTCAATGACCGCGCTGGCTGCAGACAGATCTACTGCGCACACACGTCTCTATTTATACTATTTGCCTTCTTTTGATGCTTACATGATCAGAAAAAATTATTTCAGTACATACTTTGTAATAGACATTTGGAATTGAGTTTGGAGCACGTTTTTCGTTGTTACAAAATTTTGGTTCTTACACCAAATTTAGTGCCACATTGTATAATTAATGGCAGATATAAACTCACATTTTGTGGCAAATGCATTGCTTAGACTGGATTTTAAAGCGACTCTGACTTTCAACAGTGAATCAAGAACTGAACAGATGACAGAACAAAGGCAAAACTTGGTGCAGACACAAGAAACTTAATATTATACAAGCCATGCTCTAAGCCTTCTTTGGTCAACCAGCTTTATCAGAAAATTCCTGCTGCCCAACCCGCTTCCAGGTTTTGCTGGTGAACTGCATGCCAAAACTGGTCCACCACCTAGTTTCTGTTTCAGGGTAATGTTTTATTATCCTTGAACTGTAGATAACATATTACACTCTGTACATATTACAGTTGTTTAGCAGCTGGTAGCCTGAAGCATCAGGTCATTTGGGTAGTAGCCTGGAAAGCCCCATGTTGTGTAATGAAGGCAGACTGAAGCAGACCTTCAAAAGGTCATTGCTACTGCTGTCAGATGGTATATGTGTGTGTGCAGGTTTGGCTGTGCTTAAAAGGGCTAAATTGAAAACCAACATTTGAGAACTTTGGTAGTAGTTCTTAGCATTTTCAAAGCTCAAAAACTGGCCAAATCATGCTTTTTGTAAAATCTAATAATATTTAATGGAGGTGTATGGTTACAGAGTGGGCACAGTACCTAATTATGATGTCTATGAGAGGTTCTCACCAACATAGCTTGTGGGGTCTGCATGCATTTACAGAATACAAATGGATACACACAAATGTATACACATGTATACATACAAAACATGCATACAATCAGACAAGCTTTTATAAGGTGCCATACATGCTCAAAGACACAGTCAGTTCACAGGAGTGAACACACACATACAGACACCCTCCCTTTCTCTCAACTGACTCAGCAGTTTTGTAGGAAACCTGTGTGCTTTGAAGAGGGAAGAATCTATCATTACTTGAGAGATGTCGAAAAAGAAAGGAAAGAAAGAATAAGCGCTCCATTGTCTGCTTCATCACCCCTCGATAATAATCGTGTTGTCCTAATTACAGAGAGGAACTTTAACAGGTGCGGGAAGCAGCACCTGGAAGAATGGCTGTATAACTGAGCTGTGCGTGTATGCCTGTCCAGACATAAGGAAAGGGCAAGACACAGAAAGTGGACGGGCAGACTGACTGTTGCTTCTCGCAGACAACTTTACTGACCCATAGCTGCATGATGACCACTTGCCTGAAAAACATCTTCAGCTCAAATAATAATCATCAATTATTCCATGATGAATGCAAGACAAATTCAAAATAGCCCCTGGACAGTCTCGCTCATAAACCACACCGATTTGTAAATCAGAAGTCGCATAGTAACTTAATTGATTAACGTTTGACCACAAATGACTCACACAATTATGCCACCGTATTGAGACGATGACACGACACGGATGGAGGTTTCAAAACAAACTGGGGACTGGTGCCGCTGACTGGATAAATTAAAAATCCGAAGTGATGTAAAACGGCTCTCACGGGATCACATTCTTACCGTAAAATGCCATAAGAAACTGACCGGAAGGGACTGGGAGCTGGCGCGCTGTCAAGACAAACGTGGAAAGGAAAACAAACTCTTACAATAAAGTGGATTAAAGACATGATATGACGTCAGCAAAAGTCTTGGGAATTTTATGTCTTATCCTGAAAACGTGTAAAGCTAGACATATGAAGCAAGGATGGGCTTGACGCAGCGCTTCATTTAGGTCAACATCAGTAATTATTTATTTTTGAACGTCATACAGTTAGTGGGAAGGTTATTGTTTTATCTGAAACACAACAAAAACAGCAGGCTGAGAGGTTACTGTTTCTCCGTCACAACATCAGTGATATCTCACTATGAAGTCTGCATTAAAAAAAATGTCCAACTAGAAAACCTATTTAACAATTTTGGGGTGTAAGAACGTTTCTGTAGCTTTACCATTAACTAACAAAACGTTATTTTTTTACAATATAATATTTTTATTTTGAAAGTTCTAACAACGTTTTTTTTGAACGGCTATAAGAACCTTATTCAAACGTTATTTTTAATTGTTTTTTACTACTTAAGAATACATTTTTGATATATGCTATATAACGCACATATCGCTAACGTTACTGCAACTCCAGCAACGTTACTGCAACAACTTTTTGATAACGTTCTGAGAACGTCCCCTGTTAGTTGGAATTTAGTTGGAAACGCTATTACCTTAATAAAAATCACCATCTTAACAATAGCTTCCACCAAATATATGGTGTTATTGTTACAATAATTAAACTTGGATTGTCCTCAAAATAAAGATTTTTTTTAAAGAGAAAGAAATACAACAGTTACTTATTGTGTTTTAGTAACAGTAACACCAGATATTAGGCACCAGATAGTGATCCCAAGTATATCAGTATTTAGGTAGACTACACCTATACGATCAATGCATATAGCATTTAAAATTCAAAACACTTTTGGAAGAGATCCTAAGTCAATTTATAACACATTGATACTGTTGTTAATACAAATCATGGTCTAGGCTTTACCTTTCTAGTGCTCTTGTGATTTTGGCACACCATTGATCAGTAGTGTCTCTCACTAATCGTTGAGTCCACTGCGACCATGCCACCCAGCGTTGATTAATAGAACAGCAGCATGCGAACACAGCTTTTCAGTCTCACAGGAAATGAACATACGTCTTGTTTTCCTAAAGCTAATATATCTGTCAAAAATCTTATTAAGAGGCCATTCATGAAAAATCATGACAGTACATGTAGCTTTTATGCATTTATTACAGACTGTGAAAATTCATTACAATGGAAAATGGGTCAAACGATTAATTGGAAAAGATGCTCAATGTTTAACTGATGTACTGATCATAAGATTACATTGTTTAGAGTAGTGTCATTTTCAGATTACAGCCTGTGTATCAATAAAATGCCTAATTTACCAGCAAATTTCAAGACTACATAAAATATTGAGCTTGCATTCATCATTGCAGCCAGGCAATGAGTCTCTTCTCATTAAACATAAACATTTATGCCATTTATATTATAGCACAGCTTTAATCTGTATTAGAGAATATTGATTTAAGGGCCTCAAAACACATTCCTGTTTTCTCTTTTCAATGATACAGAGTGATGAATGATACAGATTTATAATTAAATGTATGATAATTATGTATAATAATGCATTAAAATCTTACTGGTGTGCTTGATGCACAAATACAGTAGGAAATTAAATGAATTTTATATGATCAAGCCGTAATGTAGCTTACAAGTATCTAAAGACTGACAGTTTCTATATGGTCATAATTTCACAACTGTATTGAACTAATGTTACAGTCTAGTCCGCTGATTAGCTGGTAGTTCATCCTGGTCTAGCCCCCACAGGAAAGTTCGCAGACGTGTCACTTCCTTCTGTAGCTCTGGGCTTGGGATTGGCTGGCTGAGGTCCAGACGAGGTGTCTCATTAGGCAGAATAAGAGGTGGATGATCCAAGAAACTCTCAAAAATATCTTTGTGACATTAAAGACAATAAATAGCAGTTTTATAAAACAAACTAATGTCAAGAACAGTAAGAATTTTTGTTACTGTATTGGAACAAACTATTAATTCTTCTAGGTTGTTACTCACCACCTCCAAGTTCAGTGCCGGGAGGTGGAGCCCATAAAGAAGGTGGGGCTCTCACTGGTCCAAACTTATAATGACTGAGAAGATGGTGAAGCTGAGCAGGACTTAGCAAGGAATGTTCTTCCTGTAAACTGGACCATGATGACTAATAGGACAAAGTAAAAGTTATTTATTGAAATTTAAATTATGACTGATTTATGGAGGTTTATGGGTAAAAATGATTGCACAGAAGACTCATATAGTTTTATATAACTGAACAATCATACTTACAAAATAAATGCACAGCTAAAGTCTTTCAAGGATTAAATTCTGACCTGAATAAGGCGGGTCTTAGGTATGCATAGGAAGTTGACAGTAAATGATAGCTTCTTTAGAAACTCAGAAGCAATGTCTCCAAGGCCTGCACTTTGAAGCCAGTCTAAAACCAGGTCCAGATTAGTTCGAATCTGAACTGCACGTGACCATGAGAACAGACTATCTGTATGAGAAGAGACAAACAATCATTTTCAAACTCAGACACTCATTCTTGCTCGTTCGTTCAAACATCAACTTTTTGCCACCATGTTTTGCTTGAGTCAGAATAGTAAATTGTCATCACGGCTTCAAGCATGTGCATACTATGAAAGACATTTCATTCTCACCTCTCTCCAGGAGTGTGTTGAGAAGCGACGTGTTTGTGAAGAAGAAGAGGTAGCCAAAAGTTTGGGAGGTTAAAGCCGGAGAGAGGCATGCTTCTCTGGAAAGCTGCAGAGAGCATCGATATACTTCCACCAGTCCAGCTACGGTGGGAGGTAAAGTTGAGACATCCTCTTCCACATCACCCTCTCCTCCACTACCTGCTTTGTCTCTTGCATCAGCTTTTCCTCTCTTTGTCTCCTCACTAGAGAATGGATTAGTGTCCAACAGTGCTGGAAGTAGAGAGTATAAAGTCTGAAAAAGAGAGGGGTAGGGAAATAATAAATGCAACAAACTGTATGCAAACTGTATGCCGTATACAAATGTTAATGCCATTCATGCAGCACAGATGCATAGTCCCTCACCTTGGTCAGATGGTAAACACACTGCTGAAACGTGTGCATAATGACATCATCCAATTGTGCCAGCGCCTCAGAACAGGTGTCTATATCAGCCGAGAGAACAGGGTCACCTGGAGCTACACAAGTCAAAACAAAACAACAAAATGTTTATAAAATCATATGAACTCACTATTCCATGTGACTTCTTTTCAAAAATGAACACTGTATATATAAATATTGAGAAAAAATTTTAGAATGTCAGACAAGAGCAATATGACATCAAAAAGTACTCATAGAACTGGGGATATATTACCGGGGATATATTATGTATCACATACTATTTAGAATCTTGCAAATTCTATATCAATATGTTATATATCAATACTCTTTCTTTCAAAGGGCCATTCACATGTTAACAGAAAAGTTTTTTTAGTTTAGTTATACTGGTCATTTTTCATGTTTATCATGTTATTCATAACCCTATTATAATCTTAGTATCATTAATTAGTATTAATAATATGCATCATATGGGAAAACAACATTTTCAACAATGCTATGTATTGTATATGTCATATTACCATGTATTACCATGTTTTGTATACATCATAATTTTCCTTTCTCTGTCCTATTTTTTATTATTTTTCATACATACAACAGCTTTGTAACAATGCAGCATTGTGAAAAGAGCCATAAATAAATAAACTGAATTTAATTTAATTAGGACAATGTGGTGGTTGGTGTGGTTAACAGCAAATGCATTAATGATACATTAAGCATCCACATCCTTGACATGTTGTTGTTTTTGGCACCCCACTGTTGCTTCTCAGATATGACTTTAAGCATTGGAGACAGAAGAAAGATCTCTCACATGAAGGATGTCACAGGAAGTGTCAGGGAAATCGAGAGAATGATGCCAAGTCTATGAACGCATCTTTATATAGTTCCATAAGAAAAGGAAAGGAATTGTGTCCATGTTCTCAGCCTCAAGCGGAGGTAAGCTTATATTCTATTTTTCAGTAGAAGCGAGAACAAAATAACAATAACAAGGTCACTTACATTAATACCGTTCCATTTTTTAAAATGCTATAATGTTTAAAAGTTAAGAAAAGTTGGACAATTCACTTCACGTCACATCATTATGTTATAATACGCAGATATCTGATATAGTCAGATATTTGTATTTTATTTCATTTGTTGTTTTCATTTATTAGGTCACAGCCTGTTATATAATTGTTAATAAAATGTTTAGGGGTACCATAGGGGTGCTTTATTCAGTATACTTAAGCACCTGCTAACTCCTCCCTAGCCCCGCCCATGACAGATGGCATAATAAGAGATGAGGAAGAAGAGAGGAAACTGATTTAGGTGAACAAAAGACATAACACGTCTACAACAGAAGATATGATGTGTTATCTAACATGGTATGTTTTATATTTTAAAATATTTTAGAAATATGCTATGTCATTTTCACCTTCAAATTCCCATTCTTTTTCCAGGGCTTCAGCTTTGACCTGAAAGAAGTTGAGGAGCTCAGTGGCATTGGACATCCAGAACATAAGAGGTCTAAGGTCAGAAGAGAGCTTTTGCACACTTGGTGGAGGAAGTTCAACCTCAGCCTCCGCTGAGCTGAGAAAACATGAAACACTATTAAACCTCAGCATGAAGCACACATGCACAAAACTCTATACATGAAATGTCCATATATGTGTATGCTCATGATACATATCTCCAAATACTTTTTGGGGCCAATAATTAAATGATTTATTTCACTTTTTGGATTTTAAATATGCATACAATTCTTGTCACCAAGTTTGTGGCTAATATCTAGGATTTTAAGGATTTCTAGGATTCTGCTGGAGTCCTTTTCAAACTCCCAGAGGCAAAAAATTGCTAATTATTTTAACATAGTTAAAAGGTAATATATAGGTAATATATATTGTAGACATGCATGCATAGAGTTTTAATGGTAAAGGATTGAGCTGAATGGTCTGTGGCTCAGTTGCTCAGTGCTGGAAGGAATTTGGTGTTTACAGCCTATAACTGTCACTTAGCAACACATATTCAACAGTGTATACAGATAAAGAATAGCATAGAGAGGTAGTGCAGGCTCTTACTTTTGTGTTGGATGTTTTTCACCAAACTCTTTAATTTTGTCCTAGGAGATGAATAATGGAACAGACAGAGAGAGAGGGAGAGAGAGAAAGTAAGAGAGAGGGAGAGAGATTAAAGCAGACTCGGATGAATGCTTGGGCGGGAGTGTTTGGCTGATGTGTCCGGACAATGACAGCACATTTTCCAAACGGGTGGAAATGACATCAGTCAACCTCTGTTTACAAACTACGGCGAAATTCCAGTGAAAGCCCATCTGTGTCTGCAGCTGCGGCTCCTCAGCCACAACTTCACAGCACAGAGAGAGAGAGATTCCATCTTAAGGCACTCTCGCACAACCCTAACATCTAATGTACAAACACTCGCTGCAGATTAACTCTATTACATTAAGTGTTTGTGGTGTTTTAGGTCTTAGTCCAGATTTAGCTGTGCCATAGTTTGACATAACCAACCAACAGGAGCCAAGGGAGGCATAAAAGGTTTCAAACAAAGTCACAGGTTCAAAGCCATGTCATGTTCAATTTTGCATTTACCCTGCAATGGCTGTAACAGCACTGTTATATAACAACCCAACCCAATGCTTCACTTGACTCCTTATAAAGATTGTGGTTTTACGCTTTATGATATCATGATGTTTCATGTCATCTAGACATTTGGGTACTCACCCAAACAATCCCTTTGATCTGATTGGCTGTCTTTAATAGCAGTTGTGGTATTAATTCAGGTTCCAGATGTTTTGAGGCATAGTCAATCATAAGCGACAGAAGATAGGCAGGTGCTAAGGGCCCACCCCCTGAATCTGGGGTGGAGTTCTTTGAGATAATTTCCTGAAATTGAAGAAGAAGAACTAAGTAACTAATTGACATAAATAAGCACGTCGAATCCATGGCAGAATGTACCTACTGCAGTGTTTGTTTACAAAACAGCTTAGCAGTGATAATATTTTTCCTAAATTGTGTTCCATTGCAGCATTCACTAAATATGTGCTACATGCAAGTCGTATTGTAAACATTTAGATAGAAATTTTGGCATCTGTGGTTAAACTTTGGTTGTGCTCTGATTTTTAAATTGCTGCAGCCTACTGTTTGGCTGTTGCAGTATATCATTATGATAAAATTCCCTCTGTCAGAACTCTGTATTTACATGCACTAGTATTTGTTTATGAGAGATATATATCAGAAGGGATATTTGATTATATCAGTGTTTACCTGCAGCAGGGCATCCGCGTGTTTGGCCTGGAATTTCATCAGTGACTCTGTGGACCCCAGATACAGCCTGAGCATTTCCTGTCTATCTGTCATGTTGCCAGGGCTGTAGGAAAGTGACATGTCACCTTGCCATGGTGGGGGTAAGGACAGGGGCGGGGCGGGGGTCACTCGGGGGTCACGATAAAGGAAAAGAAAGTGGCTACCAAGACCCAGCAAGTCGCCTGGCTTCAGGACTGCTTCCCTGTAAAGTGGAGCCCCATTAAGAGTGACAGGTCCTCCTCTGAATGGACGCACCAAGGCTGAAAAAGAATAAGGAATCGGAAGTATAAATACAGTGATGTTTCCTTTAATATAAAAAACATGAATGTTTGAGTTCCAGTCTTTTGATTGCTGACTTTGGTGCCCAAGCAAATCTGAGTACAGTTGGAAATTTGTTGCAATCTCCTCTGAAACTCATCTAAGATTTTGAGGTTCTGTTTTTTGGGAGAAACAACAGAGAAACAGGACACTTGATTTGCTTTTCATTTCATTTCATTGCCATCTGTGATAAACAATTAAAAGATATTAAAGAGCTCTCCTTTGTTTATTTTTCCCTGAGAAACAAACTAAGAAACGTTCTAACACGTTTGAAATCCTTGCTACTACATTGTAGAATGTTCTACGTGTAATGCTCTTGAATTGCCATTCAACATCTGTTTTGTGTGGCATTTTTGTTGTTTATCTTTCTTTTTGTGGTCTTGGTGTCAGGGTACCTTGACCGCGAGGTTGGTCAGGGACAGCTGTGTCTCTCCTGATCAGGAGGTGTCGAACAAGCAGGTCAGGAGCTGAGAGGAAAGTGTCCACTTTTAGAGGCCTCTTCCCCTTCCTCTCCCTCTCCCTGTCCATCTCACGCTCCCGGAATGTTGGCTTCCTCCCAAAAACATGTGTGTGACCCGCCATTATGTACAGCACAAAGTCCTGAATAAATAATAAAGAAACACAAGCAAGACAGAGTCATGCGGAGAAAGAATGAGAGGGTGATAGAGAGACTTTAAACTAAAGAGAAAAATGGGGAAGAGAGAGTGGAAAAAGCTGTTGTCATCTTCATTGTGGTCTTTTACAACAATCTGTGCAATCTCCTATCTTAAGTTGCAGAAATACAGAGGCGATAAGAAATGAAGAGTGTTACAGTTTTCAACAAAGCATGCTTGTGTGAGGTCATTGTGCAGAGATGAAGATGTAGACACAGCATGTTTGTGTTGGTATTGTCCGGCCCTCGTGTGTATATAGAGCTTCTGTATAGCTGTTTTGTGCTGTTTGTTCAATAGCTATTCCATTCAAAGGTATGAAAGCGGCGATGGTATGTTGTGATTAGAGGAATACAGGTATGGTGTCATGAGGTAGCTGTAAGATAAGTGAGATGATGCATGTCTAGCCTTGCTCTGGTCATAGCCCTGTAGTAACAGGAAGTAAGGGCGATCTGTCGGTGGAAGGATCAGACTCTGCGACATCACTTCCAGGTCACAGGTTTCTTTCTCTTCCTCTGCTGTCCGGGTGCGTCTGTCTGCCTCGTTTACACCTTTTGACCTGGTGGTCTTAAAAATCAGGACAATTTTAAGGTTATTTGATGGCTACTGATGGCTATTCTCTCATGGATATATTCATATCTATGGCATATTTGGATTGCATGCATTTAGCATGGCAAAAACAAATGAATATGTTTTTTATTGTATATTTAATCTCTGTTAGGGATATATGACATAAGCAATGATAAGTTATCACTTCCTTCATTTTACCTCTCCTGTTTCAGTTCCTATCATGCTCACTATGTTTTTCCTATCTTGTCCATTATTTGAGACATTGCCAGTTCGCCGAGGGTCATTGCCAGTGTTGTTGCCTTGGCGACGTCTTAAACTCAGGTTCATATCACTGATGCTCCTCCTAAGTTCAGTGTTCCGTCCTCGATGACCTCGTTCTTCCTCTGGACCGCCCCCAGATGCAATGCGGCTCCGCCTCCAACGTACTCCTATTGCCATAACAGTGAATTCCCAGTAATTATTTACCACTTCTGTTAAACAGTACTTGTAATACAATTTCACATTAACCATGAGACTAGCTGTTTCAGCCATCAATGCATTACTGGTTGTTTTGCTGGTAGACTCTCCTGTAGTTCAATATTCTAAATGTTCTGCCAGACATTCGAACCTTGATAGTTCTCTCCATCTCTTTCCCTTTCTTTCTCCTTTTCTTTTTCCTCCCTCTCATATTCTTCAAGACGCTGGATCTCGAATCGTCGCTCAAAACCGTCCTTGGGTCTCCACATATCCACTAGCTGCAAGGGGCATTCCCAGGATGCCACACTCCTTCGGCACTCTGTTTGCCATTTAATGGCTCCATCTGACTGCTGAATGGGCTTTCCAATGACATCACATAACAGGAAGTCCTCAGGGGAATATTTCTGGAGGGCTGAGAAGGTGAACAGGAAGTTGATACATTCAGAAAAGAATGATACAATGAGAAGGTAATGTCTAATTTTCTACATCAAATCTGTGATATTTTCACTACTTGCAGACTTGACCATGAAAGGATACCATTTTAAGCTTTTATGTTTATATTTAAATCTAAAGAATAATCCAGTATATTTAAATCTCTTGCAATCTCTTGCATCAGATGCATCATTTTATATGACATATATGGCATTTTTACAAACCTACATATTAATGACCATAGTACACAACCAATTAAATGCATGGTCCACCACTACAGGGGACATACCTGTGTCTTCACACTCGTTCTCTCTTTCTCTCTCAGTGTAGCGGGTGATAACCTGCTGAATGAGCTGGCGAGCAGTGGAATGCATATTTGCCAGTAAGCTCCGATAGTTTGCCCCACTGGACAGGGCATCGCCGTAGATCTTGACCAGGCCAGGGGCACTGGAAGATGCAGGAGGCAGGTAGTGATGTGATGAGGGTGTGGCAGAATGCGCCCATACTTCCCTCTCATGTTCTCCAATACCACGGTCTCTGTCGCTATTGGACCGACCTCTTAGGAAGAGGTGGGACAGCCGCTTGGCACGGGACTGCTGATTGGCTGGACGAGGTCGAAGAAAGGCTGGAGATGGGGATGGAGAGGGCGGGGCAAGAGAAGGATTGGAGTGAGAGAGGGAAGAAGGAGGGGCTGAAGATGGCGCCTCATGCACGGAGGCGGCATCGGAACTAGTTGTAGATCTAATGAAAAGAAGAAAGTGGTAAGAAACAAATTATAAACTTTACATGATATTAATCAGAATCACATACTCTTATAATGTTCAGTTGTTCTATATTAAATAAGAACAGTATCATAATGTCCATGCTATAGTCACTATAGTCACTTACGCACTCCATAAGGAGAAGCTATCACTGTAGAGACAGAAGATATCCGAAGTGCTAGTAATAGAGACAGATTCACATGTAATCAGCAAAAGAAATTCAGAATACTAACTTGACTGATACTGCACTGGGCCAGCGGGCACCCAGCTTAGCAAAGTGTTTTCGTGGAGAATTTATCCACAAGCCCACTGGGAAATGGAGCTTCCTAAATCGGGGACTACCAGACTCCTCCATCTGAGAAGGAAATAGAGAGAGTGGTGAATATTGAATGAGACAGGTAGGAATGTGGAGACTGGAAAGATGAAATGACAAAAATATATTGTCAAAGGAAAATCAAAAAAATATCCTACAAAAACAGATGGAGGAAGATCGTCACAGAGAACCACCAGTAGAATAGTGACATAAGGTAACAATATTAGTCATCTTTGAAGAAAGATTTCTTCTCCGGGTTTGTGTCATTGAGATTTTATCATTTAAAAAATCGGTTTTCAGCAGTTGAGTGAATGAGACTCTATGACATCAGCAAAACAATGGCAGGAAAAGCTAACGTACTGTTGAATAGTCAAGACACGCATTGTCATACATTCTTACAAATCTGTCACACAAATCTCTAAATTTGTATCTAATTGTCTGCGAGTAAGAAACTATTAACGCTGCTAGTGGACAATGCCACAGAGCTGACATGGCAGTAAATAGCTATTGTCTCACAGAAACAGATTTACTACATCCTAATGAATAACAGAGGTTTGGCCCTGTTGCTCCTGAGCTAAGCAAACTTGTGGAAGTCAAGTAAGAGTCAAATGGCTTCGCCAAGAGGCCATGACGAGGATATCAGCCAAAAAGAACTATCGCTGCTCAAGTTCAGCCATACAGCCAAACCACATTCTATGAATATCTTTTTTGTACTTTGATTGAAGGCGCTGAACTTCAGTTATATATAATAACATACAGTTTTTGTCCTCCACCCTGACTGTGGGCTTCACCTCCATGTATCTTCACAGGCAAATGGGGAAAACCCCTAAACAGACCCCCTAAGGATCTTCTGCCCTCTGTCATTCCTCAAAAGTAAAGAGTTCACTCAAGGCTAATTTGAACTTATTTTTATTTATTACAGTGGCTCTTTGACCATAATTGATTTCCTTCCATTCTATAAAGTAAATGGTGGATGCAGAACAAACAAGACACAAAATTTACAACATTCAATTGGGAAAGGTTCTCAGTATATGCTGACTACAGCTCAAAAGATCCAAATCTGTCATTTTTAATTTGGTAAAATGGCATTTCTTACCACCAGATGATTTGAATGTGACTTACCCACTGTGATTGGCTTCCTCTTATCCTGGGATAAATCTTCTCAATTGTGTTGTTGTTTATAAAATGTATTATAACATTAAAAAAGCATCAATGAACGTCCACTATATGTCTCCTTATTCCAGAGCGATCGGGCTTAAATAGTCCATTTTCTGAGCAAAGCTTTACGTTGCTTGACCAGAATTTTTCTTTTCTCTACTTTTTGCACGTCTTTCTCATTTTTCTTTTAAAATTTTCTTTGTTCCCCAGGAGGATCATCTAGCACGTATTCCTGATTTCCATTTCTCTTCTTTTTCTTTCTCACTTTTTCTGTGTCTATAGATAGAGAAGCAGGGCCCATTGTTCTAAATGACAGAATTTCCTTCCTCCTCAATGGACAACACCTATATCCTGAGAGAGAGAGGTTATGAAGTATACACAGTCATGTTAATGTATGTTCAAAGAGTAAGACCCAAAGAAATGGAATAAGGACTTTTCAGAAAGGCTTGATGTTCCAAATTAGAATCTAGATTTGAGTCATTTATACAGACTCAAAGGAGAAATGAAGATGAAGGCCTTTATGTATGAATACTTTGTTTGTTGAGTATTACAGGGAACATAGCTTAAAACTGTGTTTATGTTTGTAACTGAAAGCATAAGGGATAGACATAAGGAATAGACACACAATAATAATTAACACTTAAAATCAGCATGTTTTATCCTTAGTATACTTTTGCGCTTGCAAAAAAGAGGAAGCAGGAAAGCTGGGACAGGATGTCAAAGTCAAAAAGGCACCTGTGATCTTTGACCTTGTCAACAACAGAATCATGGTGTCAGGAAAGAAGTATATGTATATCTGTGTATGTAAATATGTATGTCTATTGAGCATGTGTTGTTGTGTTTGATTGTATTTTATGGTTTATATTGTTTTTTGTTAGTTTTTTCCCCTCTTTTATCTTTGTTTTAGTCTACCTTGCCCCTTTCTTTAATTTTCCCCTTCATTACCTATATTAATTATTGTAAATGTTAACAATCATTCCAATAAAGCTTTGTCGTCTCACTCTAAAAGACAAAAAAAGAAAATGAAGCACTGATAAAATGTTTAGGATATCTTTTATGTTTACTCTAATGCAACAGTTACTAAATAGCAATGTTCGAGTTACAACCAAAGGTTCATTTAAACCTGTTAGCTAGTGATTTAGCAAAAAGGCTACTTAAACCAGTTTAATCAAGTTTATGTTAGTATTGTGGATATTGCAACCATTTTAAACCTAAAATACAATAACTTGTTTAGTTCATATTTGTTTAATTACATCTACTGAACCTAAATAATTTGTTAACGCATCAGTCTCTTTTAAATAAATTACAAGGCTTTCATTTCCTGTTTGCAAATAGAAATGTGCTGAATCTAGTTGGTTTCTATCATGAAGAAAACAAACCACATTCAGAATCATACTGCAAATTTTCAAACCGTTCTGTTTAATGCATGCACACACACATAAACACACACTTACTTGGCTAAATGTGGACATACCATAGACTGCTATTGTTTTTTACATACAGCTAATTATAATTTCAGTAGACTAACCCACAGCCTAGCCCTAACAGAAAACATATGACATATTTAAAATTTAGGATAAAATATACATTTACTTAAGGTATATAATGTTTTTACAAATAAGCTCATTTTAAATCTCCAAAAACTAAAAAATAATTGCTAACTTCTGGGGACATATGTGCCCCCAAAGAATTATTAAGTAGGCAAAACCACACAAACAAACACCATGTTAGACCAAAACTGAGCCAGAAGCTTTGAGTGCAGTTAGACTGTCAAACAGGAAACAGACTGTGAATGCTCCTGTGCATCATTCATACTTATTCCTCCATGTTTTTTTAGCGTGTTAGTGAAAGCACATCCTGGCTCTTGCTCAGAGGTAACGTGCATGGAATGAATAAGTTGTGTGTACAGTCATGTATGCTTTGGTAAACTACTGAAAGTTCAGCTTTATTACTGTACATCTCTCAAACTTAAGCTTAAACTGTTATGTCTAAGTGAGGAGGGACATGATGGTTTGGTAGCCAGCAGTGCCCTGCAAAGGCAGAGGGCAGTCATTACACTGTCTTTTAAGTATTGCCTCCTTTGCGCTAAGTTCTGTGCAAAAACTTCCATTAGGCGACTATAAGAATAGTTCACAGCATTTTTTTGCTGTAATGATTAAAACTGTAGTAAGGATATTAATAATCAATGTCAAAACAATAACAGCAACCTACTGCACAAATGCATAAATGGTAGTAGGGGGAGGAGCCTACTGAAAACTACATTTAGAAATCTCTGGTCAGTAGCTTTATAGAATGATATAGCAAGTCACTCTAGATATGTCACACAATAAATACATAAAAGTTGTAAACCCACTTTAGACAATGGATACATTGCAAAAAGATTAATGCAAATAGTGGAATGGTTGTGAACTTACCATGGTACATGTGAGGTATGGATGGATGTTTTCTGTTGATGTAGGCCTTCCTTTGCTCTTGATTGCCAGAACACTGAGTGGACCATTAAACATGAAGTCAAACACATTATTTCTTATCATACTCCCTATTTTACTATATTAGCTTGTTATTAGTTTAATACTTCATTACCAGAAGGTAGACCTCTGGTAGACCTTTGTAGCTACAAGCTGCAGCAAAACATAATACAAATGCTAAGTGCAGGCTTCAAAAATCAGGGTAAAGCAAGGAAACACTTAAAGCTTCCCACAATTTCACATATATGGAATTGTTGAAAATATTCAAATAATTGTATAGAATTATAAAAATATTGCTACAAAAATAAACGTGTTTTAAGTACATTTAGCATATGCAGTATGAGTGCACTAATGAGTGGATGTATTAATGTAAACACATTATGAATATCCAGAGGAAGCTGTCGCTAAGAATAATGTCTTCCTTAGTGATATTTGCATATTATAGAGAACACACAATGCTCAAGAAGGGCGCACACATGACATACTTACCAAATTACAAACATTTAATAGTGTAGTGAACCAGTGTCCTATGCATCTAACGTATTGTTTTTTAAGAATTACAAATGCATCCAAGGGGTACATTAGGATAAACACAAACAAACAAACAAATAAATTAAAAAGACAATCTATGCCCCTCCTTCGCTCATTCTGTTGCTCAGCCCACGTGGTTTCACTTCCCATAATCCAGTGCGCCTGGAAGTCTTTCGAGAGGACGTTACATTAAGGACACGGTTAAAGGTATATTTGTTTAGCTTACTTTGTGATGAATTTGCCTAGTGTAAAGTTTTTTTGAAACCTTTGTTGTTTGCTCTAATGTAATAGTTACTGAATAGCGATGTTCATGTTGCTACTAATGGTTCATTTAAACTTGTTAGCATGTGAGCTAGCAAACAAGCTATGTAAGCCGGTTATATCAAGGTTATGTTAGTATTATGGATATGGCAACCGTTTTAACCCTAAAATAAACTTGTTTATCACTTTTGAAGCCCAGGTCACTAAAACGTACAATTGGAGGTTGGAAGTTTAAAGAGTTTGAAGGATAGCGGTTTAACAGCATTGAGGGCCTCTCAGGTTCTTACTGGCATTAAACCAGTCTATTACTAAGACTGTTAAAGTCACTTACAATGACTTATTATTTCGCCTAAACTGATCTGTTTTATTATTTGATCCTGTGAAGGCAATTGAGGCAGCTAAAGGCTGTGTGTTGTGTTGCACTGCTCTGGTACTGTTGTTGATGTGTGATTGTTTACGATATGACGTGTAGGCTCATTATATTTAACTGAAGATGGCTGATGTTATTGAGGAGAAGATCAAGAACTACAGAACGGCTCCATTCGATGCCCGTTTTCCAAATACCAACCAGACACGAAACTGTTTTCAAAATTACCTTGGTAAGTCCAATAAAAATATGACATTTAAAAACATAATTATGCATTTTAATTATATAGAGGGTGTTTGGGCTGGACTGGACAAAATCAGTAGAATCACCAACATGAATGCCAGACTGCCAATTGTTTTTTTTTCTGCAATGTATTTCTCTCAAAATTGTTAGTAGTGTATTGAGATATTACCCAATTTTTCAAGGAATAGTAGTAGAGCAGGGTTGTTTTTTTTAGTGAATGTACAGTGCTCAGTTATAACAAATCCTTATAAGATAAGAGTGCCTCAGCTTTGTTGTTGGGTGACCAAAAAGTTTTTTTTTTTTAATTTTAATTTTAGAACTCTCTCTCTCTCTCTCACTCATAGACTTTCACAGGTGTAATAAGGCTTTGTCAAGCAAAGGGCAGGAAACTACTCCTTGTGAATGGTATCAGAGAGTCTACAAGAGTCTGTGCCCACTGAGCTGGGTAAGACCATTCTAATGAGACCATGTATCTGTCTGATTCATTTAAAAATCAAATGATTGGTGATGAATTGTCTAGCCATGCTTGCTAACCTAAAGCATGTTACTCAGAATCAATCCTTTGCCAGATCAATGACTTTGATCATAATACATATCTTATAAACTTCAGGAGTGTAGATAAGCAGCTTTCCCCCTCACTTCCATTTTATACCACATAAAGCCAGACATTATGAAATATGACAACAAAGAAGTTTAAAAGTCTCACATGGAGTGTGTGCTGGTCTGTGTTTTCACCTTTCTTCAGGTGGAGAAGTGGGATGCGCAAATTACGGATGGAAGCTTCCCGGGAAAGATCTAAATGCTCGCTGTTGTCCACAACCCAAGGACTCTCAACCTTTCATAGAGTACCTCATATTAAATTATTGTGATGTTGTCTTAGTTACTGGTTTGCAGGCTAAAGGATAAAATGTCATTCATCCTTAGAATGGTTTTTGATCTTTTAAACTTAAGTAATTTGAGGTCATGATGTAACAGCATATTCTTTCACTATACATCTAACTGTTGCAATCTGCAAAAATAAAGACGCACAATTTCAACAAATACTGGTGTTGTGTTTTTCTACCACACAAGTGGTCTCTGTCGTACAGTGGTTGTTTCTTAATTAAACACTACTTATTGACTAGCTATCCTAAGATCAAGCAATCCCACATAGGCAAATAGATATACAGTACTATTGAACATTGTGCATTAGAAACGGCAGATGGCAGTAAAGTAACAACTTTCAACTGACGATTTACATCACAAATACTATTGCAGCAGAGCAATAACAGTCAAAATGACAGTTGCACAATGGAACCTAAAAATTCCTCCATTTCTTTATCTTCCTGCTGTCTGATGCAAAATGGCAGTGAAACTTCAGAGGTTATATGGTCTAGTCATTTATTTAATTGTCTTAAGAACACAGGAAGTGTAGTAATCAGAAGATAAACCCAGGTCACAGTGCAGTGTCAGATGTCATGTTTTAGAAACATGGCTTGTTATCCACAAGTATAAACCTGTATTGAGGCACTGCTAAATCAAATAAACGTATACCACTGCATGCATTCATAACAGTTAGTCAAACGCATACATTTAAGTTTGAACACTGAAGAAAACGACACAGTTTCATTTTATTTATATATTTGCTTGTTCAGAAAGTATGAGGTAGTTTGCAGATTTTTCTTGTAAGATGTGAAATGATGTCAAACTTACTTTTGTCTATGTGGTTTGGAGTTTAGCTGAAATTCTACAACAGAGAAATGATGAAATAGTGACAGACAGCTGATCTCAGTTCTCAAAATGTTTTCTTCATCTGAGTGCAAGTTCTTGTTGTCTGTCTTCAGACAAAGCAAGAACACAGAGACAACAGCAAACTGTGAGAAACCTACTATTGATGACATTTCAATAGTCCACTGATTCAATACTATAGTATAAAGGCCTCATAAAATATGAAGCATGGCCAAATTATGTTTTAAATCACTTTAATAATGTCAACAGATCTGTGTGATGGTTAGGTTTAAGTAAACTGTGTTCATGTGTGAACATTTGTCATCCATTTGATCACTGATCAGGTATATTTGGGCACTGAGTATTCCACTAACAAATTACACTTTAAGTCATTTTCATAATACCACCGACCAGCAAATGGAAATCACAATTAATTTCTAACTCAGTTTTTCTGTGGTAAAAAATGGTTATTAGTAAAAATGGTTATTAGTAATGCATCTAAACCTCAAACCTTTGTTTTAATCACTAGATCACACACTAATGTCAAGTGCCAGCAAACCCTGCAAATTTAAGGTCATAAACGGCCCAATTTTGGAAGAGAGGACTATTTGTTTACAAACAAAAAAGATGTCCGGCTCTCACAGAGACACTCACATGACTACAATAAGCGTTTCACTGTATCAGAGATCTTTGGCTGCGATAAATCCGGTGGGATGCTGCGTGAGAGGAACAAAGGCCCGATTCTTGCATCCTCTCTGTTCTTGAGCACCAAACACAGTCATTCAAAAGGAGCCTGTGTCTCAAAACCTCGTGAGGTGCCTACGGAGACAGCATCATTGGCCAGCGTGGCCGTATATGAAGCAACAAAATGCTATCTAGCTAGTCATCCCACTACGTTTTGATGCAATATCTAATTAAAGGATGTCAGCGAGTGAACTGAACTTCTTTTTTAACATATCTTGTGACTCAGATATTACTGAAACAGGGAAGCACGTCTGCATGACAGAAGAAACGACAACGTGCTGTTGCTCATGTCTCAATCTCTCATAAAACCACGAGAGTTGCAGGAGAGTTTTAGTACAAGTGTTCATCACACATCAGCACCTTCTCGACGAGAAACCAACTCTACACACAACTCTGAACGTAATACTTTTTAGTATTTCGACAAATATATGGTTTATGATTAACCAATAACTGTATTATTTTAATTGTTATCACTTAACACATATTTTACATATGTATTTTAAATGTGATAAGTGATGTTTAAAAATAGCTGTCACTATTAAAAACAAATAGCATACGGTACAGCATTGAAATGAACGTTTATGTGGACTGATAAAAAATTTTAATCTTAAAAAAAAACTTATCTTAGATCAAGCATGCATTGTTGCAAGAAGTTGCTATAAACGTTTAAGAAGTTAGTATAGTCATTAGAAAAAGATTTATTTAAATGACCATTAACCTTTACCTCTTGAATTTGACTTCCACGTTTACTTTGCAGTTTGCTTAGAAAAAACTGATGCTGAACTAACATCTCAACTCGACAGGCATCTGTTATACAGGAAATCAACTTTGTTGTCCTGATTCTTTATGAAGAATTAAGGAGTGTCAATCATTTCTCATGAGTGAATATACTTGTTTATGCTTGTTTTAGAGACATTTCCAAATTCGGATTCTGAACATTTTAGTTTACCTTGAACTGCACAACTTTCACTGCAAGAAGAGGAAGTTCAATAGACTGCTTCAGTCTCAACTGGCTTTTGCAACACAAAACAGGATGGAGAAGATGAAAGACGAAAGCAAGGTACTAGCTATATTTTTTCTTCTGTCAGTGGTCATTAAAAACAAAGTAATAATGACCAATAGCATGCTCCTTTATGATATAATCAAAGCTTTGTCATCACTTGACCATACCATGCTATTAAATCTATTAGAGGATGAAAATGACCAATAATCAAATAGTCAATCTACTTTTTAGTACAACAGTTGTGACTGTAGATTCTAGCATGTTTAAGCAACTGCAAAGTATAATTACAATCTAACCATTGTAAAGGAAAGCCACCCATGGCTTACATGGTTTACATGTGGTTACTATGGTGTTAATATAAGTACTACTGTTAAACTATGATAACTATAGTTCATTGGATTCATAGGATTCATAGGATTATCACAGGATTTGACTCAGTACTGAAATACACATGACTTGGAGTGGCTGTAGTGCATTTTTTACACCTTAAAACTACCTGGCGTGTTTTGCCATCAGTGATCAATATTCTTTGGTTATTGTGCATGCCAAATTCCCTTTGTTTCCCAGAGGAAACACAAGTTTTTAACTCTGCATCTGTAAGACAACAATCATAATGCAATAACTAGATTGAAATAACAGATGGGATAACAGAGAATGAATTAAGAAACTGAAATGTGCGGAAGAGACAAAAAAGGAGAAATGTCTGTTTGGAGCAGGGTTCATATTCGTGTCCAGACTTGAGCATAATATTAGCTGCCTCCTTACCAGTTCTTGTTTTAAAACGGACAGACAGTATTAAAAGTTCCAATCCAAGTCATTATAGTAATATCCAATGTATCTCAATAACAATTATAAAGTGTTACTATGAGTGTATAAATTTATTCAATTAGTGTGGCTCATTTACATTTGTTAGATTGGAGAAGCCATTTTGGGGGGTTGACTTTTACAATGTGCTGAAGGACAAATGCATTGATGGATCTTGATCAGCATACTTCTCATTTAGAAGCCCTTGTTCTTACGAACCCCACGTCATACATACACTGTAAACACACCCACTTCCTCCTCCTCCAGCAATTACTCTCTGTGTACGTGAGTATGTGTGGGTTTAAGCATGGTAGTTTTTTAACATAATGCCTGTCTGCACTTGCAGAGCCTTCTGTGATATTCACGTGAGGCTTTTGTACTGACATTTACCAAATATAGTATGTTAGAGAAAACCGTCATAAAATGGTGGTTTCCTGTGGCTGATCTAGTTCTAGTTATGGTGAAGTAACAGGCATGTTGCCAGTACATTTGATCTGACATCAGTCAGGTGAATTTTAACCCTTTAACCTCCTCAGATTAGTTCCCTCTGCAGCTGAAGAGAAAATGCTTATTTGTGAAAGTGGTGTATGCGTCAATGTATGGTAACCCATACTTGAAAAAGTGAACACACACACTGCAAGTCGTGAACACACACACCTGGGGAAGTGGGCAGCAATCACTGCAGCACCCAGGCAGCAACTGGGAGAAAGGTACTTTGTTTAAAGTTACCTATGTGTAAAAGTCAACAAACCAGGAATCCTAACCCCTAGAGTAGGCTGATGATTTTAGGTAAAGGAACAAACGTTATAATCAGAGCTGCCAGACAGTTTTACTAGTTCATGTAAAACAAAAAAATACACTGGAAAATACAGAATTGTGAAATATTTTATAATTATGAAACACAACACACTGCAGAACTATTTCACAATGGAACAAAGGAAGAAATAGGACTGTGTGTAATATACCTTGCATTTGGCAGACAGTTTTATTTAAAATGATTTACAGTGCATTCAAGCCATATGTTTTAATCGGTATGTGCCTTCTTGGAATCAAACCCATGATCATGTTGTTGCTAGCGCAATACTCTACCCGTTAAGCTACAGGAACACTGTAGCATGTGTGCACATTTTGAGAATTTGTTTATTAGTTTTACTTTTACCTTCACTCCTGTGATAATTATGCATGTCTCAGTATTGTTATGTATTTGTGTTGTTTCATTTATTTTTCAGGGAAAGCAGGTGACATGTTTCCTCATGTTCTGCGTGTCAACAGCTGTCATTGGCTCGCTGCAGTTCGGCTACAACACAGGAGTCATCAATGCACCCGATGAGGTAAATATTCACTGTAGAAAAACACGGATTGTTCATTCAATCATTTACAGTTCATTCAATAATTTACATCTGTCTGTCTCTTGCTCTCTCTGCTGATGATCAGAAAGTGAAGAACTTCTTCAGAAATGTGTCTCTGATTCGTACTGGAGAGCCCATGCATTCTTCCACTGTCACAACAGTGTGGAGTGTTGCTGTGTCTATCTTCAGTGTCGGGGGCATGATTGGCTCTCTCTGTGTTGGTGCTCTGGTTAACAAGCTTGGGAGGTGAGAGAATTACAATAACTGAAAAACAACAATGATGCTTTTAAACATTGTAGACAGTGCACCTAGTAGTGAATGCTGTTATACCAATTTCCTGCTAAATTAATTTCACCTCATTATAGGCGGAAGTCCATTCTGACGTCCAACATCCTGGCTGTAATTGGTGGAGGGCTTATGGGTTTATCCAACATGTGCACCTCCTATGAGATTATGATATTGGGTCGTCTGGTGATTGGTGTGTTCTGTGGTCTGTGTACTGGGCTGACACCCATGTATGTGGGTGAAATTGCTCCAACAGCATTGCGAGGAGCTTTTGGTACACTCCACCAGCTTGGTGTGGTCATTGGCATCTTGGTAGCACAGGTTAGTGTTTTCACAACTATGTTGGTTTCATGTGTTGTGAAGTTTTTAAAAATCTTTTCACCTAAATTATAGTTTAGAATCTTTTTTATTATTTAATTAGAAAAATGCAAAATTGAAGGCTTTGTCTATTTATAAAATAGTAGCAAGTGGTCTCAGTCTTTGGACCAAGTGTTATGTATTGTATGTGTTATGTATAATGCTTTGGCGCTTATTTTTTGACATGATGTATATATTATATTTAATATGTGTATTTACATTTGAATGTCATGTGTTATGTATGTGTTATGTTATATGGTAATGTTTTGATTATGCACTAAATAGGAATAGTTATTAATATGATGTGATATTTGTGAATTTTATGGCAGATCTTTGGTTTGGAGTCATTGCTGGGGTCTCAAGCTTTGTGGCCATTGCTGTTGGCTTTGACCACCCTGCCTGCAGTGCTACAGAGCATTATGGTAATTTTCTGTCCGGAAAGCCCTCGCTACCTGCTAATCAATCTGAACCAAGAGGAAGAGGCACGCAAAGGTGAGTCCTTACTGGCTGCTGAGGACTGAGAAATGATCTCTAGAAACATCTCATGATGATCTAACCAAGATCATCTCTCAAAATCAGGAGATGTAACACACAATTTAGCATTTCCAGAGCCACTACATTGTATTTCATCTTTCTTCTTCTCTCTCAGTGCTGATACGTCTCCGTGGGCATTCGGATGTGGAGGATGATATTCGTGAGATGAAAGAAGAAGCCATGAAGATGGCCATGGAAAAGAAAGTGTCCATTCCAGAGCTGTTCCGTAAACCCGCCTATCGTCAACCCATTATCATCGCTATAATCCTACAGCTATCCCAGCAGCTGTCCGGCATCAATGCTGTGAGTGTCACACTCACATTCTCACATTGCTTTAAATGTCTTTTATAACAAGAACTGATACATTTCCTAAAACTGATTTTAGTCTATCAGGATATAATATAATATATAATATAATAATGACTCTAATATATGATGGGGTTTCTGTATATTTCTAGGTGTTTTATTATTCAACAGAAATCTTTAGAAGTGCAGGTATCACTGGGCCTATCTTTGTCACTATTGGGGCAGGAGCAGTCAACACTGTCTTCACTGTGGTTTCTGTAAGTGTCTCAGCACTTGCTTACATACATTAAAAGAATAGTTTAACCAAAACATTTAAAATTTTGTCATCATTTAGAATCATACTTAGAATATTTGCATGAGTCATGTGGTTTGTCCTTTTTGGAGCTTAATAGTAACTGGTCATTATCCACTTTCACAGTAACATGAAGGTAAAGGTCGAGTAAATGATGACAGAATTTTCCTGTTTGTTTGTTAGTGTCATTCCTCACAGTCATTTGTTTGTTGTTTGTTGTTCAAATGTATGTGGTGGATAAATGCACCACATACATTTTTGTTAGCATTTATCATGCCATTTTATCTGTTTAAAATTGTCATGGGTTTGCATAGAATTGTTTCCAAATGCTTTGATTAACAGCTCTTCCTGGTGGAGAGAGCAGGCAGAAGAACCCTGCACATGATTGGACTGGCTGGAATGGCTGCTTGTGCTCTACTGATGACCATTTCTCTTAAACTAGTGGTGAGTTTAGTGGTGCCTTTGTCCTCCCAATCACTTTACACATGACAAATACTTCAGATTATATGTAATATAAAAATTACATTGGTCTGTATGATGAGCTACTCATCTTTAGCATTATTGGGCAGATTCATCTGGGGTTTATTGAAGCCTTCCAAACAGAAAACTTTTTCATTGATACTTTTCATTTTTAATGAAACTGTTTGTTTATTATTCTAAGAACACTGTGGGACCAGCAGTGGAAGCTGGACTGGTTCAGAACACCACTGCCATATCAACACCTGAAGGAGTAAGTGTTTGACCTTCTGACTAAAGCACCACATACATTTTTGTTAGCATTTATTTACTCAAATATGTCTCTTGTTCTGTGTTCTCACTCTAACTGTTATTATGATTCCTTATATGGTTAGCAGGGAACTTCGGCAGCCAGCATTTTGGCCATTGCAGCAGTGTTTGGATTTGTGGCTAGTTTTGAGATGGGACCTGGTCCTATTCCATGGTTCATAGTTGCAGAGTTATTTGCTCAGGGTCCACGACCGGCAGCCATTGCTGTGGCGGGATGCTCCAACTGGACTGCCAACTTTCTTGTCGGATTGCTGTTCCCACAACTTTTGGTAAGAACACAGAATTTACCTCTAGAAAACAAAGTAGAAAACAATATCAAACAGCAGCCACTCATATTATTATTATTACTACTATACATGTATGTGTGTTTCATCATGGGAAACAAAAATGACAAATGAAATATTTATTTCAGTTATTTCTCCTAGATAATGAGAAATGAACAGACTAGAGCTCTGCTTATCTCTACTGAATAGAGATTTTTGATCTTCTGCTTCTCAGATTTTTCAGTTGTAGAGTTTTTAATGATATATGATCGTCTTTGCAAAGATACTAGTCTGCAATCCAAAGTCGGACATGTCAATATAAACTCTTTAAAATTGTTTTATTAAATTCTTCCAAGATTAAATCATGTTTTCGCTATTCTCATATACTGAAAAATATAACTGTGAACTACATTTAGTCACCTGATTTATCTAAATGCAACACCTGACCAGTAAAATTTTTCTCTGCTTCCATTCCAGAAACTGTGTGGTCCTTATGTGTTCATCATATTTCTCATTCTCCTCATCTTCTTCTTCATCTTCACTTACTTTCGGGTTCCTGAGACCAAGGGACGGACCTTTGAAGACATCGCCAGTGGATTTGTCGGTGCTGCAGGTTCTAATACTGCTAATTATTCCTCTCCAGAGGGCGTGTCCACTATGCCAGTATCCTCTACATCTGAGAAGTTCCAAATGACTGAGCTGAGTGGACGGGAGACAGTAAAAGATGGAACAAACCCATAGAACACCCCAAAGCCTATACACATAAATGAAAGACTAAATGGTCAAACCTGACCTACAGCAGTGTATAATAGAGAACAGAGGCAGCTAATTAATGGGCAGTATTACAGAGGAATTAGCTCATAGCAGGGACATTGTGTATACTTCATGGCATTTATAATTTATCAGGTAGATTACCTGTTCCTCAAATTTTGTGGAGATGCAGTTACATTTTTAGAAATACAAAAATAATTGCAAATATGTAAGAAATATTTGCAAATGCACATTTGATCTCATTATTGCATCCTTAGATTTGATAGTGTGACAGACAATGGATTTTATAAAGAACAAACAGAAAATTGTAATTAAATTTTACACTTAAGCGTTATAGAACATTAATATGCACATATTGCATTTGGACAGAGGAAAAATTTTAAATGTATTTTTTAAATGTGTGAAAGTGACGGAAAAACAGAGAAAACCTAAAGAAGTTTAGAATATGGGCCATATATTGAAAGACAAAAAGCTCAGGAGCTTCTGAACAAACTGATGTTGAAGTCTGTATTCCAGTGTTATTTTGCCTGCAGAAACGTGCTCAGGTGTTGTTGTCAGACCAGTCTATGTAATTAACTGAGTCCTGCTGAAGGTATAAGGTATCTGTTTATCCAGTGTTATTCATCACTGAAGTATTTCTCATGACATGTTATCACTCAACATCACTGCATGAACACTATTGATGCAGGATCACATGCAAGTCAGTTATAACAGCCCAGTATTATTTATGTCTGTCTTAAATTGTGGGTATATTGGGGGTAGTTTAAAACATCAGTGGGTTATTTTGCTATATTATTATTATATTTTAACCATCCGATATTTGTAGTCTGATGGTTAAGATCTGGAGTTTCACCATGTTCATGCTAACGGTTATTTCTTGTTTATTTGTATTTAACATGTATATTTATGTGTATTTTTATATTTATCACTTTTATAATTTTGTTACTCATTTTAAGTTTTTGCAGCTTTTTACTTTTGCTTTAAACACAATGTCCTAAAAATGTGTGTGTAATGACGTCAAGGGAACTTCATATTTATTTTTGTGAAAATGATAAAAAACATCTTGTTGCACATACTTGTCACAAATGTTTGTGGCAGTCACAGGAACTATCCACATATTCTTCCTGATATAACTGTGACTTCAGTGTCTCATAGCAGGACTTGTTATGACAAGTGTTTCTAAAATTTATGTTTCAAATTTATGTTTATCTCAGTTGGTAGAGCATTGCGCTACCAGCGCCAGTGGTGGTGGGTTCGATTCCCAAGTAACACCTATACTGATAATTGCACATGTATGACGTAGTTGTGTTTTGAGTCTGCACTTTAATTTGTTTTTAACTAGAGATGATTAAAAACTTGAATGTAATGTTTGACAAAGTAGTTTCATTCTCACTGGTGTAATGTTGCACAATGCCTGTGTATATAATATCATCATATGATTAGTTTTGTACTGTTACACTAAATCTAATTATTATTTACAGAGCTGTGTATTCGGAACCGTGTTCTTTTGATATCAGCTGTTCATCACTTTGTGTCCAGAAGATGGCATTGTTGTCAAAGTGATAACTTACACAATAGCCCCATGTGTTTAGGAGAAAGGCAGCTTCCACATGCTGTCCGTCTTGGATAACCATTGTATGTTTGTGTGTGGTTGAGAGAGAGAGAAAGAGAGAGATGGACATGGAAAATGAGAGGTGACCAAGGCCAAGAGAAAAACATTCAAAGTATGTTTATAAAAAGCAAACTACTGCTGAAAGGAAAAAAAGAAAAGAAAAGAAAAAACAAAGAAGCAGGTTTCCAAGCTTCTTTTACTGAGTGATGCATATTTCCAATCTGGCTTGTGTTGCCTTTTCAGAATGCCAAACCAGAGCAAATGTATCTGGAATATGACTTTAATTGTGAGAATGTCTGTCTCCTGCGTGTCTAGACACTTTTTCTACAAAGTAGCCAAACTCGTTTTATGCTTTCCATCACGTTGCCCCTTTTTAGTGGCTTAAGTGTACCAGTTCCTCCATCTCTCTCTCTCTCTCTCTCTCTCTCTCTCTCTCTCTCTCTCACTTTTTTCATTCTTTGCTCACTGACTTTCAGTCACAATCATCATCATAAATAAATACTCCTCCCTACCCCCCTCCTCTTTAATCTGAGATAAAAAAAACAGCAGACAGACTCCTCCTCCCTTCTCTCTCTTTTTTTCTCTCTGTCTCTCTCTCTTTCTCTCTCGTTCTGTCTCCTGTATTCTTCCTCTCTGCACTTCTCTTGTATGTTGCCCTGATGGATATGTGGAGGATCTTTCTATCTCTTTCTCTTGTGGTCCAGCACAGTTCAGCTGAAGAAGGTATGAAACTTCCCTCACTCCACCTCTCAGCCCCCTGTATGTATGTGTGTGTTTTCAGAGGGTTCTCTGCTAATTCATACTGTCCTGTGCTGTTTGGCAATGTGTTGCCATTTGAGTGTGTCAACATGCAGGTCTATTGCCGCTTGTATTTCCAGAGTCTTCAAATGAGTTTGCAGGTGTGTTTAGGATAGTTAAGCTATGATTTTCATAAACATCTGCACACATATGTGACAGCCAGTGAAAGTGTGTGTATTCGTATCAGAGGCAGAGGATCTGAACAGATCCTCATACTGTATAATGAGTGCATGTGTTTATGAGTTGTAACTGTGAATTCAGAAGCTCTCTGTGGATCCTGCCAAGCTGAGTTTATTCCTAACAAAAGGGGTTTGAATAGAGCCAGCGAAGGGGTGAATAATTTGTTGTGTAACCTTTGTCTCTGTCTGACCCAAGCGACCCCCCCACCCAACTCTTTGCTCCCCTTTTCTGATATTATAACTGTTATAATGGCCCTCCTCCCCAAGGGCCATTCAGCTCCACAACAATACAGACACCCCACTTACTTCACTGTACATCTCTGTATCCTTTCATCTCTGCTGTCTCTTTTTCTTGCTCTCTTATGGTTCATTTTTTTATTAGTTAAATGGTACTTTGAGTCAATGTGTTGTAGACATCAAACATGAGCAGTTTAAATAGACTGATTGATGAAGTTGGCATCTCATAGTGAGCTCTTATGAACAATCTGAGCAAGCTATGTGACTCATTGTGTGTGTGTGTGTGTGTGTGTGTGCTGGTGTTTGTGAGGTATTTGAATGCCAGAGTCTGTTGGTAACATGTTTTCTCCCAGAAGCTTGTATGTGCCAGTTATTTATTTATTTAACTCGATCTGAGTCTGTCATTGTGCTTTGATATTTCTGTTGTCATAAAAGCCTGTGTCTGTGCATATGAATGGAAAATAGCACGCTGTAAAAATGTTTTGTGAGGTATTCAGAAGAAAAGTGCCTCATGCAGCAAGATCTAAATTAACTGTGTTTATTCAGTTGAATCAACCTGACTACATTAGGTTACACAAACAAAAGTACATTTTTGGGTCAGATAAACAGCTCCTTAAAGTAACAGAAGAACATTTTTATTTGTGTATAGGATTATGTGGCACTCCCCGTGACCCTACACAGGATAAGTGTTATAGTGGATGGATCAATAGATTATATATGTGTGTTTGTTTCTTTTTTAATGTCCTGCAATGCCATAAATATTTTGTAATTATTATTTTTTGTCTAGAAGGCCTGTAAGGCTTGTAGAGTTTCTGGTTTTATAGACGACAACATGTCCAAGTGGTTTGTCTTTTTTTCCTCATATTGCACTTATATTAAAATAACCCTGCTCAACACCCATATAACACAGACCTCTCTAATCATTCCAGGCAAGTACAATAGTTCTGTCAAGCCCATAACGCTAAATGAATATGGCAAACACCTTTACCTGCTTTTCTATATCACATACCTTTCATTACATTTAAGTAATCCAACAGTCATTGCCTTAGGCCCATACTTCTAAACTATTGCAGAAAAAACATCTTTACCTGACCTCCCATAGCAAAGGTCTCTGTGAAGCTGTGTTAACATCACCTTTAATTAACACAAGAGCCATTCTCATAGTCTATGCCTGTCTATTCACATAGCGACCCTGGCTTCAAGATACCTGTATGGTGTCGTCTTAGACTTACCAATACCTAATATAATGTAGCATGTCCCCAGTTAACAATTTTAGGTTGGAAGAATGTTTCCCCATGGTTTACATCAAGTAACAAAAATGTTAAACATTTTTTGTTTTTTGAAAGTTTTAGGAACATTGAAAATGTCCAGTTTTTTAGACGTTGTAGTAATGTTATTGTTTGTTTATAAGAATGTTATTTAAACATTTTTTAAATGTTTCACTAACAACTTAAAAATAGCATTTTGATATGACGCTAAAAATAAAAAAAAATTCATAACTTTGAGAGAACTTTGAGAGAACTTTAAAAACTGTTGGCCAATGTTCAGCGAACGCTCCCTGTTGGCTTAACAAATCAAACGTTTTTAGTTGCTGATGCCCTGTTTACAGTCAGGTATGGTAAATGTAATAATAGGGAGGTTACAGGGATTCAACAATTAATATTTGGGTGATCATGTAATCTCAACATGGCAGCCCCCCTGAGGCGACCCTCTCTATGTAAAACCACTTTTATTTTTTATTTCTTATTTGTGTCTCATATGAGTCTCATATAACACATACTTTTTTTAAGTCCTATTTATTTCTTTGTGTAAAACTTTTGTAATGAGGGCAAAAATACAGAGAGCAAATTTTATTTATACGTATCCAATATCCTTATAAATGCCACTAATTGAGTGTCTGAAAGATTACATAGGATCATAGGATCAAATCTTTTGTTTCACTGACTGAGTGAAATTTTCCAGTTTTCCGTTGCTGGATTAAGCATTTGGAAGTGCTCACAACACACCTCAGCCCTAAGTCTGCTCACAGAGAGAGGGAAGGAGACAGTTTATCTGTGCCACAGTCTTTTAAGTCTGGCCTGTACACAACACCATAAGTCCAGAACCTGAGGTCCAGTTTTCCAAAAAAATACTTTTCTCTCCTTTAGTGGTAATTAGGCACCACTTGACTCTTTGCGGGTGTTGTGTGTTAAAGCATGTATGTGAGGAGAGAGGGCGAGTGTGAATGCACACAGCAGGGTGTTCTTTGCTGAAAGAAACAGAGTGGTTTAAAAGACCCACGTTCTGTTAAAAGCAGCTTTTACACCCACCCCCATGCAAAAAAGGGAAATGAGAGGAAGGTGTGGAGGATGGAGAGGTGCTATGAAAGAGGAGATAGAACATGGTTTGTGTCATGCCTCACACAGGGCCATGCTAAGGTCCCTCAGGCAGCACAGCCTGGGCCTCGCTGGAGATTTTTCATTGTCTGTATTATGTTCAGCTCTCCTCAGGTTGGATTTATGTGTGTGTATATATGTGATCTCCTCACAGGGTCTCCTGCTGAGTTTGAGTGCCTGGATGAGAGATCTGCACCCAGCCAAGCCCAAACTGTTGCCTCTGGCTAAACAGCATCACAGTGCTCTCCTCCACCTCCATCTTTAACTGCATCCCCCAACACTACTAAGCTAGTGTCTAGCTAGTTAGCTAGACTCACACTCTCACCCATGAAAAAAATTCTTATTCTGTTTTGTCTTGTTTGAAAGTAAAAATATATAGACACTCCTAGAACAAGATTCATTTACCCTAGAATCAGACTTGTGTAAGAAGTTTTCAATTTGAATTTCTTACTCAGATGGCAAAAAGTTTTGTTTTTATTGTTTAAGCATAAACCTGGTTATATTTTGTTACATTTATTCTAAAAACTAGATGCAAAAGTTTCAGATCTGTATATCTGAAAAGAAGTCTATAATTGTTTTTATTAGAGAAATTAAATTCTTTTATCTGGAAAGCAAATTTGCTAAAGATATTTTTCTTAAAAACAATGAAACACTACGGGTAACATAATGACTTTTGCTGTGCATACACAGAGATACTAACAAGACAGTATATGAAAACTGCGTTTTTCAAGAAGGCGGTCCAGACAAACAAATGGTTCTGTTTAAACTATTTCAAATTAAAGTATTCAAATAATTTAAATAATATGCAATGTATAAAGGCAGAAAGTGCATTTTTCCTGACCCATAAAAATCTCTTTCTCAGGTTGATTCAACCATAAATAATTTATTTAGTATTATTTGGTCATTTAATTTAGATGTTACCACATGAAGTACATTTTTTAGATTACCAGACAAAACATTTTTACAGTGTAGTGCTGGCAGGAAACTTTTGCCCAATGGCAGTAGCATACTGGATGCACAGCGTTCATGTAAAAAGCCTTTTGTATTTTAGAAAGAAGACTGGAGACAACTGCCCACTAATAGCAAAGATGGCAGGACATACTGAGCTGTTTGTTACTGTATGGTCCACGATTTGCCTTTCATTGCTGCAAGGAATGATTTTTAGGACAGAGCAAGGAATGCTTGTTGTGCAACTCAGTTTGACTAATTTTGTTAAATAAAGGCAAGATTACAAATATGAGAGCAAAAAGAGACAACCTGTGTGTTACCAGGTCAAGCCACTGATGAAATCTAGCAGAAAAATACAACATGTCCCTAGGGCCAAATCAGAGCTGTCCAGGTCCAGAGCTGCAGGCTACAGGAGCAAAAGGGTGCTGCTAGTGCTCTGGTGAGTCATAAGCAGTGTTTTGTGGAGAGAGAAAGACCATAGAAACGCCTCAATTCAAGCTAAACCCAAAATGAGGCATTCTGATAACATTCGCTGACGTGCGTGAGTTTAAATCTGGAATTGTGCTAATCCCTGTCTCTCTTTTTCCATCGTTCGCTGTGGTTTGGTGGTAATGAGGCAGTGACTGTGCGCGTGTGTGTGTCCTGGGGTGACTATCTGTATATAGAGACATCTGGAGCGTATTAACATGAATCTGCCAAAGTTACACACACAAAAACACACTGTACCCAAAAGAAAACTTTTTATGTAATGATACACATTAACACTGCCACAACAGCAGCTTTTATGGCTGCGCTGAACTTTTTTTTGGCACAGTTTCGCAATATTGAAAGATTCAATACACATGTTTGTATTCATATAGGCTAGGGCATGTGTTTTGGGGCTGACGCAGATAATCAATAATAATCAATAATGACAAAAATCAATAATGAGGGCCTCAGCTGTTAAAAAATATAGAATGCAAATTGCCCAAAGCATGAGTGAATTAACCCATGTATTAAGCATGCGTGGTAAGCTTGTGGCCAGGCAAGTGTAATTTTTGACAACATTTAGTTTTAGGGAGAACAGTAGTTAGACAAAACAGAAAGCAAGTGAATAAACGTTGCTCATAGAATCGATGCATCTGTGTCAGTCAAACTGAGCATAACAGCAAAAGGGATCTAAATAATTTTCATCATTATAAAGTTTAGATTTAAAAGAACCATAACTGAAAACAAAATTCAATTAGACAATGGAAATAATATTTTTATATGAAGAGTAAATTACTAAAAACTAGCATAACATGTCTTCCTATATCATAACATATTGTATGATTTACTATATACTACATACTATATTCCAAGTATTACCGTTTTGATGGTCTAAATTTGTTTTTACATAACATTCTAAATTCTACAGAAAATAGTGTGACCGTGCTGTGCGCTCACATACCAGAGGTTATTCTGCAAACATTCTCACTTCAGTATACAGCAGGAGTAACATTGTAAAGTGTTGTTTCAAGCAGGACAGACTAATCAAGCGTGAACAGTGGCACAACGCGTTAACACATTTGAGAACTAAGAAAACCACATAAACAGACTTTCTCCCTATAAAGAACAGAAAGCATTAGTCTTTTATAACCAAACCCACACCCTAGAATGAGAGCAAGTGTGAACACTCAAGTGAACTCAGCTTAGAGAGATACACCACTGCTAATGCAGGGCACCCACACATGTTAATACCCACCACAAAAAAGAGTGATAATAAATGAAAATCCATTATTAATATGCCTGCTGAACACCACAATGCAAGAGACAATTGGAGACAAAGAGACTTTAAAACACAAATAGGGCAAGAAATCAATGCATGTTATCTCGTTACCCTCTCTCTTGTGTCCTGTCACCATTTCTAGCTTTTTTAGTGCTCCTGTGTCACAGCTTTTTAAACAAACATTTTCTATCCCCCTCCCTCTTTCTCTCTCTCTCACATCAATAATGTAACTAAATGTATCTATGTGTTTAAGCCCTGACAGGCCAAGCCCTGTCACTTTCCTGTTTAATAATAAACACAAAAAGAAGGGGACACAGGGAGAGTAAAGGGGACGGTGTGTGTGTGCAACACAAAAATGAGAATGATATATCAGTGGAGTGCATTACTCTTGCACTTACTTACTTGGTTTAGCCCACACAGCAGTTTTTGCCTCCATCAGTGTGCAAACAGTCCCATCTCTGCTGCTCCTGTCTGGATCACAATGGATCCACTGAGTGCAGCCCAGCACTTCATACATGTCCACGCTCAGGGTCACAGGCTACCTGAGAGTCTATTTATGAGTTTAGGTCATACACTTTTAATTACAGTGAAGGAATTCAGATGAGTGGGGGTGGAGAGTGCTGTTGTGCTGAATATCAGCATGGGTGTGATCAGTCGTGGTCTGGTGCTGCATGTAATCACAGCCATGCTTATATTGTTGCTTGTGATATTGCTTTTATCAGTTCTATAAACATAAAGTTAATAGAGAGTTATTTCAGACACAACATAAACAGATATTTTGTTTGTTTGTTCGTTTCACCAAAAAAAATAGTTTAAAACAAATAGTTAAATAACTTTTAACACAACTAGTTAAAAAACTAGTTAAAAAACAAATAGTCTAAACAACCGATTTTGCAATTTTTGACTGTTTTACTGAAAACTGAAAATCAACAAACAACAGAAAACATATTGATCTCTCACTTCCCTTTGTTTCACTTTGTTTAACATTGTTAACAAAAACTCTCCTTATTTATACTATTCACCTTTCCTTAGCTTGTAGACATAGCTTGATAACTGTGCTTATTGTTGGCTCTTAAAAATGTAAAATACTCCCTCATTTGTAAATCTCTTTTTGATGATCTTTTTGATGATCTGATAAAATGTAAAATATTTTCAAGAAAATTACTTAATCCCTATATTTTAAGAAGGCAGGTTCACAGAACACAAGCCTATATTGTAGATAAACCTGCTTTTCACTGAAGGGAACATTAAAATGTTCAGCAAGTTTTCTGAAGAATAGTGAAAGAACTCAGTAAGTACTGGAGCTCTGAGCACAGTTTGACTTTAAGTCTGAATCAGCGCTCTGCTGATGCTAGATTTACAGATGGAGAGGCCAGATTCTACCAACTGAGACACCTCGAGCTGTCCTGTCTGCTGCTGCTGTCTCTGTCTGTGTGGTCACGTGGAAAACAGGCAAATCTTGAGTTTTAGATTCCTTTAGACTTGCTAATGATTGACTTGAATAAATGTCAGGTAAGTATATCTGCCTGTATATCTTACGTCAGTAACCCTTTGTATTTATAATACTTTTGTATTATTATAAAGCCATAGTTTATTATTTAACACTTTGATCTCATGTAAACCCATGTTGACTAGTTTGATCAACGTGTTATGTTAACATACTATATGTAATGTTAATATGTTAACAAACTTGGTTAAATTAATGGTTAAATTGGTTAAATTACCATTATATTTATACTATATAATGGTAATTTTATTTTATTGATACAGGTTTTTCAATACAGATTTTATTTTAGATTTAGTTTGTGTGCATTTGTCTTATATGAAGTGTGAATTCATATAATAAAAATATCATCCAGTGTAGAATGAGGTCAGAAGGTAGACAGACTCCCTGCAGAGAGAATGTTAAATACAGTATGTGAGTGTCTGTGTGTGCGCACTTGAATGTGTGTCAATGAAAAAAATAAACCTAGTTTAGTTTAGATTCAAAGAATAATGGTGTTCACAAATGTCTTGGTAAGTGCTTGTAAGAGTGTGTATACATAAGCATTCTACATATTTGTGTTTCTATAAAGGATAATGATCCATATTGAACTAGGGCCAAAATTGCCCCCCCCAAACCTCACAGTCCTCCCTCAAAGTCTACACATTGCCACAGGGGCTGTTGGGTAAAAGTGCACTGTGGCGCATCAAGGGCGCATTGCAATGCCAAAGGGGGCATGACAAATGACAAATGGAACACCCTACAGTCACCTCCTCAATTCCCCCCCAGACCCCCCCCCTTCCCCCCCCACCCCCGAACTCCACAGACATACAGAGTGAAGGCCATGAGGCCACAAGTCCACATAAAGTACTTCATTTGGTAGAGGGCCAATGTCATAATTGTTACCCAAAGTGGGGCAGTGCTTTTGCTTAAGGATATCCTCTCACTGGGCGCAAATCAAATTACTAATCACAAACACCAAATTTAGTCAGCTTTGCAACAGTCATTAAATGTGTGTGAAGGAATGCCAAAAAAAATACTCTGCATAAAATGCCTTACAAAGCCAGAGAGCTACAAGATACAGACTGGTACTTATCCACTAAGTGAACAGGAGTCACTAAAAGCTCAACAAGCTTGAATCAGCATGAAGTGCAATGTGATGCTTTAAGCAAGAATGTGTTCTGACAGTCATAACAGAAATATAAAAATATATATTGTGCTATTTTATTTGTTTTCTTGCTTTATATTATATATATTACATAACTCAAAAAGAGAAGAAAATGTATTAATTTATTATCATGAAACCATTTTACACCGTAAAAAAAGGTACTCTTTGTAATCTTGACTGGTGTGGAGTTGAGGTAACTAAGTTATACCAGTCAGGATTTAAAATATTAAGTTGAAATTACTTGTATAGCCATGTTTATTGATGCAGTTTTAATGGCAAATAAATTGTTTCCTTATTAATTATTTTGTAATTTTATTCTTAGTTTTATTCCAGACATGTGTTGCATTATAGCCACACTGCCCTTTCTGAAGCATAAACAATGTTTAATATTAAGAGAATAATCCTTTAAAGCAGCACACTGCCAAATACAGGGTTATAAAAGTGTCCTCTTTTCATGCCACTCTCTCCTAAATGAAGAGACACTAAAGCTCTCCCAAATCCCAACCCTGCAAACTCCAGGACATCAATGTCTTCAGGAAAAGAATTAGTAATAAGTAAGAACCAAACAGAGAGAGACACACAGGAGGAAAAATGATGGATTGGTGGAGAGATTTGTGGGGTCCCCATCTGTGAACATAATCTAAAAAAATCTGTTTACGCACAACATGAGAGAGAGGGAGGGAAAGAAACAGAGAGAGAGAGCTTTAGCGTAAGCCACAGAATAATATCAGTTTCATGGTTTTAAGGGCAAATACAGAAGGGAGGGGGTGTAGAATTAAAAACACTCTCATCCTCAGTGTATGTGCCAGTTAAGACTGTATGTGCGTGTGTGTGATTGCTGCCTTCTCTGAGCACGTGCTATATGACTGTGCTTATTTTCTGTTTGCTCAGATTGGTGTGTTTAATTTAAGGGGCTTTAGGTTCTTTAGATGAGCCCCTAAGAAGCCACTGCAAAGGCCCTCACATGGGAAAAAAAAAAATAATAATTAATAAATAAATAAATAAATAAATATATAAATATATATATATATATATACACTGTATATACATTACTAAAGATTGAACTTTTCAGAAATAATTTATTTGTAAAAAGCACAATGGATTTTATATATAAATTTATATATAGAAAAAAAAATTATAATAATATAATAATAATATATATATAATTCCACTGTCTCTCTTTCTGTGTGATAAACAGTGTGTTAGATAAATGTCAGGGAAGACATGATATGATGGGAGTGGACAGTTGGCTGTCAGATTCTAGTCATTTCAACCTTTAACGCATGCTATATTTTGACATATATTACACCTGTGGTGAGCATTTGTAATATGGGAAATTGACAGATGAATTCCAGTGCTGTGTGCCTGTTTAGAAATGTTCCTGAGGACAACTCTCTGTGAAGGGCTGCTCCTGCATTATTTGTGCTCTCATTTTCCTACTCACATACAGTGGAGTCCAAAACCTTCATTGGATTTTTTTATATTTGTATTTTTTTATTATTTTCATGACACATTGTCAGCATTTCAAAATCAAAGTTTAACTAAAATATTTATATGAATTTCTGAATTCTATTATTTGGTATGTCTTCAGTTTGCTCATGGACTGCACAAGTTTGCAAAACCTACTGATCCACCTTTTTCCAGCATAATGTGATAATGTTTAAAAGAGATTCTTGTGTGCTTCAAAAGAGACATTGTATATTTGCATGTTCCATAAATCCCAAAATTTAAATGTGGTCTCAGACTTTTGAACTCCACTGTATAACTGATATTGTAACATTTCATCTAAATAATTATGAAATTTAAATTAAAATAATTCATGTAATAATGATAAAGTGATGCTTGGTTAGTAATTAACCAACAGTTTCTCCTGCTTTTTTGCTTCTCTCTGTCCTTGCATGTCTCCGTCAGTTATGCTGCTGGACACTACAGAGTCCACCTCTGAACTGGGCTGGACAACATATCCTGACACAGGGGTAAGATTCCTGCAGTAGATTCAGCACACATTCGCTGCTGTTTAAATAAATTTAATTGAGAAAACAAAGTGGATCACACTTTAAAACATTAAAGAACATTCAACACTGAGTGATTGTGCAAGCGGACAGGCTTGTGTTGTTCAGTGTGTTAGAGATTTGACTGGGCCGGTGAGTGTGCTTCCTGTTTTAACCCCGCCTTAAAAGTACAAGAAATGGAGCATATTAAACCTTCCCTCTCACAGTTCCTTTATCCTTTCGTGTGTATTTGATGTCAATTCAACCATGATATCTGTCATCTCTGTGGCCCAGAGCAGCTGAGAGCCTCTGACCTCTTGAGAAGTACTGAATTTGTCTTCTTCCTGTCTTAGCTTCCTTTCATTTTCCCTGCACCTAGTTTCTGCCTCTCCGTCAGTTGATCTGCCTACATATCTTTGTTAATCTATCCATCTGTGATTTTTTTAATTCCTCCCCCTCTTCTTCGCTCATCTTCTGTTTCTCTCAAGATGTCTCATCATTTTCCACTCATTCAAGACTCTTCCAAGACTCTTCCTCTCTTCTGATTTTCTTCTCTCTTTTATGTTAAATGAATGTTTCTTTCCTCCAGCAGTCCTTTCCTAATTCAAAACTTTAGTGAATAAAATTAACTCATAATTCAAAATAAAAGTCATGACTCTCTTAATTTTAACTTTAATAAATTACCTTAAACCCTTTAATTTAGATATCTGCAAAAACATCCTATTTTCAAGTAGTTGGCAAAAGTCAGGATTTTTTTTTTTTTTGCTTTTTTTAAAAATACATTTCAACAGAGTCTCAGAAAAAAAGAAGGTAATATAGTATTCAAGCCTCAGGCCCATCTTCTCTGATTTTTATTCTCCAACATTCTTTCACCTTTCAGTGGGATGAGGTGAGTGTGTTAGATGACAGGGGGAAACTCATGCGTACCTTTGAAGTCTGCAATGTCAATCAGAACCCTCGTCTCCAAGACAACTGGCTGGCCACACCCTTCTTGTACCGACAGTCAGCTCCACGGGTCTTTGTAACCCTGCGCTTCTCAGTTCGTGACTGTGCCAGTTTACGTACCCCCTCCCCAACATGCAGAGAGACGCTGACGCTCTACTACAAACAGGCTGACTCCCAGAGAGAGCTGGAGAGAACCTGGGCAGCTGAGGTGAGTGAGAAGGGATTATATCACTTTCAATGCCCCAAAACCATTGAAAGGCAATTTTAATGAGATTAAAGTCTGACTGAAGGGTGTGATTGTACTAAGCACTCTGGTACAAAAGAATGTTCATGTATAATATGATGTAAAGGCGATGAAAGGATTTGAAAAGTGATTGCTATTTCACAAAAACAGAGACCATGATCAAATAAATTAAAAAGTGGAAATCTAAAAGTGGAGTGGATATATTCCAACCCCCAACCCCAATTATTATGATTGCCATGCCCCTGAATATGACACCTACAAGCTTAACCAGAATATGACCAGGAGATTATAGAGGCTCTATCTATTTGAACCTTCTGTGCACAAATTTAAGCCACCTATAAATTCCTACATTCAAGTTACTCTTTTTAAAGAACAGTATTAGCATCATAAAGCTAGCTAGACTGTGTTAGTCTGTTATAAAATGCTGGTTTGTTGGATATCTTGTCCTACACCCACACACAGGCATCATATTTGAATTCTGGCAGCTTTCTGCCTTGTATCATTCTGTCTTGTTTGACTGACTGAGACATACTTTGAACCTTTGTTATGGAGCAGCCTGGGGATCCATGGGATTCGTTTTCAAAGGAAATAGGACCATGCTCTTAGAATGACTCTGTGTTGTATGAATTACATTTCCCCAGATACACCACTCAGGAGAAAGACAAGCTGAAACCTACATGATACAGCTGACATAAGCCTGGAGGCTTGGAATGAAAATATATTCATGTAAAATATTAAAGCTAGAAATGCATTTTCAAATGTTTTCAATACAAAATCAAATCTAAAACTAATTAACTAATTAAACATAACTTCATTCAATTAACCCAGTGTATTTAATTGTGGTCCTGGAGACCCAAAACACTGCACATTTTGTGGATCTCTCTGCTAATGATCTGATGATTTAATTCAGGGGTGTAAAAATGTGCAGTGCTGTGGATGGCGAATACCAGGATTAAGAACCAATTAATTCATTTATTTTAAACATCTTGGTATACTAAATATTTTATATTAAAAACATTTAAAATATTTTAGGCTTTGGCTGATGGAACACCTTGCTGCGGGCACAATTGTATATACAACATCTTGACGTGTAATTTTCAGGTCATGTTTGTTAGAGGGAAAACACACAGTTATGGTTTTGAGGAGCTGTCACAGAGAGATGAAATGAGTGTGGCTTATTAAAGCTCTCCTCAGGGGAGAAGACATGACTAAAAGCAGAAAATAAAATCCTGATGAAACCAGTGAGGTTCAGGGATGTGTTAAAATGTAGTCCTTCCTCTGGGAAAGAGATGTGACCCATCAGGTGAATCAAATACTGTTTCTACTAGTTTGGCAAGTCTCTCAACATCCCTGTTACATAACTCTCATGTAACTGTTTTGTCTTTGGTTTTGACTTCTTGCAGTTAATCCCTCAAATGTGATGCTGCTGCCCTAAAAATACCTGTGCAACATGACTAACAGTATTTGTATGATAGTTTCTTTCTCTGGTTGTCTCTCACTGTTCCAGCCTTCCAGTGGGGAAACGAGAGAGGGCTGGGTGAAGATCGATACCATCGCAGCAGACAAGAGTTTCAGCCGCGTGGAGCCGAGTCTACCTCACCAGTACAAATCTGAGAGCACACGGCGCATCAACGTAAAAACACGCAGCTTCGGTCCTCTTACACGCAAAGGGTATGATGACCTTTTGCCTGTCTCCCTAAAACCAATTATGAACAGTGGTCACTGTGTGCAGATAAAATGAGGTTCCCTCTAAATGTGGTCACTCAGGATCAGGCAATTCGGCTGAGTAAATATCAGCCACAGTGTTAATATTTGCCTTGATATAGTTTGAATATAAAAACAAACAACAGTTATGAGGATGCCTAGTCCCTGTAGGAGTTTGATTCACAACTGCATGTCATCTGTAATCTATTTGGACCTTTATTTCCAGCATTAAACACTCCTTTTTTGTGTCTCACCTGCCCTCCATCTCTTTCAGATTTGTGTTAGCAGTAGTAGACAGCGGAGCATGTGTGTCGCTCATGGGTGTTTCAATATTTTATCGCCGCTGTCCAGCATCCAGTCGCTACCTTGCCTTCTACCCAGCCACGCCCTCGGGTGCAGAGCCCACTTCCCTGGTTCCAGTGACTGGGACATGTGTACCTCATAGCCAATCACAAGGTGGGACACCACCAAGAATGCATTGCAACACAGAGGGCGAATGGCTGGTGCCTGTAGGAGGATGCACATGTGATGCAGGATATGAGCCCAACTATAATGGCTCAGCCTGTCTGGGTGAGTCAATAACATATATAGTCACATTTTCTGTACATACACTGACATGACAGAATGTAAGCTATTACTTAGTTTAATCCATTTGTCAAATACCAAAC
Source organism: Chromobotia macracanthus (assembly GCA_036877525.1). Taxonomy (NCBI): domain Eukaryota; kingdom Metazoa; phylum Chordata; class Actinopteri; order Cypriniformes; family Botiidae; genus Chromobotia; species Chromobotia macracanthus. The sequence goes on along the minus strand of JAZGTH010000015.1, from coordinate 9,691,114 downwards.
CATATACGTTTTTTTCTAACTGTATCCATCTATCACATGATGCTTCATGATTATTGGATCTATGCACAAATAGCACCAATCAGCAGGCAGACCCAAAACTAAAGGACTGTAAACAGACGTCCAGCCCACACTTTACTCACCACAACATAGTTGCATGTGTGTAATGTCATTGTTGTGTCAAAGGGTTTGGCTGGTTAGCATGGTCTTGTTAGCCCCAATTAGTAGAGCATGGTGCTAGCAACACCAAGGTTATGGGTTCAATACCCAAAGAAAACAGGTACCAATAAAATGTACAGCCTTAATGCCCTGTAAGTAATTTTGCCAACTTCCAATTGTAACTTTAAAGAAGACATTGGATGCCCATTTTTCACAAGTTGGTAACATACGTATGTTAAAATTTCCTAATGGTCCTCAGTTCACAGTGGCCCGTTACTTTAAATGGTAATGAGCTAGCCGAACACAGAGAAGGTTGCATACCAGGATCAGGTCATTGTCCAACACGTGCAAAAACGGAATGTACCCACTGTTGTACCCCACTATTTTAAGTGTAAAGTAGCTAAAGCCTGCTTTAAAAGTTGCTAAATGTCAGCGGATGGCATCATTGTGTCATAGTTTTATTCTCTCTAGTGTTGCAGTTTACAGCTGTTTCACCTCTCTCTTACTTTTACTATTTTCTGTTTCTGTCATCAGACAACGGAATGAGTATGAAATATAGTAACTAAATGCAACCCATTAAAACTAACCAGCAGTCACTTAGATGCTGCTGTTATGCTAAAACCTGATTTACAAATCTGACAAAAACACCATTAACATAAGTTAAAGACAGCAGCTGTGCAGTGATTTTAGATATATTTACATGTAAAATGATCATTAAAGAGAAAGAGACATCTTCCTTATTTGTTTCTCTCACACAGCGTGCCTCTGCCTGGGTTTAAAATTACGTGCACTACAGTCTACAGGAAGAAGGTTTGTCACTAGTTTTTGAAAAAGTTGCAAAGGGGGTCAGAAAAGTTGTTAAATCTGGCAAAAAAGTCACAAAGTTGGCAACACTAAGTAAGCTAGCTTCATTACCTGGTGGTCTTCAAATAGCTAGCTATCTACATAGAAACCAGCTGCAAACTGGTTTCAGACTCAGACAACCCATTAAAACTTGCTGCATGTTTTCATTTTAACCTTTCTGAGCAGCAAGACATGCCAGAAACCTAACTACATGCAAAAAAATATAAAAAGATGAAAATTGCATCTGATGTCCCCTTTAAATCTACCCAAATAACACCAGCTGGGTAGATTTGAACAGCATTTGAATGGCAGTCTTTTCACTGCCATTCAAAAGTAGTCATGTATTGTATTCTGACAAAATGTTTATTTTTTGGAAGCAACATTTAAATCCCAAATATTCCATTATATTAAAACTGAGTTTTTAAGCGCCTGATTTGTTATTGTAGGGTTCTTAAAAGCGTGAAATGGACTTATATTTCTCCCTGTCTGCTGCCTCTGATGTCAGCTTAGGTTAGTCACAAGTGAAGAGCTTGGGACCAAACATATTCACAAAGTCCCTGAGGTGCAGTGCAAGTTAAATCTCAAGTCTTTTAAGGCCAAGTTTAGGTTAAGTCTCGCAAGTACAAATTAAATCCCAAGTCTTTTTAAGCAATAGTTCTCTGTTTCCTGCTAGTTAGTTTTATAAACCCTGTCAAGGTTCAATTTCTAAATACTAAAAATGTTTAGTGATTACCTTATTTATTCAGTCAAACCCATCTAATAGAGTACATTAGTTTGTATTTTGATCATAAGGTCATTTTTACACAGCAATGTTATAACCTAAATTTATATGTGCAACATACTGTTTTGTTTTTTAAAATCTTAAAGAGATCTTTCAAGAACATTTTTCAGCCTCCTCTATGTCAGCCAATTCATTCGCAAATCATTTGGAGCGTTTTTTAATGGACCTTAATCCGCAATGAGTTTTGAGATTCTGCTTGTGACTGTCAGGATTGTCATGTAGTTTTTCTGTGGCTCCAAAGTAATTAGTATTATATCATGTATCCCAGCTAACAGGGAACCTTCTGAGAACATTGTACATTCAACATTCTCTAAACATTCTCTCCAAGTTATTAGAAACTTCTTGCAGTAATGTTAGTAGCACTTTTTTACCATTAAATATCATATATAACAAAATCGTTATTTTTAAATAGTTAGTAGAACATTTTTAAAAACATTACAAAATTATACAATTTTAAACAATGTTCTTATAACAAGCAAGCACATTAATACCACATCTAAATAACCAGATGTTTTGAGCGTTTCTAGAACTTTTAAAATAAAATTTGTAACATTTTTGTTACTAATGGAAATGTTAGGGAAAGGTTCTTACAACATAAAATTGTTATCTTGGACGGCATGGGTGAATATTTTAAAATCATGGCTGTTGGGATGATTGCTCATGAGCAAAGATGGAAGAGTCAAATCTTGTACTTCTAGGGGGCCTGCATAAGAGCAACTGCCTTGAGATCAATTGGAATCCTGATGGGAATGCTAGATCTCTGCAGATATTGTAGACATCCTTGGCTTTGTCAGTTATCTCTGAATCAGTACACTGCAGCCTTCCTGTCATTGTGATTATGAGCAAAAGTTGATGGACAGAAAATGACATGCGGGTGTACTCGGGCATACGCCAATAAACAAAGATCTAATTAAAGACACAAAAGACATGCTCCGCATTGCTCAATACACTGGGTACGTGCATTTGTGCATTTACCTGAGTATTTGAATTGTTCCTTGTCACCTCATCACTATAATATGTGTCTCTATGTGGTTGATGTATCTCTTTTCTGTATTCATTTTTCCAGTGTTCTCTGTCAGCCAATCAACACACAAGAAACAGAGAGAGAGAGAGAGAGAGGGGGAAATGTTTCAGCACCTATAGGACGTAGCAGTCAAGCTATGACAAGCTCATCTTCAGCATCAACAAGTTCTCTCTCTCTTTGTCAAAGCAATGGAGGGAATGAGGTCAAAAAGTGAGAGAGAGGAAAAAACAAAGAGAGCGATGAAGTAGAGGTGGAGGAGAGCTGAAAGACAGTACAGGGTTAAATTCTGGGGGCAATGTGAGTAAATCAGAAAAGAAGTTTAAAGATATCATGAAGACGAAAGTAGAGTGATGGGAAGACGGAGAGAAAGAGAGAAACGAGAGGGAAGTGACACATTTAGGTCACAGTGATGTAATGGCCATTCAGCTGAACAAATGACAGAAACCACAGGGAAGAGAAGAATGGGATATAGTAGTGGACTCAGGTTAAAGATTAGAGGATTGAGTGGGCAGAATCCAGGAGAAATAAAGACAGCGTTGGACAGACAGAAGGTGTTAAATAAGGAATGAACAATGCGTGTTTTAATTTGTCTGTATGTTAAACATTGATGCATAGCACAAAATGTTTTATGGGGTAGTTTTGTCAGCCATGGTGTTCCATATTGTATTTATAATATGATTTGATGCATTGTACATGTCAACATTATAGCATAAGATAACAAGACTTGTTTTCAGAGGATATCTCTTAAACAACATCCTTTTTCTTGAATTGGGAACAATTAAAGTCCAAAGACTTTCATGTTCTTTTTGGCTTTTGTTGTCCTTACAGTTGCTACAGCATGACTGCACATATTTAACGATTACACTAGCTCAAACACACATGAAAACTTTGTTAGCACAGAGGACAGTGGATATCCACTAATACACATCACATCAGTCATCAGTCATATACACAGTTACAGAATCCTGTAGATTATGGATATAAATAACCTATTTTGTTAGATTTCATGTTTATGAAGGCAGTATGATTCATTCCCTTTCTTGAGATACTGAAAGGAGGTCTGATGTTGACTTGCTGTGAAATTTATTTAGACTGTTCCTCCAAGATGCCAAGACCCTGCAGACAGCATAAAGACAGACTCTTCATCACTGTCTTTTAGTCACTGGGCTGTGCAGTGACATTTTTAATTTGCATGTTAATCAGTATGGCTCTATGCAATTCTCTGAACAGAAAGAAATCAAAATGCAGATGACTGATGACCCCTAGGATTTTATTAGTTTGTAAAGAGCTACCTGATTACGTGGATGTGTTATGTTATGTATAAATTATATTGGTACTTTTTTCCTAATTTAGCTGAGATTAGGTTGAGACTAGCATATTCCCAACCGTGTCTTAAGTTTAAGGCAAAAAACATTAAGATGGCAACACCTTAGTCACTTAGTGTCCACTAACACGCTAGCGGACACTGCCTTCTGATTGTCAAACATTAGTGGTACACGTCTATAGTTAATGTAATAAGTTACACAGTGGTTACTTTGCTAGGACCTCTTGAGGGCAACTTGCGGGCAACTGACTTAATACATGTACTAAAAATTACTTTAAGACCAGTTGGATCAAAGTAATTGCAGAAATGACTCAGAAAATGAAGTCTATAAAATGACCTACCATAATGTGTTACTATTAACAAAATTAATACAATAAGTGTTTAGAAATATTTTGGGACATTATTTCATTACACTTATTGTCACATTTCGGATATCTTATTTCATGGGATATGTTATCATCACATTCCCTAGGAAACAAACCTGTCCAAAATTTCCCAGTGTGTGCTTGACTGATTAAAAGCATATCTGTTGTGAGCAAGTAAGACATCCCAGTGGTACACTCATATTATGAATCATCCGTTATCGAACAACTGTCCACTGCAGACAGGATGTCCAGAAACATCCAGTCTCCAGTTGAACTGTTGCTGAACAATCCAATCAGCTAAACAAACTGTATAATGCAGTGTAATGCCAGGAGCCAGCAGAGCATTACACAGGAAAAATGGCAGATTAAATAGCATAATTATGGATATTAATTATAGAGAAATATATTTCCTGTGGTGGTTTCAACGCAGTAGTCTGAAAAACACAACACAGAGAGATAGAGAGATATGTGCATACCATTTTATGTTCCTTTTGTGAAGCTGTGTATGAATCAGTGTGTTTGTATGTTTGTGTGTTTGCATTTGTGCATCTGTGTGCTTTAGTCAGAACGCTGCAAGCCAAATAAAGAGAATGAGAGCAACCACGAGAGGAAGAGAGAGGGAAAAAAGAGAGAGAAATTGGGTCAGCGATCTAAATACCAAGTACGATGTCAACGGCAAATTATACACTTCAGTGAGGTCTCTCGCTCTTTCTCTCTCACTGCCTGTTTGCTTGTACAGTTTCTTTTCATCTGCATCTTTTTCAATATTTCTTCCTCTGCCTCTGTGAATACAACACCCTCTCTCTATTTTGAAGTCTATGTCTGCCTTTTGCTTAATTCTATCTTGATTTTTCTGACACACACACATGAACCTGCATACAACAACATGCACTGTCAGTCAACTGATTATGACTGGATTTCATTATGGATTTTTAAACAGGATTTCATTATGGCTGTGATTTGGATTATTACATCATTGGTTCCCACCAGAGACAAAACTTCAACGGTCATCTCAAACATTCATCTTAATGAAAGAAATGTAAATATTCAGATAATATTATTCTTAGGATATATTTATTCAAATCACTTGCATTTATGAGAACACAACACAGAATATATACATATTAATTATGTATAAGGATGAAAGGATAACCTGTATAAGGATGAAAGGATAAACCTGTATGTAGCACATTATTCTAGTTAGGAGAATAGAAACGCTTATGGCATTTGATGCTAATAAAAAATAATGCCAAGACAGTTTTTGCCAAGAAATGATCATGCTTGACACCTCTGATTTTGTCTTGTACCAACAAGCCTTGTCAAGATCCTTTAGATTTCAAAATGTACATTTTTTGTAATCTTATTAAGCTGGCAACACCCTAGTCACACCACCCCCGTTGCTATGTGGAAAAGTATAACAACATACTGTAAACAACGTTCTGATTAAATATTTCAGAGACTTACAGCCAGCACAGTGATTTCAGCATCTTGAAAATGCTCCTTCATTCTCAGCATAACCAGTATACTTGTGCTCCTTTAAAACACCATTCGAGGAATTACAAGGAACAATTTTTGACATATAGGGTTCAGGAGTTGGATATATGGTTCCAAAAGACCAAAAGACAGTGTTTTGGTTTCTGGTGCTTTCATTTTACAGCATTATTACATAGATGATTTTCTTATAGACTTAAAGAATAGAACTTTAAGAGGTTTAAATGCTTTTATTCTAACTAAAAAACACATTTCCTTAATTAATTATAGCCGTAAACATTGCTTGTTATATAGCATGTCAATTTCAGAGATTTACAAGTTAACATGTATGTACTGTAGTTTCAGATGTGAGTGTCATAATCAAACCCTCTGTGTCAAATCTTAGTCTCTGCCACCCCGTTTTAACCTATCTTTTTTAAAGAAATCTGGGTCAGTTAATAATGGCTTTTAAAATGTGTTCAATTCTTTTTATAAGGAAGCTAGATGCCTAATAGCAAAAAAGTGCCCACTGGAGAAAGAAATGAAGAACTGTGATTGGCTGATGAATGGGAAGTGTGAATAGGAGGAAGAGATGTTCAGAGGTGTAGGAGATGTCTGAGAAGTGTGACAATTTTGTAGCTAAAGCATGTCCTTTGTCACAGATATTGTCACAGGAGAACACATTGGATAATATAATCCAGCTACCTGAAAAATAGATGGAAAACACTCACTTCATCTTTTAGCATGTCTATCTTTCTCACTTCATATGCTTAGTGTTTAGGAGTGAATATCAAATCTGATGGGCCAGGAAGAACATAAAAATCCTTTTAGCTTTCAAGTTTCTCTCTGTATCTGTCTCTCTGTCTCTCTGTCTTTTTCTGTCTGTTTACTGAAGTTAAATGTGTTACATTTGTGTGTGGCCTGTCTATTTGAATAAGGGCAGAAACTATAGTAACTCTTGCAGATCTCCTGTTATTACATTAAAGAGTCCCAAACGTTTTATGACAAAGCACCTCAGTGTATATTTGTAGTATAAATACTGTCACAAGTGTCATACCGTGTCAGTTCTACTGGGATAATATCCTTAGGTCTGATGTACTCAAACATTTCAATTTGGATTATGTAAACATATTGATTCACAGATGTGCCTTCACTACATATAAAGAACACTATGTATGTTTTCTGTTTGAGTTTTTCTGTGGTCACACGGATGAATGAGTGGTCAATGAAGCCCCCCTACAGTTCATTGCTGAGTTTCAAGCTGGGTCACAATTGATTATCAATGAACGGTTGGCATGTTCCACTGTTGCTGAATATATCGTTATATAACCAAACAGAACAGTCCTTGTGAAGCAACCAATGAGGCTGTGTTTACTGCAGGGGCCTCAGATTAACAGCCAATCAGAGGTCACAGTGTCACAGCAATTATATCATTGGTCTGTGGTTTCCATTTCAAAGCTGTGTTTCATAATTTAAACATAGAAGTCCTTCCTATTAAATTTTATTCAGCCAGAATAATGACAATCTGGCTCTCTGATTTCCCTCCAACAATGCTTTAACTCTTTGATCATCTGACTGAATAAATGCTATCTATGTGGAGAATGATTCAGTCCTGCTTTATTGTTTTCTCTGTTAATTTAACCAGATAAAAAATCCTTATTAACTCAAGTGCCTGAGAACACATTGCAAATTTGCACAGACTAATTGTGTGTGTTCAAAACAAATAATTTTTCCAATTCATTTTGAAACAGTTTACATGTCATTTGGCACTTGCTGAATACAATTGGATAATTATACGCCCCTTTGTACATGACTCATCTGATCAGCTTCCAGTTCTGGTGTAATTGACAGAATTCCAAAGTAGGAATCTGACACTTTCCAAACAGCTTGAGTACATCTTGTGCCATAATTGTAATCTTTATCTTTTTTTCTCGTTTCAATAGCATGTCCAACTGGGTCCTATAAAGCGCTCGCAGGCTCAGTTTCCTGTACAGATTGCCCAGCCAACAGCAGAAGTTCTGAAGGTTCTAAACTCTGCGAGTGTCGGAGCGGTTTCTACCGTGCACCCGCTGATGCAAATACCACAGCCTGCACGAGTAAGAGACCAACCTACTATATCCAAGAAAATCTCACAAATCATTTATTTGAAGTCAATGGATAAACAATCCTCATAAATATTAACCAAATGTCATCAAAGTTTAAAGTCTTTCATCGCTGTAGTTTATAGAGGGTAATCATTAGATCATTCAGGAACTGGTGAGTGATCATGTTTGTGAATAACCCCAGATTTTCTTTCCCAGGTCCTCCATCAGCACCAGTGGCTCTATCCTGGGAGTACGAGAGCGCAGAGGGTGGAGTGTCACTGCGCTGGAGACCACCTGCGGACATGGGGGGCCGGAGTAAAGTGTGGTATGGGGTGGTGTGTCGGATCTGCCCTGACACTAATACCCCACCCAGCATGTGCTCCTGGTGTGGAGAGACTGTCACTTTTTCCCCCTCTCAAACTGGCTTAAAACAGACAAGGGTCACTCTCAAAAACCTGCTGACTAGAGTCACCTACCTCATACAGGTACATAGACAATGATGATTACAGGTGCAAAGAGCCTATAATTCTGAGGAGCACCTGTTTCAAGGATACAAAATACAGGGGAGACTAGGGCTTGTTGTCACAAGCAGTTATTACATGGGTTATATTTGAGTCAAATGATTTTTTAAGCAAGGTATGTGCCTACACAGAAAAATAAACCTACCTTATGTGTCGCCTTAGTGTGAAAAGTGTGACAACTAGCCCCGGTCTCCCCAATACTTGTAAAGATTGGTGGTTACTGGTCACTTTATATATGATAAAATGTAGCTGCAGTATAAATTGTGTGTTATTTTACAGGTTCAAGCAGTAAATGAAGTATCAGCACTGAGCCCATTTCCACCTCAGTTTGCCAGTATCAACTTCACCACTAGCCAATCAGGTAAGTGGAAAGAAAACATACGCTGTGAACTTCTGTGCCAATACGTGTGAACACCAAACAATTTGCTTAGTGTATGTATGTCTTTCTGTGTCTGTCTCCTACCATCTATGTCTAGACGTCCTTCACCCCTCTTCCCTCTCTCTCTTTCATATTCTCTTCCATGGTCTTTTCTCCTTATCATTTCTTTTTCTGGACCCAGGTGCCTTGAGTTCACGATATCCTGTCAACTCATATAATGTTCAGGAAAGCAGAGAGAGACAGGAGATAAAAAATGCAGAGAGGATAATCAATGTGGCAGTCTGCAGAAACAGGCGCAATTCAGATGTCTGTATCCCTTTATCTTCTACTTAGTTATCGCTATCTCTACCAAATAAAATTTAATTAACCCAACGTCACCACTCAGGAAATAATGGTATTTAGCAGGAGTGAGTGATCAAGCCATGCCCTTCCACATGACTGATTACCAGATGAAGATATTAGGGTGAGATGAAGGGGGTCAGGGGCTGTGAATAGGACGGCGGTGGAGAATGGTTAACTCATGACCTCATTAGCACGGATGAAGCTTCAGCCATGTCTAACTGTCAAACACACACCAAAGCAGGATATAAATGGCTTAATGCATTTGGGACTATATTTGCATGTGAATCCATGAGTACATTACTAATTTTTTATATTTAGATTTTAAAGTCATTGGATGGGAAAATTCATGGGACATTTAAAGAGTGGTAGAAAAGCAGTATGCTTATAATGAATAGTGATGGCCCCCCTACTGGTCATAGTTGTAATTGCTTGTGTTTTCATGTTGTCATGCTTGTCTCCACAGTGCCTTCTGAGGTTCCAATGCTGCACCAGTTGAGCAGAGTTCAAGACTCCATCACACTATCATGGCCTCAACCTGACCGGCCCAATGGAGACATCCTAGAATATCAGCTTCGATACTATGACAAGGTTATAACTTGTGATTTAAAATCTTTAAGGAGCAGTTGACCCAAAATGTACAATTCCGTCATTATTCACTCTCATGTCATTCCAAACTAGTCTTTTGTCTGTATTTTCTTTAGTCTGTAACTGCATAGAAATAGTGACCAGTACATGTTCTTTAACATTGCATCTCTCATGTTTCACAGAAGCAAGAAAGACAAACAGCTGTGGAGTAAATAACAAATTTACTCCAAATTTTAAAAAAAATCACAAATTAACATTGTGCATCATCTTTCATACTTCATCAAGATGTGTTATTTGTCTGAATAAATGGCATGTTATTGTATATAAATGGTGACTTTCTCTTTGGCAGGGCTCTGATGAGGACAGTGCTGTGAGTGTGTTCAGTGAAACTAACACAGTGACAGTTGGAGGTCTGATTCCAGGATCCATTTACGCCTTCCAGATTCGTGCTCGGAACGAGAGAGGCTATGGACCCTACAGCCACACCATTTACTTCAGCACTTTAGCAATGGGTGGGTCAAAATATACTACATGTCATGTAATACCACACATGTATAGCACTCTAGCTATGTACCATCATGTATTTATGATTTCACCACAATTCCTTTAATTTTTCAGTTTTACACATATAGTGGGGTCCAAAGTCTGAGACCACTAGTGAAGATGCTTAAATTTTGTATGTTTCTAATGTATTTTTTTTAGCATTTAGCTTAGTGTTTGGTTGTTTCTTTAATGACAGCATGCACTTAAGCTAGCTGTGACACCACCATTTTACTTTTTTAAAAAAACATAGAGCTTTGGGCTTGCTTGGAAGCAAGGAAATTTGACCTTTTGTGCAAAGGAGTAAACAAGATCAGTGCTACATATTTGCTTTGGCAGTGTCACAGATTGTTTCACAAATGTTATTTTTCTAGTCACCTAGAAATTGTCATCTTCATTTGTAAATTTTTCAAATTCTGAAACCATTGTTTGTGTCCAGGTTAAAGTGAAAAATGCTTTTCAGATTTTTAATGTGGTAATTGCACATTGCATATTTCCTGCTGGCACTTGCATTTGTCTGTAACTGTACTCTAAACTAATCCCCTGTTACCTTTTAGAGGAACAGTCAAAGCAAATTCAGAACCGCCTGCCTCTCATGGTTGGATCAGTAATGGGTGGAGCAGCATTTCTTTTAGTTGTAATAGCAATCATCATCGTGTTTGTGTTTCGAAGGTACACACAACAAAACTCTGCCTCTCACAAAGAAATAAACAAAAAAAGCATAATTGTTGTCTTTCTGATGTGACTTTTGTTATTGCACCTTTTTCACAAGTAAAAGAAGAGAGAGCCCCTATAGTGACAGACTGCAGAGATACATCAGTAACAGAGGTGAAAGTTTACTGTTTTCTTCTCCAATTCTCATTAAACCTATAAAATATGATGTGTAATGTTCATGTCCTCATGTCTGCAACTCAGAGCTGAATAAAGGGAAAAACCACAATGTTTTCACTTTCCACTCATATTTCAATGTTCTAAAGTGTCCTGTATTCAGACTAGTGCATAATTATAGCTATTATATAATGACTGTGTTTCTGTGAAACACTGTGTGTGCACCACAATTTAAAGTGGTTTGTAAGACGTTGGGTATTGTGACAACAGGCGATTAATCTCCTGCTGTGTCAGTAGTTCTTAAATATTTGTGGCACCACTTGATTTGGCCTGAAAACTTGAGTACTCTGACAGCATGTCTGTGATAAAGCCATATTATTAGTTGATCTTTCTGGATAAAGTTTAATATGTGTTGCTTTATTTATTCAGGTGGAGTGAAATATTATGTGGACCCCTCTACTTACGAGGACCCCAGTGAGGCGGTCAAAGAATTTGCACGAGAAATTGATCCAGCTCATCTAAAGATTGAAGAGGTCATTGGTGCTGGTATGTACATGGTAAAAATTGCTTTAAAACAAAAAATAGCTGAAATAAAACAACATTAGTCTTAAAACGTAAATAAGATCATTCTTGTTTATCATCATCTTAGATAAGAATGTTTTAACATCAGTTTAAAAAAAAGCCAGAGTTCTCATCACATGATTCTTTTTCAGCTCAGTTTGGCGAAGTGTCTCGTGGTCGGTACAGACCACTGGGCCGTAGAGAGGTGTTGGTTGCAGTTAAGACTTTGCGTTGGGGGGTGACAGACCGTGAGAAGAATGTGTTTCTCAGTGAAGCAGGAGTCCTTGGCCAGTTTGACCACCCCAATGTACTGAAACTAGAGGGTGTGATAACTCGCACCCCACCTGAACGGATTATCACAGAGTTTATGGAGAACGGCCCTCTTGATGCCTTTCTGAGGGTATGACTGTATTTTACATCAAAATAAAGTATACATCATTTAAAAAAAATATTTTTGTCTCCTACATTGTATGTTTCCCCCACGTTCCTCTTATATTGAATTGCAATGTTTTCCTTTCTCAAATGCCAAGCTGAAACTTAATACCTAATTGTGTGTTTTCGAAGGAAAATGAGGATCAGTTTAGTGTGCTGCAGCTGGTAGGGATGGTCAGAGGTGTAGGAGCTGGAATGCGATATCTTTCGGAGCGGAATTTTGTTCATCGTGACCTTGCAGCGCGGAATGTTCTGGTGAATTCAAACCTGGTGTGTAAGGTGTCTGATTTCGGCCTGTCGCGTTTAATGAGGGGTCTGGATCACAACATGCCCACCTACACAGCTTCACTGGTGCGTTATGGAAAAATATCTAAAAAACATTAAAACAGTGAAGTAAATATTCAGATGAGGATGTACTGAAAGTCCGAAAATACAATGTACTTTCGCATCATGATAATGTCTTCTGAGATTCATCCATTTTTCTGTCGTCGTGCAACGTCTTGTGAAAATTCTTCTCAGCCCACTATTCCTTAAACTAGATTAAAATGCCTGGTGTATCTATTAAGCTTAAAAAATCTTTGTTATTTCATTTGTTAATTCGTGTTGTCATTGCGTTTAATCTAATTATTCTCTTTGTCTGTTTCTCTCAGGGCAGTAAGATCCCTGTACGGTGGACAGCTCCTGAAGCTTTCCAGCATCGTAAATTCAGCTCAGCAAGTGATGTCTGGAGCTTTGGAATACTCATGTGGGAGGTCATGTCATATGGAGAACGTCCGTACTGGGACATGAGCAACCAAGAGGTGAGGATCACAACATTCTACTGTCACACCTATATCTCATCCCATGCTGTTACAAAGCAGTGATGTGAACCAACTGGTAGTAATGCATTTTATTATGCAGTTCACTAGAGGGAGCTACTGGAGCATTGTATGAGTAGTCATAAACGCGTGCCCTTACTGTGGTTTTGATTGTGTCACATTCACAGGCAGCTGAAATATATGATAATTTCATGAGATCAAAATATGTCTGTTCACATGCAGATTAAATTCATATTAAATACACAACCTGTTCATATATGTAGTATCCAGTTCACTGCAAATATGATAATCACCAGAAATCAGCAATAATTTTTTAATACATGATAAAACATATCTGTGAAGCTTAAGATATGAACATGGTTATTGGATGTAGTATGTAGTCACAATTCAGCACTGGGTCAGGTACAACAGGGTAATTGATAATTCTATAAACTGATCAGAAACTTCTCTCACACTTACCCCAGACCAGTCAGCCATCCTTATTACTGATCCCTGAAATGAACAATAAACATTCCTACAACATCTTTTCTCTGTATAATAATGTGTTGTTCATCTTATTGCTCTTTTCAGTACTTTTTATGAACTAATTTGTACATCATTCTTTGATTTCTCTGTGCCTCATATGATAAAACATGTTTCCAAATGTCATCTCACTACTTACACTCTCTGTTTTTTTCTCTTTAGGTAATGAAGGCAGTGGTTGATCAGTACCGCTTGCCTGCTCCAAACGGCTGCCCCCCTGCTCTTCATGCTCTAATGCTCCAGTGCTGGCAGGCCGACAGACAGGACAGGCCAGGCTTTGATTCCCTGCTGTCATCCCTTGACCGCCTCATTCGACACCCCGCCTCTCTGAAGGCCAACCACATCCGGTGATTTAAAACTACATCTACCTCGTTTTATTCATAGGCATCATCATGTTTCATCTTTTGATATATCCTTCTCTTTCTTAGCCCCACCCAGCCACTGCTAAGCCCCACCCCTACTGACCTGTCATCAGTGGCAACAGTTGGTGATTGGCTGACGGCTCTAAAGATGGACCGATATAAGGATGCATTTGAGAGAGCGCAGTTCCACAGTTTGGAAAGAGTGAGCATGCTCACAATGGAGTAAGTTTTATAGTTTCAAACATACATAATTATTTCTGTATTAATGCAATAAATAAAATGTCTCATTCTGTTTGCATCTCTTGTTTTTCTTGGGAAGGGATGTACAGGCCATAGGTGTAAATCTAATTGGTCATCAGCGGAAGATCATAAACGCAGCTCAACAGCTCAGGACACACCTCACTCAGGGACACGTGGAAGTCTAGAGCTTCCCACTTTGTGTTGACACAGCAGTGCATGCTGGGAGATGTAGTCCACAGCCTGTGTCAGTCTACAACAACACTGGAACAGAGGGAGAAGCTTTGATAAAGAGTGTTTTATTATTACTTGCGCAATTGTCCCACCCTTCCTTGCTGAACTGTCGTCTTCCACAGTCGTACGCTTATTTCCTCTTTAATGTTGCACTACCTCTCACTGTCTCACTTATCAGTTCAATACTTGATGGCATTCAGTATGAACTTGCGCCTTAAACACAAAGAAGAAAACTTCATTTACAATCAACTGCAAGGACAATCAGAGACTTTAAATGGACAGTTATTGACTGTTATGTCTTTGTTGACACTTTTGGTCAGTGTCACTAAATGTTTTTTAATTAACTATACACACTGCAAAACACATCATTACTCAGTATTTAATTTGTCTTGTTTTCAAATACAAATATACAAACATCTTTAAAATTTGATTTTATATTTAATTTGATTTAACACTCTTTTGTAAACAGATCTAATTATCTTTTACAATATCTAAAACCTAGTCTTAATACCTTATTCTTTCCAAGTAAATGTATTTTGTTTTTAGGGTTTAGATATTTTTACTAGAAAACAAGACAAAAACAAGAATTGCTTAAGAAATGAATAAGACATTTTTTCTTGCAGTGCAACTAGTCAATGCTGTTGTTGTTTGCCCAGCTGAAAACCCTGTTGGCATTTGGACTGATGTATAATATCATAGGTGTATCATATTTTTCAGAAAAAAAACAAGAAAGTACAAATAACAATCTCACACTATGGCCAGGGTATTTCTTTAGACTTACCTAAGACCTGTGACATTCCATGACCTCACTTGTCTCAGTGACCATCACATACAAAAGCACAAGGTTCAAGTCCTGAGAATACTTCTTATTACCAATCCTGGTCTCATTATTCTTTACATGACTCACCCCTTAAATGATGTAGCAAAAATCACACTGTAATAAATGAGAATTGTAGATAGTTCCAGTAAATGTGATTGCTTGCTGGATAACATGAGAGAGAGATGTGCTTGTAAATGTGTGTGTGTGTGCGTGTGTGTGTGTGAGAAACAGACTTTCAGTGTATAGATAAAAATGGGTGTAGCGCTAAGTGTATGTTTGGCTGTGTGAATGCATTCCTGTGCATAGAATTATACATTAAAAAGGGAGCGTATTATCAAGAGGATGTATATTTCAATCTGTTTAATTTTACAGTTGTTCACCACAATTCCGCTGTTGTGCAAATTTGTAAAAATATATGATTTTGTTTAAAAATGACTGTAATGTACAGTTTTGTTTTGTAAGCATAAATTCTTTCATATACAAAACTAATTCTACATTTAGAAGCTGAAAGCAGAACCAAACCTAATACTCATTTATGTGGTTTAATGTCTTTTTTCCATCTTACATAAAGTGCTGACAGTCAGCAGAGTGCCATGTGTTAGACATAGATCTGTATGCGTCAGCTTTGCCCAGAAGTGGTTATGTTCTTAGTATGAGATTGTGATCAGGTAGGGGCTATACATACAAAATTCACACACTGCAAATTAAACTGCGCTTTGAATAACTGTATTATAATAATCCAACACTCATTTTGATCTTTCTTGTATTAAACCAAATGTGTTATGCAAATTATTGCAAAAAAATAAGATGTTTGCAAACATTTGCCCATTGTGGTAAAAGGGATCACACAACACACACGCACACATAATTTGCACATAGAAATGTGAATACCTCAACAAAAAAACAACAAAGCTGTAACTCTCAATAGGTTTAACAGTAAAACCATATGTTCTAAGTATTATTCTGTTAAGCTCCATAATAATATACAAAGATTTGTGCTTTTAACGCATAACAACCCATGACAGAGTCAGCTGGGGACAAAACATCCATTACTTCTTAACATGTGGCCCAAGCTAATTTTCCAAAGATAGTATCACATAGTTAGTTAAGTCCAGTATTGTTAAGTCCATACTTAGTTCAGACAGTATTGTTGATCATTGTTACCCATGTACTGACATTGGACCTGACACATTTGTCTAATATTGTAGATTTGTCTATGATTAAAACTTACTACTACTATTTAGACAAGTAAATAACATTTAACATAAATCTTTTCACAAACGTATACATTTGAAGGTGATATGAAAAATATATCAGGTATCATTTACACCCCTACTGGGACGGTTAACCAAAACACTTGTTCTTTGTGGTGTAAACATACAATTATCACTTGTTTTTCTCTGGTTTGACCACAATGTAGGCTACAATGACTATATATTACTGTAAAAAGCCTTCAAACCTTGATGTTGTTATTTACATAATGTCGCTAAACAAATGGCATCATTTATGATTCTATATTTCAGGAATTGTTATTTTTTATAAGATATGTGTGGAGTGAAATGTTTTTCAAATATGTGCAATGTCAACGTTAAAACACAACGCTTTCTTTATTAAAACACAAGTTGTCTTTCCTGTTATGTTGAAAACAAACTAAAAACCTTTAAGAAAGAACCCCTCAGGTTGAGAAACCGGTTGTGTTTTTGACCTGGTGTGGTGGTATCTGTTTGTCCAGTCCCTTTGCCAAATTACTGAGAAAACGGTCTCAACATCGGTGACTGACCATTAACAGAAAACATGGTTTTGTCAGAGAAAAGGATTCATTGGTCAAGTTGAAGTGCTCAACAGAGCAGAACAAGCATTTATATATTGGATAGTGATCAACGGAGGGCCCAGGTAGCCTACTGTACCTAACAGATCCAATGCCCCTACTGTACATAAAGGTAAATATTCCACCTTGCAAACATTGTTTTGAATCATCTGGAGCATCCTGGTACTCGTCAGCTGATTTTGGAAAGGTTTGCTGTATTTTATCTGACATGGTGTTTTAAAAGTGTTTACTGATAAGGTTTTGTTTCATCCCTGTTAGGTACGCAGTTTTATGATGTTGGGACAGGACAGAAAAAATATGGACCACGGATCAATCTTGAAACTCCATACAAGTATAAACAAATTCCCTCAAGTTCAGTTCAGTTCAGATAATGTTCTGATTGATCAGGATTTAATAATTAGGATAAATGCTAATAATAATGGAATTAAAAATAATAAAGATCACAGCATAACATTTCAGAGCTCAGTTCATACAATCAAATGTATCTGTCCCAATCTCTTCTGAATTAGCGTAGGGTCCCTCAGACACTCTTTGGCCCCAGACCTCTTTGAATCTTTTTCTTTTGCTGTTCACCTGTGTGGTGTCTCCTCCCTCTTTCCCAGGTTCAACTAGAAGTATAAATACTGATGTCAGACACTTGCCTGTCTATTGTTCACTGACACTAACATCAAACATGTTATATACCAATTGTTAGAAATATAATAATAATAATAGTGGAATATCGTTTTTAAGATTCTAAGGTAGGTACTTAATATTACTTCATGTGGACATCTTATATTAATACAGGTGTTTTAATTAGTGTACTTAGTGATTGTAATTTTGTGAATGCATATTATTTTGTTGGTAAAGTTGCTGTTTTTAGGGTAATACAGCAATACAGACTTCTATATGGTTCACAACATAATACTGGTCTTGGCATGTTAGTAACATGGACAATGAATTAGTACCACAGATAGAACACTACTATTATGCACAATACTATCTGCAAGTTACACTTTTTTATTTTTGAAGAATTGTTATATTAATGCTTAAAAACAAAAGTTTAACTTGCAGATAATACTGGTGTTCTGTCTGTGATACTGATTTATTGACACATACTAGTATGTACAAGAATTGAATATATGTATTCAGTGCTTCAGTCCGTTTTTCTTGCAAAAGCTGGTAATCAGAGTGTTTCTTTGGTTTGCTTATTTTAACAATGTAAATTTTCTTCTTGTAGTCTTTTTAGTCTCCTGCAGAAACCATGACGCCAGCCATCTCTAGAACAGCTGCAGGGGAGATAAACCACTGGTGGAGTCAACTGAAATTCCGCCTTCAGCACAGGAAGGGATGGAATGAAATGCTAGATGAAACCTTTCTCATGCAGAACAAGAGGTGTGATACATATATGTAATAATCTGTTTGCAAAAAACACGAAAAAATTAAGATAAAAATGTTTGCATTTTTTAGAAAGATTCCTGTGTAAAAGCAAAACATTGATAAATGTACTACAAACTACCCTTCATTCTATCAAAAATGTAAACTATATGTGAGGTTTCAGAATAAGGAATTGCCAGTGCTTGCAAGACTTCAAAAGAAAGGTGCTAAATTTTAGTAAGCCTTATTTTTGGTTGTTTAAACTTGGCCACAGTCATGACACTGACCAAACATCCTAATTTCTGTTTGCTGTGAACATAATCCCACAGCAAATTTTTAAACATTTAATTAAATTTTAATGGAATTTAACTTAATTGTAGAAAATTGTGAAGAAGAATAAAAAAATATCAATAAAGATTTGCCCTAAAATGGCTGTAACAAATATGAGCTGTCTGTTGGCTGTACTCCACCTGCTGTTGTTGAGTTGAGTTGCTGAGAATTTCTCTTTGTGTTCTCCAGAGAAAATGATATTCCACTGTTTTCCGCCACTAAGGAAAATAATGCAGCATGTATTAGGAAACTTCTTGACTGTGCATCTACAAATATCTTTGAGAGAGGTAAATCACAGTGTTTTTATATACAATCACAGTGCATTACTCACAATACTGCTGGTACATGACAAAGTAGTGACATGAAAATGTGGCTCTGACACTGAGTTTGTGTTGCAGGTGAGCTAGGAGAGACTGCTTTGCATGTTGCTGTGTTGAAGGATAATTTTGAAGCAGCTGTGGCTTTAATGGATGGAGCACCAGAGCTCATTAACGAGCCTATGACATCAGAACTTTACCAAGGTTAAACACACAAGCACAAGTCATTTTTAAAACATTTAATATAGTTTAACAGCTGTTTGTGCAATCTCATAGATGTAGGACTACTCTGATTGACAGGTTTAACTGCCCTTCACATTGCTGCACTTAATCAGAATGTAAACTTAGTCCGGGAGTTGATAACCAGAGGGGGTGATGTTGCGACTCCCAGGGTCACAGGCATGTACTTCCGCAAAAGAAGGGGAGGTCTTCTGTATTTTGGTGAGATGGAGGCTTTTGTGTTTTTACTTTATTTATTGCTAATTTGGTGAAATGTGGATGGGTTTTTATATTATTAACATACAATGAAATATTTTGTGTGGCTGTAGGTGAACATATCCTGGCATTTGCGAGCTGTGTGGGTAATGAAGAATTAATCACCATGCTAATAAAGGCTGGAGCCAATATCCGGGCTCAGGATTCTTTGGGTAAGATAAAATAAACTAATTAACTATTGGCCTAATTAGTATTTTACTTACAAATAGGAACATCCTTTTTTTTCTCTCTTTGTAACTCTCTCTCTCTCATGAACAGGTAACACCGCCCTGCATTTGTTAGTGTTGCAGCCTAATAAAGCAACTGCATGTCAGATTTTTGATGTACTGATGGCTCGAGATGCCGAGCTGGACCTTGCCCTCCCTCTAGACATGATTCCTAACTACAGGGGCCTCACACCTTTAAAATACGCTGCTAAGGAGGGCAACCTTGTGGTGAGAGAGAGATCTGCTCATTCATCTCATCCAAAATCACTGCTTAAAGTGACAACTGTTCTGTTGTAGAATTGCATAGCAACATGGAAAAACTTTTAGGATACTGTGATGTTTTAAAGATATTATTTATAAGACATTATTTATAATGTTCCTTAAATGCTGTGCAGGTTTTCCAGCACCTGGTTAATCGCAGACGAGTTGTTCAGTGGAATCTGGGACCACTGACCTCTAACCTTTATGACCTCACTGAGATCGACTCCAGGGTGGATGACCTCTCAGTGCTGGAGATTATTGTCAGCAGTCCGAAAAAAGAGGTGTGTTAAAACATCACAGGATATCAAAGGTCTGACAGAAAGAATCCACCCCAAACATTTAACAGCTTTTCTAAACATTATGAATGATAATATGAAAACATGACTAGCTTCAGTCCTAACTCTGATCATTTTTGTGTTAGGCTAGGAGAATTCTTGAGTTGACTCCAGTACAACAGCTGGTCAGTCTGAAGTGGAATCTCTTTGGGAAACATTACTTCAGGTGCAACACCATCATATGCTATAGCAAACATTACATAAGACTAAGCATCTGGCTGATTCTTCAAATTTGTCCATATATTCAGCATTTTTAGATTTTAACAGACAATTTGAATAGCAATGGTGTACAGTGAAGCCTTAAATGATATTTAATGATATATTTGACTATTTATTGCAATTTAGCATTTTTGGTTGTTGTTGATTGCAGCTACATTGATGATGTTTGAGAAGTTTTCACATGTTACTGCATTGATCTGCTTTCAGGTTATTAATGCTGGTGTACCTGCTGTACATTAGCATATTTACTGTGTGTTGTGTATTCCGCCCCATAAAGGACCTTCCAGAGAATTACACTAAAGCAGACAATGACAGGACCATAAAAATGCAAAAAACCTTCAAGGTGTGTGTGTGGTTGAATGGAAAACACAGTATACATACATTTAGTTTTGTTCTTTTGTCAAAGAATTGTTTTTTCATGCAAATACTGAATATTTCTGTTTCAGGAGAGTTATCAAACACATGCAGATCACTTGCGTTTAATTGGAGAGATTATCAGCGTCATAGGGGCCATTATTATCCTACTGTTAGAGGTCAGCGTTATTTTTCCATTCAACTCAATCTGGTTTAGAAACATAGAAATTCAACTTATTGTAAAAATTAATGTTAAGTCCAAATTCTACATTTGTCAAAACTCATTTTCTATTATTTTCAGATTCCCAGTATTTTGAGAGTGGGTGCTAAACGTTACTTTGGCCAGAGTGCTCTTGGAGGTCCCTTCCATGTCACTTTGTAAGTTCATTATTTATACTATACTATATATTATACTATTATTTACATACTTTTGTATTTGGCAGACACTTTTATCCAAAGCAACTGGCATTTGGCTTATATTTTATCAGTCAATGTTTTCCTTCTAAATCAAACCCATAAAATCAATTTGACTAGCATAGATTCACTCTGTATTTTACCATATCTCTGTCTTGTGCAGGGTGAGCTACGCCTGTTTGGTTGTGATTCTGTGCATTCAGAGGGCGAGTGGATTGGATGGAGAGGCTGTGGTGATGGCTTGGTCTCTTGTTCTTGGTTGGTCCAACGTGATGTATTTCGCCAGAGGATTTGAGATGTTGGGGCCCTACGTCATCGTAATCCAGAAGGTGGAGTACTTGATTGATACAGCATCTGCTCCTTGTTTGTTTTCAAACCCATTGTAGCTTAACATATTTGCGTGGACTTGTTTTCATAGACAATATTCGGAGATTTGACTAAGTTCATGTGGCTGACCCTGATCTTTCTCATTGGATTCTCTACTGGTTTGTTATATTACAGTTACATTGAATTAATCTGTGAATGAATTCGCCATGAATTTGTTGAATTTTTAACTTTAGTGTTGATCATGGCTCCTGATTACACATTTTTCATCTTCCTCTACCTTGCTCAGCCTTGTGGATTCCCTACATGACCCAAGACCCTGGAGCTATACCAGCATATCGTTCTTTCCCCATCACCATATTCACTCAATTTGAGCTGAGCATTGGACTGATTGACCTGCCTGTGGACCACACCATCTACACCCACCCAGTCATTCACTGCCTCCATATCTGCTTCAGCGTGATCTCTTACATCCTCCTGTTCAACCTCCTGATCGCCATGATGAGCGACACACAGTGGAGGGTCACCCAGGAGCGTGACGAACTCTGGAGGGTCCAGGTTGGTGGCGTAGTTAATGCAGTCCAACAGTAATTGTTCTGGAAACATGTGGAGAAACTATATACAGCCCAACCAAAGGCTGAAATCATTTTCTTTGTTCACAGGTGGTGGCCACTATTCTGATGCTTGAAAGAAGGTTTTCACTGCGTCTGTGGCCGAGACTTGGTGTTTGTGGTCTGCCTTATGGCCTTGGTGAACGTTGGTACCTCCGGTAAGGACATCCCAAGTCCATAGATCCCAATTTTTGATACAAAAGGATTTATGAATGGCAATTTTGTTCACGGGTGATCTTTATTTTATGAATCCAGAGTGGAGGATCGTGCTGACCCATTGGCACTAAAGATGAGACGCTATATCAATGCATTTTCCAGGGATGATGAATCAGGCAAGAAAGAGGAAAATGAGAAGACAAGTACCACAAATGATCCACAGCCAACCAGTTCTACTGGGAATGTCAATCCCATAAGCAAAAGGAGGCCACTGAGATGCTGGCAGATTATTCGCCAGAGTATAGAAAGTGAAAAGGAAGAAAGTGTAGATTCCCCAGATGTCAAGTATATCTGAAAACAGGTCAAGATGAAGCAGTAATGTGTAGGTGATGACATTCCTAAAATATGTGTTTCAGTTAATTTATTCTCAATTATTTTAGTGTTTTACAGTATTTAAATATACAGATTATATATTCAGTAGATGACAACATTGAACTGTGATTGAATTGAATAGTACAAAAAAAATAATTAATTAGATAATGTAAGTGCAACATTTATTTAAGTGCAGAATTCTGTCATGTATGTGCATATAAAAGGGTCTATATTAATGATGAGTATAGTTACATTTGTTGAATTTTACTAAACAAGATAATAAACTTCTAAAAACAGTTTGAATTGTAAGATCAATTTTTTTAAATATCAGGGTACGAAGTTTAATTAAGCAATACTGAAAGAGATTTTAAATAAGTACAACATTTATTTTTGTACAGAATTCTGTGAACATTAGACATATTTGTTTAAATGATCAGTGTAGTTCAAATGTGTTGGATTATAATACTGACAGATAAACTAGATGATAATAAACTTTTTTCTCTGTTCTATATAGGTCCACAACTTAATGCACATTGTAATCAGAAAAAAACATTGGAAATGCTGTATTGATAAGATTTACAGAAAGAGTTAAGTTGTGACATCCAGATATACATAATGTAAGTAATGTATAGATATGTATTGAAGCAGATCTTAAGATTTTGTTCTCTGGCAGATGTACTGTAAGAACAGTGAGCAGGAAGATGAGTGCCAGCTCTGTTCAGCAGGTTCATTTGCAGCCAGGAGAGCACAATGCCCATTAGATTTATTGTCACCCCAATATCTATCCATACAAGAGAAGAACAGTTATTCAAATTTTGTTTCTCTGCTTTTTTAACTAAATCTATTCATAAGTATTTGTTTTTGTGATGTGTGATTAACTGTTATACTCATGCAACACTCTTATGATAACATACCAGTTGTATTTCTAAATAGCGTGTTAACATTTCTAATTTACATTATTACATTCAACACTCACCTCACTGTCACTACAGTATTGTTAATCCATGTCCATTGATTTGTCCCCACTTGATTAAGTCCAATCCAGTAGTGCAAATTCCCATTTTTAATCAGATACATCTGCAGAGATGAAATATTTAGAAAGGGTAAAAAAATATAAATGTCTTATTTTGACAATCACTTCATTTAGGTGTAACTAACCTGTAATCGTTTATTAGTAATGATGGCAAGATCTCCTCCCTTCTTCTGGCACATCTCTCTGCTCCCTTGCCAACTCAGGCGGTCCTTAGACAAGAAATAACAAGAGTTCTCGAACCTCAACCAGCCCCTGTCACAGTCATGGCACGTACACTCTGCACACAAACCATTTGGTCAAATTTGAAACAATGCAAATATATAACTATACTTAAAAGAAAGATGTTTTAGATAGTGTGTGTCTGTTGTCAACAAACTTACGACTTTTATAAATCAATGACTGCTGGTACATTTCTCGGCATTTCTCCAGGCTGCATTTCTGCGCTCTGTCAGCTGGCTCTACAATCTCACATGCCTGCTTCCCAGTCACTATAATAATGCAACATAATGTTGAAAACTGCCGACACCTTTGTCCGTTTCCTTTTTGCTTTTAGACAGTTGCGATATTAATGAACATAGAATGAATAAAATAATATGTTTATCTATGTAAATAAATGAATATGATCATACTTACATTTCACAAACAGTACGATCACAATCAGCAACAGGACGCAGATCGTGACAAAAAGGACCAGTGAAATGATGCGGTAAACGCGAACTTTCCCTTCAATATCTAGTTATGTGAGTGGGGGAAAACATTATACATATTTATATTGACGTTGCCTTTACAATTAAAACGGAAGTAAAAAGATGCGCCATCACAACATTCATCATCTTGAGCCGGCTGCTGCTTCGCTTTAGACGGGAGCGCGCAGCCTGCGGACTTGCCTAAGTTGCACAATGTAATGTACATGTTTCTGCCCGGTACCAACGCAGATCGGCTTGTGTTTAAATACGACGAAGGCCATCAATAATATAAACTAGTTTGTGCTCTAGCGCTTTCACCATGCGCACTTGACCCCAGTTTAGTGCTCTATGAATGCGCGCACTTGACTTTCGCTGAGCTTCAGCCCGTCGCTGTGGTAAAGTGACTATAACTGTGTATACTGAATCTGTGTGCCATTGAAAAGACTGCACAAATACTTGATGTCATTCGAGTACAGTTTCAAAGATTGACTACTCACTGACCCTCTAGTCTTTAAAGATAAATAAGGCTGCTTTATAAAATGTGTGGATTGTTTTTGTAACAGTGGCGCCTTAGGCATATGTAGTGATGTAACGTAGTGACGTCATGTGAGTTAAAGGCAGATTCCTTTAAAAACAACATTGCTACACCCTGACTTGTGTTATAATTTACATTTATGCAGAAAGCAAACTCCTTCTGGCATTTGTATTAGTATATGTTCATTTACGTTTTTATTTAACCCTCATGATCTGAGATTGTCTTTATGTTTGGGGTCCCAGAGACCCAACTTATGAATTTCTAAAAAGGAAATTTCAAACTAAACCATCTATTTTCCCCTCAAATTATTTGAATATGTTCCTCTGACCTTAATCAATATAGAATGTCACACTGTAAAAATAAAAAAAAAACTTTGCTGCCTTAAATTTTTAAGTTTAATCAATTTGGCTGCACAAGTCATTTCAACTTACTCTTTGTAATCTTGATTGGTCTTTAGTTGCTGTAACATGGTTGAAAAATTGGCTTAACCTATTTTTCCAAGTTGATTAAACTTAAAAATGTACGGCAGCAAAGTTTTATTTACAGTGCATATACACAAACAAAACAAACAACAAAAATAAGTATTAGAAATTTGACAATTAATTGCATTATATAGGTTTTATACATGGGGTCTCAGAACTTGAAAACAGAGCTGATTTATCACATTTTATTAGTTAAGCATCTGCATTAATGTGACTAACTAATTTTGTTGACATACACATCAACATGAATGGCTAAGGTTTAAAAAACTGAAAAGTATCTTACCTTCATTGACTGTATGGGAACGAGTTGAAGGGGGCATACCACAAACATGCTCAGATGGGGTACTGACAGTAGAGTATACTTTCTTTTCCCCCTCTGCAAAATTAGTTAGAAAAAGCCTTTCAACTGAACAATAGCTACATATGGGGACCATAAAATAACTCAGACCATGCATATTCTCTTACTGAACACAATGTGGGGAAAGTAAGGGAGGATTCAAAGTTCTGGACAACAGTGCAGATAATAACAACATACTACTTATAAAGAAACAGAAGTTTGTATGTAGCATTTTACCTTTTTTCTCCTGACTCTCCTTATCCTCTTTCTCTTGAAGTGTGCTCATCTCCTCCAGTTCCACTTCAAACTCTTTTGTGCTCTCCATGCTTGTTTTTCTGCAAATTATCTTTAGTTTAGTTTCTCTGACTAATGAGGTCTCATTAGGAGGGACTAAAACTAATCCTGTTCCTACTATTGACTTTTTTGGTCTCTGATTCTTTGTAAAATGACTAACAGCTGAAAGATCTAACACATTTATATCTGCTGACCAAACACCAGTTTCTTTTTTAAAGCGGGATCATTCTGGACATCACACGATTGTTTTAAATGACTTCCTCATTACATTCCAGCATGTCACCACAATATACCTCACTTCTCTGTTTTTACTCTCAAAATGTATAAAACCACTTATCAGGTCACATCCTTTAGGAAAATCTCATAACAACCAATATATGTTTTTGAGTAGTTACCATCCCTGTGGATAGTTGAAGGTGCAAGTCCAAACAGGGATGGCATAGGAAATAAAAGATTACTGGGAAACAGGAATACTACATTCTTTGTTCTACAGCAGCGAGTGACCTAAACCCCATGTGTACTAAAATAATAAATACAGATATTACGACACTCCACATATGATAAACGAAAAGATGATCAAAAAAGATAAATATGTTGAAGGTATTTATTATATGCACAAAAGTTATTTTGATAATACTTTACAAAATAGAGAAAAACAGAAACCTATTTGCATTAAATACAGAAGACACGCTCCAGAGGGAGAAAGATGAAATGCATGCTCACTTCTTATGTAGTCTCTATTACAAATCTCTCAGGTCATAATATTTTACTATCATAAATCAGTTTAGTGTAATACTTTATAGTTGCCTCCAAATACTGACAGATACAAACGACCCTTTAGTCCCCACTTATGAACAATGCCCTGTAGGGTACAATGTATTAAACATGGGAAAGCAGTGGTAAAATATAAAAACCTCTTCTTCTTTGCAATCATCTCTCTCTCTCTCTCTCTCTCTCTCTCTCTCTCTCTCCAGTCCGTTCATCCTCTCTTTCAAGCACCATAAACACTCTCATTACTGTATGTCATGTACAGGAACAGATCTTCTTCATGGTGTTCCTAAAATCAGGGACAGAAACATTAACATTTAGACCAAAAGGGTATTAAAAAAAGGTCTTAGACCAAAACTTATTGATTCCTGCTCAAATTCCTATGTGCAGGAGAAAAATACCCAATTTCTGTTGGACTGAATTGAATGGTTGTATATCTGTTTATTAAAACAGATAACAGAGTAGATCTGGGTGGTTTGTGGTTTTAGAGTTGACTTTGATTTAAAAAAACAATAACAACTATCATGTGTTTTCAACTTAATTTAATATCCCATGTGTGGGTTAATATTAGCCATAGACTCTATAATACTAACACTTGCTTTGTAGTCACACAAAGAAACCAAACATTACATTCTTAAACAACAAATCGAAATTCAGACAGTTTTGTAATTTCAAATCACATAATCTGAATTTTGTTATACCACACAATATGCACTACTGAAGAGAGGCTTGAATTACCTCATACACTGTAGACAGGGGTGAACTGGATGGAGGAAGGGAATTTTTAACGAAAAAGAAGAGAGCTTCCTCTGGCCTCATAGACACTCTCTGTCTGATGAGGAAGCAGAGCTGACCCACTGGAAGAAAAGAGTGAAAAGTAAAACTGACTTACTCAAATCAAAACCTAACAATCTGTATATGATTTTATTTGTTCTTCCAAAAGATGACAGGAATGAGGAAGTATCGACTGCAAAATAAGGAAGAGTCCACTCACTTAAATATAAGGTCTACAGTTAACTGTTAAATAACATCACGCAATAACAATGAACTATCACAGTTAAGTCATAAACTGATTTGTTTAGATTAACAGTAAGGATGGGCTTTGTCACCTGTGAGGTCTGCAGGAACAAGGTATTTCTTTTTGTCAAGTTCAGGAGCTCTGGACCGTGCAGCTCTCTCCACGATTATCTACATTTGGACAAAATAATTGGACAGAATAAAACGGTCAATACAACTTCAGAGTAATACATTACTGGTAGTTTTTAAATAACAAAGCGTCTAAATATTGGAGCATTGGATCTTTCTAATAACGTAATAATGAAGCTAAAATGTAAAAGGTGTTATTGTTGTTCCCAACTGTGAGACTGACCGGAATTTTATCTGGATGTTTGGCTCGCACTCTCTCCCCTTCGGCTCTCCTGATCTCCAGTGGAACACTTCGCTGATACTGGCTAGACATCTAAAACAACACACATGAACAATCTTAACAAAAAAACACACACACATAAAAACGCATCTCAGTATGTGGTTCATAAAACATCAACCTCAATAGAAATATCCTGCAAACAAAAATAAGTCAGAACAGCCTATTATCATCTTTATATGAAATCTTTCTCAAACTCTCTTGGCATTCTGCAATTCCACAATGAGCTCTTCCTCTCCTTTGCCCTCAGCACATATGCTGTTAGTTTTTGTTCTGTCCTCCACATTTTTTTTTCGAATTCATACCAGCTTTAGTGTCTCTGCACACCTGACACACCTAAGCCAGACGCTATGATTCACTGTCAATAAATAAAATGTTGTGAGTTTATTTATTATACAGGAATCAACTACTTCAGTGCACTAGCTTAACTATAAAGATAAAGAATATGTAAATAACATAAACATTAGGAGACATTATTGGGGACACTTGTGCCATGTAGATAGTTATTATATAATAAAGACATGTCCAATCACATCAAAACAGAAATGCTTGGCTCATAAAGCACTTTAATATGATATACATGATCCATACTTGTTTATTTCCATTTATTTTCACTTTCGATTGGCTGAGTGTCCACCACACCAATACTGTAGCAGAGCAAATAGGCCAGAAACCACCTTAGTCTGTACCTTTTGTTTGCTCTAAATAGCTTTTTTACTGTGCCGAAGACTGTTGCTGGTGGCTTCTGTACTACTTTCCTCACAAACATGTTCTACTGCATGTTGAATTTTCCAATTAAAGAAATTACTTTACTGATATCACAGTATTAGCCTTATGGATGTCCAAGTTCTTGGAAAATATCATGGTATTATTTGCAGTACCTTAAAAAAACATTGTCAATACCACAATAGATAAATACGGTAATGTACCATGGTATATACTATTTTTGCAATAGGTGTCTGTTTAAACACAGAGGCCAACAGAATGGCATGCTGCAACAGAAAGTGCTGCAATGCGAAAACATGTCCTCCTCACTATACACTGTCCTGAGCAAACACAATCTCACTACACAGTTTCCACACACTCAGCTTTTGATCTTTCAGTAATAAACAATGTAAATGTGTTGTCGTCACAAAGTACATGATATTGTGAGATAACAGCGCCCATAACAGCTGAAAACAACTGTTGACGTCAGGTCGCAAGCTCACCCGCTTCTCACATGACCTGATCTACTATTTCACAAAACACAACAGGAAATTTACAGTGGGTAAACGAAGGATTAGTGTTTGAACTTCTAAAGCACAAATACATGATTAATTGCACACTATTCACGGACTGCACTTTCTAGCTCTTAGAAAAACAAGTGGTAAAAAAACAAAAACATACCTTTATTTTAACAGACGGATGCAGGAGCAAGTGAACTTTAACGCCTGTCCTCCACTCTTAGACAAAGGTTAGATGCCCGTATAAGCGCAGTAATAATGTGGATCTCCAAAACGCAATAACTTTATATTAAAAATCGCCTTCTAGGTTTACCGACTGCCTCACTTCTCCCACTAAAACAACAACAAACAACGTACCGCCTTATTCTAGAGATTGGCCAATGAGAAATGTAGAAATAGACTGACAGGATTATTAACCATTTAGAGGCGAACAAAAGTGGGCGTTCAAATTGTTGGCAGTGCTTCTAATGGACACCGGGCGCTGTCATTTATGTGTCTCTTGAGTCATTGAACCAATCAAAGTAAAGAAAGATTAGACCAATGAAGCGAGATCTATACTGTATATGTGTTACGTGTCTGGCATGTACTTGCTCTGCCTCGGGCGAGTACAACCCGTATAGAGCAAACCAGGACAGGGCAGAAGTAAAGCATTTTTGTTTTGCCGAGATAAATTTTCCCAGTTTCGTAGACGTAACAGAGCCAGCATGGTGGCATTATTTATCAACATCATAATGATCTCCTCAACAAAAAATGAAAGTTTTATCTTTAAACTTTATCGTGTTTTACTTTAAATAGAATTAAATAGAATTAAATAGAGCCATCGAGTTAGACAGAAAGCTTTCTTTATTAACAACACTCATATAAACTAAGTGACAATAGCACACCGTGTGAAAGAATACTCTAACATATATTATTGTGGATGTTTCACCTACTATGTTCATTTAAATTGTTTAAATATTTTTATTGTTAAAAATCAAGGTTTAGCAATTGCCTGTAATGATTGTCAGTAATACTACTTTATACCTTATCACACTGTATACTGTATATATACTATATACTGCACACTTGTTGTTGGATGTTATCTACACATTGATACAGTATATCGCCCTACCAGATACATGGGCAGATTTAACTACCAGCACAGAAATGTGGATAATCAAGGCTACAGTGTTCTTCAAAAGGCTTACATTAAAACACTATGTGACAACACATGCAGGAATATTTTTGGAATGTACTTGAATTATAACTAACACTGAAGAAAAGCTTTAAACAAGACTAGGTAAAAGAAAAAAATGATCACTGTCTAAAAATATAAGCAATGAGAAGTGCTCTAGACAGGGTTTGATTAATGATAGTTTTTAACGAGAAGTTGCATGTCATTAATTATTATACTGAGGCATCTGTCAAAACAGGCTATGCCACAATGTAATGAAAAACAAGCAAGGTTGTTACACAAAGATTCACTAGTCAGTATCAGATTTTGAATGACTCAGCTAAGGGCATAAAATTGAACATGTTTTAACAATTAATGTGCTAAAAGTATAAATAATTGATAACAAATAATTGAACTATATGCATTTTATATTGTATGAACACATTTGGTTGAGTTTATAAGTAACCTACAGGTCAATTTTTTGTGCTGCTAAGGAATGGGCAAAAGAGAGAAAATCATATTTTTCATACATTCTAGTGTGATTGAGCATAAATTCAATGTGATCCTATGGATTTATTTATTTTTTATTGTGTTAAAAAATGTCAGTCTGTTTTTCTGCTCTTTCTTGCTCTGGCTGGTGACGTGCATTTTCTCGTCCAATCAAAGAATGTGGCATAACTTCCGGCTTCACCATCAGCAGCCATTTCGTTGGAGATGTTGATATTCAATCGTTGAGTTTGGCGAATTAGTTCATATGGGTTTCAGCGTCTTCCTAGTATCAGTTCAGACCTCGTTTGTTTAAGGTTATTTGGTGTAAACTATTGTCAAGTACCTCTTTTAGGCGATTTCCTCAAACTATCGTTAAACGTTTTTCTCTTTAGATATATCTGAATTTTTTGGCGAGCTAACGACAGCTATTTCGTTAGCTCCTGGCAAAATGGCGGCGAATACGGCACAGCAGGCCTCAACACCGAGTTGGTAAGAATAATAGATTTAAAAAGTTTACTCATTCTTTTATTATGACGATATTTATCGTTGTCTACACTAATTTGACTGTTGAGTGTGTATTTCAAATGGCAAACCTTATCAAACGTTTATGTGATGAAAGGAGATAGCTGTTAGCGTTGTAGCTGTTAGCGTTCGCTGATCGGCTTGTTCACGTTGCAGATACTGTCTTCGGCTTCACAGCCACAGCGACTAATATTGATTGAAAACTCGGTGTTAACAACTTACCCTTTAATGTATAACAACAATTTTAGCGTTTAACCTGCTGGTTGAATGCCTCTGTGAGTCAGTTGCTGGCTAGCTTGTCTAGATTGTGGTCATACCGAATATACACCCTAAAAGACAATGGTTTATGTAGTGGTTATATAACTGTGATTGCCACTTAATTTTGAGTCATACATGATGTAATGTACGCAGAATCAGTGTAATAACTGTGCACTGACCCTAAGCATGCAATATAATGCAAATTGGTTCAGTTGTGTGAAGTTAATTATTAATCATCTACAGGTCGATTTGGTCAGAACTTAGTCTTAAAATGTTAAATGCATAAAAAAAGAATCAGAAACATGCGCTAGAAGGCTGCAATACAGTGGGATTGCCTTGTCGAAATGTCCTGTCATCCACAGGCCTTATGGTACTAATTCTAATGGAGACAACCCGGTCCATGAGAACCCAGAATGGGAAAAGGCCAGACAGGCTCTAGCCTCTATCAGTAAAAGTCAGACTTCTACAAAGACTGCACCAACTAATCACACCAACCAACAGGTAATTCTTCAAATAATAATTGGCTTTATCTGTTACTGCCGAACTATTTAATTCTTGCATTTGCATAACATACTTTTCTGTGTATGGGTGTGTTTGTTTTTTTTTATTCTGGTCTTTATATTGTTAGGCCGGGCAGTATCAGACAACAGTTACTGACTCCTCGTCAATGCAGCAGCAGTATTACCAGCAGTGGTATCAGAGCCAGCAACAGTATGCTGGATATCCATATCCCTATAACTACTACTACCCCATGCAACCGGTAATTTAAATATACTGTACCTGTATATAGTCTGTTACCCCATGAACTTCAGTTTCTCATCTTTAGTTGAAAGTATCTTTTAAACCTGCATGGTTTTAGGATAGATGTGGTATGTTGTGTATCGTATTTTTTTATGGTACTAAGTATTTCTTAGTACCATATTTTCCAGTCAGAGCATTGATATATTACTTTCATTTTATCATGACTCTCCCACTTTGTGCATGTCTCTGTATTGAATGATTTTTCTTTACAGTATGGAGGAGCATATCCTCCTGGACAGTATGGTGTTCCAGGGGCCTACCAGCAACCCACTACCCCCACTGGACCGGTATGGAACTGTGTTTTATTGTAAAGTCTTGCTGGAAAGGTTTGCCACCTGATATAGTCTAAGTGATGCACTCACTCTTCCACCCTCTCTTTCAGCCCCCTGCAATGCCAATGATGGAAGATCAGTCCTCCAGTTACTCCTCCCAACCACAGCCCCCACCTCCTTCAACCCCTCAGCCTCCCTCCCAGAGCCCTACATCCTCTGACCAGCCCCCTCCACCTCCTCCACCTCCCATACCTCCCCCACCCAATGCCCAGTACCCTCCTCCTCCTTCCCAGACTCCCTACAGCCCTAGCGGAGCCTTGCCATACAGCCCAACTGATTCGAGACCCATGCAGGGCTACAATCAAGGGCAGGTTCGGCCAGGGTACCAGGGCTACCAAGCTTCAGGATATCAGCCCCCCCAGCAGCAGGGTCCAGGGCAAGGCCCTTATGGAGTTGCAGGCAGGGTGGATGCTAATAAAAAACCTAACCATGCCATCATGAACAAAGGTGGCCAGCAAATGTGGCAGCGCATGAAACGTAAGTGGTTTTGTGTACTTAAATTTAAAGAGTGGAATTTTAAGGGGGGATTTAATATATAGATTGTAACATTACTTAACCTCTTTTTATTGGTTGTATTCTTTGTTTATTGTTAATACCTTGGGATTTTTATTCATTCTTTATATTGATTCTTAGTACCTTGGGATAGCTGTAGAATTAGAGATGTTGGTTTAAATGTAGTTTTGTTATTGTTGAGTGTCTGTGTGGATTTTGGTATCTTTTAACATATAACAACTGCTTTTTACAGAGGCTCCTGGAACAGGTGCTGTCAAATTTAACATACCGAAACGTCCATATGTTATGGCCAATCAAAACTTCCCTTCAGGTGAGCAGCCCCCTGGACTAGCTTCACCCACCGTGACAACCACAGCAACGCCTGGATCTGTGGTTGCAACATCTACTGTTTCAGCAGGAACTGCTCAACCTCGGTGAGTATTGGGCAATGTCCAGAATTAACAGTGAGGGTTAATCATGCATACTTCAGATCAAAACAACTAAATACTAGGACTGTCCTGCCATAATCATTCATATTTCACCATATTAGTTCTGTAATGTTATAAAATGCAAATTTCATTGTCAGCATTCATTGGAATGAATACAGTCTATTTTGGTACTTGTAGCCCTCAGGATTGGCCACAGGCTATGAAGGAGTATGTGCAGCGCTGCTTTACAGCCTGTGAAACTGAAGAGGATAAGGACCGTACTGAAAAAGTGTTGAAAGACCTTCTGCAGTCCAGACTACAGGATGGCTCTGCTTACACCATTGACTGGACTAGAGAACCCCTGCCCGAGTGAGTTGCGTCTCTCTACTGCAACATTCACCTTATGGGTTTAATCGTCCCAAACATTGCACTAAATTATTACTTTCTTTTCCTATTAGTCTAAAGCCCAAGCAGTCTCGCTGGGAAGCAGTTCCTCAACGCTCTCAGGAGAATGCTGTTGGGCGAGGCGGATCCACTCGAGGCAGGGGCGGAGCCAGGTTGGGTAACTATAGAAATGTATTTTCTCAAAGAAGCCCATCTTCCAGCTCCTCTCGTTCATCTTCGTCGCGATCTCCCTCCCCTCACAGTCGACACAGAGACAGGATTCGCCATCATCGCAGGTAATACCCAAAATCTAACACTCAGTGTTTGTGGCTAAGAACTGCCCACTTAGAGAGAAAGAGTCATTTGACCGAAATGTAAAATCACTATCTACAGCTTATGTTGGTTTATTGTGAAATTAGAAAAGAGAAAATGTGGAGAACAGCTGGATCTGACTGGTGATTGTTTTCCTCCATCAGTGACTCAGACTCTCAGTCAGACAGCAGCATGTCAAGTGATCCTCGTCTTCCATTGTCCCGACGGCAACAGAAGGGTGGCCGAGGCCGTGGGGCAGAAAGGGAGCGAGGTAGAGGAGCTGGGGGAGAGAGAGGCAGAGGAAGAGGCAAAGCAAACAGAGGGCGGAGGTGAGAAATCATCCTCTGTTGTACAGGATTAAATGCCAGTCAATTTAAAAAAACATTTAGAACATTATGTAATGTTAAACTTTAGATCATCTGTGAAGGTATAATTGCAATGATTGAATGCTTGGTAAAAACCTTTCATATAATTGTTTTTATGTGTTCAAGTCACATTATTATAATTTATTTAATGTATTTTAGGAATATAGAGGAGCCAGGTAGTGGTATTGGTAAAAAGCGCAAAGGTGGTAATGCTGGTCTGGACTTTCATGATCCAAATCGTGAAGCCAAGAAGCAAAGCCGGGCTGCACGCTTCCACACAAAACTACGCACTGAGCCCCTGGTATTAAACATTAACGTTTTTGACCTCCCCAATGGCACCCAGGAGGGCCTTAGCTGGGATGAATGCCCCATTGTTGGCACCTGCCAGGACATCACCAAAAATTACCTGCGCCTCACCTGTGCTCCTGACCCTGCGACTGTCAGGCCTGTACCTGTAAGTGTCTCTGTGTAACTGTTTAATGGTTCTAGATTTGCCAGCTGTTTTTTGCCAAAGTGTTTGTGTCTGTATTTGATTAGGTTTGGTTGTTCATTTGTTTTCCAGGTGTTGCGAAAGTCCCTGGTTGCAGTTAAAACTCATTGGAAGGCCAATCAAGATTACTTGTATGCGTGTGAACAAATGAAATCAATAAGACAGGACCTCACTGTGAGTAAAATGTACCTACCACCTTCCTGCCTTTCTTTTTATTTTCTTCACTTATGTTAATTCTTCACTTGTGTTTTACAGGTTCAAGGTGTGCGCACAGACTTCACAGTGGAGGTGTATGAAACACATGCTCGTATCGCTCTCGAAAAGGTATGAGGGATTTTGTTCTCACTGTCACTGAAGTAAATAAATTGAATGTGCAGTTAAATTTGTTTTTTTTGGGGGGGCTAAATCTGAATCTTTTCAACTGTGGTACCAGGGCGATCATGAAGAGTTCAACCAGTGCCAGACCCAACTGAAGGCACTGTATAAAGACTGCCCTTCAGACAACGTAGGAGAATTCACAGCCTACAGACTCATCTATTACATCTTCACTAAAAACTCTGGAGGTATATTCACAGTTATTCGGTCACCATTTGGTTCAACATTTGGCTTATCTTGCACTTCAGTTTATGTGTCCTCATTCTTTTCACAGACCTGACAACTGAGCTTGTTTACCTAACCCCTGAGCTTCGTGCTGATCCATGTGTAGCCCATGCTCTTGATCTTCGCACAGCCTGGGCTCTTGGAAACTACCATCGGTTCTTCAAACTCTATCAGAAAGCTCCACGAATGGCCGCTTACCTTATTGACAAGTTTGTGGAGCGTGAAAAGATGCTGGCCTTGAGGGCCATTCTTAAAACGTGAGTGCAGATGGCAGGGGAGTTGCACCTTTGATTGTAAATGGTAATGTTCTATTTTTGAAATCTAAAAGTTCTTTTTCACCTCTTTGCTGCAGGTTCAGGCCCTCTGTGCCGGTGGAGTATGTACAGTCCAGCTTGGCCTTTCCAGATTTAGATTCATGTTTAGCATTTCTAACAGGGCTTGGGGTTACATTCACCCCTTCTGACCCCAGCAAAATAGATTGTAAAGTCAGCTCAACATGTCTATCCACTTCCTAGTATAGGGGAATGGGGAAGGGCCATTTTCACATGTAGGATTTACAATACAGACCTTATAGAGGCAGAGATGAGGGACCAGATGTCTACATAATCAGACACACTCAGTTTAGAACTGATAATATATATAACAGAAAACTCTGATTTTGTTTTTAAACTCTTGTAGAGTGATGGACTTTCTGACAGATGGACAGTTAACAGATCTGTGATTCAGTTAACAGATACACTGACTTAGGTGCCATTTCAAGACCCAGTATAGCCTTCTCACACAGGTTTATAGTGAATACTTCCCTGAATGGGCTATGACTCGATTAGCACAAGTTTGTCCCTTACAGCAATATTTAGAAAATGCAAACACTGCAGAAATATCTTGGGGTCAACTGAGCATTTAGAGAGAGAGGTTTAGACAGCTGGAGGTTCTTCCACATCACAGACCTCGAAACATCCTTAAGCTAACAGTGTTGTGTG
The DNA here is from genome assembly GCA_036877525.1 of Chromobotia macracanthus. NCBI lineage: Eukaryota > Metazoa > Chordata > Actinopteri > Cypriniformes > Botiidae > Chromobotia > Chromobotia macracanthus. The sequence goes on along the minus strand of JAZGTH010000015.1, from coordinate 9,653,921 downwards.
TTCTCATGTTTCTCTCCTCTCAAGCAAACAGCCACTAAGCTCAAGACCCGAAAACAACATGCTTAAAAGAGAAGACTGAATATAAAGTGAGCCGGTTTACACCAGCAGCATGCTAGCTCATCAAGTTTGCAGGAAGACAAAGGCTACTGCTACAAGATCACTGATCCAGAACAACTCAGGTTCACTGTTTCACATTTGATGAACTTTGCCAAGTGATCATGGAAATTCTGTGATTAACAAGAAGAGGATGGTTTGTATGCCCTCTCTTTCCCTTTTTCTGAGATGTCTTCAGTAAGTTAATGGAGGTGCTCTGTTAGCGTTTCTGCATCCCTCATGCTTAGAGCCGTTAAGATTTGGACTGAAATATAATGATGATCCCCACCAGAGATTCAAATCGGCTTTATATACCATCACCATTTGTTTCCCTATCCTACACACGACATCCCACCCAAGCATCCAGGCTTCATTAGTCATAGGTTTACTTCCTTAGTATGTCCTCGACACCAAGGAAGTACAGCTCAATGCAATGGCTGCAACAGTCAGTGACTTTCAACCTTTCACCACATTCCTGCTGTAATCTCAGTAGGGCCAGCTGTTTGAAGTCCAGGTCCACACAGCATTCTTACACCACTAAGTTCAACCAGCATCCACTGGAGAGCCAAGTCCCCTCACGCACCATCCAACATAGATCGTCCTACACCAAATGTGCCGTCAGCCTGACCAAGTTCAGAAAGAAAAGCAAGAGCAGTTTTGGAGCAAGATGGCTGTTCTCTCCTCTACAGATGGTGATTTCAACTAGTTACCTAACCCCTGTGTGGACAACTTCTGTCCTGCTGGGGTTTGGAAATACATGGGTTTGTATGGCTGCATCTCATTATTTGGCAATATCAGAATAAGATATATGGTTGGCTGGTAAGAGGGACTTGATTTCTTGCAAAAGCATGGTGGATCAACACTTGGCTTTGCTGCTGAGATATTGTGCTGAAGTGTTTATGAGTCAAACATTGTGCAGTAGTGGAATGTTGTGATTCTGCTGACAGGTGTTGATCTATCATCAATGTTATTTTGTCATCAGCACTGAAGTATTAATATATGCAGGATTTGGTAATCCTAATAGATATGTTTATTTATCACTGTGGTACAGCTGAATTCTGAAAAGATTTATACATTATAATTGTCATAGCCAAGTCACAGATGTACACGAGTATGGCTATAGTATAGATAAGTATTGCAGTAGTATACCAATGTAAAGTTTTGTAAAGATAATCTAATGCTCCTGGATCAGTTTAATTATTTTGCAGTCATCACGCAAATTTCACTTCGATAAAGGAGCTAGGAGTTTTTAGCAGTGGATGTCAAATTATTTAATGTGATTATTCAACGTTCAACTAGCATATATGGGCCTGGGTCTGAAATGTGTAAAATTTAAGATGGTTTGCTCAAGATTTCAACTGGAGCTACAGGGGAAAACATCCCTAACACCTCATTGATGAATTATGTACATAGCACAATATTAACAAAATGTATCATAAGTAAGATTTAATTATTTTCCCTTATAGTAGTTTGGTTTCATTGTTTTTGTTTGTAAAATGGTAAGTGTCGTTTTGATACATAGAACTTTGGATGACAGTTTTTAAAACTTACTGTTTCTTGGCCAAGCGAACGTTTGCACAGTGGTTCGCGTGCGAAAAGGTGATTGAAATGTTACTTCGTGTCTTGTTTTGAGGAACAAACTGTTTCAGAATGAGTTTTCCATGTTAGATTTACACATCCACATTTTTCAAGCGCAGAAATTTCTTGAATTTAGAATATAACAAATCTTTCTTTTATTGATCACTAAATAGTTTCAGCAGTGTCACTTCTTCATTGATCATTTTTTTTGCATTTCCTGTAAACATCTACCAATTGTTTATCAACCTTTATCGTTTCATCCTTCACCATTTCTAGTTAAAATCCTGTCGTTTGTTAAGAGGGACTTCACAAAAATCCACATACTAAGACAGATTTGGTTTAGCTTTAACTGTTTTCCCAACTTCAAACACAGTTGAGCTTTTTACCCATTTGTTTTTGTTCATTTTGAGTATTGCAAAGTTTTATTTTATTGGGCACTTGTATTTACAATGACCACTTGTAATTATAATTCTGGTTGACTTTAAATGATATGCACTTTGTTTTCCTCTCCATATTCAACCCCTCCCACCCCATCTTCCCTCTCTCTTTCTGCACTCTCTCATTACCAGATTATCTTTCTCCTCTTACAGTCCTGCAATTGGAGACAAAGCAAGAGATGAACAGATGAGGGCAGAACCTATCCAGAGGCATACTGGAAAATGGGCACTGAGACATCCAGACATCAGTTTACTGAGTCGCCATTGTGCCTGTTGTCTGATGCTTCTGTTACATTAAGGAGAGCTTGGCGATTTCAGTTTTTCAATGTTTCACATTTTTACAGTCTAAAACATCAAATCAGTCTTTATGGAACAAAAAACACTTGCCTGAAGGCAATGTCTATGTAGAGTTGTATTTTAGTCATCATACCATATAGGGTTTTTTGGCTGTATGTTCAGTTATGTCTCATGTTCATTCTGTTAACATTGCTTTCTTCATTAGCCATTTTTTGCTGTTTGCTGTATTTTTTGTTTTTTTTAGGCTGATTAGGTTTCTGGTGTTTGAAGTTGTAAGTTGATATAAACCGTAGAATAGTATACTGGACATACCTGGACATACAGCTTTACAAGTTTTGTAAAAATGACATGCCAATAACACAGTTACTAATCATTTGTTGTAACCTAAGACACAGTTTAAAGAAATCCACTAAGCTCTCAAAGCATCACTCCAGTTTCATTGGCAATGAAATGTTGGTTTGTTGCCCATAAATGCAACTTTGACTTTTAAATGAATGGGATTCTCTCAAGTTATGTTAATCTAAAATGATGCCACTGTAATTGTTTTCATGAACTGTTTTTTATGCTTTTCTGGAATACTGTGTCATTTTTCCCACAGCATTATTACTAACAGTAACCTCAGTCTCATCAAATATAGTCCTTTTCTTGCACTCCTAATTTTCTTTAAATCTCTATAGCAACTCTTTGCTTTTTTGCTCATTTTTTTGCTTGTATTTAGATTGGCCTCTGTTTGTAATGTGCTCTCACATGATTTGGCCTTTAGCTGTTAATTGATTCTCTGCTTTTTCATTTTGTTTTTCTGACATCTACCCTTTTTTCTCTTTCTAAATGTCCTTCTTCTGTCCCCCTTTGTCTCTGTGTATAATGTTCTATAATGCAATGTTGTGATTGTGGATTAATTTATGAGTTCAGTGCTTGGCAGTAAGTATTTCCACAGGACTGTTCTTGTCAATGTTTCTTCTTTTACAGCTTCAGCTCTCAAAGCCCTTATATCTCTGCCCTGACTAGAGCTCCAGGTGTTATACATTGGAGTCTAGGAAAATACTGCCATTTGTAGATACTTACCTGTACATAATGTACCTACTTGTCTTGAAGGAAAAATAAAGAAAATGATGCAAAATGATACAGATGCTTTGGTTTTAATTGAAAGTAGCTTTGGAACAGTAATGGAAAATATTCAGTTACTAAAGACATCAGGCAGAGTCCAATGTTAATGTGTTTTACAGGATGATGGTATAATGTTGAGAAATCTTCTGTTTTGGGACATAATTTAATTGATAATTTAATAGGCAATTTAATTGATAAAGGTGCTGCAAACAGACAAATGCATGTAAATGTAAAAAAAAAGGTATTTGACACCATTGTCATAAACACTGTTTAAGTTTTCCTTTATACATTTGTTAACTAAAATCTTTAAAGTATAAAAAAATGTCTCCATATATTTAGGTAAAATATTTAATGTAGTGTCATGTTGAGACCACACAAACAGCTTAAGTTTTATATGAAGTAGAAAACAATTTAGGCTTAGTTTTTCATAGGTTATATTTTGGTATTTTAGTTACATTTTTTGTTATTAAAGATACATAACCACAGTTAATTTTGCAACTATTAAAATTATGATTATGGCAAAATAGAATTGTGCAATAAATAATGTAAGACAAAACCGTGTAAGCAGGTCTACACAACTAAAACATTTATTAGAATATTTTGCTGTTATCTGTTACATATAATGACATTACATGCAATGGGCAACTTCTTTCAGACAGGCTACTCAGAGAAGCATAAAACTCTTCGAGGGGTAACATTGGGATAACCACATTGAAGGAAAATAGTTTCACTTGGTTTAAAAAGACACTTAGGTTGATAGACCTCATCCTATGTTTATTCTGTGGACACATGCATGTTGGTAAACGTTTTTCAAGTAAAGGCATGGGCTCCAAGCCCAATCATGGTTTTCACACAGTTCTGTAGTCCACTAGTGTGGATGATAAGTAGTACCCTTAATTGCATGTTTCAGTGGAATAGAATTCTTAGAAATGGATACATTTAGTTACATTTGTTAATCTGTCCCTTTAGAATAACAATACAAAAAATAATAGAAAACAAACAAAATCACAATAACACTTTCTAATGGAGAAAAGGTTTGGGGCCAGACCTGGGGCCATAGGGTAAAGGTGGATGATGTCTTTAACTCTTTATGCTTTTGCATTTATAATGTCGATAAACTCAGGTTTCAGGGAAGCACCGCCCACCAAGAAGCCATCTACATCTTTCTGAGAGGCAAGTTCCTTACAGGTTCCCCCAGTGACAGACCCTGAAACGGTGAACATAAATCAGTTAAAGTGAAATCATACACAATTTACGTTGCCATAAAAAACATTTTTTAATTTATAAAAAGAACATCACACCATCAACATCAAATACGTCTGTTTGCAGACTACATTGGGAACTGATTTTGTTTGGAAAATGTCAATAGATCTTCCATTCAGTCAAACAATCCCTTCACTAAAAACCTTAATGTAAGCATGACTTCTTTAGTGCTTATAATAATTCATTACACCATAATGTAGGAATGTGTGGTTGTCCATGGAGTCTTTCAGTAACTTTCAGTAAGAAATTGGATAGGTACCATCTGTACCATCTTAAAATCATTTTCAAACAGCATTGGAAGAGACATTCAGATTTGCATACCCATAATGCCTTTCACACTTTCACTTCAATTCAACTTGTTTGCTTTAGTCACCATGAGTGAGGTATCCACTGAAACTGATGAGACCCTTTCTAACATTTTTTTTTACTAAAAAATTTGCTGGAGAATTTGTGTAGTGTGAACTTTTTTTTAATATATATAACTAGAACTCCCTGCTTTGTTGTTATAAAGTAAGCTCTTCTTTAAAAGTTGTTAAATGTATTTTTACAATAATCAACTGGCATTATAAAATAAATGTTCAATATACCTTTGAGCATTTCAGAATTAAAAAAATACAGTAAATCAGCCCTTTATCTGGTACCATTTATATCCTAATGCTTTTGTTGTCATAAACCGTCTTCATATACAGTACGGATTGCACAGTATTGTGGGCATGTCAGCATTGGATGGTGTGATTCAATTTGCATGCCCACAATGCTATTCAAGTTTTACCCAAATTGGCTTAAATGTAAATATGTATTTGTTATGGTCACAATGAGCGATATACCCATCCATGATACCCAGTGGATATCATAAATGTTTTTCTTGTCTATTGAAAAAGTACTCTTTTAGCAGTTGTCCAACAAAATTCTTTTAAATGGAATACTTCAATTATGTCAAAAAGTCACCAATATATACAAAAAAAAATTTGTTTTGTAAACATTATTGTCTTGAAACAACACTTGAGGGTAAGTTCAAACTGGGTCAAATATGGTTTAGTCACCATCACTGTGGTGCTTATTTAGTACTGACATAAGTAACCTGCAGGACAAAAGAACAGAAATGAGCACTTTTAGAAGTTATGTAGGTTTTGTTTAAAAAGGAAGTCCCTAAGGTTTTTAAAAAGTATGTTAACAGAAAGTATTTCTTCATGCTGCAATTTGTACGTTTATACATTTTTCTTGCAATGGTTTTGCATTTGCACACATGCCTGATGCTTTCACTAGGTTAAATAGGTGATGGTACAAATAAGTGTTTAAATTTGCATACCCATGATGCCTTTCACGTATTTCTCTGAAAACAATTGTTTATCCAGTTATTTAACTTAATATAAAAAAACGACTGAATGTTACATTTACTATAATCTATATTAACTATAATCCATATTTACTATTACTATTAACTATATATGTTAATCTAGCTCTGATCGCTTCAGTCACCATAAATGAGGTTCCCACTGAAAAACATAGAGAAGGTTCACTGTTAACAAGTTAGTTAGAAATGTGCTCTTTTAGTATTTGTCTAGTAGGTTTTCTTTAAAAGAAAGCCCTCTTCATCATTGTTAAAAAGAAATAATCACAAAAGTTATTATGTGCTTCTATAATACTCTTTTAAGTGATAGTTTATCACAGCTAAATGTTCCTAGATATTCCTGTGTATGCATTTAATTTTTAGTAGTGTAACCTAGCTACATATGATGCTTGCATGGTTTAAGTATTGCATGAGCAACTCTCAAAAGTCTGACCTCCATAGATGATCCTGACAGAGTTGCCAACAGCCTCTGAGACATTGGTCTTCATCCACTGCCTGAGCTTGTCATGTACCTCCTGAGCCTAGAAGAGTAGAAAGAGCCTGAGTCAACAATGTACATCAGTGAACATTTCTAGAAGCCTCCAGGTTCCAATCTAAATGGTTATTCCTGCACTGTCACCTACCTGTTGGGGCGATGCAGTTTTTCCTGTGCCAATGGCCCACACAGGCTCGTAAGCAAGAACCACTTTGCTCCAGTCTTTTACATTATCTAAAACAGATGATTCCCTCTTTTATCAAATACAAGATATCTTTGTGAATTGAAAGTGTCATGCCCATTCGTACTGAGGTATTTATCTCAGTATGAATTACATTATATATTAATGTAGTAACTACATTATATATTAGGGTGGGATTTTAACCCAGATCCCTGTGCATGCCAAAAGGAAACTGTACTACTACGCTAACATCTTGGTTATAAAAATACTATATAAAAAACTACTTTTGTGTTTTCCATGTGGTGGGTTTTGGGATCTGGTTTAGGGCACAAAGTAAACTAGGGCTGTCACTGGTGCCCCTTACACAAACATGTACACCGTGCATTTTAAGTTGCATACCTGCAATGACCTTGGTCTGTGCAAAAACAACTTTCTCAGTGATTCCAGCTTCCCTCTCGTCCAGCTTCTCACCAATGCAGGCAATAACACCCAAACCACTCTCAAGAGCATGAGCAACCTTCTGGCCAATCAGCTGTCAGTAAAAACAAGTCCAGAGAAGGAGCTCAGAGAGATCATATGATTTGATGAATAATCAGTGCTAATTGAAGCAAACAATGCATATTTAATTTGTTGAATGCGACAGCATTTGCATATTCAAATTTGAATACCCATAATTCCTTTCTCATGCTCCAAATTTACTACAAATTATAACTGCAATGTTTTTTTTTGTTTTTTTAGTATTTGTCAAATAGGTTTTCTTTAAAAGGAAGCCGTTTCTTCTTTATTACGAAAAATAAAGATTGCACATTGTTTAATTAGTTATTTGAAATATCTGGTAGATATTTTGTATAGTTAGTAATTGTTGTTAAAGGCTTTCTTGAATTGTCAGAAAGCTTAAATAGGGTCCTATTTAAACTGTGTTGCACAGTTTCCATTTAGCTTGATATTAGATTTTCATAAAGCTGCAAAACTGTATAAAATAATGTGGCCAGTAGGGGCCAGTAAAACCTAGATTCATGGTTTTAGTGTTACATTGCTGTTATAAAACACACTTAAAATAAATCACACACCTCAATATCCCTTGCGGAAATATTTTTAAATTACATTGTATTCTATAATCTGAATGCATAGGGCAGTAAGTTACCTCATCACTTTCTCCAAACACATGGCGTCTCTCAGAGTGTCCAAGAATCACCCATTTTACTCCACAGTCCTTAATCATTGCAGGGCTGAAAAAAAGACAGAAGTTCACAATGTTATATTAAATATCAGAAAAATATCAGGAACATTATGATTTTCTTGTCATATACCTGATCTCTCCAGTGAAGGCTCCCTTTGCCACTTTGTAGCAGTTCTGTGCAGCCACATCAATCTTTGGGTTTAGCTTGGACCTGGCAAAGTCAAGGTAGATGGTTGGGGCACCACACACAACCTCTGCAAAAAAAACAGAAAAAGACAGGGAAGGGTTCAATCATCACAAGACAATCACTGCTAGTAACTGGTAAGTTACATAACATTTTAATCCCTGCAGTGATCCGTTCGTGCCCAAATTATTTCTTTCTGACAAGCAAGTAAGAAATCAATTTTAAATTGCCTACATATAAGGGACACATAAACAAGTGACATGCTGTACATCTGGCCATTCAAAGTAGTTCATTTGGTACTTGAAGGTATTTGGTACTAGAAGCAGCTGCATCTCTTGATTAAGAAAACCGTAAGATGGATAGATTTCTGTTTTAGAAGAAAAACATTTTTAACAGACTCACAGAAAATATAAATTAGCTACAATCCGTGAACAACTGAAAACAGTGCTGAGGACAGAATATTTATGACCTTCCTTAATATGACCATTTAAAGGCTGAGCTGTACAGACATTAGAGGTGGCATTTATACTGTAAAATAATCTTGGGTCAGACTAAATTAAACACTGCCACTCTGGTGTAAAAGGTCACTCATCTTTGGCAACTGGTCCCCCCTTGATAAAAGGTCAAAGTTTGCAAAAGAAAAGGTTATTCATGTGACTACATAGTACGGAGGCCATGGTTACTTATGAATTATAAGGGGAAACTAGGTTTAGCCTACTGTATGCAGTGTCCGGAAAAGCGCTTCAGGTTTCAGTCCATGAAGAAACCATGAATGAAAGAGGAGGCATACAAACGGTATGACTTTTGGACTTTATTAATTCAAAGTCCACAGTTTTAATGTTGAAATCAACCGTCTTGTGGAGGCTCAAAAATGCTTCAGAAAAACCGGAACGTGATGCATGTTATCGTCACAATATAGGAAACATGAGTAGCCAGAACGCGATCGCTCGGAGCTCCAGTGCTTTACTTATGAATTATTACTGCTCTTTATTGACGTATATGTTACAATGTCGATTTCTGTAGATTTGTTATTTGTTTCGAAGCTTAAAATAAGCATGAAACAGGCATCTCAACCACCTGATAGGCCCCCAATACGCACGCGGTGGCTACGTGCTGGAAATCACACACCCATTTCAAGCTTTAACCTTTCAATCACGGCACACGTTGTGCATCTTTCGTTCACCAAACGTGATGATCAAATCCGTTTTATTTCATTTATAAGGCAAGGTGGCCTTTATATGCACTTTGCATTTGTTACAGACACGAGCTTGTGTGTGCATAGTTATGCAAGACACAAGTGTTTAGCAGTATGTCACTCCGATCGAAATAGCTTGCTTCTGTAACAAGCTGTACATTGGTTGCTTTAAAATAAACAACACAGCTGTAAAGTTATTACACAGTTACATCCGGTTAACAACGATGAGCTAACGAGAAGTTTAACCGTTTGTAGGCAGCCGTCAAAAGTCATGCAGAAAAACAAATGTCATCTCAGGGTCAATGCGGCGGGATGCACTAGCCAGAAGAGGCCTGGATCAGCAACAGTGTGTAATCGGGGCTTGACAAAAGGAAACAGCATGACTTACGCACCGGTATCTGGGTTGAGTTTGGCGTTGTTCAATGTATTGGAGAGCTCCTCAATGCTCTTTTTGTCGCCGTTCATTTTCCAGTTTCCACCGACGAAAAACTTCCTGCCAGTCATGATTGCAGAAGTCTTGCTTATGCTAAACGACGCTTGATTGCAAAACGACAAAATCAATCTCCACTTGAAGAGACAGCGAGATCCTTAACTATGGTTGCGTTTATATAGCGACAGCTAGGATAACTCCGCCTTCGGCATCTGTTATTGGTTGTTGATAGCACGCCTGCAGAATAAATGTTCTTTGGATATAATACATGTTTCTGGGTTCGTATCCAGTGATTAATGCGTTATCAGTGAAAACGATGTTAGTTTCAATACTCAAATTATTGGTACGGTTATAAAGAGACTTTACCAAAAAATAGGAACATTAAATATACATAGTAACATACAAATACACGGTTAACATAAGTATATGTGAATAGCTGTATAGGAATATAAACAGTAAAACATAAACGGTAAATTAAATTGACTATTAAAACATCTTTGTGAAAATATTAACATCCTAGTCGTTCATCGTTTTCTGCAAGAGCCTGATATCATATTTGTATATAGTGATATAGTTTTTACGCATACTTGCCGTCAAGGATGATTCGTACCTTAGTTTCCAAATAATTCATTTTGTTTTATGATTACGATTAACATCTAACAATTTAAGACAAAAGTGTCTGGACAGATAGACTGAACTCTGTAATGTGTAATTGAATGCCAGTAGAGGGCGATGAGTCTTTGGTGGGTTTACATTTACATACCCAGAGTGCATTTCGATTAAGCGTTCGCTACGTATTTTTTCTATATTTTAATTCACAGGAAGACAACACACCACATATAGTGAACTTAAACTGTAAAAGAAGCGATCTGTTTACACCTTGTTGTGTGTCAGATTTCTTTTTGACTGATTGACAATTTCTTTTTTTTTTTTTTTTTTTTTCCATGCCGGTCACCATTAACGAGGCGTCTGTCGAAAGAAATATGGACAATCCGTTGCCTGTTACATTTTGGAAATTTGCTCTTTAGTATTTGTCTAGAAGGTTTTCTGTAAAAGAAAGCCCACCCAATAAAGTCGAATGGAAGAGAAAATGTGTTTTAACATTTAGTAAAGTTTCATTGTTAACTGGATCTGTACGAGTATTTAGTTGATGATAGTCCAATGTATGATAACAACTCACACCAGGGGGCAGTTGTGCGACGTTAGTTTATTACTTAAAACGGGCTTAAAGGAAAAGAGGGTCTGCGAAAGTCTTTTCACATACTGAGAGTAACCAGTAAGTAAACTGGTAGAGTGGTCTAGATATATTTACATAAATGTATATCTAATGGATAAAGCACATGACCATAAAATGTTCGTCCCATTATTACACGGGGTCTGAATGCAATGATAGGATATCCTACTTGTCTGTCACATCAGCATGTGTTCATTTATTGGAGGTGTGGGTCTGAAGAGGTGGGATTTTATGCTAGCCCCTCCAAAATTGTCTACCCTACATTTAATGTTAAAAACAACTCCAACAGTTCTCTGTATTACAAGTTTTAGAGAGTATTTTGCACGTGACTAAATTACTATCCAACCCAATCACATGCACTAATGATTTAATATTTTCGGCGATACATAGGTGCTCTTGAATGAACTGAAATAGCTAAAGTATTGCACAAAAGCGTTTGCCTAAACGTGGCAGTGAAGGTCGTTAGTGCGGTTCTCGGTAAATGGTGTGAGAGGTGGAGCGAGAAAACGACGGAGTTCAAGAGTGCGTGGAGATCTCCTGATGTTCACACGCTCGCGGAAACTCACTCGCAGCTACTTCCGCCCCCACTAAAGATGGCGGCTCCCTACATGGATAAATTAGCCGAATATTTAGGTTCACCCGAACCGGCAGTTCGATTGATTTTGTCTATTTTATTAGGTAAGTGAACGGCACGGGCGTGGACCTTGTAGGCTCTGCTAAGAGATTGGAAATGGTATGATTAGAAATGTGGGTGGTTATGTAGTTGTATTAAAAGTGTGCTTAGAAGTCCAACCTGTTCTCAGAACCATCAGCAGCTTTGCGCTCCTTAATACACGCTTATCACACGCTGACTGTCTCCGATCAGATCGAAAGGTAGACAAGTGTTATTACCTACGTGCCTCTCAAAATATTCATGCTTAGCTGCACACAACTGCTGGAATTGCTCTGACATCAGCTGCTGAATCTCTTTAGGTCTGAGAGTTGCCTATTCGTTTCGAAATAGCGGTTTATTGTTTTTGAAAAATGGTTAATCGTAGCGTTTCAATGCAAATGAAGTTGGGTTTGCAAGTTCCAGCTTACACGTAGATAAGTATAGGGGTGGGAGAAGAGATAGCAGGGTCCTGTGGACTTTGGACAGGTGCACTACAGTAACCTGGTGAGCTGGTGCAACAACATTAATAAAGATCATCTGAGTTGAAGCTGAGAAGCCTCTTCATTTGCATGTTTCCAATGCCTGCAACTGTCTTTCTGTTTAATTTATTTGCTTAACTTGTATTTGTTTAAGTGCTTTGGCTATTGCTATAGGGAAGTTATCACCGTCTGTCTTGTCTATCTATCTATACATGCATACATATATAAAGGTTTTTAAAATTTAGATCTAAGTCATCTTTACTTACAATGTTGCCTACTAAACTAATGCAACTTATTGTAACTTTTGCATGAATGCATACATTATTGACTGAATAATTTTTATTGTAGAACTGAACCAGATTTGAAGGGTGGTCATAATTGTTTTATTTTACGGGGTTTAGCTTGTCACCTTGTCACGTTCATCTGACCATGACCTTGTCAAAGGCCCTTTTGTCTACAGTAGTATCATATCATGTGACTAACCTCGATCTCTTTTACTTTAACTCTTTCTCTAGGTTATCCCATTGCACTAGTGTACCGGTGGTTTTTCTTTCATCAGTATGCAACATCTGTTCACCTGTTCCACACATTCTCCGGGCTGGCACTGGCCACATTTAATTTTGGTAAGAGAGAGAAGGAAGAAGGGAAGGAGAGAGCAACTGAAAGGTCTTAATGAAAGTGTCATTACATATGTAATGTTACTAAGTGAGACTCCAGTAGCTTGTCTTGCAAAAGTGTAGCGATTATGACCACATGATTGTCACTCTTATAATCTATGAAAGTGCTCATCAAATACATTCTCATCTGACCTGTCAATCATTTTATGCAGTTCTTTGATTGGTTTAGATGATATCACTGTGTTAACTTTTATTCAACAAAGATCCTAAAGAAAATCTGGACAGTATCTTCTCTTCCCCGCTACAAATTTTAAGTCACTGTGTTTCACTTGTTCTTAATTAAAAAAGAAAAAGTTATATATTTCTATATATCTAGAAATTGCACTGGTTCTGTATAGGTCTGAGTCAAAGAATATCATTTTTAAGGAATCATTTTTCTCACAGTATGGGAGTTTTGAAAATAAAACAAGGAAGAACGGACCGTTTTTGTTCATCTTTAAATGTGTTTGTAAAATGACCATTTTGTTTTTTCGAATGTGTGTTGATATGGTCTAAGATAAAAGTTTTAGCAGATTTTCTAAATGTGCTTCCTCATTTTCAAAAGTTTCCCTGAACTGTTAAAACATTGTATTAGAAAATACACAGCATTAAGACTAGAATAATAAAGGAAAACAAAGATTATTCTAGCAGTTTGTGGTAATGATTTCCTCATGGCTGTGGCTTTGATATTTAGAAACACGGTAACAGACAGACATGAGGTCTTGTTGCCATGGCAATAACCTCTGGTGGTGAGAGTGTAGTTAATGAGAATATGAGTGGCGGGTTATATGAGTGGCGAGTTGAAAAGCAAGCTAATGAAAACAGATGAGGGTTGTGAAAAGTGACTGTTAACTGATATGTGCTTCTTTTCTGTGTGCTTGGATTTTTTTCTCTTAATGCTGCAATTGGATATAACAGCAGGTCTGTCTCTCTTTGTCATTTTTTGAGATGTTTTGCTGTTATTTTGCTATTATTGTCTTATGTCATTTTAAATATCTCATAGAGATGATTTCTGTCTATCTGCCTTTCTAGCTTTTTGCTTTGATTCCTAATCTTTCTCAAACTTTATTCTCTTTGTGTCACTTAACTTTAACAATGTTATATTGTTGATAAACCGATATATTGTTACCACACAGATTGCTGCTGTTGAATTGCAATAACACCATATCTCTCCACTCTCTCCTTCTCTCAGGGTCTCAGGTTTATCATTCTTTCTTATGCATAATCATTCAGTTCTTGTTGCTAAGGCTGATGGGAAGGACAGTGACGTGTGTCCTGAGCACCTTTATTTTTCAGATGGTGAGCTGACACACGCACACTTGATCAGTCTGTTTTATCTTTTATTTTAGATCATGTGTTTAAGTGTCTGTGTGTTTGTGTGGCAGGTCTATCTGTTAACGGGTTATTACTACACAGCTACAGATGAGTATGATATCAAATGGACGATGCCACACTGTGTCCTCACACTTAAACTCATTGGTATGTTACCCAGCCCCTCCTCACTTTCATTTTTTATATTCTTTTCTGAACTTTGTAGACTTTTGTAGACTATTTTTCAAAATTAAATCAGACACTGTTTAACTATTTATGGGGCACACAAGGTAAAAAGATGTAGTTATTACCATTACAATTCAGTACTGTAGCAAAACAAGGTACAGGGATGTTATTGGATGGTAACGGCATAGTGCTTTACTATGTACCGTGGTACTATATGATTACTATATTCTTGTACCATGGCATGTACTTGATACTCTACGGTAACAATAATATGACGTGACGTCCTGGCCGAGTATGGGAATTTGTCCTCTGCATTTAACCTATGCAGTTAGTGCACACATTGGTATCCGAACCAGCGACCTTCTGGTTACAAGTTCGTCTCTCTAACCAAAAGGCCACAACTGCCCCAGCTTGGCACATGTCCTAAAAAGCTTGCTATTGCTATGGTACCATTCCTGGTACTAGCTGTACTGCAGTACTTTTTTTGTTAGCATACTTGCTAACAATAATTATTGATTTTTCTAGTTTTTTGTACTAGTATTGAGTACTAGTGCTATTACCAATGTTATTTTTAATTGATGTATTTGTCTGTTTTGATGTGATTAGTGGCTGTAGCATCTTTTTGTTTTGTGTTGATTGTTTCCGTCAACTGTAGTGCTCGTGTCATGTGAGTATGATTAATAATGATTTTTATTTCTGATTATAGGTTTATCACTTGATTACTATGATGGTGGTAAAGAGCCAGTGAGTGTGACTTACTTTATAAACTGTTGTCAACAATGATTCCCTCTGTCTGTCTTCTTGTGCTCTCTCTCTTCCTTGTACCATCATCTCTTAATTCTCTTACTCCGCATTGCTATTTGTATTTTATGCATGATTTGAGTGTGTGGAACTGTTGGGGATCCACAGTGTGTCTTCTTTGGTTCTGTAGCCAACATTCAGCTAAATGGCCCCTATGGAAAAGTGTAATGATGCCTGGCAGGTGAAGTGTTGTGTTTTTAAAGGTCTGTCATTGGTGGATTGTTCCCTCAGTCTGTTAGCTTGTGTGCCTTTATTGCAGTCAACCCATCCCCAAAACATTAGTGGCTCAGATTATCAATACATATCTCTTTATATTAATACCTATCCCTCAATACATTTAGCTGTTTTGTGTGCTTGCATCGATATCTTTGCTGATCTCTTCCTGTATGTAATTTACCATGCTGCTGTAGCCGTCTTTTAAAGGAGAAGTGTGTCATTTCTGCACCACTAGCATCAGCAAACAGAATTATATAAATAACAACGGTTTTCAAACAGTTTCCCCACATACTTCCTTGTCTGGCTGCCATTTGCCTGTCAAACACACTTCACCTTTAAACAAAGCATGTTTGATAAGGATGATGTGTGTGAATATAGGGGATATTTATAAACAAAACATTTTGCCGTAACGATTCTCTTTTTAATGCAAGTACATCTGAGGAACAAACATCAGCCATATTGTAAACCTTCATCACCTAATTGCAGTATTGTAGAATTTATATTTATAGATTTAACTCTTTGTGTTTGGCAGCTTTTGTCGTTTTTATTTCATTTGCCTTTTGCTCTTATCTGTAGTCTCAGATGTCTAAAGAGCAGAAGCTGGCTGCCCTCAGCTCTGTGCCATCTTTGTTGGAGGTGTTTGGTTTCTCATACTTCTATGGAGGCTTCCTTGTAGGGCCTCAGTTTACACTACGAGAGTACCAGAAGCTTGTGTCCAGAGAGATGTCTGATCACCCTGGACATCCACCCAACAGGTAAACACACAATCTCACACAAGTAAAACAGGAGCACAAGCCTAAAGATGTCAGGCTAATATATTGTCAAAAAAGTAATTTGAGATTGTGTAAATATTAAGGATGGGCAAAATTTAAGAATGAATTGAATAGACACACCCAAAGGATGTTTTACTACAGAACATGAATATTATATAATTTATTGTCAAATAGTTCTGCTTGGATATTCCCTGATGTGATGGAAGTATTCTTACACCATGAACAAAATAAGACTTTTATTGTGTAAAGTATTATGTAAATATTACGTAATTTACATTTAATACAAATAGCTGTCATTTTAATAATATCTTTAAATGTTTCCTGATATATAAAAATAAAATATATTAATGAAACTTAACATTACATTATATTTTATTACATTTAAATTAGATTTTCTACAGTTCTGTATCCTTTTGGCTGTAGCAGTAGTGGAGTATAAAGACCTTGCATGTCTTCTGAAGTAATTTGCTCAAGGGCACAACAATGACGATTAACAGGTTTTAGTCTCAGTACCTTTAACTGTTACACTCCTGCTGCAAAAAAAAATTATCTTTGTCATTCCATGCCAGTTACCCTTTTAATCAAACTGACCTTCCCCCTATGTTTTGCAGCATGTTTCCAGCACTGAAGAGATTTAGTCTGGGTATGTTATTCCTAGCCATCTTTGCGATAGGTGGGCCACACTACCCAGATAGCTACTACTTAACAGATGAGTTTGAGGTCAGTGCAGCAATGTTAAATGGTTATTAATTGAACATTCACACAATGCATGTTTAGTATTTTCAGGTCTAGGTGTTAATGTCTTGCATTGTTCTATGTTCTGTTCGGTGTGGTCATGATACCTCAGGAAATGCACAGTCTAAATGAAAATGCTCTGTAAGTCTGTCAGCTTCCAGCTGGCAGCTATTTATATATCCTTGGAAATGGAAAATGCTTGCTGCAACACAGCAACTGCATTACGGCGGCCGCCATGAGAGAGTTATAATTGCATCATACAAACAGTGAAAAATGTTGAAGAACGTTCATCAGCATTAACCCACCTTTCCCAGACACAGACAGTTTGCTCATCGATTAGGACATATTGCAAGCTAAAATAAAGCTAATCGGTTGTATTTGGAATGTTCTTTTTTGGGAAATACTTGATCAGTCATGTTTTGAATATAGTTAAGTAACACTGGAAGGTTTTGTTTGTTGTGATTGGTTGCTCATCTTGTTCTCTGTTTTAATCTGTGATTTAGGCACAGCCATTCTGGTACAAGTGTGTGTATATCCTTCTGTGGATGAAAATAAACCTGTACAAGTACATCAGCTGCTGGCTGATCACGGTGAGTAAACGGCACAACCACAAACCCCTATTAAGACAATGTTTGAGATAATTGAGAGTCATTAGATTTCATGCTGTGCAGACTGTCAGTGTATCTCTATTATGTTCTTAGAGAGATGTTAGCTGTGTAAAGAGCCAATTCCAGACAGGTTCGGGATACTGAACAGGTTTTCTAGCTTAAAGCTTTCCATTGATTTTATTGTTGTGCTTATACAACATGTTTATTGTTGTCATGACATGTTCGAAAAGTAATCAGTCATCACCCTGTTTTTGAGTCAGAACTTTCCTTCCTCCATAAAAAGTATTTGAACATTTAGGTTGTGCTTAAAAGTGTATGAATTTCGTCGCATTACTTAACATCTTACATCAAGCGAAGGCATCTGCAAACAGATGTAGCAAGACCTCTTCTCATAACGAATATTACTTTCCTGAGTCATTTTCGCAATTACATTCAACCAGCTGCTGTGTAGGTAATTTAGTGAATGTCTGGGGTCAGTGGAGTTCACACAGTTGCACTAGTAGAGGCATTTTGTAATGCAGGGGTTTTCAAACTGATGTCTGAGGCCCGCAGGGGACCCCCAGAAAAATTCAAAGAAAACAAAAGACAAAGCAAAAATTGTAAAATTCTGCCAAGCATAATTTGAAAGTGTTAACAGTTATTTCTAATTGTTTATCTTTTCTTCCTTGGTACGTACATACCTTCCTGAATTGCTTGTTTTTTTTTTTGTATATTTTGTATCTTTGTATCCTCTCATTACAGTCCCCATTATCTCACTTATTGGGGGCTGTAAGGCAGTATTCTCGTAAACCTGCTATGAGTATAAGATTTACTTGGCATCATAAAGTTTGAAACCCCTGTTCCAATACATTTGACACTGTTTTTAAATACAACAGTATCTTTTTGTTTATAGTGTATTATAATACTTAACCAAATTGGTTTTACATTTTGTGCTTAAAGTGTGCTGTCCTTCTTCAAAATATATGGTTTAAGTGTTTCTGAATGTCACAGTGGGTTTTCTGAAGGTTTTCTTTGTTTCAGTAATCCTCACTAATGCAGAAATTCTCTCTCATGTGTATGTATATTTAGGAAGGTGTGTGTATACTTTCTGGGCTGGGCTATAATGGGAGGAACGAAAAAGGGGAGCACCAATGGGATGGTTGCGCCAATGTGAGGGTGTGGTTATTTGAGACCACGCCCCTTTTTACAGGCACCATTAACTCCTTCAATATCAACACAAATGCTTGGGTGGCCAGGTGTGCACGTTGTTTATACCTCTGGCATTTACTGGCATCAGACATTTTCTAAAGTAATCCTGCACATGTGAAACAATTATATATGTTTGCATCCATTAATTTGCTCTCCATCTTCTGCTATCCACAGGCATGTGTTTAAGAGATTGAAGTTCTTGGGTAATAAGCTGTTGTCTCAGATGTTCACATTGTTATTCCTGGCGTTCTGGCACGGCTTGCACTCAGGGTACCTCATCTGCTTCTCCATGGAGTTCATCATTGTCAATGTGGAGAGGCAGGTAACCATGGCAACATTGCTATACCAGACATGAGGTGTGAAGTTGTTTAGAAGCAAGGAGTCTAAAGTCTTTGAGTTTCCTTTCTTTCTTTTCCTCAGGTTTAACTATAACATAAATCAAAATCAAATTTTAAGCAATTTTCTTGAATATTAAAAACTGGTTGTTGGGAGAAATTCTGATGTACACAACACACCTAAAGTGTATAGTCACATAGATAAAAAACAAAACGTATATAGAGAAGACAGACTGATGGACTGGGATAATAAGTTTGCATTATCACGTAGCTACAGATGGTAAGACAGTACAGTTAATACCAGCATTTTACTTTATTGGATACAATTTTAAAGCTGTAGCTATGTGAGTGAGTATTGCATGAACCACCTTGCTCTGGTAGTTCAAAGCAGTGCGTGGATAACGTAAGTGGAATGTTTACAAATTACATCTCTTGTCTGAACCAAACCTTTTTTGGAGTGCTGATGGTGAATCTTGATCATTAAGAGAAAATTAGTCAAAATCTAATATTATTGAGTGAACTCAAAACATAGTGTATATTTCTTCTGTAGATGCATGCCAGATATTATAACTACTATGCAACTGTTTTTGCAGGCTCAGGCTCTTGTGCGGGACAGTCCAGTGCTGACATCTATAGCTCAGGGCCCTCTGTATCCACTCATATATGTAGTGCAGCAGTTAATTCACTGGCTTTTTATGGGATACCCTCTAGTGCCGTTCTGCCTTTTCACTTATGACAAGTGGCTAAAGGTGAGTATTCTAACCAGTGTGACATTATCAGGTATGACATCATCATGACCCTCTGCTTCTCATGTGATTTCTTATAAATCCATATTGTGATGTGTTTGCTGACGTTTTTTTTTTCAGGTTTATTTGTCCGTATATTTCTGCGGTCACATCTTTTTCCTCACTGCCGTTTTCGTCCTGCCATACCTCCGTAAGGTGTTCATGCCTCCAAAAAAATGCAGTGACAAAAAGGAGGATTAAAATAGGTAACAAAGGATATATTTTGCCTCCTTCTCTAAACTCTTTGTGTTTGTGCCACCAGTGTCTTCTCTCTCTTTCTCTCACTTTATCACACACACCCTGCTCTCTCATTCTGTTCTCTGTAACAGTTTTTTCCACCCTGTGTGAGTGCTGTGTCTGTCTTTTCACATGTTTTAGTCAAAGTGGAGTCTAATGCTGCCTTCAGGTCATGTTGTAAAGACAAGATAATGCACACAATCATCCCTGCAATGTTGTAATTAGCAGCAGGAAATTTGAAAAAAACTGGGATTGTACACCAGCTTGTACACATGTACACATGTCAGCTGGGGCCCCTTGCTGTTTACACCTGAAATCTCACCTGAAAGGTATTTTAGCAGGTACCTGTATTAGATGATTATTAGATGAACTTTACAGGTTCTGACTGACTAAATCCTAAATATACACATATGGTCACATGCGTTTTCGGTTATCTCTAAATGTGGTTTGAGGTATTAGATCTCAAAACATTTGGACCAGATTTACACTTGTATTTTGTGCTGTACACTTGTGATCGGATAACCTGAGATGCATATTAATACCAGTTGTAAACAACAGCTTTGAGCCTTCATGAGGTAGGGGCTTGTCAGAGAATTGTGATGGAAAGTAATTGGTTATAATTATGACCAATACAAATTATGTTAGTTTCATTTTTAACTTATGTATGTTGTGTACTGTGATAATGATAATAAAAACAATGAGGCAGAATGCAAATCATAAAATACACAAAAAACATTAATTACATGTTGTTGTTATTATTATTATTATTATTGCATGTACATACTTAACTTTCTCTTTCATCACATAAGCAAAAGAGAAAAAGAGAAAATCAGTAATTGCTCAGCATTAATCATTTCATTCTGACCAAAAGCAACTGAACCCACATCCCAATGTAATCACGACTCCTGAACACATACATGGTGTATTTTTAGTAAGACTTGAAGGCAGCATAATCATATTTCATCAGATTATGACTTATGATTCAGTTACAGTGTGACCATGAGCCATTTAATTCCAGTGGGAAATGTTTGTTATTGACCCAGTTCATTGTAGAATGTGTGCTTGTGTTTTAGTCACTGCAGCACCTGGACTTGGTTATCCATTAAATATTATCTGTTTTGATTTAGCTGAAGCCACAATGATGGTTGCTGAAATCAACACATCTTCAGCAAATGGAAAACCAAAATCCAAAATTTTGTGATTAAAACTAGCTGAGTCATGTTGTCATTAAAGTTAAGTGAAGTGAAAGAAAACAGTTTTAAGACTGTAATCCAGTTTTCACTGTAAATCAGTGATTACAGTGAAGCCATGTTTATTCTAAAACAGCAGAACAAGTATAAACATTCCTGCACATTTTGCTGATAAGTCTAGGTATTTTAGAATGGCTAAATTGTCTAAATATTATTGTGTTATGATGTACAGTGTCACTCTCTCTCTTTCTCTCGCACACAGGTATCTCTAAGTTGACTGAAGCGAACTGTGACTTTTAAAGACCAACTGATGAGAACCAATTTTAAGGCCTTTAGTAATATATGACTATACACATACAGCAACAATGTGTGTACAAATGTTAATCATTTGGAGGGCGGTGTTGTGCTACACTATAATGAAAAGGGTTTAAAGCTGCAGAAATACATGCAGTTTTAAGATTCAACATTCGTTAAATACAACTTACTGATGTTTGGTGACCGAAAATAATTATACTTTAAATGCTCATACCATTGCACTCATTACTCAGTAATGATCTCATTTCCTGGCTAATCAGAAGACCATCTTTGGCTACAGCCGAAGTCACACACGCACTTTTAGAAGGGATGCAGAGCAAGAATTCAAAAAGAAATTTTCCTTGCTCGAGGAACATCCACAGATCCACATACCATTAGATTGATAAAAGGCACTGAAATGTGAAACACAGACATATGTGTACAAGTATGTACAGTGACAGAATGCTCAGCATCGCCTGACAATTCTAAGTGAATGTTTTTCATTGGTACAACACTTGTTTTTCTATGATCAGGTAACTTTTTATGTTTTTTCTCCTTTTTTATGGGGTTTATGGTAGCAGCAGTTTTATAGTCTTTGGACAGTTTTTAAAAAGGGACCATCAACTTACCATGTCATCCTCTCACTCCATTTAACACTGTCTGTCCATCCATCTCACCCCCTCAGTTCTCCACTCCATTTTCACAAGCGAATGTTTTATCTGTTGTTGGAGAACAAACCACAAAAATAAGACATCTAAAACATTTTACTGGAATCACAGATAGTATGAGGGTACATTTGTGCCAGTATTTTCAAGGGCAGAATGTTATATTCCATTGGGAATTCCATTAGGCAGTGAACTAAATGTTGGCCAAATTTCATACATGTATACAACCGCTTTTCTGTTTCTTCAGCATAGCACTACTAAAATATTTAACAGGATAGTGCTATGTCATTTAGATTGTGTGCTCGTGTCTAACATTGCCCTGTGAATTTACTTTTCCTCTCAACTTGTAACATTATAGTCTCTGTAACTCTCATCGCAAATCCAGATCTTTCTCTGCCTTCAGGACCTTGTGGTCTGCTCTCAGTTACTCTAACACATATTTGCCTTCATAAATCTGTTTGTATGATGTTAAGATTGGCACAAATATACAACACTCTTCAGTGAGAGCGATTTTGAAATTCTGCACCCAGGCACAATCCGAGGGAGCAGGGACTCACTGTAGCATCTGAATTGTTTTATAATATTTATACATGTGGTTGCAAATTTTACTGATGTAGAATAATTGGGGGGAAATAATTTTGAGGGAAAACTACTTTTGCCTTATTGCTACCAAATGTACAAAAGAGAGAGAGAAAACAGTTTTAAGTTAAACCGATTTTGTAATATTCATTAAAAATGCTGGATTTTAACAAAATCACTTTCTAACGTTTTCTGATGTTTTGGGGTTGTGATGTCAACGGGTTTAGATATGTCTGCCGTGGGCGCTGTTATGACGTCATCTTGCAGTGAGGGCCATAGATCAGAAACGCGTACTGAAACGGAGAGGAGTTCAAACGCGTCCGCGACTGTTCGTAATTATAGAGTCGAAATGGGAATAAATGTGTGGTTTGCCGATAGTATGCATCAGCCTCCAGACGCTTCCCTCAACCAGTTGCAACACAGTCAGCTGTCATGCTTGCGGACCGCTAATAGAAAGGAGAGCAACAGTATTTAAAAGGCTCAGCTCATAAATATTGATCAGGTCATGTTAACGATTCCGCTTACCCTTTAATGGCAAGCGATCTGTTCTTGCATTTTAATTAATAAGAACACTGCTTTCCAATAGGCATTTCAGGCTAATTAATATTAATGAACTGCGTTCTTATTTACCAATTGCGAACGCTTGGTCTATAAATATTAAGAAGCAACCTACATCACTGTAGGATTCGTGAGCACGGAGAGAGAGAGAGAGAGACGCAGTGTGGGCGGGTTAAGAAACGGAGAGGGAGGAGATAGCGCGTTTATCACACCGTCTCATTTTTTCTCACGGTATCCACCGAAAACGGGGGCATTGGTTTCTTGGTATCTGCTCTTCGAATTGCGGCTTCGTTAGTTTTCACAGTTCATATCATATTGGGAGGCACCGCAGGCCCCGGCGCTCCACCCGTAGCGTTTAGTGTGCTCGTGTGTCGGCGGGGATCGGGCTGTCAAAGGTGTGAGTGTGTGACGGATGCTTGGAGGAAACTGAGCAGGGTACCATCTCACACCTCACGGTAACGTTACATTTGATCCCAAAATACTGTCTCGTTTAATCTTGGTGTTTCGGATAGGGGTCATACTATACAGACTCCAGTCTCTGCTCTAGTATGTTAATATCGAGGCGCTGGAATTTATCCATAGGCTTAAAAATCGATACACGTTTGTCGCATAGATATATGTGAGATATACGTGGGCTATAACACATTTAATACCTTTCTGTTTAACGCGCGCGAGGAAACCCCAGTAGGTTACATCCAGTCCTCTGCCTGTCATCCAAGTTTGCTGCTTGAAAAATATTGTAGCATGTAAATGACACAGATAAATGGTCAACATTATTTGCATTTCTGTAAGCAGGGTAGGAAAATCACATTATTTATTCTAGTAAGAAACCTGTGCTTTTGAGTGTGTTAGTAGTGTGCGCTAGTTCTCGTGGATACACCTGCATGCTCGTGTGAACGAGGGTGAGCGGACTTTAATTTCACGCAGACTCGTACGTTTTAAATGAAGGTTTTATTCCACTCGTTAAATGTCACTAGTAAATATAACATTTTCTACTATACATAAGGCGACATACTCTATGTCAGCTCTGTAAACCAGCTCGGCCGTGCAAGGCCTTAGTGTGGCTACAGAAATGATGTAGATGCGTATTACATATCAGATTTACTTGACATAGAGCAGAGAATCAGAACTGGAGTAATAAACTCCAGTTTAATGTTCAAGGTAATATGTCTGTCTCTCTTTGTCTGCGCATACTGTCTCTCCTCTGTGCTTCAACTGCTTAATATCAGGTTAATGCATGTATTTCCCTCTGTCCTTCCCCTCTGCCTCTACCTTCCTCCCTCAGATGGCCAGAATGAGTTTTCTCTCCTTTCTCCTCTTTTGCTTGACTTCGGTTGCCCATGGCAACAAAGGTCAGTCTCTTCCATCTCTTTGAATGTTGATATTGAGCATTGTGTTGATAATGTGTATTAACATTCCTGTTTTGGCAGCTTCATAAAACTGCGCTTAAAACAGAGTGACACAAGCTTCTTGATTGCTTATTGCTGCATACCATTCTGTTATCAGCATCACGGTAATTATTATTACTGTGTCATATGACAAAAGAGAGAGTAGTTTTTGATCACATGGCGTAAACCCCAGTAAATAGACAGTAAATCTCAAGGTGACATGGGAGAAGACATGATGAATAAAAATCCAAAGTAAAAACGAAAGAGACATAACAAATGATGGAATGACATACCAAAAAAGAAAAAGCAATACAGCATCATTTAGAGAAGGGTAGATTTGGGTGAAGAAGAATTCACATGAGATGTATGTTGTTGGTTGTTTTCCCTGAAGAAAAGGGTGAAAGATCTATCTGTTATCATCTGTGCTATTTTTAGGATATGGGAAACCAGAGATGCTCTTTTTCTTAATTTACAATACACGTTACTTTGTGTGTAATAGACACACACAGTTATTTCTACAAATCTGCTGTCACAGCTGTTAATAGAGTCATTTATAAGCACCGGTCAATGTGTCAAAATAGCACGTGTGTGTGGGGAAGGAAGGGGTTGGGGGTCTGGATGCAAAGTGATGTTTCTCGGTCTATAATCCGAAGAGTAATCCAGCGCTCTGATGCTCAGATTAATGTTATATGGCTGAGTGAGGGATGAGAGGGATGTTTGTGGGCATGGGTGGGTTGGAGAGGGAGGGAAAGGTAGAGATAAATGCCCCAAAAAATAAGATTGAGTTAAAACACAAAAGCGAGGTGGTCAGCACACAGTCACACATGAAAAATCCTTGTGCACGTTTCACACACACGCAGTGCTGCATTGTGGTCAGCATAAGTCCAATGCTGTTGGTTTAAAGAGGATATCTGTTTTTTGATATCTGTTTCATTTACTGAACATTTATATGACCCACTTTTCACAAGAAATGTATTTTCAAATATGAATGTACCTTCAGAAAACTGTTAGGAAGGAGATTGAATTGACAGGGTGCAAAATTGGCTTTGGTAGAGAAGCGCACACAATGTTTCCCCTCGTTTCCCCTGATGTAAATGTTTGAATCCTCAATGAGTTTGTGTGAGAATGAAATTTGTATGGTTAGCTTCCTGTCAGAATGTTCAGAGTGAGCTGTCTGTCTGTACTTGAGTGATAGGTGCAATATACCTCACGGTGTGCGATCAGATCTAACATCCCTATACCTAATTATTCTGCAAAGCTGTGAGGTGTGGCCTGTTGTGTGTGTTATTCAGTGTTGGTTAATGCAGATCCCCGTATGGGTATGTTTGTAACTTAATGTGCAAGTGTTATGCATATGTACAGCTGGTCAAACCATTGCACCATCTGCTGCTAACATATTTCAGTGTTTTTTTTTTTTTTTTTGCAAATTCATCTGACTTGGATCTGTATGTGTTCATCTTTGAACCTTTGCTCACTCACCTTCATAAAAAAATAGCTGTTTATTCTGAATCACAGATTGTTCGTGTTGATCTCACCTGCTTCCCTGCTTTTGTGATTTTTCTTTCTTAGCCAATAAACACAAACCATGGATCGAGACAGAGTATCAGGGAATTGTCATGGAAAACGACAACACTGTCCTGCTCAACCCACCTCTGTTTGCCCTGGATAAAGATGCACCACTGCATTATGCTGGTAAAGATGCTGATAATAACAAAATGTGCATGTTATTGTAATACTATGGATATTAATCCAATTATGCAGTAGATATGATCTCTTATGCCGCTAGTGTAAAAAGAAAAGACTAACACATTGGTTTAGTGCAGTAGCACTTAACAGCTTGTGCTGTTACAGACCTGTTGTTACTAGTGTAATATTAATTGACAGGCTCTAGACAAGGAGGGTTTTGTGGGGTGGAGGGTGCAGTTTGGGGCTTCAAGTAGCGAGTTTTGTGCTGCAGTAAGTAATTACATGTATGTTTATACAAATTACAGGAAATACGCAGGGATTATGGCTGACAGATTTCCCCTCACACAGATTGAGCTAATGTCTTGTGTGACAGCATTTTCTTTAGGCAGACAAGTGTTTACTTTTAAGAGATTGCTAAACAGACGCTTTATGTGTTTTACACATAACACTTGGCATTTATTTGTGTAGTCAGTATCAGTTGGGATTATATTTAATCATTGATTTCTGCAATAAAATTGCAAATAAATTTTTTTGTAATAATCTTTCAATTTTTATTGAATATGTTTATAATTGTTATTATATGTATATAACATTTTTTATACATTTGTATTTTTCCTTCCTTTCTTGCTACCTTCCTTTCTTCCTTCCCTCCCTTTTCTCTGTAATTTTATATCTCTTTCCTCCTCTTTCTTTCCCTCTCTTTGTCACTCTCTATTTTCAGGGGAGATCTGTGGATTTAGGGTTCATAATAGTCCAGGTGGTTCTGGTTCTGCTCAGTTTGAGGCAGTGGTGTTGGACCGCTCCACTGGAGAAGGTCTTGTTCGGTCCAAGGTGCCTCTGGACTGTGAGAGTCAGAAGGAGCACAGTTTCACTATCCAGGCGTATGACTGCGGTGAAGGTCCTGATGGCACCAACAGCAAGAAATCCCACAAGTAGGAAAAAGCTGTATAATTTCATTATAATCTTTCACTATATTATACTAAATACTGAAGTGTAGTATTTTAAGTATTCTCAGGACGTATGCCATAGCCTTTGGGATTATTGAATGGTGTGCTTGCGTTTTGCTTTTTAAATTGTGCTCATAACACCCTTTTCTCACAGGGCCACAGTGCACGTTCGTGTAAACGATGTGAATGAGTTCTCTCCTGTATTCGTGGAGCATCGATATGAGGCGTCTGTGCCGGAGGGTCGTCTGTTTGATCGCATTGTTCGTGTGGAAGCGGTTGATGCTGACTGCTCCCCTCAATACAGCCAGATCTGCTTCTATGACATCATCACGCCCAACGTCCCTTTCACCATTGACAATGATGGTGAGAATGACGTTTTTTAGTGTCCTGCATTAATTTAACTCACTCACAACATTTAGTAGTTAGTTTTAGTTTGGATTGTGAAGAATGTTTAAATATTTGTTTAATGTTTGAACTAAACTGAGGAGGATTAGCTGTCTACAAAGGGAGGTTATTTTTTTTAAATAAGTTGCAAACTGTTTATCCCCAGAAACAAGACATATGTAAAATTTGAATGTTACATAGGTTTTTGGGCAACTGTCTGAATATCCCAGCTGCTGCAGTTAGACTGAGAGAAACTCACCCTTCCTGATAGCAACTCAATGCTGATTAGAGCCCCCATTGACAGACTTAGGGAGGCGATCAATAGCTGACATTTTGTAACATGACAAATGCTGACGAAGAAGGACCTGCACAATGAAAACAGAAAGGAAAAACAGGAAAGGAGAAACAGAAGCAGAAAACAGAAAGGAGTCATGGGAGAAAGATACAATGAGGAAGGCACAGAAGAAGTGAGGTTCTAGGTTTGGCCATGACTCTGCAGATTCTCTGCTGTAGTGTGTGTGGTTTGTTAATTTAGGTCAGGCTGAACCAGAAACCACTCTGTGAATATCCTTTTTATTTATTGTGTCACTCTTCACTATCTTTCCTTTACCCACGCTCACTCTCTCTCTTTTACTTCACTGTTGGCCTTCATCTTCTCTGTGTCATTCATTGCTTTATTTGTTCTCTCTCATTTCTCATTTCCAGGGGCTTTTGATGGTTTGCTTTTTCATACTTTCTTCATCATATGCTGTCCCTGGCAATTTTCAGTCAGGTCTATTAGAATGCTGTGTGGTCCACCTGCGTGTCTTTCACCAAAGTGTCTGCCTTTCATCTCTTTATAAGTTCCCTACGCTTACTTTTCCAATCTAGAATCTCTGATTAAATAAGTCTCTCTGTCTGTGTCACACAACCTCAGGGAATATTAAGAACACTGAGCCTCTGGACTCTAAACGGCAGCGTGTCCACAGTTTTTGGGTGACAGCATTTGACTGTGGGAAGAATCGGGCTCAGGCTGATGCTCAAGTCATCGTCACTGTCAAACCTTCCTGCAAGCCGGGCTGGATCGGTAATGATGATTTATTGTTGTAAAGTATACAATGATTGTTTGCTTGTCCCAAACATAATTAATTATGAATTAGGCATTACCAAAATTGAATGTAAATGGTTTAACTGAGGACATTTAGGTCCAAAAGGCTGAGACCACTTTGAAACCTGCAAATGAAAAAGAAAAAATATTTACACTTTGAAATATTTAAAACAAAAATATTGTTATGATACAAGATACCTAATTAAATAAACATATTTGTGATATTTATTATGTAAAAGATTTTTATTGGAACATTCTCACATTGTGCTGGAATAACAAGGATCATCAGATTTTGCACAAACTTCCATGCCAGCTGGAATGCAAGCTGTCAGCATGCAAAACGAGGGCATACTAAATACTGAGACAAATTCATGTCAATTTAACATTTGACTGAAATTTTTCTGTTGATAATTTGTAAAAATGAAATAAATAAAAAAATGTTAGGGTTAGAAAAAAGAAAATCGCTGGATCGCAGTGTATGTGTAAAGTAATACCTTTGCTAAACTGTGTCATCACAGGATGGACAAAGCGCATTGAGTATACTCCTGGCTCTGGCAGTATCCCGCTCTTCCCTAACTTGCATTTAGAAACGTGTGAAGAGACTGTTTGGAACATCCAGGCCACCGTTGAGCTTCAGACGGGTCATATTGGGAAGGGCTGTGACAGGGACAGCTACTCTGATCGATCTGTGCGCAGGCTCTGTGGTACGTCTGTTAACAACCTTTTTATAAATTATATTAGGCTTAAATTTGATACAGAAAGCAAATACTTCTTTATAGAAGAATTTAGAATTAGTAGTGATTAGGGAAAAATGCTTCCTATTTAAGTTTATCTCATGTGGTCTCTGATGCCCAACTCTTCATCTTATTTTGAGCAGATGGGAAAATGTCTGATTGTCCTAAATTCCATTCCTCATTCCATTCTCCACAGATAAACCCCAGAATGCAAATCCTCTCAAATATGGACAAGTTCTTGCTCTCAGAGTTTTAAACACAAGTTGTGTTGTCAAATCAATATTTTGACTGTTTTTCTCTGTGTTGGCTTTTTGACATTATCAGGTGCCGTGAGGGGTGAAGTTGACCTTCTTCCACCTCCATCCTCTGCAACCAACTGGACTGCTGCTCTGCCAACTCTACCATCCTCTGATTCGTCCCTGGTATTCTCCTTCAACGGCTCCACCCATGTTGCTGTAGTTCCTGATGCAATTGCTTCAACGGTATCCGGTGACCACTTCACCCTGCAGCTGTGGATGCGAAGAGGAGGAGTCAGCGCTCAGCTACCCACCAATCAGGCGAGAGGAACCCGTAAGGAAGAGGAGACTATCATCTGCAGCACTGTAAAGAATGGTCAGTTGTTTTTCCCAAAGTAAAAATTATTATAAAAATTAGCCAATATTACTTTTTTCAGTCTGTTCCTCTTTTTTATTTCTTTTTGTACAGTTTGACAGCTTTTGGTCATTTTGTTTGATTTTCTGTTTGAGTAAAACAGTAGTTGTTTAGCTGATTTGATATGACACATTGTTTATTCTGATATCATGCTTTGTCGGGTTTGTCTCTTGATGGTATAATATATGTAAATAGCTCTGCCAAACTGTCTGATTTCCAGATGATTCGTACTCTCACTACTCTTTATCGGTGCACGGCTGTCGTCTCTCTCTCTTCTATTGGCCGGATGTGTCTGCCGCAAGACCTGTCAAATTCCTCTGGAAACTGGAACAGGTGAGCTAGCTATGATGGGCAATCTTGGTTGCTTGGTTACTGCACTCTAAAGAATATCACATTAAAAGTCTACAAGTGTGTTTAGATGATCAGCTGTGTATGTTTGTTTGAGAGTCTTATGTTACCTATTATTATGTGTTCCTGTAGCTTAACTGAGTACTGGTAAACTGTATACCATGAATTCAATGTAAGTCACTTTGGATAAAAGTGTATGCCAAATGCATAAATGTAATATATGTTTAAATGTTATTTCCAGTGGGCCTACTGATTTGGCCTTAGACACAGGAAATTGACTCAGGAATCTGACACAGGAAATAACTTGGGCATTTTCAATATTTTTCTACGTACATTGTTCTGTGCTTAACACATTTGGATATGTGCGCCTTGCTTTAGACCTCAGCTGAACTTGACCTCTGATTCTGGCAGGTGTGTGACAGTGAGTGGCATCACCTGTCTCTCAGTGTGCAGTTTCCCTCTGTCACACTCTATGTGGATGGTGTGACCTTTGACCCCGCTCTCATCCATGACAACGGAGCTATCCCCAACCCTGTACCACACCAACGACTAGTCATCGGAGCATGCTGGGGTAATTTTTCAATCAGTCATGTGATATATCTTAGTGCTGGTGTGAAGGCAGATATCAGCAGTAGGTGGAGCAGAAATCTTCACTCATGTTCTCTCTGAGACTGTGTGTTTCATTTAGCTATTAATATTCTTAGTCGCATCTATTATTCAGAAACACTGAACTGTTCTAACACACTGTGGCACTTGGTGCGTGGTAGACAGATGCCCAAGCTTTAGTCTCCTGCTGTTATGCTAACTGGGTCACCTAGTCTGTGTTAATTGCCTCTTAAAACAGCTTCATCACAACTGATGTTTTGACACTGGGCTGAGGCTTCTAATAAATTAAATTACTCTTACTTTTTCCACCTGATTGATCTTAATGTGTTTCATTCCTGTAGAGCCAGAGGAAAAGCACAGAGATATTCTAAACAACACCATGCCAGGGAGCAAAGACACAGGTGAGGTGCAAACCAGGAGAATGTGCCTGTGTATGTTTGTGGGCGGTTAAGTATGTGTTAGTCATAAGCCGCTTAGCATTAATAGAAATGCTCAATTAAGTGTCGTAATGTGTTTGATATTCTCAAACATCATAAAATTGCTTTCTTTCCTGTGTTGAGGTTAAGGTGATTGTTGAAACAGGAAGGTAGGGTGGGACAAAATGAAGGGCTCATCACTTTAAATTGCCAGTAGGCATTAGTTTACTTCACAGCCATGAAATATGATTTACATTCACATTTTACAGCATATTTATTGGACTAAAATGTACACACCTCAGTAACAATGCAGTAACAATTCAAATGATACACCTCAGAAACAATGCAGTAACAATTCAAATGATACACCTTAGTAACAATGCAAGATAAGACATTAATATTTAGTTAATAGTTTAATAAACAGTTAATTATGTCAATGTTTAGGTGTACACTAGGAAATAAATGACCTCAAAGCTAACACAAACTCTCATAAGGATCTTTAGGAGAACATATTTTAATGTATATATGTATATTCTATATTAATGTATATATGTATATTTTCATTTTGCCCCATAGGGAAGTTTGTGAGTGGTTACAGGGGACTGTTGTCAGGTGTTACTGTGCGTCCAGGAAATGTTGAGCCACACAGTGTGGTGGAGTGTCTATATGCATGTCGAGAGGGCCTGGATTTTGGAGACCTTGAGACTTTGGGTTCAGGCATGAAGGTACTGAAAGTCTCACTCAGCAGAGACACTTAATTAAGCATCAAAATGTTTAAATGTTCTTAATTTTATAAAACCTGATGTACATCAAGCATCAATCATTTTGTAGGATATTAAACAGCAGGAATGTCAATAGCTCAGTTGTCTTCTTTAATTTATGCCTTTATTGTTAAAGCTTGATTTTACTAACTTCAGCTTATCTTTATCAGGTGCATGTGAACCCGAGTCAGTCTGTGCTGGTGTTAGAGGGAGACGACATTGAAAGTTTCAACCGTGCTGTTCAGCAGGTGACATACAGAAACTCTTTACGATTTGCCACCCCTGGTGTCCGTCCTCTGAAACTTACCACTACTCTTAGGTAAACAATCATTCTCATGCCAGAATTCACTTTCTTAAGTCTTACCTAGCAAGTCCACAGTCTTTGGGTCACAGACTGTTTAAAACTAACTTTTAAGGAACTGTTTAAGTTAATTTATAACAGTAGGTTTAGTTTGTATTCAACTATCTACACTGAAGTTAAATAATAAGAGTTTGGCTATAGTCAGTAGGATATTTACCCTCAGTGAGAATATGGTCAAAAGAACCAATAGTTGATTTGATGGCAGTTAAGCAGAAACAGAGAGTAACTGTTTTTTGGCAAGTATGTTTATATTAAAGCTTAGCTTTGTTTTGCTATTACTAGATATGAGTCAAGGGTCATATGGAGCAGCTGTAGCAGCATCTTCATTCAGATTAGTTTAACCAGCTGCTTACAAGGAACAGATTTATTGGCACACATACACATGGCACAAACCGTATCATAATGTATCAAAGCAAAATGATGGTGTACATAATTCACCTGCTTTTTATCTGAAGCCCCTGATGTGTTTGTCATTCTGCAGATGTTTCAGTGAAGAAAGCTGTCTCTCTCTCAGACAACTGGAGGGCTACCTGGTGGTGCTCCAGCCTGATGCCCCACAGATCTCTCTCTCTGGGGTGGGACCCCACCTGGCCAGGCCAGCTGCTGAATTTGAGGGCCCCCAAGGGGTTCCCTTGTTTCCTGAGCTCCGTATTGTCTGTTCTCTGTCTCATGCTGTAAACACGGCTGCCCAGGGCATGGAAGGAGGGGGTAAACTCCTTTAATACATCTTTGAACATTATTACCTATAGGTCTGTGAATCAACAGCTTGATATTTGACATCTGAATGAGGTTTTACCCAAGATGGGTTCTATTCATTAGATCTCCAAAACAACAAGCTCTATATCTTCTTTGATTACAATCTAAGAGATTTGTTTTGTTTTTGTCCAGGGGCAGTGCAGCATAATATAATAAGATAGACTTATTATAAAGAAGTCCGGGGCTTGTCTGGTATTTGCAAGTTGCGGTGTCTTTGCAATTTTATTATGCTATCGATAGGAAGGGAGGGCAAAGCGAGTGATGGAATTTCTTATCTGTCCACAGGTTAATCTATACTCCACTGATTTACTCTCTCAATTTAGCCTGTTCTATGTTATCTGTAGCTTTAAACTTGTGTAATACAGGAAACAAAACTTTGCTCTCATCTCACTACTATGTTATGGTCAAAGGGTAAAAGCATCACTTAGTGTTTTTTCTGTCTCTTTATCAGCACTGATGTCAGATGCTGTGGCTCACACTCTGGATGGGTGTGAAGTCCAGCCCTTGGGGGAGGAGCTAAACCCAGAAAGGGAGGAGCTTCTGGTTGACATGGAGGCATTAAAAGAGAGGGGTCTGGACATCATTAACACAAATGCCTACATTGCCATCACCGGTAATTTGTGTTTAATTTAAACATTTTTTGTGAATAAACTTAATTCCATTTTAAACTGTTGTTAGAAAGCTTAAGTTAAGGAAAGCTGTATAAACATTACACATTTTAACCAACAGACTTTAAGGTTATTTTAAGTAAATACAGATCATCACATTACCTATATCAGTAGATGTTAGATAACATTAGAGAGGCATTCATAGATTTTTAAGTACCTATGTACTACTGATTTATTTGGAAATTACTGTTTTTGATGAATTATTAATTATTTTGATATGTTTTAAGAGAAAATGGGGAAATTATGAATTCCTTCTGATCCTCTTTCTCAGGAGCTGAATCTATCTCTGTGTATGAGGACGTGTTGCGCTCCATTCGTTATCGCTTAGCAAAGGGCTCAGCTCGTTTCGAGAGGAGGTTCCGTCTCTCCTGCTCAGAAATGAACGGCCGGTACACCAGCAACGAGCTTACACTGGAGGTAATAAACACTTCACACCTCACTTACAGCACACAATGCCACACTAACCCAATACACACACCTCATGCCAGAGGACATCATTCTGCACACTCACTGTCTTTGTGCTGCTTTCTCCTGCACTCGCACAGGTGAACTTCCTGCATTCTCTGGACAGTCTGTACCATCCGTCTCATCTTCTGGCATCTCAGCAGCAGTTTCTCCACCCATCCCACCACACTGGAGAACTTAGTGGACACACACTCCCCAACCCACACCGCAACTCCGGTACGTACCTATGTATACCTTCATATAGACAAGAATACAAAGATTATCTCTACATGTCTTTGGCATATAGAACATTTGTATTTTTTTATTTTTTCTCATGGGTCCACTTTCATATTTCACTTCACGGCAGTGAAATATGGTTTGCTACTTGCCATTGCTGGTCGTTGTCAGGCGGAGATTGACATTCATATTTTACAGCTTTTTTATTGGACTAAATTGTATCTTAACTGGACTAAGATTTAGATACACTTCAATTACAGTACGAGACAGGACAATAATATTTGGTTAATAGTCCAATAAACAGTTAATTATGTCAACTTTTAGGTATACATTAGCATATAGATGATCCAAAGCTAATACGGGACTGTTGATAGTTTATTAGACTATTAATTTTAGTCAGTGTATTGAGATCCACTTAATATGTTAATTTTCCACCCTCCTTCTGGCCTTTTTTTGCTGCTGTGCCTTTAAGAAAGATGATTGCAGCTCACTTGTAGGTTGGCTGTTGTGTCAAATATAGTTTTTAAGTGTTATATCTTTCAGTAACAACTTCTTTGCAAAGCCTTCAGTACATGGTGACAAAACCACAGTGGACCTTATCAGTGACCTTGTTTAAACTCCAGCAACACTTATGGGGTGTTGAAGAACACTATATATCCTACTGCTGTATATAACCTCAGCTCACATCCAAATTGTCTGAACACCAAACAGGGATTACTGATGTGTAAATGTGAACATGTTACTGTTTTGGGCTTCTGTGCTCATAATTTCCACATGAGTCATTTTGGCAGCTTGGCCTCAATTAATTTTTCAGTAAATTTCAGTTAATTAAATCTCTTTGCGTTTTGGAACATGCATGATGTGTTTATAGTACATCAAGCTTTTGTATTTAGAAAGATCAAGGATTTTTCATGATAAGACTTCTTTAATGGTTTATAAATATTAAACAAAACATCTCTCTTTTTCCCTTATGTCACACATACAGTTGTTCCAGGAGCTGCAACCATCATCATCATGGTGTGTGTGGGTTTTTTGGTCGTCATGGTGATTCTAGGTGTCTTCCGCATCCGTTCCATCCACCGTCGTGGTGAAGGAGGAAGAGGTGGGGACAAAGAGGGCAGTAACCAATGGGATGATTCTGCCCTCACCATTATTGTGAACCCTATGGAGGTATAAATCCACCAATAGAGATATATCAACATTACTGGTAATATGCCTAGTGGGATTTGTTATTAAGTCTTTGTAATTGTTTTTGCTAGTCATATGAAAACCGCATGGGCATCACAACAGATATGGAAGGAGATTGTGATGATGAGGAAGAAGTAGTGGACTCACCTGACGACACCAGTGATGACCAGCGAATCATCATCAAGAAAGAGGGAAGAGACTCCGCCCCCCGACGCTACTGAGCCAATTAGATACTCCAATATACTCACCCACATAATAAATACAGGAATTACCAATAACATGTTACACACACGCACACCTTCAAAAAACTTAAAGGTCTGTAACATACCTGTGACACAGTTATTGGATTTCTGCCTTTGTGAATGCAATGCTTCTCTCTGGAATGTACGCTCCCACAAACGCAATGCACAGTGAATATTCTTCTGCTCAGATGTTTGACTAACATTTTGCCACTCTCAACTCAACTCTCAACCCAATATTTATAAATGGCACAACTATATACTCATTCACCCTAAAATCTTTCCAATTGATGTGCTCACTCCACTGTATCAAACACAATGAGAACACTGTAAATTATCAACTCATATCAGTTATTTGACTCAGAAAGTTTGAAGATTAGGTCACAAGTTACAGACTTTTTAAATAATATTACAGAATAATATAATATTAATCTAGTGCCCAATATGCTGAGTACGACACAACTTGTTTCCTCTGCACAATCTACATTCCTCTAAGTAATTCACATGTACAGATTTAGAGGAATAGTCAGTAAAGGTGTTTAGTAATATTGATAGACTTTAATCACAATACCAGAATGATTATCTTCACACAGATCTTTTGTGCACCCTACAGTACAGTGCAATGCCCTTTGCTGTATCCGAATGTTAGCTCAACCTGGGCAATTTTGATTGTACTTAAATGTATGTAAATACAAATGACTACTACTATTATTATCTTTTTTGTTGTCAGTTCCATCATTTTTGTTAATTTTCAGTCTTTGCACTTTCAAATAGGATAGTCATTTTTTTCTAATATCTTAATTGTTAATATTCAGTGATAATGACAATAATAGTATTAGTACTAAGAGCGGTAATGATTGGCTTGATGAATGTCTATTTATTTGTGTGTTAAATTGTGTAATTTAAGAACTTGTTAATATCTGAACCACAGTGAAACAGAAAGGCACAATATTGTTATGCCTAGAACATTTTCACCTCTTCCATCATCCCTTTCAACACACACCTGTCTGAACATTTCCTCTCTCTTTACTCACCTAACCTCTCTTCCTTCTATGTCCTTCCACACTTTAAATACTGCAATCGTTTTTTTGGTTTCTGATTGTACAACTGTGCCCTCTCTTTCCAGTTCGCACTCTCCTTCTCTTTTCCCGTGACAATTTCTCTGTCTGTGTAAGTGTACAATGGAAACCTGTCAGTAAATAAAGGCCTGTTGTTTAGCAGTGTGATATTAAGAATGCATACAGTTTTATTAATAAGGTACATTACAGTTGTTATCATTGGGACGGTTAACTCTACTTATAAATATAATGACATGGATTATATGAATTAATTGGTGCCAATAACTGTCTGAAGAAATAAACTGTTCAAATAATTCATAATAAAAATACACGGACGTCAGTATGTGGTCGGTGATTTTTATGTGGGTGTAAAATCTGGTTAAACGTATAGAGGTGACAGTCACAGTGGAAACAAACGACATAAATGACACAATTAACAAACTATTGCGTTTATTTAAGGAACTGTATAATACAACGTTTAACTGTTGGCTGTTGATTGTTTCTGATTCCATTAAACAGAAATGATTAATTGATTTAATTTAATAGACGTTCTTAGAAAATTACATTTTGCTTATAATACAAAACCCCTAGATACACATTTTGTATCTAAAAATAATTACCATGCTGGATGTTTAAACAATAGGTTACCAACCAGTTATTAAAGGCACGCGCTGTCATTTTAGAAATTTTACGCAACCTCGGCGTAAACCTCGAGCCAGCTGCAGCACAGTTTAAGCAGTGATGTCATTGATTTTACGCAAATAATGTTGGTGAATAGCCGGGGCGAAGTGCGTTGGATTCATATGGCTTGATTGTTCCTGTTTGAGTGGGCTAAACGGGCAAAGGTAAATAAAGAAAGGACGGCCACCAGTGGAACATTTATGGTTTATGTAAGGACAGCTGGGGGTCGTTCACCTCTGCCGTATTTTTAGCGACCGCTAAAGTCTGTCGTTTTTTGTCTTTGTCTGAAACGGCATTATTTACCAGTTAACGGAGGGGAGGAGTGGCGATCACATCGACTGTATAGGTGAGTTTATTTAGCTTGTAAGCTAACTGGTGCCAGCAGCATATAGTTGACTGACAACCTGCTGTCCTCAGGATTAACATTTATAGCTACTGCAAACACGCCGGTGAATGGCTAACCCCTTGTCTTGTACGTCGAGATACTTCCATTTACATTTAAATAAACGCATGGTTATACACAGTAATGCTTTAATGCTGTTCAATCAAGAAACCAGACTGACAGTAGGCATGAGCCAGATCACTGCTGATGTTTACTATGATCATAGTATGTCACGTTATGGTTCTCAATGCATGTAATCAGATGGCTGATTCAGCCGTTTCTTATTGATTTTTGTGACACTTGAGTGAAACAAGTTTATCAATAATACTCGAGACAGCAAGCAAACCTGCTGCAGTTCTGGTGTATTGTATATCGTCCGTGATGAAGAAACTTGTTCAGATACAGTGTTGGTTAATTGTTAATAGCTGCTTTTTTATGAACAGTGAAATCTATCTAACCCTTCTAGTCTAAATAAGATTATAGAGTATATGTTTATGCTAGTATTTCTGCAGGATTTATTACAATGGGATGAAGATGATGATTTAGTGTCTCATAGATTTAATAGCTTAGGCTTTAGTCTTTGTTTAAGGCAGTTGAGGTTTAAATGATGTTTGTTCAAACCATTTTTAGAGCTGGACAGATGTTGGAGATTTTATTAGGTTTATACATGTAAAAATGCATATGGAAGATAACATGTTTCTCATTTACATGTCATTTTGTCACTAAGTCTTTTTCAGAGGCAGTATGGTGATGGTGATTTCTGAAACTCTTTGTCAAAGATAATCTTTTCAAGGATTTGAACCTGCAACATTTGTGTTACCAAGCGAAACCTATATTGACCTGTTGTCACCTTGAAACAATGACAATATTTTCTTTTTTATTTTAGTTATTTTAAATTGTCAGCCTGATCCGTCTAACTCTGTATTGCCATGGCGATGCGGGAGTTAGTGGAAGCAGAATGTGGGGGAGCCAATCCCCTCATGAAACTAACTGGTCACATGACCCAAGAGGGAGGGGCTTGGAGACACCGGTCAACACCCACTGTGAGCAACTGAACATTTTGTTTATTTGAAAAGTACCACAAAATTTGAACAACTCATAGTAGTAATATTAAGCGTTTGTACAGTACCCTTCACAGCTGAAATACTGGGTACACATACCTTGATTCACTGGATTTTATATATCACAGAGCCAGAGTGATAATGTTGCTCAAATAATTTGATTATTTATTTGTTGGTTCTTTTATCTTTGTCTCTCTCTTTTTTTATGCACTTCCCATTGTTCGTAGATTCCTCCTACTCCAGTTGAAATAGCCACTGAAGAGGAGGTGTGTATTTGGTTTATTAAGTCCCAGAGTGTATTCTCTGCCCTTTCCATCTTCCATCAAATTTCCATCTTATTGTTTTCCACTCTGATTAAATTCTTATGGTCTTGTTGTTTTTGAAATACAGCTGGTTAGTGAATTTCTACAGGCCCCACAACGACCTCCTCACACTTTTGATATGGGTCAACTGTTGGAAGAAATGCAGCAGATAGATCAACAGAATTACAGACAGGCCCCTCAGAGAGGTAACCATACCCAAACACACACACACACACAAAATTAGTTTAACATGTTTTATCACAAAAATTTTTTTTTAAATTATTTTACAGCTCCTGATGTGGCTGCCCTGGCGCTGTCTGGCGATTGGTCAGCCGAGTTTCTTTCTGGTGCTGACTCTGCCTCTTCTCCTGGACGGGCTGGTCTGGATCCAACTGATGCTGATTGGACCAGAGAATTTATCAATGAAGTGGCAGGTTAATATAGTTTTGAAACAGGTTTATTTAGTTCAGCTTGATTGCCAGAGTCTGATGTTGTTAGGTGGTGGCCATGTGGTGCAGTTGTGGCCTACTGGTTAGTGAGTTGGGCTTGTAATCAGAAGGTTGCTGGTTCGATTCCGGTGCTGGCAGGTAGCAACTGACGTGCCCTTGAGCAAGGCACCTAACCACCAATTGCTCCCCAGGTGCTGCCAACTGCTCTGTGTTCACGGCTTGAACCGTGTTCACGGCTTTCAGTGTGTGTTCACTCCTCACTAGTGATGCATTAAATGTAGAGGTCACATTTCAGGTATGGTTTACCATATCTGACAAATATGTCACTTTTACTTTTTCACAGTTCTTTAATAATTTCTTTAATAATTAAAAAAAATATTTAATAATTTTTGTCCCAACATTCCTTTAGTCTGTCTTATAGCTTCACTCTTTCACTACTCAGTTCCTCCTTTCTTGTAGACCCCGGGCGCTGGGCAGAGGAATACCTGGAGCAGTCAGAGGAGAAACTGTGGCTGGGAGATTTGGGAGAGGGGAAACAAGAAAAAGAATGGTAGTTTATCATACAGTGTATAAAATCTATAGTGAGAGATACTACACATTATTATATCCTAATGAATGATTTCATATGTTTTGATCCCATCAGGACACAAGAATTTCAAGCAGGGGAAGAACTAAGACAAACAGCAAATGAGCTCCTTGCCAAAGTGAATGATCCTAAACTACAGAACACAGAGGTGAGAACAGAAGACAGGCGTAACTGCTACGGGTGTGTTGTTTGACACACTTCAGTCAAAATCCACACTGAAACAGATATTAAACATGCATACAGTATAATTCCCCTAAAATTCATCAACAAGTGAGTTTGGGAATATACATTTATAATCTGACACTGTATATTTTTTGTGTGTGTGTGGTGTGTGTGTGTGTGTGTGTGTGTGTGTGTGTGGTGTGTGTGTGTGTGTGTGTGTGTGTGTGTGTGTGTGTGTGTGTGTGTGTGTGTGTGTGTGTGTGTGTGTGTGTGTGGTGTGTGTGTGTGTGTGGTGTGTGTGGTGTGTGTGTGTGTGGTTGGGTTTTTTGGGTGTTGTGTGGTGTGTGTGTGGTGTGTGGTGTGTGTGTGTGGTGTGTGTGTGTGTGTGTGTGGTGTGTGTGGTGTGTGTGGTGTGTGTGTGGTGTGTGTGGTGTGTGTGCTAACAGAAAACCAGTGGTGTTTGTGCTAACAGCAAACAGACACTGAGGTGTGTTCACTAGCCATGCACTGAACACACACCTTTGTCTATATGTTTGCTGATAGCAGTAGATTTGTAATAGCTGTTGTTATGTTGTTGTTATTGTGTAGTTCCTGCGGTTCATTAGGCAGATTGGCGAGGGAAGTGTGACTGTGGTGGACAGAGCAGGAAAAGAGCTCATTGATAGAACACAGGCCAAGGAGGCACAACACTTGGCCTACAGCCTCAACCAGGTATGAGCCCTTCCCATCTCCTCCAATAGAGGAAACACTGAAGGGTAGAGCTATAGCCCCCTGGCAGCCATCTTGGCTTTTCGTAAGCTACTGTGTAGAATTAGCTTAAACTTCATAGCATGGATATGCTTGTAAATGTGCACTCCTGGGTATTAAATGAATATCCATGGAACCAATTTTGTATAGCTTGTTTTAGGGACATACAGTTGGGGCCAAAAACATTGAGAATCCATGATTTGATCATGTTTTATGATTTAAAAATAATTCTAATGTTCGTAAATGCCTGTCTTCTTTTGTTAAACTTTGCTTTTATTTAAGCTTTGCTCAAATTAAAATAATTTAGAAAAAACAGATTAAATTTTACTGGTCTCAGACTAGTGGACCCACTGCAGGTCAAGGCTAGCCACAGTTATTCAGTCGAAACATGATTGTCCAGGACTAGGTTTAAAGTATGCTTGGAAACTGGCACTATGACATGATAGGGGATATCATCTTAGTGATCTATCTCTCTTAGTTTCTAAACAGTTATCATCTCTAACTGTTTTTTAACTAAATGAGCGGTAGTGTAACTGTGATATTCCTTTCTTTTTTGAAGAAGTATTGTCATGACAATGTCTTTATCCCAACATTTTAACCTTTTAACTTTCATCTATATCTAAATTTCCCAACTTTCCTTCAACAATCCTGCACCACTCAATATCCATAAACTTCCCTCCCTACCCTCTGTCCCACACTGGCTGGTCTGTTCCTGGGGTCAGGGGAAGGGACTGTGCAAGTGAAAAATCAGGAGGGCAAAACAAAGAATGATAAAATTAAAGTTAAACAGACAGAGCATTGGGCTTCTGTCGTCAGGCAGGTAGGACCCTTATCACCTGACCACAGTAATGCAGTAGTGCTACAGTTATCTGTGTTTTTTTTTGTTTTGTCATTTTCGTTTTGTCATTTTCGTTGTTAACTAGCCCCTGCTGATCAAAAGACTTCTACCTCAAAGAAAGTATTTAAACCGTTGCTTTAATTAAATAGTGCTTTTAAAATAATTATCACAGTATGTCACAAGGCAGTTAAAGCTAACACGCTTCTCACATTAATGAAATAGCTTTTCATTTGTGCCCAGCTCTTGAGACCGCACTGGCTTCCTGCAATAGTGAGGGTACCTTTATAGATGAGAACATTGCTTGCTATTTTTAGGTAAGGGAAAAGAAAGATGAATGAATGAGGGTGAAGATGTTTTTCATACACTGTCAGCCTAATCGCTCTCTTTTCCAATACATCCTTTCTTTATTCTCCCTCTCTCATTCATCACTATCTGTGTTCTTTCTCCTTCAGCTGAGTAGTGTATAAGCATTTGCAGGCTCTGTAAAGTGTCGTGAAGGCTGTTAACAGCCTGGTGTGTTGTTGTGCTCTGTAGGTTTCGGCAGAATCAGCAGAATCTTGGGTAGATGAGTTCACAACTTACGGGCCAGATTTCCAACAGGCCAAAGCAGCAGTGGAGGTGAGACAGACTTCACACTTGCACTTAAATTTAATACTCTTCCAAGCATATATTCATTGTGTTTTGCTGTGTGTATGTTCAGAGTGACGTTGATTTCTGGGAGAGGCTCCAGCAGGAGTGGGAGGAGATGGAGAAGAGGGATGCTGAAGCTCACCCCTGGCTCTCTGATTTTGACCAGATGCTGAGTAGCTCTTATGACAAGGTACATTGATATCTGGGCCCTTCATGGAGGTCTAGAATGCTTGCAGAAAGCTATCTGTTATGTTGTACACTCTTATCTAGCCTTTGGGCCTGTTCACGCCAGATGAATTTTCAGTTGTGTATGACAAGATTTGACTACATATTGCGTCTCTATGACCTTTCTCACACTTAAATACAACTAAAAGTATAATATCTTGTTTTTTCTGGAATGAGTAGGTGTTAAATTGTTTATATGCTGAACATATGCTGTAAGACAAATATTTTTTGCAGTACATGGCATCAAACTTTAAAAAAATTGTTTGTAAATACTTTTTATATTGTTTGTTGTATCAGACTAAGCAAGACTTCACCTTTCTTTTAGGGATATCAGTTTGAAGAAGACAACCCCTACCTGTCCCATGAGGATCCATTAGCTGAGGGTGTGAAGAGGATGGAGGCAGGAGACATTCCTGGAGCTGTACGACTCTTTGAGAGTGCTGTGCAGAGAGAACCAGACAACCAGCTGGTCAGAGCCTCAAACATATAATCCCTACATCCAAAAACTGATGATTCATTATGTCTCAAGGGATTCTAACTGTGTTCTTTTTGTTTGGCTTTGTAAACTGCTGACTGTGTGTGTCATGATTCTGCAGGCTTGGCAGTATCTGGGCACCTGCCAGGCAGTGAATGAGCAGGAGTTTGCTGCTATCAGCGCCCTCCGCAGGTGAAATATATAACTGCCATCTTATTTTGCTAAGCAATTCAGTTTATCAGAGTGAATCTTTACAAGTTTGATGCAGTGAATTATTCTTTTTTTTAAATCAAGTCTCAATTGTTGTTTTCAGATGTATTGAGCTGAAGAAAGACAATCTCACAGCCCTCATGGCTTTAGCTGTGAGCTTTACCAATGAGTCACTGCACAGACAAGCCTGTGAGACACTACGTGACTGGTTGAGACACAACCCTAAATACAGGAATATCCTGGAGCAGCACGAACGAGAAGAGGAAAGGGAGGGCATGAGGGAGTGTGAGAAAGAGAGGGAGAAATTTGGATCCCTTCTACCAGAGTAAAGAGATTCCTTAATGCCTGATAGAAATTTCAAAACATTGTTCAAAACATGTTAAACTCTACTGACAGTATTTGTGGTTTAATGTTGATTTGGTCAGAAAATAATTTTGACTCATCTCATAGTTTTTGGCAAAACAATAAACACCCTAACTTTACAGGTGTTGATCCTG
The DNA here is from genome assembly GCA_036877525.1 of Chromobotia macracanthus. Classification (NCBI taxonomy): domain Eukaryota; kingdom Metazoa; phylum Chordata; class Actinopteri; order Cypriniformes; family Botiidae; genus Chromobotia; species Chromobotia macracanthus. The sequence goes on along the minus strand of JAZGTH010000015.1, from coordinate 9,609,464 downwards.
AAACATTCCTGTAAACCTTAAATGTAATTGTGCAGTTTGGTTGAAAAAAACAGGTGAGGAACCAGCCTCAGCAGTGTTTTTAATGTATGCCTTTGCTACATTAGCATGAGGTGTACATAAGCCGCTGGACAGGGCATTGTAACCAAGCAACAGCCTTGCTTTGGCTTTTGCCTCCAATCATAAGCAAGCAGTTGTCTAAAAATACAACTAAACAGACACAGGTGTGGATTTTCATCTATAGGCAATATTGTGGGCAGTTTATTGCATTTGTGGTTCTGTGTTTTAATAAGTAGACGTATATTTTTAAAATACTTTTTGCCATGGTGTGTGGGTACAATGATTTACTCTCCTTCAGTAAAGATCTTCATTAAGTCTGAAGCTCATCCAGGTTATTCTTGATGCTCCTCCACAGGGCTCTGTTTAATGAAGTGCAGTCGTTGTTTTTGAGTGCAGCGGCCTCTGACCCCACACAGGTGGACCCTGAGCTGCAGTGTGGTATGGGAGTTCTCTTCAACCTGAGTGGAGAATATGACAAGGCTGTGGACTGTTTCACAGCTGCTCTGTCTGTCAACCCCCAGGTCTGTTTACTTGCATAGGCCCCATTTACACCCGGTATTAAGATCTGTCTCAGGTAATTAGATTTGGTCGTGTGAAATAGACATGTTTACACCTTGTAACTACCCACTTTTGAACAGTGAGTGGGCCTTTGATGTTATCCAGGATGCAGCCAAACGGATTAGCATTTACACTACAAATTCAATGCTCCTCTGAATGTGATCTGATTCCAGTACATTTGGGACACCATTTACACTTGTATTTATCCCTGTACACTAAAACACTAGATGTAATCTTAATACTAGGTGTAAACGAGGATACTTTCTTTCATACATATATATTTATATATAGCTTATAAATACTTCAGCTCACATTCTCTCGGTTTCTCTCATGTGTAGGATTATCTGTTGTGGAACAAGCTGGGAGCAACTCTTGCTAATGGAAACCGCTCAGAGGAGGCAGTAGCTGCTTACAGACAAGCACTGGAGTTACAGCCTGGATTTGTACGCAGCCGATATAACCTTGGAATTAGCTGTGTCAACCTGGGTGCCCATAGGTTAGTAAAGCCCTGTTTAGACCTGGAGTAACCAAATGTCTCACTACATTACTCACTTCATCACTGTTATTCCAAGTGCATAAAAAGTTCTTCTAAATAATTTACCTTGTGTGTGTGTGTGTGTGTGTGTGTGTGTGTGTGTGTGTGTGTGTGTGTGTGTGTGTGTGTGTGTGTGTGTATATATATATACACACACACACACACATACAAGGTATATATCTCAATCTTTTTAACTTTTTAAGGACAAAGTAAATTATACTATATAGATTATTATATAGTATTATACTATTATAGATTTTTAATCAAGTACATGTATTAAATTTAATCTGTATTGAATATGTAACTGTACCTAATCTACATACCACAACTGTAACACAACAGTAATCTCTTATTCCTTTTCTCCTTCTTGTCTTTCAGGGAGGCAGTAGAGCACTTCCTAGAGGCTCTTTCTCTGCAGAGACAGGCTGCAGGAGACGGGGAGGGAGGTGCAGGTCGAGGACCCGGTGCAGCAGCAACAGTGATGTCAGATAACATCTGGTCCACGCTGCGCATGGCGCTGAGCATGATGGGTGAAAGCTTGTTATACGCGGCTGCCGACCGACGAGACCTAGACGCACTGATGGCACACTTCTGCCACAGAGAGGGAGAGACAGACTGAAGTATGGAGGGGTTGATGGAGTGAGGGAGATAAAATGTGCGTGGAGTGAGGTGTTTGTACCACAAGACTGCAAACATCAATGAAGACTTGAAGGTTATGGAGATTTTGTTGTAATTTTTCCATTTTGTTAATTATGACTTGAAGGTTACGGGGCACAATTATGTTTATAATGTGTTATAAGGAAGAAATTAAAGAGAACAAAAAGGAGTGTGAAACACCCATTCAGCCTCAGCACTGCATTAATGGACAGATGAATGAACTAGTGACTGCGATCTTGAAAAGTCCATGATACATCAACACAACAGGACTGGATGTAGCTCAACTACATTACAGCCTTACTACAACGTGTAACTTTTGTCACAGGTTTACGCTTACGGAGAATTTGTCGTAATTTTTCCATTTTGTTAATCTTAAAGATCATGGTTTTTGCCATTATCCATATTACCTGCTATTATTACAGTACTATATCCAGTATTGGTCAAAACACTGGTCCCAACACTGAGCGCAAAAATACCTGCCTCTGTTTGACACAGAGTGGAGGGATGTTGAGATATAAATGTATAGCTGTGCGAAATAACAGGTCATTTGCAAACCTTGAAGGTCATTGCCAGCTGTGAGTCCAAGACAAGAGGTCTAAAGGCATTCTTCCAAACGAATATTTGCTAATGCTGTAAATGAATTTGCCTAATTGTAAATTCTACTTGCCATATTGTGTATTATAACCATAATAATTGTATTGCATATAGCCAATTCAAACTGCTATCATGTAATCCAAGCAATAAAGCTTTGACAAAAAAATGCTTGCGTTAACGTTAGTTCATAAAAGTGTGTATCATTGTGTATACATTATGTAAAGATTTGAAAAACTGCTATGTACTCCCCCAAAAACCTACACAGCTACAATGGTAAATATTAATTTTTTAATACTTTTAAAGACAGTTGAATTGTGTGTTATTTATTTTGACCGACAGAAATGATAATGAAGACAACACCCGGTTGTATTTCAAATCGCCAATAGCCGCCTGTATTAAAATGAGTTCACAGTCTAAGCCAATTAGACGCGCCGTGGCAGGAACTCCTCCGATCATCTATTGGTCTGTTTAAAAATTGCCGCAAACACAGAATGGCCCATTTAAATACTCCAGTTCCAGTCACAAGGAGTTTGGAGGACAAGTTGTTTGTTAAGTCGGAACTTTGTTGATTCACATTTAGCAATATACAGTGCATGCTTGTTCTGTTGTCGTGTACATACTTGATATTTAAAACATAAATATTTGATCGGATCTTGTTTGAAAGAGACGTGTTTAGCGTGAAACACACTGAGCTGTAAGGTAAGTTGGATTTTGGTTACTGGGTGATGACTGACCTTATGTTTTGCTGATACAACGCTACAAGGGAAGTAGTTTAGCATTTTAGTAAATTACATTTATACATCGTTTACATTTGTACATTGCAGACTTATTGTTTTAAAATACATTTCATTATAATGTTTTCATGCCCTGTGTTGTTTCTCCAGTAAAAGAACAAATACAAAATGGGAGCCAGTGAAAGCAAGATGTCTGTGGCATCAACACCAAAGCCAGATCCGATACAGCGACTGAAAGCGCCGCGTGTAGCGAGACTGTCCGACCCCCGCTCACCATCCTGCGGTATAGACCGCACACCTATACAGGTAAACAGCATGCATATTTCTAACCTTCTCTTACAATAAAAATGACTTTATTTTAGGCAAAATATGCCATTTCATAGGTTCATAAGCAGCAAGCAGAAAACCTGATAAGTGTTTGCAAACTGTTGACTGTTGTTTTACTATAGGTGGGTGTGGCTTACTCTCCTCTTACTGCAGTGGAGTCAGTTGGGCCTGTATTTGTTGACCCCCGTTCACCCACCCCCGGTATTGCTCGAACCCCAATAAAGTGTAAGATAAGAATTAGATATGGCACAATATTTGTATTAACCATCAGCTATGTCATGAAGCAAACTGTAATAACTCAGTGTCCCTGCTTCCTTGTCAGTGAGCGTCAGCTCTCTCGCCAGACGGCTGAGCACCTTCTTTCTCAATGATGTCAGGACTGGGGACTCCACTGTTGCTCCTCTTCCTCCTGTCTCTTTCACCAAACACCCTAGCCTGTTCAGTGTGGAGAAACAAAACGACACAAACTCCAGAGAGCTTCATCTGGTAAAACCCTATGAATCTGACATTTTCAGTGGACACACAGATGCTGTGTGTACGCCTGTTGTCGCTTCTCCTTTGGAGGGCTACGGCTCCGTATGCAGCAGCCCGTTTGTGCTAGTGGAAGACCTTCAGGCGGAGGTGGAGGTTGACAGTGAGTCCACGCTGGAGGAGGCGGAGGAAGCTCTGCTTCTTGGTAGTTCTCCACTAAAGAAGGAGCTCAGTTTAAGTCTTCTTGCCTGTCGTGAAGGCATCTACTCATCATCTCTGGAGGAGCATCCTCTCACTCCCCTGCTTCCTCCTAAGGATCAGCTGAATGGGGATCACTCTTACGCATGTTTGCCAATCGCTCCACAATCCACAGAGAATTCCACACCCGCTGGTGAAGCTGTCGTGAACTCTGAAAGAGATGATGTCTCACAGACATGTAAAGAGCTGGTGTGTATTTGAGTTCATTAAAATACTGTGTGAGTCTGTATATTTCAAATCTTGAAGTGATTGACTGGTGCATGTATGTACCTTCATCCATCAGGTCACTGGTGCACTTCCAGAGCAGAGCCATGAGCAGACAGAGGTGACTGCGCCTTCCACATCTCAATTTCCTGTTGCCTTTATCAAATCCAGCTTAGTGACTAACATCCAGAGTGAAACGGCCCAGCCTGGCATACGCTGTCCAAAGTTTGATACTCGCAGCCCCAGTCAGGCTGTTTTTAAGCCTCAGTGGTTGGGGGTGGGTTTTGGGGCCACTGGTGTCAGAGCAAGAAGGGGTGCAAGCGCGTGGAAAAACAACTGTGTCTTCACCACTTTCTGCCAAGAAAACTACCACCAATGAGAATAACAATATGATTGTGCGTACCAAACAGAGGCCAAGAGGTGAGTGTCTTTGGGTTTACCGCACAACATTATTTATGCAAGTGATGATCCTGGTGGTTGTGATAGATGATTTTTCTTGAAGGTAATTGTAATATTATCTGTAATATTACAGATAAAGTTCTTATTGGTGAGGCCAGATCTCCTCTGCAGATCCTGAGGGAGGCTAATTCACCCAGGGAACGTAACCCACAGGTAATTGCATATGTTGGAATTGCAAGTTAAAGTCTCTAGTTCTTTGTTTCATTAAAACCTTGGTGTTCTTTTTGCTGTGGATTCTCTAAATGTATCTCCAACTCTCTTTAGATGAAGCTGAAAGTGTCCACACCAGAGAAACAGAGGTTCAGCCAGTTGGACAGGAGAGCTCTGATTCGATCACTCAACAAGGAGAACGAGTAAAGCAGTATAGACGAGGATAGACCAGAAACATTCCACCCAACACTATGTATAAACAACACTTTTCAGCCTTAAATTGAACTACATGATGATTAATTTTCTTGTTTCTCTTTTTGTGTGTGTGGATATGTTTTTGTAAATACATTTTTAATGTAAATAAAATTGTTGATATTTTAACTGTATTGTCACTGTTTTTTTATGTATTTGAGTTGATGTGAGTGACTGGGTGTGAGTGTGGATAGGACTACTTCTGTCCATGAAGGTGTATGTTTTATGATCCTTTGCTTTGTGTCAGTATCCATGATCCACATTTATGGTAGATGTAGTATTAGAGCAATATTTACTAATGTAGTGTAAATACAGTATCAGGTTTAACTGCCAATTCACATTTGCAAAAGCCTGTTTAGGGTATCTAGAGGAATATTGCTTTTTTGGATGTTCTAATGGATATGACTCAGAGCCTGTGGCAGGTATTTTTTTATTTGTAGTACATTGACTACATTTCAAATGAGTCCATGTTTCGTAGTATCTTTTATTGGCCTGAATAAGCAGAAAAAATCTGATGATACTGTTAATGAACTCAAAATAAGTCTAACATTAAATTCTACAAAAGAAGCTTAAATTAGACAATGTCACTAAAACTCATTTGGCCTGTTTATAGTCAGTAAACCAGATATAAAAGTGAAAATGTCAGATGTAAGTCATTGTATAATCACAGTCTTGGCAACTTCTGTCATAGGTTTGATAGCATAAGATGTGTAAACATCAGTAAGCTCGATTCAACTAATGTTGAAAGTCTTAATTCATATATTTGTAATGTGCTCTATTCATAAATTACATCAGAAATCACCAATTAGGTAATTGCTTTGTAAATGCCTACATTTGCATTTAGCAGTCCCTGAAAAACATTTTCTATTATTGCATGATTTCTTTGACAAGATTAGTCTACAAGTCAACCCATCTCTTTCCATTCTCAGTCCTTGTTGTGCTTTGGCACAGCTAACACATCACTTCCCCTCTAACTATTTCCCATAGTCCTGTGTTAAGTGTCCCCTTTACATTTGACTCTGTTGTTGATATATTTTGCTGATGTTGCCTCTCTTAGAGACAGTTCCTTAGTTCCAGATTTTCAAGAAGCTATCCCATGATCCTGTACAGCAGGCCATCCCATCAACTGTCACTCCAATACAGCTCACTCTGTTGTCATGACCAGACAACGATCCTGTGAGAAAGATACAGAAAAACTTATTAAAATATTTTTGTAGAAAATATTTTGTGCTGTGCATTGCCACTGGAAACAATCAAACAAAAACACAAATAATTATGACCAATGTCACCAGTCTTGCTGGAATAACAAGCCCCCAGTCTTATTTCCTGTTCAGCTTTGGCATCTTTGATTGGTTGGTAAAACAGATGCAGCTAATGCCATTGGTTGAATCAACATTGCTATGTTAAGCTGTTTGGGATGCCGAATAAGCCGCAGTGTTTAACCTTCAACTTGTTTATACTTTGACTGCATGTTATTCACATGTTGTTATCCCTGTCCTGAAACTCACCCACTCTCTCCGCCTTCAGCGTGTCCCAGATGTTGCAGTTAAAGTCATCATAGCCAGCGAGGAGGAGTCTTCCAGAAAAGGAGGCAGCCAGAGAAGTTACTCCACACATGATGCTGGAGTCCTGGTATGTGATGAGCTCCTGGTCTGCACGCAGGTCATACAGCTTGCAGGAAGCATCATCTGAGCCAGTGATCACTGCATTACCATTGGGGAAAAACTGAACACAGAGTGACACAGAGAGATAATGTTGCTATATGATTGCTAAGGAGTTCTGAGTGTTTTTAGTGCATTGCTAGATGGTTGCTAAGGAGTTCTGAGGGGTTTTTAGTGTGTTGCTATGTGGTTGCTAGGCTGTCCTGGCTGTATTCCATCACTAAAACTGCAGATTATTCTGTTACTTGTGGATTTCTCACTGGCTTGGTGATCATTCTTACCCCAATGGCGTTGATGTCACTCTCATGACCTCCAAAAGTCTGTCGGCACTGGCCATCACGGATGTCCCACAGTTTAGCTGTGAAGTCACAAGCTCCTGAGATGAATGTGTTAAAGTCAGGGGCCATACCCAGCGACATACAGTCTCCCAGGTGGCCAGCAAAGATGGTCTTCTGTGATCCTGTCTCAATATCCCACAGACAACTGAAAAAGGTCAGAGGTCATGTCATTTTACAGAAATGGTGCTGACCTCAATACAGCATTTATTGATGCAGAGAGTTTGTGTTAGCTCAATGGAGATCTATGAAGGACTGTGTACCAGGTGCAGTCTCCAGAGCTGGTGATGATCTCACTGTCACTCAGGAAACGGCAGCAGGAGAGATAACCTAGTCCACAGAAACACAAGACAAAAGATTTAAACCATATATTGAAAGATGAAAAAAACAGTCATCTTAACCCCAGGTAGCTACTTGCCAACGGTCCTCAGACATGTAGAAACCTATATAAGTCAGTTGATGAATATGGAAAATTGAAAACCTAGATCAGAATCTTTTGGCTACTATCAAATAAATTACATGAAATATAATATATGAAAAATATATAAAAATATCAAGGAGCTTAAAATATTTTTAATTCCAGGTGAAATATACTTCCATTTTTTTATTCATTACCTGTGTGTGCTGCGAGCTCACGCATAACCTTAACATTTCCATCTTTGCCCTTCAGATTATAGATGGAGCACATGTTATCAAGTCCTCCACAGGCCACCATGTTTCCTGAAGGGGCGTATGCACAGGTCATCACCCATGAGGATTTCAATGGGATTGCATGTACCTACACCACAATCAGGACACAATGATTAATTAATGTTGAAGAGATTAGGGTTTACTGGCAATAATTCAATATTTAAGCATGTGTAGTGATTTATAGGGGTTATAGACATGCCAAATTGTAAAGTTTTTTTGTAGTAACTTTTGGAGAAATTTAGACACTGCAGATCTGTTGCATTCCTAACATATACACCATGCTTTTAACATCCAGCTCCTTTCAACATGGGAAGCTTATTAAACAGTATTAAGGAATTTACATCTGTGCTGGACTCTTATTGGCTGCTTTTTAATCATTATTTTGTCAAAGTAATCCATTTAATTTTTTTTTTAAATAAACCTTTAGTTTTCTAATGAAAGAAATGTATATGTTGGGACAATTTTTTTTCAGATTAAAAGATTTTGAAGATTCTTGTCAAGTGATCCTAAACTTTTGACGGGTAGTGTATTTACCTGTTTCATAACTAGAGGTTACTGTTGGTCTCTGGAAGACTTTAAGACATGATATCACCGTTTACTGAGTTTTTCACTCACAAAATATAGCAAGGAGCCAAAATACTGCTTCAAAATAAACAATCTATGTTAGCCCTACTTTCAGCCTCATGTCATTTAAATATGGCTCCTCCCCCTTTGTACACAAATTTGACCACTGGCAGGTACTGATTTTCTTAATAGTCTTAACCAGAATTGATTTGCATTCAGATGCACACAACAGCAGCTTAAACAGTGCTGATGTTTGGTGAGCATTACCAACAAAAATTTTGTTGATTGTATTTTAGTTGATAACAATCAACAATGATTTTCTGGATTTTTACAGCGATAGACTAAAGGCCAGGCTAAGGAGAGTTTGGGAGTACTGCTTGTAAGTTTTGCAGTACCTTATTTGTGGTGTAACTGTCCCATACGATCAGTTTACCATCTTGAGATGCACTGACACACAATCTGAGAAAAAGAGTGAAACAAACAGACATATAAAACAAATGCATTGGTTAGAAATTCATTAAAATATCTAAGTTGGTTGGCAGGTTTTGGCTGGTCTCCCAGTCTGGTTTTAGCTGGTTAAACTAGTTTAGAAGGCTAGTATTAGAGGAAGACCAACTTGACCAGCTTTCTTAGGCTGGGAGGACCAGCTTAAACCAGCTTAAGACCATCCAATCATCTTAGGCTGGTTTTAGCTCTTTATTTTAGCAGGGTATATACTAATGTATATACTAATGTATTATATACTACAGCGTTTAAGCGTTTAAGTGTATAGCTTAAATGCATTGTCACTTTTAATAAAAAGATATGTCAAGTGAATGTATGTATGAAACAGATATGGAAAGACTTCAAGTAGTACATTCTGTACTTCCAGCTGATACAACATAAACCAAAACTGCTGGAAGAACAGCTCTGATTCCATTCCATGCCTTTCAGCCTTTTATTTTGCATTCATTTCAGATTTGCCTCTCAAATAGTGATTAAAGATAGGAGGCACGAGGAGGCAGGACATGTTTATTTCTTCTTTATTTGTTTTTTAAAAAATGTGTTTTCCTAAGGTGGTTGACTGGTTTTAGATTGTTTAAACTGGGCCTCCCTGCCAGGCTGGTTTTAGCTGGTAGGTCAGCTGGTCTTCCAGCCTGACCAGCTAAGGTCAGCTCCACCAGCTAAAAAGTTGCCAAAACCCCTCTAAAACCAGCCTGCTAAACCAGCTACAACCTGGCTGGGGGACCAGCTAAAACCTACCAACCAGCTTAGGCTGGTTTCAGTTGATTTTTTTTAACAGAGAATTAATATCATATGGTACTTTTATTGGTATATTTGAGTTGAAATGTGTTTACTTTGAGTCTGAGCACCAGTGCATGGCATAGATTTTGGCCAGGTGTCCTCTCAGTGTCTTCCTAATCTTCAGTTGCACACGTCCCACAACAGCTGTTCCTGCCACATGATCCTGCAGAGTGAGGTCCTGCACTGCTTTGCGAGCTGCCTAGATAGCAAAGACATCAGATGGCAACATAGACAGCAGATATTAGAGCTGATCCTAAAACAGTATCTTGAACTTGAACTAAAGAGACTAAATCTGCAAAATGTCTCTATATTTTGAGAAATCCAGAGGATACTTAACAGGATAATACTGTATTTATTTTTTTACTTTAGAAAAGTAAAAAGTACTATGATTTTGTCACGTTTTTATACTAACAGTAATCTGGTCTTTCAGACTCTCTGCCTCCTTTCGTAGCTGCTCCATTTCACCCATAGCAACGGTTGTCAGGCACAGTCAACACAGGCAGGAAGTGAGATCAGTTGGGCCAAAAAAATGCTGGGGGGAGAGAAATATCCTAGAATAATGGGTGTTTTCATGACATTGTAATCATAATACAGTAATCACAGCTGTTGTTTTGATTATGAGAATGCAATTTATTTTACTGGTTGTGGGTAGAGGTCACTGATTTTTCTTTCATAGAAATATGTATTCAGTTGCCCCTTCAACAGGTATTTGCAATTCAAACCTCCCTCAACCTGGTTTGCAAATCCTCACAAATAAGGACGCATGCAAAATTTTCATTTGAGCCACCTTACAGCAACAAAAACATACAGGGCCAAACAGAGCCAAGCACATTGTCATATAATAAACTGCTTTTTCTAATGTTTAAATGTAAACACTTTATATACAGTCAAGAATTACACTATATAAATAGTTTATTAATATTGACCATTAAAATACAAAATCCAATTTAAATCTGTTCTAGGACTTAAAAAAAGAAATGTGACAAAGAGAAAATATTTATGTATCAACATACACATGTGAGTAATGTTCATACTTTGTTCGTTACACTTAATTAACAAAATTAATAATGTATAATAAAAACATCATAAAAACACAGCATATTTATGACTGGTCTCAGATTTCTGGATCTCACTTTACACTATATACATGGACATTATTGAGCAACATAATAATTTTGAATTTAAGTTCTGCTTGAGCTGAAACAACAGACAAAACAAAATGGACAGCAGTGGTTGAGATCTGACATCAGAAATTACTTTTTAATAGTGATAGCACTAAACCTTGTCCATATGGTCTTATATTATAATATATAACCTGAATATATTGTGAACTAAAGTAAGGCACTTAGCCTCAGTTTACTAGTACGATAAGGGACTGTCAGTCACCTGACAAATTTTTTTTTAAATATCAAATACATATCAAAGTGTTAGAATTTAACATTTATATGAAGGGTTTGAGAATTATGTCCTACCTGACCAGATTATTGTACTATTTCCTTTTGCTTCGATAGTTTTTTGAATCTTGGTGTCTCTCCTGAGCTCTCATGACCAAATGACTTTTGCCTAAAATTTGTTTGATAGTGTGTGAGAAAAGAGGGGTGTGAATGGGAGAGAGGTGGACCAGTGGGAGGGAGCAGCCCTCTTATGGACATTTAAGAAGGTAGTAAAATGTCTCTCTTCTGGAACTCAATGTGAGTCAGTACCTGAACTCACCAGTACTTAGTAGCTGAAATGGCTGTTTTGTACCTGTCTTCTGCTGTCATCAATGAGAATTAAACAGAAAAGTAATGGTATGATAAATCAGACTCTGAGCACCATAACAATGTAACCATTGAAAATTGAAAAATTGAAAACCTAGATCAGAATCTTTTGGCTACTATCAAATAAATTACATGAAATATAATATATGAAAAATATATAAAAATATCAAGGAGCTTAAAATATTTTTAATTCCAGGTGAAATATACTTCCATTTTTTTATTCATTACCTGTGTGTGCTGCGAGCTCACGCATCATCAATGAGAATTAAACAGAAAAGTAATGGTATGATAAATCAGACTCTGAGCACCATAACAATGTAACCAGAAAAGAGCTAGTAGAAAGAAGTAAAGAGAGAGAGAGAGAGAGAGAGAGGTAGAGAGAGTGATGTAGAGAGAGAAATTAAATTCACAGTGCTGAGATTTTAGGGGAGGCCTTTTGAATCAAATCTGCTCTCATCGGATTATTGACTGCTCTTTGCATCTGGATAAGAGCATGGGGGGAGGTGACAGACAGATAGATAGAGCTGGAGAGAGCTGGTAATGGGTGAGACAACGTGGCCTAGCCTTCATTTGAATATTTGACTAGCTTTTTTTAGGTTTTTGCAAATTCTTTTGTTAAAGGGACAGACATTCATTATGCTTAAGTTAACAGTCAGGTCATTTGAAAAACTTTTTTTTTAGTTTTTTTATCTTTCACCATAGTACAATTTATTGTGATTTATATATTATAGTATTTACAGTATATAATATATAATACAATATTATAGTATTTTTCATCAATATACAAAACTCTAAGGAAGTTTAAACAGAGAAAATCTGAGAATTGAATTTACATTTCCACATCACATCGCTACAGCACAGGAGAAAGAAACATTTTACAGATTTAAGGCTTATAATTAGCTGGACTAGAATAAAAATCTCATTAAAAAATCAACTGTTTCACTTTTAACTTTGTCTTGTTGGTAAATAAAAACTAAAGCAGTTAAAACTAAATGCAAAATGTAGAACTGAATGAGTGGAAAATCCATCACTGACCTGTTCCACCTAGATGTTTCTCCACTTGGTTTCTTGTTGCTCCCCAGCTCTCCTTCCATTCAATGGCCTTTCTCTTAGGACAATGTATTTCATTCAGGTTTTCTGTCTCTGTCTATAAACTCTGTGATGCTTTTTGTGATGAGCAGATGAGGATTGAAGGGGATGAAGTGAGATCAGGGCTGAAGGGATAAAGCCTGGGATGGAGACAGTTAGAGGGAGGGAAATCTTTCAGGAGAGAAGAGAACAGAGAGTAAATGACAGGAGAACTAAATAGTGGAGAGAATCAGGTTATGGGGTCACATGATAGAAAAGGTGGTGTAGATAATGAAAGGGTAGGTGAGGGAAAAGAAAGGTCACATTTCACTCCTTTTCCCTCACTTTTCTACTATAAACAAAGTTGTTTCAATGAATGAAATAGATTGTTTGCTGCACAGATGATTACCTTAAGATATTTTAGCTACAATGCGAATTGGAGAATTGATGTAAATTCAGTGATGGCCCTGCTTCAGGTCTGTCCTTGTACAAGCACCAAGGTAAGACAGTAAATATGGACTGATTTGCACCATGAAATTGTCCATTGGCGATACTTTCCTAAACTTTGAGCACAGATGTCCCAGAAAAACAACTTTTCCAAAATGCCAGTAGATGAGGGGACCAGAGTGGCTTGTTCTTTACAAATGACCAGGTAGAATATCAACAACATTCTCAGATGGCATTGTGACAGAAGGCTGGAAAAGAGAGAGGAAGCTGAAAACAGTAATGAATTGGAGAGACATCTATATATGAAGATCCCAGACAACTGTTGTGTTGTATTAACCTTGGAAGCTCTTTCTTAATGAAGTATCGTTAATACCTAGAGGTGAGTGGAAATCAGACCTTCAAAGGCTGTGTCCATTGATATTACAGATATACTGCAGGTAGATATTGTAACAAAACATTAAGGACATCATTGTAAAATGGCCAAGATTGAACAGTAATTCCTTATAATAAAATACTATATTAATTTTTTTCTATCATAAATTTTTACATATTTCAAACTGCCTTACACTGCATTGGATATAGTATTAATCACCAACAGTTTGCTATTGACCTTTGCTATTAAGTTTCTCCCAGTCAGTGCAATAGTGTTACGGAACAAGTGAGTGTACTGTACCAAACAAAATAAAGACTATGATTGTCTTAACTTGCAATATACATTTTATGTACAAGGTTATGGAACACTGTAGCTTGTAGAACAGAGAAAATATATTTTGTAATAGTACTGTAATAGTAAGAAATTAGTGCACACACAGATAATTATTTTCATACTACAGCTGTTAGATCACATCTCACAGCCTGGTCCTATTCTTTATGTACTTTACTGTAACAATATTGTGGATGCCAACCAGCATATACTGTAATATACTGTAAATTCACATTATTAACATTAACATAATATATAAACTAACATTTATATAGTATAAACAAATGACAGAAGATCACAACAAAAGAGCAAAAGAGCTTTAAAAAGAGCTTTGTTTTTTTTTAAACATTTAAGGTTTTGCTTAAATCAGTTTTGGTGTCCTGAATTAGATAAGACAAACTGTTGTTATCATAAATAAAATGTTCTCCCCTACATCTCTGAACCAGACAAAACATCACAGTATAGTGGATAAAATTATCACTTGATTTAGGAGCATGTGGGGTGAGGGGGATGGAGGATTATTTTCAATTAAGATAAAAAGGAGGGGTTTACTTTTGCATGGATGAACATTGAGAAATAGTTCTGTGCTGCATTAGGTTCAATGTCACGATATAACCTTTTATTGTAATGTACAGTTAGGCTGTAGGTATTGACATAGAATAGTGTGAGTGCGTGTCTGTATGAGGCAGGTTTAAAAAAAATGCGTTAAACCTGAGAACAATGTAACTATTACTCAATATTTAATATGAGGAAAATGACTTAAGATGTCAAAACACACTAAATAGTGTCCTACTGAAGATGTAAAAAAGCAAGGACTGTGTGAGGGTCTGAAAATATCACTAGCTCTCTATAAACACAATAGAACTTAACATTATATTATATACAAAATTATGTATTTTAATTTTAACTTCTGAAAGTTTTTTTTCAGCATCATACTCGTAATGCATTTAAACGAGTGGCCATGTGTGGCCACTCCCAGTGGTCATGCACCTTCCTAGACCTGAGGGAGCTTTTGCTTCATAACCCCATCTCAGTGGCTAAGTCTGGGGTCCAACAGAAGCATGTTACAAGCACAATATTATAGCACGAGACAAAGTTCTGCACAAAACACTAAAGTGTTGTATAATGTTGAATATGATCACAAGGGAGAGAAATAAATTATTCACAGATGTATATCTGTGAGTTACATTTTATGGAAACATAGACAGAGGGCTCTTAGTCATTTACCTAAGAGGTACGTCCATGTTTTGCTCTTAACTTCTTTCTCTTAACTGTTTCAAGGCCCTGCTGAGTATCAGACAAGATTAATACCTCATTAGCCATTTTATCCACTATTTTTCAGCAGAATGCAGATTAACACACAGCCATTAAGAGGGTCAATGGCCAGCATAAATAAAGCAGGAGTCTGATTCTTGGTGCGTTAGGGGCAAGTCAGTGATATCAGGGTTTGAGTTTAATGGAAGGGGCATCGTGCCGAGATCGTGCTGAGAATTGGGTATTAATGACTACATGATTTTTTGCCTGGATTATTATTCCATACTCTAAATGGGAGATTTGTAAGATTCATAAACAAATGCACTCTTTTACGAGGGATTACTCATAATCTCGCTCTCCAGCTCTCTCCTCTCTCTCTCTTTTACAGTCTCTCTCTCGTTCCATCAGTGCTAATATGCCAAAGTCGCTCCACCCCCTTCCTCTCTTCACTGTAATGTCATGGTCTCGCTCAATCTCACTAACTGCTTATGCACATCTCAATTAGCCACTTCTCTCACTCTCTTTCTTTCTCTTTCATCCCAGCTATGTTACAAAAGGATGACGTTACAAACCAAAAACGAAATTATTAATAATGAATTATTAAATTAACCCTCTGTTCTTAAAAACAAAACATTTATAACAATTCAAGGTGTGATATTACATTCAAAACACCATGCGTGATTACCCATGGCTCATAACTCTAAATGAGTGTTCTCTATATATTTAATCATGTTCTTGTATAATTTACCATTATGCATTGCAATATATAATACATATATTGGACATAACTCAAAATACACAATTTTGAGGGGAAAAGACAATAATAATATTGTTTTGAAGTAGGAGAATTAAGTAGAAGTGAATAATAAATTACTTGAGTTAATTATCCCATTCACTGTTTCTTTATTTTTTTCATAAAAACATTCATTAGACACAACCAGCATGAAAACACCCAGTGTCATACTGAAACCAAGACACAAACACACACACACACACACTTTCACACTTAGAGACTTGTGGAAGACCACGTGGAGCAGTCTGAAATAAAAATAAACTACTGTTCAAGAAGAGATGACAGGGTGCACAAGCTACATGTATATCAGTGTCCATGGGCACAGAACAAATGCTCTGTCTCTCATCTGATTGGCTCATTCACCTTTCACTCCTACAGCTCATCCCGCCTCAATGTCACTCTTTCCCTATCTTTGCTTTTCTCTCTGACTTGGCTTCTCCCACTGCGGGCAGATTTCAAGGCATTTTCTTCATCATCTTTCTTCTCTTTAACTACAATGTGTCCATCCGCTGCCCATAAGGCCTCAGCCTCCTCACGTTCCTGAGACAAAGTTAAAATATGGAGGGATGAGGTTATATGTGTGCAACAACTTAGAATTTTATCACGTTTGTTACTATAAATCAAATCATTTTAGTCTTTGAATGACACAAACAATGGACACACCTAAGCTATCATTAAACCTTGCGCTGTATTCTATAGCTGCAAGGAGTCTCATATACTTTAAGAAAGTAATTTAGGTTGTGTTCCTGTAGCTCAAACAATCAAGTAGGGTGTGGTGCTAGCAATACCAAAAGCAATATAGAAATATACCTTAAAGTATACCTTAAATGCAATATAATTTGCTTTGGATCAGTGGCTAAGCATCAATGCAAGTTAAAATGCGCAAATGACTGTTACAATAAGTAACCCATAATGGTTTCTCACCATGTCCCTGTGGTGCTTTTCAGTGGTGAACCAAAGCGCCAGTGCACATCGTCGACCGGCAGTCACTGCAGTGACACCATGAGGATTAACAGGACCTGATGTGAATCCTACAAGTCGCCCACAGCTGGGCTTTACATTTGCCTGAAAGGGAGAAAAAGAAATATACTGAAAAGTATCTGTCAGGGAAATATTATTTACAAATTCTTCTTCTGAAGGCAAAGTTAAGACATATTGGTGAATATTAGAAAACTAAGCTTACAGTGACTGTTTTGGCATCTCGGTCAGTGAAGAAGAGTTCACCGCCTTCAAAATCATCATTCAGGTAAAGAACTGCACTGCAGAGGCAACAGTACATACACATTACAGAAACAAACATAGAACTTTTAAGACAGACTGTTCCTGGTTGTGAAATAACCTGATTTTCATAATTAATTTATTGAATCAAGTGATAAAACAACACAAATATGGCAGGCAATTGAATGATGCTTTCAGATGGCATAATTCTTAGCTGTCTGTTTTAGTGACAGTCTACATAAATCAGGTAAACACATCTACACACCTGAGGTCTCTGTGAGTAAAGGCAGGAGGTTCTCTCCAGCACTGCCTGGTATCTGGCTCCAGGATGCAGTTATCCACATGGACTGGATGAGAAAGATCTGACCGCCCCTCCTGGTGCCCTTCAAACACACAGTCACATATATCCCCAGAGCGTCAAGGCAAGACCAGCATTCTGTCTTTACAATGAGTGTGACATGGACATGTACCTGGAATGGCAGAGCGACACACCAAGTGTGTGTAGGAGAAATAAAGAGCAGAATGACTTCTAAAGTACGAGTGCATCAGAACTCTTGCGGTTTCCCCAATCTCATGTAGAAGTCTGGCATCTGATTGGTTAACCAGCCCATCCTGAGCCAACTGAAAAACACATGCGTATTTGTTGAAGTAAGAATTTGTATGACATCACAAATCATACTGGTATGTTACATGGATGAGTACTATTATACCTTCAGCGCCCTAAGAACAGTCAAACCCTCAAACTTCTCATGTGGTGTGTGGGGAGAGCGTCGCCCCCGGTAACCATCACCCACTGCTGCAGCAACCTATCAACACATGATGTGAGGTGACATTTTTTCTGTTCTCTGCTGGCAGTCTGATCTGCATGTGACTAATCAGAAAAAGCAATTCAACAGCAGATTTTTATATGATTATTAAAAAGCTCACAGACGCCAGCTGCATCACGCGATCACATTCAGACTGAGATAAAACTCCATCCAGCACCACACGGTTGGTCCCGTTTAGCCTCTGATCATCCATAGTGATTGTTACGCCAACCACAGGAACAGGGCCACCTGTGCCAGATCCACAATGAGTGAGAAAGATTTTTTTGCAAATATTGTCTCATGTGGTGTTTAATGAGGTAGCAGTGCATGCAGACTAAATGCTATTTAAATGGCAACTTTTTGCAGTTTAATAATCTTATATTGTAATTTGATTAATAAGGCAGCTCAATAAGTTCTAAAAAGAATTTGAAAAAAAAAGGTGAACAGAAACAGTTCTTGTACCTGCATAAAATCCACTGTCATCCACCTCTTCCACTCTTTCTCCCTGCTTCAGTTTCTCATGAAGCAGCTCTTGCTCTGCTCTAAGAAGAAAGAGTTTACAACTGTCAGTAAATGTACCTCACCAATTCCTGCCATCATTCTTCTCTTTCTCTGACTCACCTCCAAGTTTCTCTCAGAGATTCGGGCACAACATCCTCAGGCGTCCACAGATCCTGCCAGAAACACATACTGAGTCTGAAGCCATTTTCAGAATGGAGAACAAAAGTTGAAGAACCCACCAACAATGTATAGGCACATACCGGGTCACTAAATTTAAAGTCCAAGTTTGCCATCCCAAAGTACAACAGTCTCTTCTCTTCCAGGGCTCTGCTCACATACACGGCAACTTCCTTTGAAAAAAGGTAGCAAGGCAGTTTAAGGTCTGGGTACAGTTGATTTTAGAAAATATTCTTTCTTTTTTATGTCCCATGTCTCATATTTACTTCATATGTCTATTCATCATGATCATGACTCACCTGTATAGGACCTATTTTCTGAGCCTCAGTGTCACCCTCTAGATTTTGAGAGTACAGCTGCAGGTTACTAAGTGAGTCTGAATCCGTGGGGTAAAAGAGCAGCAAGGAACGCAAGGTCTTTACTGCCCCCCTTAGGTCACCAGCTGTGAGACACAGAGAGAAGTTTAAACAGGACTTGTTAAAGAAATAATTTACCCAGAAATGATTCGATTCTGTCAATTTGTTTGTAAGAAATGCACCTATATTAGTGCATTTGTCTAGATAACATCTGACCTTTGTACTGCGCAATGTGTAGATGCTCGAGCTGCATGGGCAGGAAGTCCTCCACAGCAGAAACCCGTCCAGGTCGGATTGACACCAAAGACACACACAACTGTTTGCACGACAGCAAGGTGAGAGAGAGGGCTGAAGAGACAGAGAATGTCAGAGTGTTTACACTTTTCTTGTATGGCAAGCTACATGTCTTGTCTTTGCATGCTAAGCTGGGACATGAGGGATGCTTTCTTTTGTTTCACCTGCTGCTCTCTCATAAACCCCCTGCACTGTGTCTGGCTCCTCTGGAATGACCCGTGACGTTGTCACACACTGAGCTCTGCACTCCTCTGTCTGCCTGAGTGTCTCATTCACACACTCCTCCCACTTTTTCACCGCCTTCAGCCAATCAGACAAGCTTTCAGCCAGAGTGGCAGCATCATACATCTCCTGAGAGTGATAACGAAGTTAGAAAGCATTAGGAGATAGAGAAACTGATGGATAGAGTATCCAGGACAGATAGTGAGGTAAAGGGATGACAGATGTGTGTGATTAAAATGAATAAAAGAATTTTAATAACACAGGCTGAGAGAGAGTAAAAAATAAAAACGCGCATAGATGGTGTGTTAAAGGATTAACGTGTTTTTGACAGACGTTTGATTTGGTCATCCACATATTCAGTACACAAGTCAAGCTCTGTTCATCCAGGATAGATTACAAAAATGGTAACCTTCTCTACAAACCAAAGTGACTCACAACAATGTAATAACTACACTGCTGCCAGTTATAAGAGCTGATCAGACTAGAATAAAATGTCCATAATATTCTTTGTTTAAACTTGTATGATTCTACTTTTCTTTTTTCTTCTGTACTCGTTTCTTCTCATTTTCTCATCTCTCCACTCACCCAGTGTTTCTCATGCTCTCTCTCTCTGTCCTGGAAGGCGTCATCTGTCACTCCAGTCATCCTTCTGTACTTCTCAATGTTGTTCCTCATCTCCAGGTGACTCGGGTTGGCCATGAAGAATGTGTGAGCAGCTGAAGCTGCTTTCTGCAGCTTATCCAGCTGTGTGAGAGGAGGAATAAGAAGACTGTTCAAACATTTCAAAACACTGACCTTCTCACTTATGTGACAATTTCTCACGTGTACACAAAAATCTGACAAATAGCTGCATTTGCTTACACTATAACCTCAAAGACAGTTTTGTAGGTATGTTACTTAGATGTTATTCAGATACATTCACACAAGCATTTCTTAGTTTTGCTGGATGACCAAACGTTGATTTCACATACAGTGTAAACCTAATCATTAGTAGTACCTTATAGTAGGTGACTTGCAGAAAGTTATAAGGGTTGCGTGTTCCAAACTCATACTCGATGTCTGAAGATACTGGCAGCACAGCAGCAGGAGAGACGCCTCGACCCATACAGAACTTCACACACTCCGCCCGCAACTGGATCCAGTCCAGTGCCCACAAGTCCCTGAGACTTCCATCCACTGTGTCTACACACACATGCACAAAACAAAACAAACAAATGAACAACTCTACATTAACATGCAAACAGATCCGGTTAAGACGCGATCTTAGAAAATCTCCGTTTCTGAGAGCATGCTTTATAGTTTGTATTTTTGTTTAAAGCACAATTGTGATAACTCAGACGCTGCATTCCAGGTGATTGAAACACACGCCGAGACCAATGATACTTTGTGCTCATGCAAAGAAAATACATAATTACCAAGTTTGGAAAGTCTGTCGTCTCCTGCTGTTAAACACTCATCGTGGCATTTTCGTCTTGTTCGCAGAAGCATTTCTCGAGTGGATATAGATTTCTCTATAAACTCTGCCGCTCGTTCCCAGTCTTCCGTAAAATAAGCCCGAACCCCGCGGTAATAAAGCTCATCGTAAGGCGGTAAAGGTCCGGATAAACTCTCTGAAGATAGTCCATTTCCTGCAGTTATAGATGCATTGTTCAGAATAAAGAACAACGCTATTTGCAACGCCACGTATACAAGGCAAGTATTTGAGCGTAGCGCCATAATGCAGAGACTTGGATGAGAGTGAGGGAGGAGATCTAGCGCTCAGAGAGGAATGAGGGAAATACGTGCCTGGCAGCAAGAAAATGTGTGTGTGTGTGTGTGTCTACATCACCAATGTAAAACCACGGAAACAGCTTAATTAACAGGCAAAATATGTTAAAATAATGCAATGGGTTCGGATTATAATAAACTTTTCTCAGTATAAAAACAATATAAATCACTGTGAAGATTCACTGTGTGTTTGTCATATATACACATTTTCTGTAATGCCCCCAGCATACAGGAAAATCACATTCTTCATTAAAGCCTGAACTAAAAAAAACATTTTTCTTTCCTACTTCTGGTATGAGTTATACATGCAAACGGAATATGAATATGAAAACATAATTTTATACACTCATGGGAACATCTCCCACTTCTTTGATTACGCAAAAATCACATCAATTTATTTGTTCATCGTTCATAATCTTGTGTTTGTTGGTAGCTGCCTGGACTCTGCCTTTATCCCACTTGCACTCCCAGCCACACGGGGCCAGTGTTGTTATTAACACAGGATCAAAACTTCCGCTTTCTTATTTTGACAACTGTAATGGCTTCCATTCTACCGTAATATACCGTAAAATATAATCCTTAGTGGTATATTGTCTTCACATGATAATTGCATGAAGACTCGCAGAAAAACGAACTGTTAATCCAAGAGTTATACGCCATATAAACGATTATAGATTAGTTGGACAGACATGCAACTTCGTGTTTTTGTAAGTGAAGCGTTGAACTGAAAAGGCGAGTTAAAAATATATGCGCACATTTTCCATGACGGTAAACATTTGCAGCTGTGATGCGTGTTGTGGGAGTGTTTGCAGCGCTGCTGGCCTCGAATGAAACACACTGGATCATCAGCAGCGTTTCATTGAGGGGAAACAGAAAGAAAGAAGGGGGCTGTCAGAGACTTTAAGCGGACTGTATTTTAGGAGTGTGTGATCTCAGACCGGGGGCCAGAAGAACCCAGACGGGCAAGCGTGTGCAGGCAAGCAAGCAAACATGACGGAGGTTAGCGAGATATTGATGTCGGTTCTGTCAACGATTCGGGTACCGAGGCCCGGAGATCGTGTTCACAAAGACGAGTGCGCCTTCTCGTTCTCCAGCCCGGTGAGTTGACCAGCAGCAGCATGGACAGACTGCATAGTCATCGTGCACTGTCTCTTAGGCGATTTTGTTTTCTTGTTTACATTAGGTTGTTGTTTTGTTTTCGTCTTGTTGTGAGATGTGGCATGACGGGATGAGTGATAACTAGCGCTCGTTCAACGCACAAGTTTACAAGATGTCCAGTCATTATATCACACAAGTCATTATAATCATATTTGCTATGCACATCTTTACTCATCATCTTGACGAAACCCAGTTGTTTATAGGTATACATTAATAATAATAATTGTTATAATAATTCTAGTAACTTGAACCGTGTAGTTTTGGTTTGTAGCGTGCTCGTGAAAGGTACTTTGTAATGTGCGCGTGAGACAGGCACTCTCTTCGAGCGCGTGGTGCTTACAAATAGTGTTTTGTTAAAACAAACCACTTTTAAATATTTCAGGAGAGTGACGGAGGGTTGTATGTCTGCATGAACAGCTTTCTCGGCTTTGGAAGCAAATATGTAGACCGACACCACGCCAAAACCGGTCAGAGGGCTTACTTTCACATCACCCGGACTCGCAAGACACAGGTAAGCACAGACACGTGACACATTATCGTGTATATATTTTTATAACAATCATATATTGTTATGACTGAATGAAGTACGCATTCACTTATTTTTTGTTACAGTCTAGCCATTTATAATGACAACGATATTTCAGTCTATTGTTTTCAGCTGATTTGGGAAGTTGTTTCAGTGGAGAGTAGGTTAACCTTGTCTGTGTTCCAGAAAGAAGATGATGCCAATTCTGGATCAGGTGATCCTCCAAAAAAGAAGCCCACAAGACTAGCCATAGGTAAGCCTCTGTTCCTTGAATCCTCAAAATAAAGCCTCCTGTTTTGTGTCAGGGGCTTGGATGAATATCGTGTGGGGGTTGATTTTGTGATATTGACCAATTATATGTGAATTATGCTTTGTTCTTTGTTAATTTTAAAATTAATGTTTATAACTACTAATGAACATGCCTTTGAATTTTATCATTGAGAAAATAGGAGGTAGTCTAGAATCTTGTTCAGTATGCAGAGGGGTAGGTATATAGAAGTGTGTACAGTTGCACACAATGTTATTACACAAAGAACAGGAACTATTTATGATCATGTCCTGTTATCTGCTTTGCTTCCAATTCACAAATTATTTAATGAAACATAGGAGGCTGTAAAGCTTTGCATCTGTTCTTATGCATTTCAGCTGAAGTCTTCATATTTCCTCTTTCCTTTACAAACTCTTTTTCCTCAGGAATTGAAGGAGGGTTTAATGTCGAGCAAGAGCAGTATGAGGAGGAAGTCAAGGTGATTCTCTTCCCAGACCAACAGGAAGTGACATTAGAGGATCTAGCTTCCATGCCAGAAGTTGTTAAGGAGCGGGTAAGTTTCACATCAAGCGGGTATATGGATCAACATTCAACATAGGCTAAAATTTAAGCAAGGGATGTTGATTGTCTGTGCTGTGCATATGCACAGGTGTCTCTGTCGATTGCAGGGCTGCAGGCAGCAGATTCAGTGTCACACGCACAGCAGGTGCAGCAGTGGGATGGAGAAGTACGTCAGGAGTCCAAGCATGCAGCTGAACTTAAACAGCTTGACAATGGAGTCAAAATCCCTCCCAGGTAAACAAACGTGTGCATGTTTGGTAGACATTCAAGGTATACATTTTCAAACCCATTTTTTTTTGAGCTACAGGAACACACATTTGCACGTTATCTGTCAACACTTTAAAAAATATACTTGTAAGGGTATGTGACCTTTTGCATTCAGATGTTTTCTGTCTCTCTCTCAGTGGTTGGAAGTGTGAGGTCTGTGACTTGCAGGAGAACCTGTGGATGAATCTGACAGATGGTAAGGTTTTCTGTGGGCGGAGATATTTTGATGGCTCAGGGGGAAATAACCACGCCCTCCTGCATTACCAGCAGACCGGATATCCTCTGGCTGTCAAACTTGGCACAATAACACCTGATGGAGCTGGTAAGGCCTGACTGTACTTCACAGTTAAATGTTATCTTTGAGTCAGTAAAGTTCTGCATATATAATCACACAGTGTTACATGCATGTTATTGCAGATGTCTACTCATATGATGAAGATGATATGGTGTTAGATTCTAAACTTCCAGAACATCTTTCTCACTTTGGCATCGATATGATGACTATGGAAAAGGTACTAAAATGCTGTTTGATTACATGCTGCAAATGTGAATGTACAAATAAGAAGACATCTGGCCCTTTGGAGGGAAATATGGGGGTAATGTTTCTTATGGTTCGGTTTGCATGATTCATGGTTTTAATTTGCCCTGTTAGATACCAGTAGTATTTAAACACTGTGACTGGCTGATACCAATGACGATTGGCATCACATTTATTTTCTAGGGATACAGAGAATGACTTTAATTACTTTAAAGAAAATAAACACAATTCATTCATGTTCAGTGTTTTAAAGAGTGCTGTTTTACCTTAGAACGATTTTAAAGTGCGTCTCCATCGGTTTTAGACGGAGCGAACCATGACTGAGCTGGAGATTGCAGTGAACCAGCGTGTGGGAGAGTGGGAGGTGATTCAGGAATCAGGCACAACTCTGAGGCCCCTGTGGGGCCCAGGGCTCACTGGTATGAAGAACCTGGGAAACAGCTGCTACCTCAACTCTGTCATGCAAGTGCTCTTCACCGTCCCAGACTTCCAGACCAAGTCAGTGCCTCTCAGAGTGTCTGTGTGACAGTTTATAGTGTTTACTTTACTGCGTTAGTAATTCATAGAAAGAATAACATGCATATTTATTTGTCAAATCTTTTAACCATAAATTTGAGTGTATGTAGTACTACTGATGTTTCTAAATGCACTGTTTTTTGCTCTCATTCTCTTTGATTGCACAGATACGTTTCCAACATAGATAAGATCTTTGATGAGGCACCCAGTGACCCCACCCAGGACTTTAAGACCCAAGTGTAAGCACCCATCCCAGAAACTCTTTAACATTGTGACATGCATGTTGGATGTGTGTTTGGCCAACAGGTTGGACAGGTGACAAAGTCATAACAAAACTATATTATAAAACAATTAAAAGTAATAAGAAAAGTAGTCCATATGACTTGTGTGCTGTATTCCAATTCATAATCATTTCATTTCTGGGTGAACCATTCTTTCCTGTTGGAAACCTTTCCAAGTCATGTTGGAGCTTCAGTAATTTAATACTTCCTATCAAAGGTCGCTAAACATTACAAAGACACTGAGCTGAGCCAGTCCTCTATGCTGCCTACAAGGAAGAAACAAACACAAATGTCTGCTTTGCTATTTCTAAAGATTTATAAAGTAACCTAAAATAATCTTGCTTTTCCCTCTTTCAACTTTTAAATATCAGAGCAAAGCTGGGCTATGGTCTCCTGTCAGGAGAGTATTCAAAACCTGCCCCTGACCCTGGAGATGACCTCGGTGCCTCCACAGAATCCAGGGTACACTTGCGCTTTATTCCAATTTATTGAGAATGTAGAGTTCTTCTGCTAATTCCATTCATGAAATTGTGTTTCCAGTGCAATGCATTTGGTAGCTATATTTGTTTGTACAGGATGACCAGGTTGGCATAGCCCCTCGTATGTTCAAAGCCCTGGTTGGACGAGGCCACCCTGAGTTCTCCACCAATCGGCAACAGGATGCACAGGAGTTTCTTCTTCACTTCATAAATATGGTGGAGGTAATGATGGTGACTGCTGTCTCTATTATTTCTGCTTGCTTGCACATTCACTTATGGCAATGTTTCTATTGTTTAGAGGAACTGTCGGTCTGGCATTAATCCCTCAGAAGCTTTCCGCTTCCTAGTAGAGGAAAAGATTGTATGCCAGCAGTCACAGAAGGCCAAATATACCCAGCGAGTGGACTACATTGTTCAGCTTCCCGTTCCTATGGAGCAGGCAACAAATATGGGTTAGACACTCATTGGAATGAATTATATTTGAAAATATATTAGGAAGATTATTATTAGGGATATTGTTAACACAGTGCTTTTTCTATCCCCTTTTTCTCTCATTCTGTTTAATTCTTCCTCTCATTCGTCACTTGTCTTGTTTTTCAGAAGAGCTGCAAGAAGTAGAGCGTCGCCGTGAGGAGGCGGAGTCATCGGGAGCCCCTCCCCCCTCAGCAATTCGCGCTCAAATTCCATTTGCTGTCTGTTTAGCTGCTCTCAGCGAACCAGAAACACTCACCGATTTCTGGAGCTCGGCAGTGCAGGCTAAAACCACTGCCACAAAGTAAGTGTATTGACTTGAAAAAGTTAGTAGGGTTTTTTTTATGTATATTTAGTTTTAGTCAAGGGTGGTGACTGTCCTATAGCGGTATTACTGGGCATTGTTTGTCATTATTATATGTTTCTATTTGATTGTCCCTTTTTCAGGACCACTCGCTTTGCTTCATTTCCTGACCACCTTGTCATCCAGATTAAGAAATTCACTTTTGGCCTGGACTGGGTCCCTAAAAAACTGGGTATGGTACATTTATAATTGGCTTGAAACTTGACAGTGTTTGATACTTTTTTTTTTTTTTTTTACTCAGATTGAGTCCTTTTGTAGTTCAGATAATGTACATGAGCTTGTCATTATTGATAAGTATTTTAATTATACGTGATCATTTATCAGATGTGAGCATCGACGTTCCTGACACTTTGGATCTGAGCACGCTCCGTGCCATGGGACAACAGCCAGGGGAGGAGCTCCTGCCTGAAGTAGCCCCACCTCCTCTCATGACCCCGGATGTGGAGGTTAAAGGTATCCTGGGTTCCCATGGCAACGAGGAGGACGACTCTCTCTACTCCCCACTGCTGTGTCAGTCTTGTCTTTTCTCTTTTTTCCTGTAATATCTGTCTGTCATTTGAACTTCTTTCATCCTTTCTTTTTCCTTTGCCTGCTTTCTTCTTTGTTTACCTTATCTGTTTTTATTCAACACAAACTGTTTTTATGTCTCTAGTTTAAATTAAAGGTGCACTCACTACTTTTATTGCATTTATTGAAAAGGATGTTACAATGATGTGCACTCACATGAGGTGAAGAATCCAGTTATGAGTGCCACCATGTTGAGATTTCACGGAACATATAGTAGAAAACTTGCCCAGAAGATTGAAAGCTTTCAGAAATTAAATGCTCAACAAGCACTTATGTGTGTGGTGTTTGGGTGCCCATTAACATTTTGTCACAGTATTTATAGAAATTTGATATGCAGGGATGTGTATAGACCCTCTCTCTTTCTGTATATCTCTCAGCTCCAGTGTTGGATGACTCCACAGTATCGCAGCTGTGTGAGATGGGTTTTCCACTGGAAGCTTGCCGAAAGGCTGTATATTATACGGGCAACACTGGCATTGATGCTGCTATGAATTGGGTGATGGGGCACATGGAAGACCCTGGTAAACACATGCATCAGAGAATGTTAGCTGTGAAGAGGATTTTCTAAAGCTTTTAAAATAACGTTTGTCTGCTGGTGATTTGCTGCAGATTTCTCCGCACCTTTAGTGTTGCCCGGCTCTAGTTCTGCTCCTGGCACAACACCCACAGAGAGTATACCTGAGGAACACTTAGCAACCATTGTTTCTATGGGGTTTAGTCGAGACCAGGCGACTCGTGCTCTCAGAGCTACAGTAAGAGAACTGTCTCAGTTGATTAGAGCGAAACAAAACCTGATTGTGTTTAAGCCAAAGTAATTATTTAATTTTGTTCTTTTACTTATTAATTATTAAATACATATTATTCTTTGGTAGAACAATGTTCTAGAGCGTGCTGTGGACTGGATCTTCTCTCATCTGGATGATTTGGAGTCCATGGATGTGTCCGAAGGAGGACGCTCAGAGGGAGGAAGTGAAGCCAGTCGGGAACCACCCCCAGGACCACATGTTCGTGACGGACCAGGAAGTGTGTTTGTGTGGCATTATTAAAGAGCACAATATAGCTTGACAATTTTCTTCTCCTGTCCTAATTTATGATTCTGATCTTTTTCATTCATTTGTCCTGAAGAGTATGAGCTCTTTGCATTCATCAGTCACATGGGAACAAGCACCATGTGTGGTCATTATGTCTGTCATATCAAGAAGGACCAACAGTGAGTAAAGTTGTATTTTCCACCTGCTTTACTTTCCCTTGCAGTATGTTGATGCGGCTCTTGCAGCTGTATCTGAGTGTATTAGTTTTCCTCTCACTATTTTATCTCCGTTTCTTTCAGGTGGGTAATCTTTAATGATCAGAAAGTTTGTGCCTCTGAGAAACCTCCTAAGGACCTTGGCTACCTGTACTTTTACAGGAGAGTGGTGGAATAAAGCAAACTAGTACAGCATCTCTTTCTCTCTGTCCCTCACTCACATGCACACACACCCATCCTTCTGTATCGGAGCTACTGAAACTTGAGGTCCAGACTCCCATTTTAATATGATGTCAAAGAGCACTTCTCCATCATCTATACTTACTACTGAGAGGAGGAACCCAGCTGTAATGTTAATAAAGGGTTAAAAAAGTAGGCAGTGCAGATTAGAGTATTCTTACTCAAAAAGCTTCTATTGTATAATGCCTTACCACACACACAGACACACACACACACACACACTAGTCTCATTCGTGCCTCTCCCTGATTGGATAGTGGCTATTGTGACATTACTGCTTCTAAAGCTAAGCTCCGCCTTCCCTCCCTTTATTTGTTCCAGAATGTTTCTGCACATGTTCAATGACAAGAAAATATCACTAAATTACAAAAACAGTGAAATATAAATTGGAATTTTAAATGTAAGACATGAATGCCTAATGTGCTGTTTCTTTCTCCCCTCATATTTTGATCTCCCTTTTCGGGGGAGAAAAGAATTCTTTTGGTTCTTTTTGCTTTAAAATAATAAAAATGTGTCTCTTTCTTTGTGTGTGTTTTGTTACTGTCGGAATTTCCAGGAAAATATTCAATGTCAGTAGTAATAAACTTTAGAATTAAATTTAAGTGCATGCTTACTGACAGTACGGACTGTCAGAATATTATTCATAAATGTCAAAGCAAGAAACCTTGGTGAGTAAACACTGAGTACTAATGAGTAATTCTGAATAAACACCAACATTTAATAGACAGCATGTATTGATAAGCTGCTCCGTACAGAAACTCGACCATTTGCCCATGCTCCATTGGTTTATGTATACAGAAAAAACTGCTATTAAGAGGGAGATAAAATCAATTTTAACTTGTGTTTAGAAGCTGAATTATCAAATGTAACCCTCATTTCAAGAAACTCCCACTGAAAATTGCATCTGAGAAACGGAGGCGTTTTCTGGCCTACATTTGTTGTTGCTTTCCAAATAGCATTTCTTACCTTCCGTTCTCTTTTCTTGAATCAGTTTGGCTTCTGGTGTGGTTTCAAGGTGCTTTACCAGCTTTCTCTAACACAGGTTATTTAAAAGTTTGCCCATTGGACAAGGTGCAGAACTTTTCTGAAACTGTCAGCAAAACATTCTGACGCATCTGATCATGAGTAGCCTATCATTGTGCATCATACCGTTGGACTTCAATTAATGAAATATAATACCAAACAGATTTAAAGATGAAAATAATTATTTTCATGAAACTGTGATAGGGACTGTCACTAGGCCTCCAGAACAATGATGTTGAAGCACAAGAAGGGGGCGCCATAGTTCTGCTCTGTTCTCTCCCTTGGGAGTCTCTTTTCCAACTCTACAGAACACAAATGGCATCTTACACTGGGAGGACCAGAATTCATCAGAAGTTATAATTACAAGTGGACAACTAAGCACCAACTATGATATCACGCTGCTTTACATAAATATTCGAACATTATTCAAATAAGTCTTGGTTATTTGATTTGCAGGAATTTTTTTTTTGTATTTTTTAATTTTGTTATTATTTTGTTATTATGTGTCTGCTGTAATTGGAAACTTTGTTTACCAAAGAAAATTACTAGTGTGTGCAAGCACTTTTGACAACAAAGCTCTTTCTGATTATGATTTTTTGCAGGTAGCATGTACGGTGGAGACTGAAGGAACAATGTTAACTGCTAGCAGAAAGCTGACAGTTGAACACGCTGGTTCAGGTAAACAGTACAAATCACAGTACAAATTAAGACCTCAAAACGTAATGATTTTTTAATATCACGAGAAAAGGAGAGCGCCACTGTGAAAGGGCAAAAACCTGATAGTGAGGGACCTTGGACCAAAGATGTGCTTTTGATCAGACTTATGTCTACACATTCAATTTTTTTCAAGTAAGTTCAACATTTATTTTGTGGTACAACATTGGGTAATTAGTTTATCATCAGTTTTTTACTTGTCAAAATATATCAGTTTAAGCATGTAAATACACAATCATATCTTGGCTCATGTCCATTTTACAAGACTCCAGTGTCTTACAACCCTTGTTTCTTTTAAGATCTGAGAGAGACGTGGAATTTGGAAAGCAGGTGAGGCCAGTCTCTGTCCCCAGACAACAGCATAACACATACCACAGTCCCAACCATATAACTGAGAGCAGCATGTTTACAAATGTGTGAAAGACTGGAGTCCCTGAATTATATATACATTACAATCATGGCACACTGTGCGAATGCTTTTCAATGTGCTTACTGACAAATGATGCTTGTAAGATTTACTGTAGAACATAACAGACAAAAATAACAGAATGGTGTGAAGCATTTGATTGTTACTGTGAGCAGCCTGTGCTTTTTGAATGACAGAATTTTGAATGTTTCAGTTTTTTGTGTAAACTATAAAAGTTTTCATTTTCTGCATGAACATTTTTCTGCATGTGTGTGTGGGCAAATGTGTGTTTGTGTACGCTTACAAGGGTGTGTCTGTATTTCCCTACATTTGTGCTATAGCTTTAATGAGCAGAATTTGCCTTCTAAACTGGTGCAGCTGGAATGGTTTCAGTTCACAGGTGTCCGTACACATGCAAATACACAGCTGTTTACAGACAGCAAAACAATAAGACGTGTTTGACATACAAACATGAATTTATGCAACAATTAGTTTTCATATGAGTAATCAGCTGATTTTGAACATAAAAATGTGTAGACTGCTATAAGATGTCATGACCTTACAATACATGCAGTGTAAAAAAGAGGCATACCAGTGTAAAGGTCTGCTGCATCGAAAAGCAATGAGTTCTACAAAATGTAGAATGTGAAAGACGTGTAGAAAAATGTGGAATGAAAATTGCACATTTGCAATTTTGGTGACACTTAGATGGAGGTAAATAGAACAGAACTGTCAAACTAAAACACACTAAAACACAGACAGATCAGCTGTAGAGCAAATCATGTTGTAGTTTCCTGCCTGTGTGTGTGACAGTGTGTGTTTGGAAGAAAATGTCAGTGTAGCTCTCTGATCGTGAACAGAACACACACTCATCTTGTCAGCACTGTAAGTATTGCTGTTTCTATCACAAACACAAACAATGTTGCTTATTGTTAACTGGTCAGTCTGCTGCAGGTCTGCTATAGGTTTTTTTGTATTAAAATAAACGGTCTTTTGTCTTTATTTTGTGTGTATTTAACACAACGATGAGTTATATCAGATAATCATTAAAATTACATTGTTTGAGATGCATTGTTTGCTTGTTACAAAATTTAGAAGCAACATTTGCTGTGAACTGAAATCATATGGCTCTATATGATTTCAGCATGAATTCATATTCTAGCATGAAATTTTGCGTAAATGCGTAGATGCTACTCTAATGGTTACAATGTATTACGATAGCATTCATAAAACAGATTTATCAAAATTTGAATAGTTTAATAATCAAATGAATAACCATTAGACATTTTGAGAGTATTAGTTGGCATATTATTTACAGTTATGATGTCTTATTGCACCGTAATGTCCCGGAAATGTTTAATGTTTTGGAATCAGTGTAAATGTGCGTTCTTATATTAAGAGATTTTAGTTGGAAAATTTAAGAGTGTCAATCTGCAGTTTGTGTAACATTTTTAGATGTTAAGTGCATTATTATTACAGTAGGTCACCTGTGTGTGTTTCTTTTAAATCGTCTGTGTAGGCCAAAGTCTCAATACGAGCAGTTGAATTTAAACTAATGCAATACTGTTGAGAGACATACTTTTTAAAACTGAATCATGATTCTGTGATTAATGATTAACAAAGATTTTTGTGTATTTTCATATTAGTTTTTTGCAGTAGTGAGTAGAGTTGTATGAAGTTTTAACATATGTTATGTCAAAAGCTCGCACCATCATTTAGAATCTGTTACATTTTAGGTCATATAGGTAAAAAAAATACCTAAATTTACCTGAATGTAGACACTGTTTAGTTTTACATTGGTACAGTATTTTACATTGGTACAGATAGTGTGAAAAAAATAATTTCCATATGAGGATTCGACCCAAAACATAAACGATAATTTATCAATCCGAACCATCATATTTTCCCATATTTTCCTGACGGTTGTTCTTCGTTTGATGTTGGTTGTGCAGTACACAAAGGTTAGGGACATCATTCACATTAACAGCGGGGAACTTTTATTTGCTTTAAGAGACACCAGGATTATTCTCTGTTCAATCTAACTGATGAAAATCTGTCCACAGTATATGCAGTATCAACATGTATTTTATACAGTGGCCCCATCTGATTGCATTACATACAAACTAGCAAACCAAGTGGCATATGCAAACAAATGATGAGCTTTCCTCAAAACTAACTTTACTTTTCTTAGCTTTTAATGAAGTGGTGTGTGTTCACTGCCCCTCAAGTTCACATTGCAGTCCTAGCATAGTAAACCACATGTGTAGTTC
Source organism: Chromobotia macracanthus (assembly GCA_036877525.1). Lineage (NCBI taxonomy): Eukaryota > Metazoa > Chordata > Actinopteri > Cypriniformes > Botiidae > Chromobotia > Chromobotia macracanthus. The sequence continues at coordinate 9,576,415 of JAZGTH010000015.1, read as the reverse complement.
TTCACATTAACTATTGATGTGTTACACTATCATTTGAATGAGTCAAAATAATTGTTCTTGTTTACATTGTGATATTTTGTAATCTAATACAATGACAATCTTACAACATTTACAACATGTAGCTTAGGTGTTAAGATACATTTTGAGGCCTCTGTATGTGTGTTAAAATGGTTACTACAGAGCTTTATTACATTGTTGCCGACTTTGTCCTTATTCTGTGATGGCATGATGCATTATATAAAATTTTTTATATAAATGCAATTTTATTCACAGTGAAGTTGTTATGAGACATTTGACATGATGTAGACGTTGGCCTGAGCAGATGTATCTGATGTACTAATTGCACGCAGTGAACAGCAGCTTGTGTTGTCAGTTGTGGTAGATGTGATATTAAACAACAGGTCCAAAACAATAGTTTATGACACTGGATATTTTACCCAGCCATTAGCTGTTCACAACAGCAGCATATTTATAAAGTTGGTCTTGTGCAATGAGAGAAACGAGAACTCCAAGAAACCTAAACAAATGCTGAATAGACAATGACTTCTGCGCTTTTTTATAATGAAGATATTATAGATTACACATATCAAGCACGTAAAGGTTGCTGTTATGGAACAATCATTAATATCTGCATCAGCTGTTTGTGAGAAGTTTCTAAAACATGTTGACTGAGTTTGATCACTGTCAACGTGTTTTTGGCATGCGTTTTTGTCTATGGACAGAATAATGTTACAGGACATTGTATTACTTCTTTAGAGTAACCATATGCACAGGGACAGAACATATCATAGTATGTTATCTAGAAATGTCTATTATATATATATATATATATATATATATATATATATATATATATATATATATATATATATATATATATATATATATTTTTTATATATATATATATATATATATATACAACCTCCGGTTCACAGGTTTGTGTGCCCATATAATTTAGCGTAAACAGCAAACAGTTTTGTGCTTAACCTAAACTCTTCTCAATCCTAAACACCCTTCTGGACTACTACTGAGTACTAATGACAGGTTACGTTTATGTTTACATTTATATGGTAATAATAGTTAGAAGATTAGATGGTTGTGCTCCACATGCCTGTATTTATGCTGTTATTTATAAGAGATATTAAACAGTGTTCATATATAATGTAAATAAATATCTAAATTCACAGTTCCACTTCTACTTTAATTGTCAGTTGAAGTGCTTACCTAATACTTGTTAAGGAATTTGAAGGAATCAAAGGGCCTCATTTCAATCAATAGGACATATTATGTAAAACTCTACAGAAGAAATTCCACAGGGGCCACGACCATTGCTAAAATTTAAAGAGCCCATAATAAAAATCTATGCATGGACCCCCTTTATCTATCATTACAGGGCTTGGAACAACATTTCTGGTTGTGCCCCTTTGACAATGGCCCTGGCAGGAGCGTAACATATAGAACTTTCCTTTTAACTAAATCTCAAATACAGGAAGAAAGAATGTGCCTGTATCCTTTGTAATTAGTTACAATATTTACAGGGTAATCAAAAATGTATACGAAGGGCACAATTAATGTATTTTTAGGTATCTTTTAATTAAATCACTTTAAGTTACAACATGATCAATAAGATAAATAAATCTCAAAATCCAAACATACTGTTGTGACTGTTAATGGCAATAATATCTATAATAAATCAATAATAAATCTTAAAATCATGAATACAGAAAAATAAATGTAATGGTCAATAGAAATAAACTATGCAGGAGAGTGCAGCTGTTTTAGTCATTTGATGTTTTGTGTTAAAATGCTGCAGTTATGCTTATAGAAGGCGCGAGTGATTTTCATAATGAGAGCAGGATTCCCTCTTTCATAGTGTGTCATACAGACATTGTTCTCTATTTCTCATCCTCTCACTTCAGCTTTGTCCCACACACATACCACACATTTTGTTAGAGTGTTTTCCTACCTGACCATTACAGTTTCAGTCTGAAGCAGAAAATATAATTGATGAAAAAGAAGCAATCAAACATCTGCAGAACATGCAAAGCAGGTGCTTTTTTGGATGGTCTGCTGTTATGGTAGAGACATTCAGGATGCTTAACATTCTGCTTAATCTGTTTTTAAATGTCTTAAATTTATTACCATACTGTTTTACCTCAATACAGTAAACAGTCATGAGCGACTTTTAAAAATGACCGTTTTAAAAATGAATTTTAGATATGTTGTTCGGTGACTCCCCAGCTAACAGCGAACGTTCTCAGAACATTGGCTGACTTCATGTAAAAGTTCTCTCAAAGTTATCAGAAACGTTCTTGTAGTAACATTAGTAGAACTTTTTTAATTACATATTTCAAAAACACTATTCTTAGGATGTTAGTAGAATGTTTTAAAAATGTTACAGATTAAAAAAATGTTTGAATGATGTTCTTGTAACAAAGCAATATAGTTAGTACAACTAAAAAGTTGGATGTTTTGAACATTTCTAGAACTTTCAAAATAACATTTGAAACATTTTTGTTACTTGATGGAAATGTTCGGAAAATGTTACAACCTAAAATTGTTAGTTGGGCTTTGACCTGTGGGCCTGCAGAATCGTTGCTGCTGCTTCACCTCACTAGCTAAACCCTGCAGCTGTAAGCTAAATGATGAGTTTTAGACAGATATGTGAATGCTGAATGCTGAAAAGTTAATGCAAAAATTACTGTTTTAATTGAACGTGTATTTTACATTCAGAGAAACTACTTGTTTCTACTTGATTCTACTTGATTCTACTTATGTTTAAAGGGAAAGGACAGCAATATTGCTGATGGCAGACTATATGTAATGACTGTTTTTTCAAGCATTTCTGTGAAAATACATTAACCACAAAGGCCATTTACAGATATGAGGAAATAAAAACTGATAAAGAGCGTCAGGCAAAATGACGAGAACATAATTGCGTAATGGAATAGATAATTTTCTTCAGAGTACAGTAATGTTTCTATTTTTCTCTTTTTTTCCACTGACATTTAGTTGCAATTCACTTACTTCATTATATGGAGGACTGGAAAAGGTTTGTAACTGAAAACTCAAATACAATTTGTCTCTATGTATTTTCCACTGACTTTTAAAAAAAGAGAGTACAGTTTCAGTCTACATTAGAAAACAAGAAGCTGCTGCCTGCATCTCTTCCCATGGCATCCATTATAACAGCGTGCTAACGTACAACTTTAACACGCTTATCTTAACTCGCTCCAGCACTTTACATCATTCAAAGTTTTTTTTATGACCCACAATGTAGGCAGATTGTGAATCACTGAAAGTTTCTGAGGATTCAAGTCTGTAAAGGGATTCTCTGTTAGCCAGATACTAATAGTGAATCACACAAACATTTACTCACACGTTGTGTAGTCTGTTGTGATACTTTTAGCAGACTAGGCTTCAGATACACTGTCACAGTGAATTCACTGTGCAAATAATGAGGCAAAAATACAAGTTAAATATGATCGATTCTTATGTCAAGTATGCTTGGTAAAGGGGAAACACGTACGAAAACCTGTAGGGGACATATTGAAATAATTCGCCCACAACCGCCTCTTTTCCTGCATGTTAGTTTTCTTTCACTCTTTCTGTAATGATTGTTTGGTGTCTTGACACCCTTTCAGACTCTGACTAATGAGGGATCCCTCTAAAACGGGTCTTTCCTCTCAGCGAAAACAGAATTGAGAACGTAAATAGACCCATTTCTGCTTTTGGCAAACACCTACAGTGAAGATACAGAAAGATACTGTATTTGTGTTGGGATTTAAACCCATAACCTTGACATCTGTTGGAAACTTACAGAAACATATTTATGTATTACATACCAAGATTACATACCCAAACCTAAGAGACCTGTACTAACAGGTAAATGTAAATGCTGATCTGATAGACAAAGAACTGTGTAAAGCTTAACTCGGTTTTTCTGACAAAGATGAGCAGAGCATGACAGGAAGAGAGAGAATGACAGTGAGGTGAAACCTCAGACACAGATGTAAGGCAGGCAACATGTTTGTTTCAACCTTCATGTGGTTCCCCTTCACAAACCACCCTTGTCCTATACAACGCTTAAAGATACTCTACAGTACCTGTCGTTTACAGTCTTGCTCTTTCTTAATGTACCTGTTTATCCACAGAGATGCTTCATCCACTGTCAGATATAAAAATTCTGAACAGAATCAAAAAGGGTTTTAAAGAGCAGTTCCAGAAGAGGACATTATAAGTTCTAAGAAGATTTTTATTGCACAGAAAAAATGTTTTGTCAAGTAATCTAAAATGTTCTTTATGTAGTAAAATTGGCAGGTTTTAGTCAAGTCAAAAATATGTAATATGACTGAATCAGCCTGACTACATTAGGTGACATCAAAAGCCATTTTTTAGGGATGCGTCAGGTGGAAATGTTTTTTAATTAATAACTGCATGTCACCAGTTTTTACAGTGTATGCACATTGTACATGTATGTTCTGTATGTGCTTTAAAGAGCCCTCAAACCAGTTTGCAATCTGTAATATAACATCAAGCTTTAACATCTTTATAGGACTACAGCAAGCTCAATAACACCACAAGCAAATATGGTCTTTGAGAAGAATAGGGCTCTTTACTGAACTTAAGCCACAATTGATGAATTTAATATTTGACACATCTAAACCCTCTGCAAAACATCTGTGTAAATTAAAAGGCATTAGCAAAATAACAAATTTGTACTTGTACTTTGTATTTGACTTGAATTGTGAATTGCTTCTAAGGTAATGATTAACCTACAAACAATGAGCATATAGGAAATACAGTGAGGAGTGAGAAGCTTTAAAGTAAGGTATAAAAATTTATAACTTGAAAAGCATGCAAGTTATTACACAGAGAAAGTTAACTTGCGGAGAGAGTGAACTGTGTTGCTCACTGTGTGTTTTATGAGCTTTATTAATTTTGATATGAGCAAGTCATTGCTGCATTAAATTCATATTATAAATGTACATGAAACCTTTCATTTACCTTTTTTTACACATAGCATAAATACATATTAAATACGAATCATTGTATTCACAGCATTTGAGCCGCACGTTTTTTATTCTTATGTGTTACTGTTTCTTCTCTCTGTTTTCCAAGCATATCTTAGTATAGACTGTTTCTTGAAATGCATAAGTTTGATGTTGTACTGTTGTTTCTTCTGTTTGATTTTCCAGTAATTTGTGTGAATTACATAATTTTAAGTTTTCATTAAAATCAAATGGCTGTTCTCTGTTCTCTGCAAGATCTGCAGTTGCGCATTCAAATTCTAAGAGGATTAAAGCCATGAAAGGATGTGTATTGATATCTACCAGTGCTTTTTAAATACGTCCTCCATAAAATGTGCTTTATACCATTTAAATGAATTGGTTTGGTTCAGGTTAAGAAATATACAAAATCTGACTAATATTGGTGTCAGTCTTGTTTTGTTCTGTTTAGTGTTCCAACATTGTTTCCCAGTGTTCTGTTTCCATTGTTCCATGTTCTTTTGAGTTAATTATTACCTTAATTGTATCCCTGTCTTCTAGGTTGCTGACTGGGTCCCAGTTTGTTTCTATGATTGCCTATGATTTAAATCCTTGTCTAGTGTAGTTTTCCCTGTGCATATATTGCCATAAGTTTCTGTTCTCTGTGGTCAGTTCTCGTGTTTGTTTTAATTATGTTGCGTGTGTTAGAAGTATCTCCTTAAAGGTTTGATTCCTTTGATTAAAGACTGTTGAAGTTATCATTTTTAGTCATTTGTTATGGTTTACGCAGCATTTGTAAGAAGTGGACTACAACACAATTAATTTTACAATAAAATTTTTTAGAGTTTTTATTTAAATTTTAGAATTTAAATAAAAATGTAAAATGTTTAGGGGCTAGATCAGGTAGAAGTAGCTCAAAACTGTAACAACGGCACAGCTTAACATTTTACAGCACGGAGTGGATTAGACAACTAGTCAATAGCTTTAACAACCTTTACAGTAACTAATAGTGCTGACGCCAACATTTCTAAGCTTACATGGACATGAAAGAACAATCACGAATAGATAATTAAAGGACAAATATAAATGCAAACAAAAATCAAAATAAAAGTCACAATATAAACCAAAAACCAAACAATGGCAACTCAAAACAAAATAGAAATAATTGAATGTCCTCGAAAATTTTTGGGAATAACATGACGATATCTGTATTTAATTCATTAAACAAAACAATGAATGTATGTGGCAGGTTTTGTCATTAAAATTTTCTCCAGTTAAATCTATTGTACTTATATTATTCATTTAAAGAAAAAATCATCTCAATTGTCCTAAGTAGTCATAAGTGACTATTTACTGGAGAAAGATAAAAAATAAACAATGATCTTTAATGTTTAAAAATCTGTTTAATTCAACAGCCACATGCCAATAACTGGACGTTTTCTTTCACCCTTTAGGCCAATCAGACAGAGGGGAGGCGTCAGTGGTGTTTAAATAGAAATATTTTGGCCTGTAAGTGCACACATCCGCTGTACGACTTTCAAGAGAAGTGATCCCGTGTTTTGCTCATCAGGTAGGCATATTTACACAAAGGTGTAAATTTAATAAAACATAGTGTTTATTTATAAATAACATGAATGTATTTATGGCATTTGGCTTTTATTTCCCTTTTATTGTAATACAACATAAAAACGGAGAATGAAATCCCTTTTAGTGTTTTAGATATATAAACATATTCACAAAAAATGAAGTGAAGGTGCATTGTTCACTGTTGATACAGTAGGACATACAATAAAAATGAATGGATCAAATGCAAAAGTAAATTTAATAGGATTGACATGCTGAACTCTCTGTGTTTTAGTTTCTTCTATGGCATATATTACACAGTACGTATTAACACTTCATGTTTCATGATAATGCGAAAGTGACCCACAGGACTGTATCAAGTTCTAGCATTTTATTGCATTTATAAAGAGAGCAAGCTGTTGTTTCTACCGTGAAACACATTTCTGTTTTCACTATTTAGAATTAACTAACATCCAAATTCACAATTCTTTAAAATAATTAAGAAAGAAAACACACACATTAATTGACTCAAAATTTGTTGTTAGGCAAATCAAGTTTATGGTGTCATTAATCTTCCCCACCCTTCTTTCCTTCATCTCTCTCTCTCTCTCTCTCTCTTGTTTGCTGTTTAACCTCCATCCTGACCACAGCCCTGATCATCTGTCTTTCTGGGTTAGATGTTCAGGTGCAGTCTTCTGCTATCTCTATCTCTACATCTATTTTTTTATGTTTCCTTATACGCCTCTCTTTCTGTTGCTTATTTATCACAAGCTTTATTCCCTTGTTTTTACACAATGCTGTGCTTTCATCTAATTACAATGTGTCATTTCATCTTTTTCATATCATCTTCCCATCAATCATAATACCTTTCATCTGCATACGGAATACCAAAATTGTGTGTCATACAAAATTGTCTATAAAATCAAATGCTGAAATTGAGAAAATGTTCACATTTTTTTGTGAAAAAACTTCACAAGCTCACAAATATGCAAAATAATTAACATGACAAACATGACACAGGATTTGTAGTCATTTCATTTTAGCTTAGTTAGCTTAGTTTGCATTTGTTCATGGTTTCGAGGATGAGGGCACATCAGTGACGGATACTTTTACGGAATTTGATTGGACATACAACTTTTGGAATCCATAACAAAAGATCTGGAAAATATTTTCCATCATTTAAAAATGTAAAAATGAATAATTCTCTGTATGGTGCATTGCATTGCTTTCTCATTGCTGTGTGTAACACTATCAGAATTGCAATGTACATTTGAGAACCACTGGCCTAGACTGTTGATAATAAGTGCAATAATAAACACTCATAATGAAATGTAACTAACCATATAACTGCATACATTCCAAAAATAAAATGTTGGATTTCAGAAAAATATATAATAAATGCGCCAGGTGGTTCCATGCGATAACATTGAGTTGTTTCTACATGAAACAATTTCATTGTATGAACAAAAGTACAGTTCACGATATCTTTTAGTGGTTTCTACAATCATAAACTTTAGTCCTTTTACAAGTAAAATTCAAATAGTTGACAAAACTTTGAGCAAAGCTATTATATATACTCAACCAGCCTCTTTTGTAAGGAATATATGTTCAGTTATACATTAGTAAAATTTCTAAACAGCCAAACATTTGTCATCATTTGATTATGTAGACTTTATAGATACAACCTTTTAAACACTCTGCAAATATAATCAGAATACCAATAAATTACATTATAAGGAAATACTATATGCAAATACACATATCAGAACAAGCGTTGTTACACTGCCAGAGGGTGATAAAATAACAATTACCCATAATAAACTGCAACATTAGCAGCCAATAAGGTACTATTTAAAGTTAATATTTGGAGGAATTCAGTAAAAATAAGTTGTCATAGCTACATGCCTTTTTTAAGTAATGTGAGCATGAGAGGATTCAGTAAAACTGACAAAATAAAATGTTTTGGAATATAGCTAACTGGCAAAATAAATATAGGTTTTTCAACTTTAAATGAAAATTTAATCAGTGTGAAAAGAGCTTCACAAACTGTTTTATGTAGTTTCAGAGGAAGTGTACGAAAGAGAGATTTGTGTAAATCACATACACATAAAAAGTGAGAGATAAAAACGTAAGATAGAAGATAAAACCCAAAGTGAGATATACCACACTCCCAGTTTACTTACACCACCAACAGCAGTATGTGGTGTAATTTTTCTGTGTGTAAGCGTGGAGAGATCCGTCTTTCGTGGAACGAGGGAGGAAGAGAGGGGGTGTTGAAGGAGGAGGTGAAGAGGTGAAAAACAGAGGGATGCGAACCTGCTCCTCGTACAATCTCAGCCCACCACAGACACACCTTACAGCTTCATTCTCTTGCTGTGTTTCTGGCTTTTATGTTTCTTCACTGACACTTGTTTTCCTTTGTGTCTCTTTGCCAAAGCCCACCACAAAGCTTTTATCTCCCCTCACTATTCTCCACTCTCACTGTTTTTCCCTCTCTCAATCACTCAAACAATCTGAGCCCACCACACGCCCCTTCCCTCCTCTAAAGCAGTGGTTCTCAACATTTTTAACACCAAGGCCCCATCAGTGTCAATTTTTAAAGGCCTTCTTCCCAGGATGAGATTTTTTCTCTTGTACTTCTGCTGAAACAATATCAAAGGTGTTCAAATTTTTATGAACACTGACAAGGACTGTTAAAATAATGAAACAGTTTTTGCAATTAATACATTAATGCCACAGATGTTGCTACATTCTCCTCAATTGAACAATAACTTTTAACATAAGTAACATAAGTATAAAAACAATATATACATTTTGCTAACACAGATAATTTTCAGTATTCTGCCATTTGTCAATTTAGTTTAATAAGTTGGTACACTGGAGTTAAAGTAAAAAAAAAAACCCTGATGGGCCCTGCCTATGGTTAAGAACTGCTGCTGTGATGCTTTGTGTAATACGTTTCGCTATGCTTATGGAATCAATGTCAAACAGAATCAATGTTTTTTTTTCAGATTGAGCACTGTCCACTTTGTTTCTGTTCTGAGAACATAATGATGCTGTGTTGGATAATAATATTCCTGACCCTCCGATTTCTCAAAGCAGAAGACGGTAAGTATGGCTCAGTATCAAACTGAGTACTTGCAAATATCTTGACAAAATTTATATGACAAAGAGCAAGAAATCAGTAGCAGCCAATAAGTGTCTCACTTGTATGTGTTTGTCTACTGTTAGAAATCCGCTATGCACATGTAGGAGGGACTGTTATTCTACCCCGAGACTCACATGGAGGAGCTCTTGTCTTAGAAAGTGGGCTGATCAAAAATCTTTATGTTAACTGGTACTCTGGATCAGGGGATACCCAATGCATCGGCAGACATCCTCAAAGTGGGATATCAAAGGGTAAAACTTATGTTTTTAAGACTTATGAGTTTTTGCACATGCTGCATTAATAATTGGACAGTGGTGATATAACTGCACATATACATGTATCCTTTAGGGGCGGCACGGTTCTCGTTATTACCGGATTTCTCTCTCCAGATTTCACCTGTAGAGGAAACTGACTTTGGAGTTTTCCGCTGTGAACAACATGTGTTCAGAGATGATTACCGTAAGATCTACAAATTGCGTCGTGGTAAGAAATAACAAGGAGGTGTGCGCAAGAAAAATACAGAACAAATTTAATGCAATCAAAATATCTTTAAAACCCTCATCTTCTTGCAACACACAAATCAATTCAAAACCTTAAACATCCTGAGTTTGACGTCCTGTGCGAGAATTGGATCAATGCACAAGTTGTAGTTTGCCATCTAGTGTCTTAGAAGTGAACTGCAGGTAGAACTTTTTTAAGGTTCTTTTTTAAGGGTGCCACATCGCACCCAAGTCCATAATTAAACCAGTGAATGATACAACCACTGAAATATTTTTTAGCCTCAGTTGTGCACTGCGTGTTTAGCAGTATGACCAGAATTAAACTGAACTAAACTTCACTTACACACACACTTACACATCAGTAAGCTTTTTCTATCTGTTTACATGTTTACACATTATTAAAACCCCATCTTCTGTCTGTCTCTAATTCCACCTTTTTTTTTTTTTTTTTTTTAGTGACTGTACCCAAAGCGCAGGCAATAAATGCTGGAGACTCTCTGTCTTTAAAATGTGAATTGGAAGAGAATCCACTAACAGCCAGTGTAAGATGGATTCCACCTACAACCTCAGGATGTAAGCTAAACATCCAGCCTCTCTATGGAAGCCACCTTTTAGTTTCAGATATGCCTGTATGTGCTAGTGGTGTTTGGACCTGCAACGTGAAGTATAAAGGGGTTGAATACAAAGCAACAACGACTGTTTATGTCATAGGTGAGGTTGCATTCATACTCTATGTGCTTTTGTCTGTATTTGTTTATGTATTTTTGCACATATTTGGAACTTGACACATTTTTCTTGTAAATTCAAAATAATAAGCATACAATATATAATAAACATAACAGTACAGTGAGGATCTGTAAGTGGAAGAAGCACACAAATTGGTACAACATTGTACAGGAATGTTTGCCTGCTGCACTGCAAGCATTTTATGAAGTGGGATATTAATTTGAAACTATAATTGTTACATTTCTTCGCTAATTTCTTGTCTTTTCCTCCAGATCTTTCTCCTGCCCCAGCAGATCCCATTTATGCCTCTATCTCTGAACCCTCTGGGGTCAACATTCCTTGTTCATTATCTTCTGACATTCCCTGGACCCTCTTAAATGAAAGTGGCCTGCTGGGGGGTAGCTGGAGCTTCACTCCTTCATACAACAGTCAAATCCAGAAACAACTTCCAAAATCTCTTCTCAGCCTCAGTGTTAGTCCAAACATTCACTGGAATGCCATAAAGGACACATACATCTCTGTCAAGGGAAGACAGTTAAAAGACAAAGATCTGTCCATTCTTATGCCTATATCTAAGAACATTGTGGGGGAGTACACCTGTAGTCTGAACTTTAAAGAGAAGACTTTCAAAAGAACTGTCAAGGTGGAGCTTTTGCAGGGTGGGTGAAATTATACTATTGATTGATAAACTGAAGAATTTTTTATTAAAGGCACAGTTCCCCCAGTACATCTAAATTTTGTTGCTGTTTACTTTGTATGTTATTCCAAACCTGTATGCCATTTCTTTTGTGGAACGCAAAAGGAGTAGTTTAGCAGAATGCCTGAACTTTAGCAGATGCTGTTCTCTTTGATACAATAAATGAGGATGGAGACCAGAGGCTGTAAAGCTCCAAAATAGACAAAGGAATCATAGATGTAGTCCATATGAGCTGTGTGTGACGTTCCTGATCTTCTCGAAGCCGTAGGATAGCTTTGTGTGAAGAACAGACTGATATTTGAAATTAAGTTATTATTCACCAAAAATCTCACCTTCAAAACCTTATTTGACAGCTATGGTCACCATTCAGTTTCAGTGTATGAAACATGTAGCTTAGACTTTCTGCTATTTAAAACACAAGAAATTCCACACAAGAAATAATTATACAGACTTTGAAAGACATAAAGATGAATAAATAATGACTGAATTGTCCATCTTTAAAACTATCCATTTATACAGTACTGTGAAAAAGTCTTAGGCACATTAGTATTTTCACAACCAAAAATGGTTTTTAGCAAGTTAGTTATATCTTTTGTTGTAGTGTTAAGAGGAATTAAATGTTTACATTTCCAAACATTCTTTTTGCCATTAATTGTAATAATCCAGTGAGATTTTTGTAATCTGTAATCCCTAATCTTATGTAGTCTTATAATTCCTACTGACACTACAACAAAAGATATAAATAATTTGCTTAAAACCATTTTTGGGTATGAAAATAATAATGTGCCTAAGACTTTTGCACAGTACTGTATATTACAAAAATAATGCCAAAAATGTTACTTCAGAGAATGTTCTTACTGCATTTGATTAACAAACAAAATGTAAATACATAAATAATAGAAACTTTTATTGTATTATCTACTCTTTTTTTTCCTCTGTTAGTTTCCCTCACTACAGATTCCCCTGCAGGTCCTCATATCTTTGAAGGCCAAAAGGTGAATCTGATGTGCTCATTAGCACATCACAATATGACCCCTAAGGACTTAGAGTTCAAATGGAAATGCTCCTCTTGCTCCAGTCATCCCCTTCTTAGCTCCTTGCCCCATCCTGCATCTCTGATCGTGCCTGTGAGGATGGAGGACAAGGGTAGATGGACATGTGAACTCTGGAAGAACCAGATGAAGCTAACATCTGCTTGGGTCTCACTGAACATTGGTAAGAGAAGTGAAAGAAAGAGGGGAGAGAGTGATACCTGTGCAGTGCAATGTATAATACTACTGTTGTCAATACGTTGTTTCACAGTGAAAGTTCCAGTGGACATCTGGCTTTGTATTGCCATCAGCAGTGGAGTTGTGGTCTTCATCCTGCTCCTTGTTATCATCATCATCATATCCGTCCGCAGACACAAGCAGGTTAATATTTACATGTGAATAAACAAACACAAATAAGCAAACAACTAAAAATACAAGACTGTCATCCAGGCAGGCTTTGAAAGGTGAAACTCAAATATCATAAAGATTTTTGATTCTTCTCAACAGAGGGTGATGTACAGACGACGAAAAACCAAATTCTGCTGCTGCAAGAAGTAAGTTTGGTGGTTGTTAGATAACACACTTGAAAACAAACATAAATCAGTCATTTTTGTTTAACTATTTCTGTTTAAGTCCCCAGCAAAAGGGATTCTACAAGACCTGAAGATCTTCAGCTATTAATTACTGCTGACCTGTTCCCTGTCATGATTACACTCATGATTACGTTGTAAATATTTGATACATTACATCATTAAATATGTAAACAACACCTGATGTAATTTGTCAACAAGAAAAACGTTTGGAAAGGAACATGTTATTTCCTAAAACATTAAATCACCAGAATACAACATTAAATAAAATGTAATTGAAGCTCTGTACATTCTACATTTTAGATTACAGCTTTGCTCACAATACTAAACACCCCACCTTACATTTTCCTGAATATTCCACTAGTTGTTGTTTGGTTTTTAAGTTGTTGGTTTTTAATTATTTCATTTTTTTGACACCTTTTTAATACCTCCTTATATTCCAATGCTTGTATTAAATTTAAGGTTTTTAAAAGTTTTAAAGCATTTTGTAAGCTATGATTTTCTTGTATTTCTTAAATAAAAAAAAATATATATAAAAATAAAGTACTCATAATAATAAATAATAATAAAAAATACTAACATACCAAATGTCCTCTTCTCCTCCATGTCACATTTTTTACTTGAGTGTACTGTGTGCAGCTGAGATGGATATTGTGATTTTTTTCAGATTTTGACTCCCCTCATTCCACGGTATGGTTAGGTTTAGGTTTGTGTGTGGGGTTAGGATTACGTCAAGTATGAGCCTTAATGAGGGGGGGTCATATTCAGGCAGGGAGTCACAACAGAGGTTCACACTTTGGTGGTACCGACCCAGAGGCATTTAAGGACCTGAGGGCTGTGACAAACTTCATGCTGATGGGCACAAAGTGAATGGGTAAGTCATCGGGTGCATTATGGGTTTTATGGTGGTTCTACATCGCCACCTATGGCTTACCATCACAGATTTTAAGGTGGATAGGAATGCTCTACTTAACATGCTGGTGTCTCCCTCCACTCTCTTTAGGGGCACCATGGACACCATCCTTGAGGGTTTTGCTTAGGCCCAGAAGCCCATGAGTGCTATGAGTCATATTTAACCTAACTATTTCAACAAATACTCTGCTGGGCAGGATAACACTTTTCATTTCTACTGTAACTTTTGTGTGTTTTTGTTTATGTGAGGGCTTGTTATCGTTTTTTGAATGGGTTGTTTTCAGCAGAAACGTGTTAACAATTATTAGCAAAAAGGTTCCTGGAGGCCCTGCTATGTGGAGTGGGTACTTTGGTTCCACCACCTACTATACAAATTAGATGAACTGGGGTTACGAAAAAATTTTTTACGAATAAGATACAAGTTCAGCTAATAAGAATGGAGGAAATGCAACGCTGCTCTAGTGAAGTCCCCCTTCTGGTAGAATTAGCCAATCGTCAATCTTTCCCCATCGTGCACTGAATGAGTTATCTTTCTGTCCACTAGATGGCGATAACAAATTGTGTAATTTGAACACTGCAGAGAAGCGCTTTGTCATTTACAGAAAGCAAACATTTTTATAGAAACTACACTCTTATTTTGCTGGTGATGGTCATTCTAGTGATGAATTATCACAATTTGTATAAATAAGTGATTGACTGTCTTTTTTATTTCATGAAATGAAACTGAATCGTTTCTTGGGCTGTCAAAATTTTAACTAACAAAAAGGACTATTGAAGTGGTCCCCATCGTGTGCAAAATAACAATGTTATCCAATAGCTTTGTGTAACAACCATATCAGGATTTTTAGTTGCTCTCACTTAAAGTCTTTTTTCCAGTGTCTGTATTAGTTATATACAGTACCTTAGAGACACTGTGTTCATGAATACTGTACTGTACAACCAGCTACACCACAAAAGTGAGCAGCTGCAAAACTCAAAAAAATGTGGGTGTCTTTTAACACCTAGTCTTTCTCTTGTAACATTACTAAAGTGACAGCAAACCATACGTTACCGTGCTGACTCTCTTAAATCAGGTTTGAAGTTCTGTTTGGGTGAGCTTGACTAGAGTTGGAATAATGTTCATCAGAAAAGTTGATTTATTTACTTGTAGGAAGGTAAAGAGTTAACTGATCCCCCAAACAGCTTTGGAAGAACAGTGACATTTTCTGTCTGCAGGATGTGTATTTTGCTCAGCACAGGAAACCACAGAGGTACAGCGGGAAGGGGACATGAGCACACATCATTACAAACACATCATTTGTCACATAGTATTATGTATAGTAATATGCAGTGTGAAATACACTCATACAATGCCTGCAAGAGGTTTATAGATCAGAGCAGGGGGTGGAGATTGATTTTGCTATGCGGTCATCACATTGCCCTAGTTTCTATGTCACCTTTCTAACGAAATGGTTGAGAGTAATGTAATGTGGTGGTTTGTACCTTCTTTTGATTGTGTAGAGGGGGGAGGTGAGATATAAAGCCATCAAATACGCCAGTACTCATAGCTAAGCATACCGTCACTAATCTTTTTCTAATATAAGGCTTAAAATAGTTTAAGACTTGCTGCTTATCCCAAACCCATTTCCCAGGGAATTGATATGGCACAATCTTTTATTAGAGTGTGTTTATGTGATAAAGAGCATGAATCAGAATTTCCTTAACCACAGCTATTTCTTCTCTCACTTCCTTAAAAAAGAAAAAAAAGACTAATGACAGTCAGACACCTGACTTATCTATTTTTAGTCATTTGTTTAGATTATATATGTATTTGTTTTATACCTTAATGATTTAGCAGGGATCTTGTTTGACCCCCCCAGCCTATTTTGGCTTGTAAGATAATTTTCTAGGTGACAAATTTTTATCTTTTTAAATAATATTACCATGACAATATAATTGTTACACAAGCGAATGTCTTTTATGGAAGTTGTGCAGTGTCATGAAAATTAACTGAGAACATGAAAATTGTTCTCAGTTCCTCAAATGATATGAGCCCTGACACCTGCAGGCCATCTTTCACTTTTCCACAGCTGTGTTGTTTTCAATCATCTACTGTACACTGACAATCAGTGAAATGTTATCAACCGTAAGAAAACCATTCTGGTTGGATACTGTATGTCAAAAATAAATGCTGCATTTATTAAAAATCTTTGGAGTAAAAGCTTCCTCAAATGAAATACCACTATTCTTAAAAAATGAAAGCACATTTTGTCCTCCTTTGCATATGACTTTCGTTCTTGCATTATTGCAGTAATAGTCATTCTGGTGCAACACTGGGTTAAGTGTCTTGCTTGATGGCACAAATGCTTATGATTCCCCTAATGCTTATGATCTGAGGTTGGAACCATAACCTTCTGAAACTAACACAGGTCTTAAACAAGCTAACATAGTGTACTCTGTAAACATGTATGCATAACAAACATAATAATACTTTTAATACTTTTTATTTTAAGACAGTGGATAGTTTAAAATATAAGCAATACTACCACTTCAATGTTTTCTATATATTTATGCATTATAGAAAAGAAAATGTATAAAATCAAATACCTCAAATTATTGCTGCAAAGTTTCAGTTACAGAGCTTGGTCAGATTTTCCTGCCACTCAGTGTTTGACTGCAAGCTCTGTGACTGAAATGTCAACCATGTGTTTGTTTAGATACCACAACCACCTCAAAGGTTTCAATAAAGGGTTAGGCCATACAAAAATGAAGGTTAAGTCATTATATACCCACCCTGGTGTCGTTTAATGGTTTAAATCAGTTTAAAGGCTGATTATATTCAGTTCTGCATTAACATAATGTATGCTTAATGGCCACTAAAAGTAATAGTTTTAGTGACCAAAACATTTGCTTGTTTCAAACCCAAACAGACCAAGAATTCATTATTTATTCAGAATTTTCCCCTTCGTTAAAGCTGTGAAATGAACTTCAAAAGTCAACACAACAATGTGGATTACAAAAATGGCATGTTGACCGCATTGAAGCCATTGCTTTTTATGTGTGCTGTGACCAGAAGTTATTGCACCATATTTTTTTGAGAACTACAATGAAAGCAAAGATTTTCAGTTAAAAAAACTTATTTCAATCTGTTTGTCACACTTTCATTATCAAATAGCTTCAGAACAGTTCATATTAATATTTTAAACTGCTTTAATATTTTTATTGTGCTTTTGTCTCCTTTCACTTTCAAGAGTAGTGGGATATTATAAAAAACTTCAGATTTTGTGTTCAATGGAAAAAGCATTCAGAACGATGTGAGAGTGAACATATTATTTTTTGAGTGAAAAGCAATGTGGATGCAACGTCAAGAGACGTAGTCAACCAAATGAAAAGTAATAAAGATAACTTTGGACATGAACATGCTAGAGATTATTGATAAAACTGACATATCAGGGGAGAAAAGCCCCTAAACAACATTTGTTAGAGGTGACAGAGAGACAGTTGGGCCCATTGAGTTTTTGGTTGCTGTGGATAACCAGTGTGCAACTTGCCAGGTGCAAATATGAAAGTACTTGAAGCAGTGGCAATTTAAGATTTAATAAGCCATTATAAAAATTCTCTTTTATGGGTTTCCAGTCTAAAATCTCAGTCTCTCTGTATCTGATCTGCATCTGATCTGCTGTAACCACTCTATAACATAAATCAATGTTCATCCTCTCTAAGTTCCAGTTTCTTTATAGATTTCTCTTCCCGTTTCTGATTTTTCATTTGTACCTTTCACTTGCAACTAGTAAACCCTAATAAGCAGAGATTTATCAAATTATTTATTTGTTTCCAAAATTTACATACACAAAACTTGCAAAACCAAGTACACTTTTTTACACATTTTTATTCATGTACTGTTTGTGAACTTAACCAATTAGGTTAACTAGTCACAAGTACATTTAACTCAGATTCATGTATAAAACGATTCTGTTTGCATCTTTCATATGACAGATACTGACACAAAGGTCTAAATCTCGCACAAAATGTTGAAAAGCCAAAAGCAACAACAAAAGCTACATATGACAACTGTGAGTAGTCGTGTGCATGCGAGAAAGGGTGAGAGAAGGTAAGAACAGGACGTGGTGTAAAGGTGTGAAATAAACATCCCGTCGCATGTGCAGGTGAATCAGACAAGCCGAAGGAGAAAAGATAGACTTACAACATTAAACACTGTTTCAGTAGCTAATAAACAACTGTATAATCATACAGACAGAAAATAAAATCTGCATTGTTTTTCTAATACAAAACAGAAAATTACTGGCAGAAACAGTGAATTTGAACTTCTTTATAAGTAGAATTGCCTTTAATTGCAAATACACAGAAGAACAGTTCCCAGAACACTGGACTACTTTTGTCTTTCTATTTCTTTTTTAAATACAGTTTTCAGTATTAAGGTTGCCCTGAAAGAAAAGTAATCAATTGAGATTTAAAAGATTTATTGAGTTAATAAATAATCAGTATTAATAACATTAACATGCAAATCACTATTCTGGATTTCATACAGCAAAACATTTCATTGAGAAAGTAAAATGAACTTTTAAAAAAAGAATTGTGAATGAGATCTGATCTTTATCTTACAGTATTTCCCCTTTTAAACCCTGATGCTCCCTAAAATTGTCTCCTCCTCTCTGTCTGTCTGTCTGTCTCTCTCTCTCTCTCTCTCTCTCAGGCATTTGCAAGCTGTGACCCTATGTTTATTGTTTGAGCAGCTCTAAATGTGTAAATCATTTTGACATTTGATGATTACTGTGAGATCCCACACTTCACATAGGTAAGTTTTATATCCTTTTACATTTGTCTGTTTTTTGGATACTGTTGATTTTGTACCGTATTAATAATCACATTATTAACGCTCAACTAATGATTTATTATTATTTTTATTGGGGTATTAATTTTACATCTGCAGATCAGCATATTGTTTCGAAAAGCTTTGGATTTAACCTCTTGCTTTTCTTATGTTGACCCTGTGTTGATGTGAAATTATAAGATTGAATTATGGCATTGTATTAAGACTTAGACTTAGTTCAATGAGCTGTATAATACTGACACTATACAGTGACAAACTGACTGACTGAAACAGGCAATTACCAGGCAGTGAGCAATTATCACCTTTACAGATTTCAGTTTTTACTCTTGAGCATTGGAGAACACTGTTCAGTAAATAACATGGTTTCTCCTATAGAGAACGTTCTTGACATAAGAGATACTATAGTATACTGACATTACCTACACACTCATCTTCAAGGAAATGGTGCTTTTACCAGGAATGTCAGAAAAGCGTTACATCAGCAACAAATGTGAAGGTGATGAGAGATTTGTTGAAATCAGTAATGAGAAACTGAATTGTATTATGAGTAACGTCAAAGAAGAATGTGCCTTGTAGTCAGTATGGTTTTGGTTTTGTTTATCTGTTAAAATGAGTCATTTATTTGAATGTGAAAGCATCTGAATGTGATTCATGCATCCTAATTAAGTATACTATAAAAATATAATACAAAACAATAGCTGCAAAAAATTACAGTACGAATAGTGCACATAATACAGTTTACTGAATAAATCATGTAAAATAACCTAAATAAGTAAGTATTCGACACATAATGAACTTAATATTATTAGTGGAATGCATTGAATTTAAATGTATGTATGAATTTAAATAACTGACATGGAATGTTCTTAACTTTTTTATTTTAAACTATTACACTTTTAAAAAAATACTACTTTTAAAAATATACTTTTGTTGCTTAAATGAAAAGCATGTCATGGAGAAAATTAAACTTTAAGGTGTTCATTGTGTTTCACGACTCCATAATTTGTGCTGTAGTCAAATGTGCTGTATTTGTGCTGTACAGTGACAATCCTGCAGTTTTTCTACAATGATGAACATAATCTTGTTTTTTGGGAAAAGGATTCTAGACTAAACTTGTTAATGATAACTTATCTTGCAAAACCTCTATGCACTCTCTAACCACTACATTCCTTAATAAAACCTGATGACATTGATTCCCAGACAAGATCTTAATCTTTGAGTGCTTGTAATCTTGGGAAAACTTGCACGTATCGAGTCCCAAGAGGAACTTCTGACAGGCCTTTGAGATTTAGTGCATATGTCCAAGAAGTCCAAGAAGAATAACACAGACTTGCTGCAGATTATCCAAGCCTACTATGGTTGCAGGCCCTCCAAGACAATGCTGAAGTCACCTGCTCACCCCTCCTGCAGATATTGCTGCACATCTCCATTGTCACAATGCAAAACAAATATTTAACATGTCTTTTATCTTGAAAGTCTTTAAGCATTATAAAGTTGATTTGTGTATCTTTTAAAGATTGAAACATTTTCTCTAAAAACTAAATATGGTGAGACAACTGAAAGTCAACCATTTATAAGGTAATTTTGCTGAAAAGAATACGACCCTGTAATCCTCCATAATAATATATTTACATTCAGCAGGTGCTTTTGTCCAAAGGAACTTACAGTGCATTTAAGCTATACATTTGATCAGTACTTGTGGTCTCTGGGAATCACACCCACAACCTTTGCGCTGCTAAGAAATACCAATTGAGCTACAGGAACTTTGTTACAATTGAACACTATATACAGGAACACTATATATTACTGTTGCTTGACAAATGACAGACAGAGTGTATTTTTTCCCTTATTCTATTTGGTCTATTAATTCAATTTTTGGGGCTGGTGACTTTACTTTTAATAACCTCAAAAGACTGTCATTCCCTTTTGTCTGTAATCACATTTTGTGTTAGGTTAAATGTTCTGAAAAAAAACAAATGTTTAAATTGCCTTTAAGTTGTGTTTCTATAACGCTCAACTTAATGTACGAATATACTTTTATCAAAACACCATAAATAGTATGAATAGTTCTTGACACTCACATTGTACTCTTCTTGAATGAGGTCATTTTCACAACAATAATCAAGCAATGGATAACAATTCCCCTTATCTATGAATAAATTGAAATGAATTAGTGTCTCAGAATCAAACCAAGTTTCTTTCTTGATTAAATCAAAAATAAAAATAAGAGAAATATTATAATATTTAATAATTATACAGCACTGAACCGCAATATTTTTAGTTCTAAATTTATTTTTTAATGCAGATGTCAAGACACATTATATAGACAGACAGACAGACAGACAGACAGACAGACAGATAGATAGATAGACAGATAGACAGATAGATAGATAAATCTTGAGGGAGGTTTGCTTGCCGTTATGTCTAGATGTTTTAATGCCCCCTTTTGGTAATAAAAGGTTACTTCAGCTTAGCACTGTGAGTTGTGGAATAAATAATAATGGATAGATTAATAGATTTAATATTCTTTTTCTTGTTGTTATTTTTGCAGAAGATGGATGTTGGCAAAAAAATCACCTTATCTGCAGAAGAACTGGTCTTTTCTGGTGATTATTATTACAACTACAGCCAGGAAAATGAGTCCTGGTTTGTTGGAGTTGTGTGTAGTCAAGATGCCAGCATGCACTTTGATTCCATTTTTATTCCAGTCCTTTACTCTCTGGCACTGATAGTGGGGCTGGTGGGAAATGGACTGGTACTAGTAGTGCTGTGGAAAAAAAGGCTGAGCTGGAATGTCACAGACATCTTTATCCTCCATCTGAGTATAGCAGACGGTCTGCTGCTGCTGACGCTCCCTCTGTGGGCTGCACAGGCGGTGAATGGGTGGAGCTTTGGCACAGAACTCTGCAAACTGACAGGAGCTCTGTTTCAGGTGGGAACGGTCTTTTTATATATGTAATGCTCTCTCTCCCTCTCTTTATATATATATATATATATATATGTGTGTGTGAAAAAATTAGGACACCCTATGAAAACCTATGTATTTTTGTAACATTTTTGCAATATTTTGGATATATGGATATTTAATCTCAATTTTAACAATACAGAGAGATTAAAGTAATATATTTAAGCAATTAAAACTGAAGAGGGGATTTTCTGTAAAATGTAATTCCACAAAATGCAAATTCAACTGAGACAAAAGTTAGGACACCCTCACATGTATCCCCTCTTAAAATGGCTCAAATGACACACAGGTGTATCACACCAGGTTCACATAATAGTAGATCGTTACTCAGCATTTTGAATGAGGCTTGCCCTATCTAAACCTCAGACATTTAGTTTGGTGTGCTCCTGACTGTTGAAGTGAGAGTGAGCACCATGGTGAGAGCAAAAGAGCTGTCAGAGGCCTTCAGAAAAAAAGCATCCTATGAGTCTGGTAAGGGATTTAAAAAGATCTCAAAAGATTTTGTAATCAGCCATTCCACTGTCCGGAAGATCGTCTACAAGAGGAGGGCTTGCAAAACAACTGCCAACATGCCCAGGTCTGGTCACCCCAGCAAGTTCACCCCAAGAGCAGACCGCAAGATGCTAAAAGAGGTCTCCAAAAACCCTAAAATGTCATCTTGGGACCTACAGCAGGCTCTGGCTACTGTTGATGTAGTGCATGCCCCTACAATCAGAAAGAGACTGCACAAGTTTAACTTACATGGGAGGTGTGCAAGGAGGAAACCTTTGCTCTCTGAGAGAAACATCAAGGCCAGACTGACATTTACCAGAGAGAATGTTGACAAAACCAGGACTTCTGGAATAATGTTCTTTGGACAGATGAGTCCAAAATTGAATTATTTGGACACCAGAGCAAAGGACATGTTTGGCGTAAACCAAAAACAGCATTCCAGGAAAAGAACCTCATACCAACTGTGAAGCATGGAGGTGGAAGTGTCATGGTTTGGGGCTCACCATCATAGAATCCACCATGAATTCTACTGTGTATCAGAAGGTGCTTGAAGAACACGTGAGACCATCTGTTAGAAAATTAAAGCTGAAGCGGAACTGGACCATGCAACATGACAATGACCCAAAACATACTAGTAAGTCAACCAAAGACTGGCTGAAAAGGCAGAAATGGAGAGTCCTGGAATGGCCGAGTCAAAGTCCAGATCTGAATCCCATTGAGATGCTGGGGGGTGACTTAAAAAGGGCTGTACATGCAAAAAAAACCCTCAAACATCTCACAGCTGAAAAAAATCTGCATTGAGGAGTGGGGTAAAATTTCCTCAGACCGATGTCAGAGACTGGTAGATGGCTACAAGAAGCGTCTCACTGCAGTTATTTTAGCCAAAGGAGGTAACACTAGCTATTAGGGGCTAGCACTAGCTATCCCTTAGATAAAATAGGCATTTTTGTAGAATTACATTTACAGAAGATCTTGAAAAGACTTTTCTTCAGTTTTAATTTAGTTATATTACTTTAATCTCTCTGTATTGTTAAAATTGAGACTAAATAACCATATATTATGTTAAATAATGTAAATGTTACAAAATACACAGGGTGTCCTAATTTCTTCACATGACTGTATATATACTGTATATACACATTATATATATATAATGTATGTATGTATGTATGTATGTGTGTCTGTTTCATAAAAAATAGACATTCCATAGTAAATATTTACAATCAGCAATAGGTTCACAACATCTATCGTCACACCTTTCTCCCTCAGATCAACTTCTACTGTGGTGTTTTCATGCTGGCTTGCATCAGTCTTGATCGTTACCTGTCCATCGTCCATGCAGTGCAGATGTATTCTCGTAAAAAGCCCGTGCTGATTCAATGTTGCTGTCTGACCGTCTGGCTGTTCTGCCTACTGCTCTCCATTCCCGACTGGATGTACCTTGTGGCCACCCAGGACTCTCGACGTCAGGAGAAAATTGAATGTGTTCACTGGTACCCTACTGAATCCTTGCGTCTGGGATCTCGTCTGCTCTATCACATGGTGGGCTTTATTCTGCCCGCACTAATGCTACTGTATTGTTACTCTTGCATCCTGCGCCAGCTGCAGCGCGGCTCCCAGGGCACGCAGAAGAAACGCGCCATGCGTGTCATCGTAGCTCTTGTACTGGCTTTCTTTATCAGCTGGACGCCCTATAACATCACCCTTATCATTGACACCATCCAAACCAGAAGTTTCAATTCTAGCAACCAAACATCCTGTTCCAGCACCACAGCATTGGATGTAGCCATAACCACCACTTCCACTTTGGGCTACTTACACTGCTGCGTTAACCCAGTGCTTTACGCTTTCGTGGGGGTGAAGTTTCGGAAAAATCTGCTGGATGTCTTGAAGTCACTAGGATTCAAAATTAAGACCCCGGCAAGGCTGGTGTCACGGAGGAGCTCCGCATGGTCAGAGTCAGTGGACACCTCACATACCTCCGCTTTCTGATGCGTTCCCATTATATTGCAATATGTATATATATATTTTCCTGCAAACTTTAACTCTTACATCAGTCTTATTTCAGAGGGGTTACGTTTAAAGAATGCTTACTCATGTTTTTGCTGTATATTTTGAGGATTGCATTATTACTAGGAATGCAGAGAGGTTTGTTTAAACTTTCATTTTTCTTCACACGCGGCAGCTATTGCAAGTTTTACTTATGCATTTCTCAAGCTACAGCAAGCAAGTCCCTACAGCTTACAGTTTTTGAGAAGATTGTTTAAAGGCAAATCAAGGTGCTATACATACATTCTTTGTATGTTTTATAGTTTAGTTCTTAAAGTGGTTGTTCTTCTATGTGTAGGCCTAGTTTCTGAGAAATGTTAAATCCAACTGGTTTCTTTAGATTATGTTTGGGGTTTTTTTTTACACATTCATGTTTTTAAATATCTCTTTTGTGGTAAATGCGTTTTAAAATTTTGTGCAAATTTGTAATTTTGGCACTTATGCTCTTGTATTTTGTTGTTATTTTGATGACTTTAAGCTTCCTCTCTAATTTTAAATCCGTTAGCATAACTTTTATTCGTTGATGTTCAGCAATTTCTTATTCAGAAGTCTTTCTCTTTATACTGCAAAACTGCAATAAATCCAATAAATTACAAGAGACATTAGCCTACTGTTTTATTGATTTTTTTTTTAAATTAATCATTTAAATAACTTACAAATTAAAATTTGTAATAATTTATTAATGATTATTTGTTAATAAATAATCGTATATGCAAGAAAAATAATATGCTATACTTAAATGAACCACAAGGTGTCATGATATCGACAACATGTTGTCTTTCAACTAAAATAATTTATTATTTAAAAACTATATTTCCCCGCAGCCTGATTTCTTTGTTTTCTTATATTATTGCCAAATATGCATTTTATTATCCTTATCTTTCTAGGGTAGGCCTATTTAAATATATATTATCCTTTGCCTTTCTAGGTCTTTCTTTCTGTATATATAGAGAGACAGAAAGAGAGACAGATAGAGAGAGAGAGAGAGAGAGAGAGAGAGGTATGAACCAGTGTTGAAGTCTCATTAAGATATGCCATAACACTGTAAACAATGCAATATACTAGTCTGTTTTTTAAAGGAATCCGGTAGGGGGCATCTCAAAACCAAGTCATGTTTCGAAATGAGTGTGAAACCATAGCCACAACATTAGTGTCAGTGAGTTTCATTAGAGTTAGTCCTTTATAAATGTTGGATCATTTGTGTTAAATGATAGAGCAATTGTGTTTTACATTTGTATAGAACACTTTTGTAACACAGCGAGGATATGTAATTATACAATATAACTCAGTAATCAAAAGTTGACAGACCAGTCTTAAGCAAAGGTTTCAAGACAAGTTTGTGTAGTTGAAACATGTGACATTCAATTTATTCTTTCACTTTTACCCTCCCCCACTACGTCTACTAGAGTACACACTATTCCTTTTTGTTATGTAGTTACAGAGCAGGCCCATAAGACAAAAACCAAATTTCAAAACACTGAATGCAAATCCTGAGCAAAGAGCACAACCTGTCAGTCCACACTAAATGTGGCTTAAGCTCAGAAAAGCAGGAGCTGCATACAATTCATGCAATGCAATTAATGTTATTTAATTAAGGGTTTTGTAGTTTTGCAAATGCAATTTTGGTACATCAAAATCTAGATGTGAAGTGTTTTTATTTTAGTTCCTCCAAAAATATTAACATGACAATTAACATTTTACATTACCAATTTGACTATTAATGAAGTCACACAAAAGGGAAGTCAAATAATTTTCTCAGAAAAAGACCTGCAAATTTATGCATTGCACCTTTCTGTTCTTACACAGAGAGTAGTATGACTACTGTATACTGCAAATCCATCACATGAAATCATCTGCTCTTGTTTTGTTCATGTTTGTTCATATAATGATGACTCATGTGATGGAAAATTGATGATATCAGATCTCATGACTGCCGTTGCCCTGTCCTATTCACAATTGTGATGTTTCAGGAAAGGAACTGGGACGAGGTGCTAAGACGTAGCTATTTTTGTAGTGACAAAGTGTCTGTAATAACACTGGGTGAGCACCTCAGTACAGAAACTTAAAATACAACAACTTTCCTAGAGCTGTAGTTCAATCTTTCATTTAAAATATACATTTATGATAACATGGCATTTTAAACATGTCTGAGCTTTTCTCTGGCCCCCCGTGTACTACACAGACAATGACCCTTGTGTTGTTAGTACAGTATGATGAAACTTTCAAGTATTTAGGACACTCCAGGGGAAGCACAGCACAAAGGCTAGTGTATATACAATGAACCTCTTTCTTTCTCTCTCTTTGTACTTATGTGATGTCATTGTTTTATACAGGGATTCCACTCATGAGTACAGCAAAAACACAAGCCTGAAAATCCCAACGAGGGTTTTTCCACATTTTATCCTGCAAAGACCTATAATGAATATAAAGTACTTCCTCCAGAAGTCTAGGAGGAAATGTTATGTAATGTAGGAAAAGAACTCTTCATGACCCTGACTCTTCATGATCCCTTCATTTAAAGGGATAGTTCCAAATGTACATTTTCCCATCATTTTCTGTAGAACACAAAAGAAGTGTGTAGAACTCTGAAATGAGTGTGAGTAAATGAAAGTATTTTCATATTTGGGTGAACAATCCCTTTAACAATATACATGTTCATGAAGACAAATAAAATAGCAAATAGTAAATACATTTAGTATTTATTTTTTTCTCATCACATTTAATTAACAGTTTTATAAAAACAGCTTAACACACTAACTAATAATGCTAATAAAATAACTATTAAAATAACTACATTTTTACAGACAATTGACCTTAAATAATATTTCATTGCTAAGAAACTGCCTGTTATGGTAAAACATATTCAACAGTTTCCTCTAACTTTACCCACTCATTACCCACAGCAGTTTAAACATTTCACAATTGTCTCATATTTGAACCACAGTGATATTTTTGTGCTGTTATGCAATTATTGCTTTTAATTACACACATCATAACCATAATTATTTTCCACCACAGACTACCACTACATATAGGAGTTACATTCTATATTATAGAAATTCTTCAGTGGTCAGCTAATAAGAGTTTGTCAAAAGCTGATTTTTTTTTTCCATGTCAAGCCCACAACTGAAGGTTTCAGTCACTATGTGAAATTTTAGCCAGATGCAAATTTAGGACCTGGCAGAGGCCTCTGGTAATTGGATATTTCAGCAATGAACTGAGTAAATGTGTACATGGTAATCTTCTGTAGCAAACATTACAGTACCTAAATATTATTCATAAGCTTACTTATACAGGTTTATTATGTATACCCCAACTTTTCAGATCAACTGTGAATACAGAGAACTTTAAAATAGCAAAAGAATGACATTTAAGTAATTAAGCACAAGTAAATAAGCACCAGTACACAGTAATGACACAGATGAAATTAGATGGTAATAAAGTGCAAATAATTTGACCATTTCTGTTGATTAAAACAAAGCATTGTTTATCACCCATATACACAACCTGTATGAATAAACAAATCATTCACCAAAACATTAAAATTTACGCAGTTGGCAGATGCTTTTAACCAAAGTGACTTACAGTGCAATCAGGACATTTAATACAATTCCTGGGATTTAAACTTATGACACTGGTGTTGCTAACACCACAATATACCAAGTGGTCCACAAGAACACACATTTCTGCCTGTTTCTGTTCCTGTGCCTACTGAAAATTAATAACTTCCCTGAATACATGTATAAAACCCTTAAGGGGACTCTCCGTCATCCATCAAATTATGTACTGCGTATCTACTAATGCAAACTAATCAAAAGCTTTCAAGTCTAATAAATTGTCCACAAAATAGTTGAAACCAGGAGATACAGTGTTCTTACATTGCTACATGATCCATGCTTCATATGTGCTGATCCTGGGTTATTGTTGTTTGTTTAATGTCATTCATAGGATGAAGTGAACTTTGTTCCTCCTGTTGGACACAAGCACTACCTCTCACTTCACAGTCCCAAAGAGAAACACTGTCTCTTTCACAACCCCTGAACTTTAGCATAGTCACAGCGCGTTGCCAGAACTCTTTGGAGAGACAGAGGTAAATCACAGGTTTGACCACAGAGCAGAACAGCCCCACAACAGCTGTTGCATTGCTAGCCGTCCATAGTTTTCCTTGACACCATCTTGATTGTGTTATGGCAACAGTGTCCACAATGAAAGTAATGTTGTAGGGTGTCCAGCTGACAAAGAAGGCCAGCACCAGAGCTGCACAGACTTGCATTCTTATGTCTTTCTTCTTCTGAAGTCCATTAGATCTGTGCCATATGTGCAGCAATATGCAGGAACAACAGCACAGCAGCACCAATGCAGGCAAAATGACACCCACAACAAGATGCAACAGACGGGTGGCAATACGGAAGTCATTACTGGGGTATTCGTGATCACATTGCCTTTTATGCAGATTAGTTGGATCAACAATGGCTTTCAGATACATCCAGTCAGGAGTGGAAAGGAGCAGACTGACAAAGCAGATGATCACGCAACTAAGGTGAATCACCAAAGGTTTTTTACGAGAAAACATCTGCACTCCACGGACGATGGACAGGTAACTTTCAAGACTAATAAGGGCCAGCAAGAAGATGCCACAGTATAAATTTATCTGATGAATGAAAAAGAGATTAGGGAACAGTGATTACAAAACTTGTAACCTATAGTTATGACTTTACCAGCTATATAGGTATATTTATCAGCCATATAGGTATAAAATGACAAAATAAACGTAATTACACAATACAAATAAAATACATTGTGAACTATGATTAAAGTTTACATTAGGCCAATACATCAACTAATGTAACACATTTACAGCTAATCCCCACACTGATCCCAGTGTCTCACCTTGAACAAAGCTCCAGCCACTTTGCAGAACCCTGTGCCAAAGATCCATCCCTTCACTGCATCTACAGTCCAGAAGGGCAGTGTCAGTACAACCAGAACATCAGCAGCGGCCAGATGGAGGATGAAGATGTCCATCACACTCAAGTTTTGTCTCTTACACCACAATACTGCCAGCACCAGTCCGTTTCCCAACAATCCCCATAACAGCCCCACAGAATACAAAAATGGAATGAAAACTGCCAAGAAACCACAGATTCGACTGGACTGTGGGTCCACCTCCGTATACTCGTAATCATTATAATCAAAGGTTTTGTTAGACTCAAACAGACCGTGCAGGTCTAACTCCATGTTTGACTACAGTTAAAACAGCCTTTATCCAAACCCTGTGTGAAGAAAATCAATGTTCATTAACAATGTAGACTACAGCTACTTGTGACATGAGCTGTGGAGGGGTTTTAATGAGCAAAAGGATCACATGCTGGGTTTTCACAAGATGTTGTAACTACAGTAAAATGGAAAGCGTGGTTTCCTAACTACTGTGTACAGCTAGTTACAAACGAGATAAAAATAAACAGAAACGTTTTGTCCTCTGTGACTGTCTACTTAACAATCTTTACCTTATGCTAAAATACACAGAGATATGTTGTTTATGGATACTCTATCGTTGTCATATATGACTTGTGTCTTATAAATATGAGTTAATAAGACAATAATTAAGATAACTGCGCAGTATGTTTACTATAAAGGTTTGTAGTCATGTCTATATGGTATCTAAAAATAAACAACAGACACGAAAACAAAGCAAACAATAGGGCTTGAACCCGAGCGCAGAACAGCAGAAGACTACAAAAAAGCGGGAGACGGAATCATAAAAGTTCAAATGTGTCGTTTATGACTTCGAAGAAGAAAGCCAAACTTAAACTTACAAATGTGATCACTTTCCTGTTTCTCACTCAAGATGTCTACAGTATCTCGCTATCTCTCTTCACCCGTCAGTATCTCTTCCTTTTTAAAACGCTCTGCTTTTTTATCGCTTTATCTGTTAAGCGTCGTTTGTTTCCTCCAAGCAAATACGGTGTCTATTATCAAGCGAAGAGTGAAAGAAGAGTATTGTAGTGTTAATAAAAACCAACAATAGTTTGGTTTTCTTCGTCTTCACCTTAAGTTTAAAGGTTATTACTTGATCCTAGGCGCTCTCTAGCTCCCTCCTACCTACTAAGCCTATAGACTGACTGCTGCCCCTGCGGATTTCTATTCCAGAATGTTTCACACGCTGTACTCCACACTACAACCATGGTGTTGTGCCAACAGTGCCCTCTCGTGTTTGATGTTTTAAAACGCAGCTTCTCTATTGTAAATGAAAGGATTAGTTCACCCCCAAAATAATATTCGTTGTTATTTTACTCACCCACAAATGTATTTTTTAACAAACGATCCCTTTAGGACCATAGGTAGAATGGCGTTTATTATTGTAAACAGATCTAACACTATAGAGCTGCATGTAGATGAAATACTTTGGCATTTTTATGTAGCTACTTTCTCTGAGCTGATCAGGATGAACTAATCTAACTGATGCATAAATGTGAAAATGTAGTCCTTTTCTCACAGGTGTTTTTTATTTAATTATTTTTATTTATTCACTGATTTAGATGTCCTGTTGTACACCTAAGCAATTTTAATTAACTTTGTAAAATGACATACATTATCAAAAACATTTTAGCCTTGTGTTTAAATACAATTTTTCTTTGCAATTTTCCTTTCATAACCTCCCACCAGACTCACGACATTTCAAACACCCATATCCTTACATGATATGGCAAAATGATAAAAAGAAAACTAAAACTCTTTGTAATTATTAAAATGTGTTTATTTGAGCCACTGACAACAATCAGGAGTTATATCGAAATCTGATTCATCATGAGATTATGACTAGTTATGACAAGTTTCTCCCTACTATGGTTAGAATTAGATGTGGGGGCAGGTTTTACTGACAGGAACTAGGAATCAGCCTCCCCAGTGTATGAACCAATCAGAAGCAGGGAGTCAAAATCTCAGGTGGAGTCAAATTTTGGTACAACAGAAACTGATATGAAATCCCTTACCCTAACCCTAACCCTAAACTACCTTTAAATGGATGTTGATAAAAATTGTGTAAAACACTAATATTAGCACTAAACCTAACAATAAACACTAACATCCCATGGGCTATCAGAAATGTTGTTCCAGTACTGCATAGCACTTCAAAGTCACTTTGCTGACCTTGTAGGTAATGATTTACTACTGTGAATCCAATATGACCTACTTTAAGAAATTAATTTCAACATATTCCCCCGACACACACAAAACTGCACGTATTCTGTGTTCTTCCTGTGGTTCAAAGAATTTCTTCAAGATGTCTCAAGGAAATGAGTCACATCTGACTTTTATTTATTTTTAATATTTTAATATGCACTTCTTTATAAAAATAACATAAAAACAAATATCCATTCATGCTCATGACTACTGTTTGCGAGTGAATTTACTCAAAATTAGTTTTTCATTAAAGATAAAGATAAATAATTAAACATTATTGGTAAAACCAACAATGTAAACAGGTTTCAGTTCCTGTTTGTGACAACAACCTCAGACACCCCAGGGGCCAGTGTATTGTCATGGATATAACTGGCACAAGGCAGAATTGTTGATTCATCAAATTTGACAAAAAAGCATAGTTTTAGTTTGAGGCTTAAAATGACACACTAATTCTGAATATTTCAAATATATTTTGAAAGTTATTTTCCATATATGGCCAAGCCCAAACAAGAAATGCACAGGTACACAAATAAGCAGGTGCATCTTTAATAAGAAAAACAACAGCAGAAAATTATATTAAAGCACACACACCTTCCAAAACAGTAAATGTGCTTTAGAAATGTTATAGAAAATTGCATGCTTATAAAAGGCAGTGCATTAAATGTCACTCATCAGTCTATAAAAATAAAAATGTTTTTTACAGTTTCTGGGAAAAACAATTGTCATTTCTTGCACTGAAATTATTTTTGCATCAATCTTTCTTTTCCCTTTTATTTCTATTTCTCCTTTCACTTCTCCTCAATCTTCTGCAGTCCCTCAGGCCATGGCAGAGAAGTATGAAGTATTCTCACTGTCCACTGAGCTAAAGGATCCAGTAGGCCTGCGGTTTGATCCCCAACCATATGCCCTTCCTGCTGATCCAGGACACATTGTGGATCCTAATACAGTTTTGCACATCTGGGCAAGCTCACGACGAAACCTTACCCCCACAAGACCATATAGTAGTGGATTTAAAGCACAGTGTGCTAGCCCCAGACTTTCTGTCACCATAATGCCCATATCCAGCACCTTGTTTAACATACAGCTGTTGACAATGACCCCCAGAGTCCGCAAGCTGTCAGTCGTCCGCAGGGCGTTATAAGGCGCCCAGCTGACCACAAACACGACCACCAAAGAGATAACAAGCCTCAAAGAACGACGTTTCTGCCTACGCGTGGTGGCATGGCACAGTGCTTTGAAAATGCGAATATAGCAGTACAGCATGACCAATAGGGGAAGCATAAATCCAATAAACAGGCTAATCAGCTGCATGCCAATCTGCCACTGCTCAAAGTTCTCTTGCGAATACACCATTTGGCAAACTCGTTTGTCAGTGCCATATAGCTTCACCACATCACGACAAATCACATCCACAGCAGCCAGTCCCAGACACATGACCCAGATCACGGCACAGGCCAGCTGAGCATGACAGGTCTTGCGTCTCCAGCTGATATTGATGGCGTGTACGATAGCCAGATAGCGGTCAAAGCTGATGCATGCCAGGAACAGCACGCCACAGTACACATTGAGCGAGAACAGTGCTCCGGCAATCTTACAGAGAAACAAACCAAAGATCCAGTCACTGATCCACTCCACTGCAAAAAACGGCAGCGTTATAGCCAATAAGATATCAGAGATGGCTAAATGGAGCAAGAAGGTGTCTGTCAGTGAGAACGAGCAGGGACTTTGTTTGGATTGCCGATAGCGGCGGATCACACACAGCACCAGAACGTTACCCACTAGTGCCAGTATAAAGACAAGGATGTATGCAACAGGGGCAAAGCGACTGCCAAAGAGCCATGTGTCTGTCAGGCTGCAGGGGGCAGCACTGCCATCATCTATGAAAGTGCTGTTTTGATCGTAATCATCACTGTAATAACTTAACTGTAATTAAGAAAGAAAAACACAATTCAGTGTGTGTTGTTCATTTTCAGTGTTTATCATTCTAAACTCACAAATGTCTTACAAACACTCACCCAGTAGGGGTCGATGGTTGTCATTGTATTTTTCATGGTGAACTTCAGAGCAGTAAGTCACGCAGTAGGCTAGCAGGCACAAGATGCACTCGTTTCGCTTGTGCCTATCTTGCTTATAGTCTATGTCTTTCCTTTCTCCTTTTGTACAACAACAAGAGAGAAAAACAAAGGGACAGAGAGTAAAAAACATTTAAAGGAGAAGTAAAGACCACAGAAACTTTGTTGTAGGTGTATCAAATACAAACACTGTAAAGGGGAACTGACGGCTGTCTCCAAAGGGAATCAAAACTGATTTAATTTGATGAAAGCATTGTTTTGAAACCCCCAGTTTGCTGAGTACAGAGAAACTGCAAACACTTCAGGTTTCTTGGAAAAAAATATCTTTATTAATTGTAAAACAAACAGGTGGCTGTGGCAGGATGGTAAAGTTAAAATTGTTACAACTGTTATAAAGAGGCATGTTGGCTAGGTTTTAAGTTAAAGGGGCCATGTGTAAAAAGCAGGAAAAGTAGAGTACAACTGTAGGGAAGTGAAAGTGGAGCATAACAGCATACAGCAGCATAAGTCTGGTTGTGTAACTTTAATTAGAATAACAATTATTTTTACTATTCAACTATTTTTCTGCAGTATGAGGGTGCTCTTATTATTGCAGTAATTCTCTCTCATTTTGGCAGTATTCTGTTTGTGCAGTAATACAATTGAGTTAACACAAGGAAATTGTTTCTTGCAATAAGATTTCACCTGAATGTTACAATAAATACTGACAATATTCTTCTGCTGTAGTTTAAAACAAATAGTTTTAGAATACGCAGAAACTAGATAGATAATTCCAAATGACAGATAAAAATGCCTCTCTATCTTAAAATTTTAAAATGCTAATCATACATATATCAAGAACTCACTGTTAAATTTCTGTAACTGTCAGAATATATTGAAGGCAAAAATCTCAATCTCTTACCAGGTCTCTGTCTTCTCTCTGTGCAGGGGCTGAATGGCCCTGATCAGACGATGGTCTGATTATTTCTCAGTTCAGGAAACACATTTGTCTTAGAGTTTCCTGTCATTTGATGTCTCTCTTCTCTTTTTGCTCTCTCCACAAAACTGACTGGTCCACAAAACTGGAAATAGTCCCTAGACAGGGGACCCTAACCCTAACATCATATACAAATATCTATTTATATTTATATAAATGTTTATTTATGTTTATGATCCTGACAAATTGATCCCGGAAATTACTATTTTTAACCAAACTAACAATATTTGTGAAGGTTGCTTTAGCCACTAGTTAGCTACTAGTTAAGTCATAATTTGGTGAAGTGGTTCCTTAATTTATTTGCAGTATGTTGCTATATACACATTATTAGAACGACAGTACAAACTGTGAGATAAATATTCCAGAAATAAGTGAAAACATTTAGATTTTTCCAACACTTAAAACCAACTACATTTATACTAATATAAACAACAGTAACTACTTAATGAGGTCTTTTAACCTAAATTTAAACTAGAAAGTAATTCAGTTCAGTGTGATGCAGAATTTTACTGTGAAGGTGTGTACTGTTTTAAAAACTCTGCATGCCACTCAGAAATCATCATGCCCTTTAGTGCAAAAAGTACGGCGGTTTGGCTTTGGGTTAACCTTTCATATATGCTACATTTCCTTTGCAAAATTTTTCACACTTCGTTTCAAGTGATTGTTATAGAGATATGGTTACTATCAGTTATTGTAAACAAAACAAAATGTTATAAGGATAGAGCCATACGACTAGAAGTCTGACTTATATTTTGTTGCTTCCTACAGATCTTCCCAAGACATGTTAACACCTCTGTTTTATCCACATTCTATCTGGCTGTATTTGAATATAAATTCAAAAATCTACAACACATTTCACACAAACTAGTTTCTGCCATCAATGGTTTTAAAATGCCAGATCTGTTCAGGTCAGAATGAAAAATCCTACTTTTTATCAAAAAAACGTTTTGATAAAAAAGTTTATCAAAAAGTTTTTTTATCAAAAAACTTTTTGATAAAACTTTTTTTTTGTCAAAAAGTGTCTTTACCAATGAATGCAAAGTACTGAAACAGATCAGCAGTCCGACACTGTGAATTGTGTGTGTTGCTTATTCAATTGGAGTTTTGCAAATGTGTCTTAGATTCAGTTAAAGTTCACTACATCAATAAATCCTAAATCATTGTTTTGTGTTTCACAGCTTTGTGTTTTTCCTGAGTAGTGAAAATAGATAGTATGTCATTCAGGCCTTAAGACAAATGACAGTCTATGTATATTATAGACAACTTCAGATAATAACGCTAACTGATATCTTAATATTTTAATATTAATATACCTTAATATCTTAAAACTAAAGATCACTGATGACTGAGAATGACTCAGTATGTCTGTTTTTGTATGTGTCCTGTAATTAATAGTATTAATAGTACTGTGTCTGTGATCAGTTTCATTTTGTGGCATACGAAACTGTAACCGTGTCTCACGTTCCACTGTAACACTCAGTATGTGGGAAATTAATGACAATAATACAATAGGATATAAGCAGACTGGCACTTAATTTCTACTTGCTCATCTATCCATTTTAATCTGTTAATTCAAGAGGCGTCCCCCTTCTTACATACAGATCCATCCACCTCACACCAGTCTTTTTTGTCATTTTGCTTCAACTTCAGTTCCTTTAATGTTATTATTTACTTTGTTTTTTGTCAGTGTAATGACTTCTAAAAAATAAAGTTAAACATAAAAAAAGATAACAATAAAAAGATAACATGTTAAAACATGTAGTTAGACAAGTAGTTGTTACTTTTTTTTGTCCAATACATTAGGGAATATTACTTTGACAAGATGGTTGTGCAAATCATAATATCAGAGACTGAGCAATCAGGTGGCATATGTTTGTGTGTTTACAGCGGTTTAAATTTCTGAAATCGCGAACTAGTCATTTAAAACTATCAAATATTAAACTAATTGAAGACTAACTGCTGTGTACGATATGTGTATATAAAGATTTTCTTTTCATTAAATGACATTTCCTTGCACAGGCTACACATTTATAGTATTGATTGTAGTTCAATGTTCAGTGTTGAGAACTATGAAATGAGTGGAACCAGTGATATTCATAGAGGGCTTAAGTTATAAAGAGTGCATTTACAAAAGAGGCTGAGACTGATTGCTGTATGTTTAATGCCTGACTTTACAGACTAAAATGGAAAAGCAAATAATTAGTAGGTGTTTATACAGGTGCAGTGTATGAAACTAAACAAGAAAATCAGAGACATGCCTTGATGTGTAAACACTAAAGGCAACTCAACAGATTCATTGTACTGATACGAGATAGTCTTGCTCCTTTTAACATACCTTTGTTCCTACACATGTTCTCACATACCTAAAGATGTAATAAGTCAAACATCCTCTTAGTTTTGTTAACAGAATTGCATATAATGAAGAAGATCTTACCATGTGCCCCATTTATTATCCATTTATTATGCATAGTTTACATGTCAAGTTTGTTTGTGCAGGTTCTAAATCTAACTGTAGTCCAATTGTAACCATGTTTACTGATCAAGAACTAATCAACAACCTGTGGCAGTAACCATGGTGACCAAGTTTGATTGAGCTGAAGTCACAGACCCTTAATGCTTGTTTTTAGCTTGTTTGCTAAATGCTTGTTTTTCAATGTTTGTTTTTAGAATAAGGACACAGCAGCAGACAAAAATGTTTGACATACAGTATTTGTTCTTCAACATTATTTAGACATCAAGTGTGAGCTGAGCCTGTTCTCAATGTGTATCCTATGAATGTTGAACTAATCGTCACAATACAATACATACATTTTCCTAGTAAATATGCATCAGGTGTCTGTGAATGTACAGGTAAGAAATCTATTAAGAATGAATATTTACATAATTTAAACTCCAAACATTAAATTTTTTTTCTATGTGCAGATGTTAACTAATCTATCAAATGTATTAAAGATAGACAGGAGTGTATCTCTGCACACCTGGTCACATTAGTGCACACTGCGATATATTTGTGTTGGTGGCACTAATACAGACGGAACTCCTGGTGTGACCTTGATTTGTGCTGTATCACTGTTGCTTCTGTTGAAAAGGTCAATGCAACCATTCATAGAGGTATACAAACAGACAAACATTGTTCTCCTCTAAGTGTTTTCTCATGGCTTATAGATAATATATTATGTCTATACTATGTCCTGATGGAAAGGTGTGGAGACCTAAAAGAGTGAAAAACTCCTCGCCCCAAAGTCAAACATTTTACCTTTCAATTTTACAGGACTCATAAACCAGCAGCTCTCACCATTAGCATACATTTCCTGTAAAGGACCAACAGAAAATATGACATCAGCACAGGTACCAAAGGTAAAGTTTCTCCACCCCTTCGTAGCATTTGAGGTGATTTTCCACTTCACTGAGACCTACCTGAAGCGAAGCACCATCTACCTGAGTGAAAGAGATATTTTGGATTTAAGCAACTTTGGAAACAGGTGAGAGAGATGACACATTTAAAAATACAGCCTATGGTTTGGAAATGGCATCACAAATTATATCTTATTCTGATGAAAACTGCTGTAAGCCGCTTAAGGCAAAAGTATCTGCCATAACCATTAATGTAAATGTATTTGTTAAAATACAAGTAAAGAAAATTACTTTACTTAAATGTGTTTTTTATCAAAAACAAATGATCTTTAGCAACAGCCTGAAGTCATACTGCTATATAATTATTAATAATTATACTAATAACAATATTTGTTATCTGTTGCTTGTATCAGTGATGTCATATCAGACAGAAATAATCACATCCCAGCCTCAGGTGACTGTGACCAGTTACACCATCCCCTCTGTATCCACTGACTGGAGCTCCAATGTCTGTGACTGCTGTGATGACTGTGGCATCTGTTAGTGGGTTTGCATGAGATAAATATGAATTAATAATGGAAATAATGCTAGTTAAGTAAATACTTTGCTTCTCAGGTCTGTGTGGTGCTTTTATTCCCTGCATCTTGGGTTGTAAGGTGGCGCAAGATCACGGTGAAAGCTGCTGTTTGCCCTTCTTACCTGGAGCTATGGTTGCTTTGAGAACCAGCATCCGTGACAAATATCATATTAATGTAGGTGTTTCTAAAATTCTGTGTTGTAATTCCTGGTGAAATCCAAAGGATCAGGGCATTACATGATGTCATAGGAATGTCAGAGGAAGGATTGTATTTGAGTGAAGTGCAGTAAGTGGCTTCTGTCTTTTTGAAGGGCTCTGTCTGTGATGACTGGTGGATTATGTCCTGCCTTGCTCCTTGTGGACTCTGCCAGATGGCTCGAGAACAGAAGATGAGACGCTAATTACAAAATAAAATTGAGGAGAGAAATTTGGTGTTGTTAGATTGATGTTTTTCTTTTGAATGTTGTTTTTTTTTTTTTTTTAAAAAACATTTTAATTTTCCAAGCCACACCATCTGTTCAAATGATTCTATACCTGGTTAATGCAAAGATTTTTGATGTTACATTGTGGCACATTTTAAAAAGTGATGGGGCAAAAGGGCAATTATTTTAATTCACATTTATGTATAAATAAACGTGTTTACAATAAAGAGTTGGTTTCCAGATTTTCCTCTATATTTAATCACAGACATCTGATGATGCATTGAGAATTTTTGTCTGTTATTGCTTCTGGCCTGAAAACATTATTGTTTCACTTTTGTTCCTATGAAAAGAGAACCCCTGTCTAAAAAAATCAGGACAGAAAAGTTTGCAATTGTTCTGCAAAATCTGAGAAACAGGAGGGTAGGTACTGAATTATGGGACCATATTCATCTACACTGTAAAAAAAAACTTTGCTGCCTTAAATTTTTACGTTTAATCAATTTGGCTGCACAAGTCATTTCATCTTACTCTTTGTTATCTTGATGGGCCTTGAGTTGCTGTAACTTTTAAGAAATGGTTGAACCTATTTTTTTAAATTATACCACTCAGGATTTAAAATATTAAGTTGAAATTACTTGTATAGACAAGTTGATTAAACTTAAAAATTTAAGGCAGCAAAGTTTTTTTTAAAGTGTAGAAATGTTTTGTTTGAAGTAATATGGTTAATCTTAGGTAAAATTAATCTTTGGTTAATTTGGAGTCTAAAAATGTCTTTGTATCTGATTGCTACTCTGTCGACAGCAGAGAACAAATCCTTCAGATTGAGTTTTAATGTGATATAGTTTTCTGTTTGATGGTCTGTTTTCTGTCTTCAACATGACAAGGTTAAAAGTTTTTTCATTTAGGCACACCATCATAAGCATTTACATTTAGGCATTTAGCAGACGCTTTTATCCAAAGCAATTTACAAGGTCAGGAAAATAAAGAAGCAATGAATGATAGGGAGGCAATAACATCAGTACACAGTTACAATTTGTACAAAGAGTACAACATTTTAGTGCTTGAGAGGCGATACCTGTTGGGAGAGAGGAGACAAGTAGTTTTTTCATAAGTGTGTAAATTGTGTATTTTTTTTAAATGTTCCACTAATAACTAAGGAATCATATTGATATTTATGATATATAACATTAAAAAGGTCTAAAGGTCTGCTAATCTGCTTGAACATTTTTGATAACTTTGAGAGAACTTTTAGAGAATGTTAGTTATTCTAGAGGCCAATAGTTTTGCCTTCAGTCATACACCCAGATTAACAAATCATCATCACACTTTGTGTAGACAGCGTCTTGACTGACATCTATAATGACAGCTTTGAAGATCTCATCAGCTTTAGGATCCTTAACCTGCACAACAACCAGTTGGTTGTGATTTTAATTCATGTCATTCTCTTAAAAAATTTAGACTAAATGAATCTCTATCTATAAAGAAATAATCTGAAATAGACTGACAACACGCTGTTTAGAAAAATTAAAGCCACTGCAGGTGGCTTTACTGCAGGTGCTTGATTTAAAGGCCACCCACATTATATATTTCACAGAACATACACACGCTCCATTCTTAAATCTAACAAAACTTCTAGATCTAAAACTTGATGTGCAGGAGCCAAATGACATAAATATGTTGCATTTTGTTTGAGAAATACAAATGCGATGCCTTTATTTCCTACAACTCAGCATATGAAAACTGGGTAATGGAACAACTGTTGCCAAACTTTTGGAGATCCAGTTGGCCAGCTACCATCTCTTTCAAGAAATGGAGGATGTGCTTTTGCTGGTCTTTGCTGTCAATTTATGACTGTATGAGGAAGGTCATGCCATTTACAGTGGCCGGGTCAAATTGTTCAGATCCAACCAGTGCAATAGGACTATTCTGGAGTCAGCTGAAAAGAGCACTAAGTAGCGCCCACACTGCAGACCAAGAGGAGCAAAAGTTGAAGGAGGAGAAAGTTCAGAGAGGACAACAGAAACGGGGTGTGGATGTAGAAGAAAGAGAACATTTTGTGTATCAGACACCAGCAGATGATGCAGTTTATTACCTGATGCCTGTAAATTACTACCTGAACATGTATATTAATCTCAATGTTATATATTATAAACATTTAGTAAGAATACTAATCATACTAAAGTTAATAATTCTAATAATGGAAAAAATACAAATTCACAGCAATTTGAAATTTTATTATATTTTAAAGGTGCTAATATAATTAACATGTACAATGTATAACAGGTAAAATAACAGTGCTCTGCTTACCTCTGCAGGAACATTACAGTTGTGTCCTTTGATTTTGGTTTACTACAAAATGTTTAATCAGATACAAAACTTAAATTGTGAAATGTCACATGCAAATCTCTTTTCTCTTCATATGTAAAGACCAGTCTGCTTCATTACCAGATATCACAAAATTCCATGAATCTTTTTCACAGAAATTTAAAAAGTTTTGTATTGATACACAGACTGGCAAAATATTCTAGTGCATGACAGAAATTTGACAAAAAGAAAATTGCTCCAAAATAAACAAGCATTTTAGTGAATTGACAACCAATTTTTAGTCCATACCCACAGGAGAGAAAAAGAAAACTAATGTGTGTTGCATTTGCTCTTAAGTGGCAGCCACAGCATTCTTTCCATTCACCCTTATTGTCTGTGTTATGCTAGAAAAATCACAATTATACATAATGTATGCGTGACTTTTAATTCTAAATCACATGTAGAAATGATTCACATGTAGATGTCTTAAAATTAATATGTTTTTTCATACAACATGTTACTCATACCTGCAATGACATAACCTTGCAGTAAGCAGAAAATTGTTTGTGTATCAACTTGTGGCTTGTGCTTAGTCTAACTATATTATCCCCAATGATGATAACATGCTCTATCTAGTGTGTTAAGTCTGGGACTGAGATTCATACCAAGCCAATCCGACCTGTATAGGGAGTTAGACGGATGTGGAAAGCGATAAAAGGGCTTGTATCGAAAGTCTTCAGAAGGAAAGGATGCTGAGATTGAGAGAGGAGCCCATCGTTCTCTAATATTCTGAATTTGCAGCTGACTGGAACAGAAGCTGGATTCTCCCAAAAATGCTTCCTTTGCTTTCTGTTTTCTATTCTGATACTCCTGGTGTAAATTCAATGAAGGATCTGTGTTTTCTTTTGCCTGATGAGAAATTAGTTCTAACCCGAAATGTTTCATACTTTCACTTCTCCTTTGTGGATCCCCCAGTAGCTGCTGGGAAAAGGGCTCATAAATATGATCTGCCCTT
This sequence comes from Chromobotia macracanthus, assembly GCA_036877525.1. Taxonomy (NCBI): domain Eukaryota; kingdom Metazoa; phylum Chordata; class Actinopteri; order Cypriniformes; family Botiidae; genus Chromobotia; species Chromobotia macracanthus. The sequence continues at coordinate 9,534,021 of JAZGTH010000015.1, read as the reverse complement.
CTAGTGGCACTGTTTATAGGAGGGGCATCCTGGAATAAAGCCTGGTCCTGCTGAAAGACAGTTGTTCTGGGATAATGTTGAGCTCTGAAGCAATCCTGAGGCAACATGGCTGTCTTTGACTGGTCCAACTGCAAAGATTGACCAATCAAAGTCACTAGCAAACAGATATCGGTGCTAAACAGTACATTTTCTTTGTCTACATTGCAACAGTTTGCTGGTATTAGCTTTGGTAACAATTCTCTGTTAGGCTTCACATTTCTATTAAATTCAATTATGCCTTGTTAAATTTCCTGCACTTACAATAATTGTGTGTGATAGCGGTTGTATAGGGAAAACTGGGGAGGGGAAGTCCTGCGTAACTTCCTCTGCTAAATAATCCTGCTGCATGGCATTGTCTAAAAATGCACAGAAGTTATTAAACAGTGTACTAAATTGTGTATTAAAATATGTTGTGAAAAACATTGCTTTCTTTAAACTGACTGAAGGTATATTTCTGTTCCATTGATTCAAATATTAATTAAACATCAAACATAAAGCATGATTACCTGTCCATATCTCCATGTTCCTGCTGTGTTTGCTATCCTCATTTCCCACTGCATGTCTAAAATGTATATGTGAGCAGTCCTCATGTGTCTGCCCTGAACTGAAGGTGGCGATTTGCTTGCTGTTTAAAAGAGGATGTAGCTTACTCAGGTTTTGCTGTAAATGAAAGCCATGTCTTTTTTGTAAAGTCTGCAGTAGCATCTCTCTACATTCCACCAGCAGGGGACGCTGACGGTTTGGAACACGACGCTCTACTCTCTGGCACAAGCGTGTAGTAAGTCTTTTCACAGCTTCCCTGACAGACACTGATATTTTCTCCCACTGCTTAACACTATCTGTCAACGTACCATTCCCAGAGTCAAATAAAGAGGAATCAGTCTTGTTTTGCGGATCTTCCTTGTTTGAGAATCCTGCCATGGTAGATGTTGACTCTAACCTTTGTATATTCATAAAACAATGTCCCTTATCAGAGGTGGAAGTTCTGTTTTCGCTGGTACGTTCATTATGTGATTTGGGAGAGTGTGCTTCTGGAATATCAGAGTATTTCTTGTTGGCTTCTACTGGAGTGGTGCATAACTGATGTGCCACATTATTTTCTAGCAATGACACAACCACCAGTTCAGTTTCTTTACTAACTGTTTTTCTTGAACTATCTGGCCTTGATTTGTTATTTAGATCTTTCTCTCTGTTGTTGGCACTTATGTCATGCCTCTGATCCTCTCTAGATAATTCCATATGTACTCTGACACCATTACCATTTGAATATTTTTCTCCAAGTTCTTTTCTTGAAACTTTCTTTCTCCTTACATATGACTGTGTATTATTTTCTGGCTCCTGTACTGGTTCTTGGACTTCATCAAGAGTGCAGTCCTGGTCTGAATCAGGTATTGAATGCAAATGAGGAAGTAATGGAGATATAATGTGCATCTCAGACTGCCTTCTCTTCTTCTCTTTCTTTATTTGCTCACTTACCAGCCTCTCAATATCCAAGGATTTAACCTCATGGCTGAAAAGACCTCTGACAGAGGTGAGGCGTCCTTCGGTTATGATGCTTGGCTTTTGGGGAGCAAATGGTTTAGCAAAAGTCTTTTCTTTTCTAGAAGAACGCACTGAATGGCTGCATTGGCATCTGCGATGCTGTGCTTTCTCATTGACAACATTTCTGCTATGCTGAGGGCATGTGTGAGACTTTCCCTCCTGACCTCGAATCTGATTCCTCTCCTTCCTGGTTTTAAGACGCTTCACTTTATGTGGCGAGTTGCAATAAGCTGATGTTTTTATGCAGCTGTTTCTAGCAATGGATTTAGATTTGCACCTGTCTTGGTCATTGGAAGTCTTCAGCACATTGTGTTTATGTGGTATGCTCATACAGTTTGAGTGGCCCATCCTGTTTTCCTGGGTTTACTATAAAACAAGGACACAAAATCGCATTATATATATTTAGTTAGTAGACGAGTATCTTAGTACTTATTTGGTTAATAAAGTTGCAGTCTGTAAATATAATTTCAGCTTTTGAGTCCGATTTTGCGGGAAATGTCTGTCTGTAAACAGAAAGAAGATCCGGCTACTATATTGTATGTATGGTTACTGTAGATGGTGCAGCGTTTGTAGCTTATTATTGCAGTTTTTTAGAACTTAAAATGGTCTTCCACGTTAAGAAAATATATCTGTAAGTACCGTACAATTTTTATGTTTCGAACAGAAACGGCAGTAGAGAGACAAAGTTTACAGATTCCAGCTTAAGCTCGGCAAACGTTTGGACATACCTTAAATAAAGTGCCTTTAAATAATGTCAGGTGTCAAACCTGTAAATGAAATGCCTTTGTTCGTTGTCAAGTCATCAAATTAAATCAGTATGTAAATGTTTTTTGCTAATGTTCTGTCTTTTAATTCTAACACTTGCATGTCAGTCATATTTTCCCGTTCCGTTACCTAGCAACATGCCTCAAACGCACATCTCCAGTTAGTACCAATAAAAAATAAAACCCTCAGAATTATTATGAAACAATTAAATGTTTTAGATGTATTTAAACCAATAAAATAGAAGACGAAAACGAAGAGGATGTTTTAGCCGTTTTAGCGTTTGTGATGTTTTAATGCAGTTTTTTGTAGGTCGACTTACTCGGCGATCCGTTAGTAATGTCTGTTTCGGCGTTCCAACTTCCGGGGTTTGCAGCTGCACACTGACTGACTGATTTAACACAGAACTCTGCTGTGTTTGCGTTTGTTGGTAACGATGTTAACGATTTTTAGTTTATTATGAATAGACAAACATTTTAACATGTATTATAAGTATGTATATACATAAATATAATATTATGCACTATTTAAACTCGTTATGCGCTGTTCTAAATGGGAGAACTATATGCTAAGTGCTACATTAGCCATGTGAGCTGCTTTGTTAAGACCACAGTTAACTAACGTTGGTGGTCGTTCAGAAGTGATTACTTTTCAAATTATACCAGGCGTCAAACCACTTATTATTCGTAAACTTTTAATCATCCATCGCTCAGTTTGTGAGATTAGCTGCTCAAATGCAACCCTGCTTGCAGTGAAACAAGCATGTAATGCTTGGCTTTTCTTATGAATGAACACAACATGTAACAATAGATTATACTATAGAATAGACGAAGTACATAAGGTTACCCCAATGTAGTTTGTCAAACAGTCATTCAGCTCTAATGAGTAATGTTCCATGCTCAACATTGTGCTTAGAAGTTATTTGAAATTGATGAGATGTTTACTGGTACAAAATGAGAATCCATATATAACAGTAGATTTTAAAATATAATTTATGTCTGCTAAGTGTTACTGTATGTCTTTTCTTAGAAGATAATGAGTGGAGATTCTAATTCTGCAGCCACACCCACCCCTTGTCAGGACACACAGGGAGACGGTCGATGGATGTCAATGGTGTTCTGTTTCATGCTTATATAATTGCTGTTTTATGTGTTTTTTCCCATGCCTTTTGTACCAATTATGTCATTTGTTAGTTTATTATGATAAAAATGTAGTGAACTATTATAGGTTATTTGTTTTAATCGTTTCAGCACAATCGCTTTGTATCAGACAGTAAAGGAAAAGAGCCTGATGTGCTGTTTGTTGGAGATTCGCTCGTTCAGCTTCTCCATGAGTTTGAGGTACAGCACAATCAGCATTATTCCTTATTAACCAGGGCTGTACACATATGTGTTAGGATTTAAGTCCTGATATTCCCCCATGTTTATTTTAATATGTTTCTTTTTGGTAGATTTGGCGAAAACTGTTTTCTCCTCTTCATACACTGAACTTTGGGATTGGAGGAGATGCTACGCAGCATGTACTGTGGAGACTCAGCTGTGGAGAACTGGACCACATCAGCCCAAAGGTACGGTAAATGACTTGAAGATTACTCATCATTTATTAAATTGGTCACACTCACTACCATGTGGGTGGTGTAGCTTAGTTGGTAGAAGAAAGCTACAATTTATTGAAATCATTATTGTGCCCTTGAACAATTAACACGTGACTATTAACTGTGACTTATACAAGGAGGTGCACATACAGTATTTACATGTAAACAGGATCTGTTGAATATGTTCTCTGTGTTTGTTTCTATTTTTTGTGATGTGACGTAAAGAAAAATGATGACAATGTTTATTTAGTCAACTAGAGAACAAATCAGTTCATCAAATGTACGATACTCTCTTGTTGCAAGGTATTCTAAATAAAAACGATTTTCATATGTTTTGTCTATGTATACAGGTGGTAGTGTTATGGGTTGGCACTAACAATCATGGTCACACCCCAGAACAGATCTGTGGAGGCATCATGGCTATCATCAGTGTGATCCACAACAAGCTTCCCCATGCTCACACTCTTGTATTGGTGAGTTATCTCAGCCTCTGCCTTTCAGTCACATCATTGGTTAAACCTACTGACTTCATCATTGTCTGTTTTGCTGTTCTTGGATCTAATAACTTGATCTGCAGAGAAATGGGTATCCTATAATTTATTGTACACGTTTGTACTTTTATTTACCACTAGGGCCTGCTGCCGAGAGGTAAGAATCCAAATCCACTTAGGGAGCGTAATGCGAGTGTGAACGCTCTTGTGCGGACCGAGGTAGCATCCTTGTCTCATGTCTCGTTCTTGGACGTGGATCCTGGTTTTGTTCAGTCAGATGGTTCCATCTCGCATCAGGATATGTTCGATTATCTGCATCTCACGTCACAGGCCTACCAGAGGGTGTGCCAGCCCATACATGAGCACGTCAAGTCTCTATTGGATAAATAGGCTCAACACAAATACAAAATGGAATACAGAGTAACCACCCTTTTGTAGAGTGTTATCACAGCCTGTATATTATACAGAGCCCATGTGAAAGCACCCTCAGGAAATGTATGACTCTTTTAATAGACTGTCACATGCTTTTCATCAGTACACTTAACAACATTCTTTATATTACTAAAATAGGCCTTGGGTCATCTTGTAAATTCAGATTTTTCCTCTATATGCAAAATGGTTAGTACATTCCAAAGCCCTGCAATAAATTAAAATGACTGCTATGGCCAAGCCTGATATATTCTAGTTTAATGATGATCTCTATAACAGCTGATTGGTAATGGTTGCTGAAATGTACATAAGGGCTACATGCTGCTATGGTGGTTTGAATTAAAACACATTTTCTTTTGATCTTTGTGTTACACAGAACTAAAAAAAGCATTCTACATAGACTTCATGCTCAACAGTAATTGTGAACTACTAATTCATTTGCTGAAAGGAAGAACATGGGCTAATCTTGTTCAGTTCTCAATTACTACAGTTCTGCAGTACCTTCCCATAAGCTCTTTTCTCATAGCTAGGTAGATGCTTCAAGGTTACTTGCCTTGCCTCAGTATGACTCAGATTATTTTGAGAGAGATTATTTTGTCCACTTTTGGTTGGAGATTTGTTTTGATAAACATTGATTTAGCATGTGTATATCAATAATTTTGTACTTTGTTAGTTTCCTTATATGTCTGGATTGTTTTTATTCTTTGCTTTGTTAATGTTGGGTTTTGTTCTAGGGTGTGGTGAGCTGTTTACTTCAATTGTAAGCAGATAAATTACCTTAAATACACCAGGGAGTATCTAAGATTTTACACACATGTGAATAAAATGCTAAAACATCTTTTGACTAAAGTGTGGGTGACCTGTGCAAGGCTGATGTTAAATTAAATCTGTATTCAGTTTCTATTAAGCAAGGAAATTGAATTGTAAGGAGATGATCCCTGTTTTTATTATTTCCAAATATTACTTATATTATTAAATGCTGCTGTATGTGGTTTCTCTGCTTCTTTGTCCTGGTGTTTGTAATCAGACTTGCCATGTCTTCTTTGAGGGTGTTTGTAAACACTGTCATCTTGAAGTAATTCAATGATGGTTATAAAAATTGCATTAAGGCTTTAAGTCAGTTTACTATGAAAGTACATTCCTGTGCTGTGATCAACTTTGTTACATTGTAAAATATCTTGTGTCATAATAGTGAAATAAAACCTGAGAAACTGGTTGAACCTGCACTTGGTAATTATTTTAAACTTTGTTTATCAAGACAATAATCCTTTATAATCAAATTTACTTCAGTCCATAAGAAATGTTTTCTCCTCTTATCATTAATAAAACAGTAGTATACAGAAATTGTTTAATTTGATGGATTTACATATTCAGAAATATGTGTAATATTCAGGAAAATTTGAACGTCAGAGTTAGGCCAACAGATGTCGTTGAGCAGTTGAGTTGAGCCAATTGCTGATGTTGTTACTGCACAAATACTGTTGGAGAAGTCATGGCACCATTGGGCAGATAAGCATCAGAAAACACTTGGCTGGACATGTTATGATGTACACAATGGAGTCTCAAATTCAGATGACTCGTGATGGCTGAGCTTGAGTGATTTTAGACAAATAAAGATGTCATTACAGTTAATCTGTACATCAGTGAGTGTTAAGACAACCCCTGTCTACTTTTCAAAACTTTAACTTGAAATGTCTTTCTGTCAGCATGTTTCGACAGAAAGATTGATTTAGGGTATCTAATTCATCTATATTGTAGATCTATGAAATGGTCTATAAATAGTTAAAGAGATAAACATTTATACCAGTATGCCTACTTAAAGGTCCAATGTTCTTGTTGTATTTTAATACTTAAATATAAAGTCACCATGAAAAGGAAGTTGCGACAGTCTTCTGTATGTTGACAGTTATACGAGTGAAACGGCGTCTGGAATGAGAAAAGATGTAGGACGGGACCTAATTTTGTTCTTCAGGAATTGATTGGATTGTTGGAGGGATAGACGCTGCCTGGCCATTGGACAGTCAATATAGTCCTACATATTTTTACCCTCAGGGAGAGATATGCGTCATCAAGAGAAGAGATGTTGTTTTGTCGGGGAGGAAAGATGTACACAAATTAAAAATATATATATATAGTATATGGATAAATCTTATGATACTACAATGTTTCATGAAAAAATAAAAATAGTAAATTTTGATTACAAAGTGACTTTAAATAGGATATCTTGAATGTAGTTTTAAAGTAATATATTCAGGCAAGTGGGAAGTTTCTTCACATTGCTTGCAGTCAGACCAGCCTTTTGTTTTTCAGGTTAATGGATCTCCAAGAATACAAGACTGATTGCGGGAAAACACGCTTGATGTTATTTAATCATCAAAGAAATTTTTTCCTTGTTATGTATGTCACCCAGGTGTGCTTGATGTCTACAAGATCATCTATCACATTTATTCCATGGCTTTAGTGCTAAAGTGTTAAACAGTGCTGTGTAGTTGTGATGTTTAGTGAAATATGAACCTTTTAAAAGCATGCAGGTTCCAGTGTGGACCATTTGGTTCAGGACCAAACAGATTTAAAAAAAAATCTCTGATTGAACACTATTATAAACGTGTCACGGTTCAAATCCAAAAGAGTTCCTATCAGAGGTCAGCAGAGTTGAAATTACAGCACAGACATGGAAGTTCAGGAAAATAATAGCTTTCTTTTTCCAGATTGCATGCTACCCCCATCACAGAACTTGGCAGTCAAACGAGATGCTGTCAACATTTCGTTCACACCTTCTAAAATTTTACCCAGCAAGTTGGGGCATAACTGGACATATTTTTGAGACCCAGAAATCAGAGCTTTGCCATATAAATAGTCTAGTATTACCCAGATTTCAATACAGAGCCTGACAGAATCCTCTTGGAAAGCAACAGTCCCTTATATAAGACTTTAAAGATTTCATTTAGCTTGTGTTTCTCATTTTCTAACTGCTGATAACAGAGATGAAGTTCCAGGTACTTCTGCTGGCCTTTGTTTTTGTGATCACCACTAATGTCCACTGTCAAGGTATTTATTTTTTAAATCATATGGGTAAATCTATATGCTACTCTGTGTTTGTTGTTATGGTATGTTAACGTGTTAGTTTAGGTTAGGTTATTTGGCATATGTTATGTGTTAATAAAGATATGATTTTGTTTTTGTGAAAAGGGACTGAAAAAGTCTCTTTTTATACAATCAGTGATGATACTAAACCATGTATTACTGTAATAATATATATATAAATCTATATTTATTTTATATATAGTTTATGTTTATATGTATTATATAATTAAACAATTGTTTTGCCGCCATCTCCCTTATTTTGCACTTATAGTGTTAGTTTATTGTCCTTGTAGAGGTAACCAAGCAAACCAACTGTGTTTATAGTACTCAAAAATAGAAGCAGACTAACAGGTTTTCCCAGTATTTTACATCATTTAAATCAAGTTTAAGTTTTGTGTTTAATTGATTGCGACAGACCATGACTATATAGGTAATCCTTTCTAATTCCATAAAAAAAAGATTATGTGAATTTGTGGTGACTGTACGTCCTTGCGACAGCTCAACCTCAACAGGGAGATTCAGATAATAAGGGTGAGACCCTGATATCCAGGAACCAGGGCAGGTCATGTATCTGCATTGGTGAGTAGTAACAGATGATCAGTTTCAGTTCACAATTCCCCAAATTTGTCTTGTACTGCCAATATATAATGATCTGCATTACTGTATTTATAATGTTAAAAGAGAGAATCCTGTCATTTGATGGATGTGTTGTTGTCTACAGAGCCAAGGAATGGGCTAAAGCAGAACTGTGCCTGTGTACTGCCATCTCAACACAGTGAGTCATGCAACCTGTGTTTACTCACATCATCGTGCTGTCATGTTAAACAGATAGTAGCAGGTCTCAAAACTCTAACTTTCTAACTGGCTATTAGACATAATAAATGCTGTTTTTTATGTTTTTTCATATTTTCAGCATATCTCAGTGACAATCAGAGGAAATTGTGCATGCAGAAAGGGATTTGGTCATATAAAAAATGCCAGCAGCTGTATCGTGGACCAAACAGGAAGAAAGGCAACAGAGGCATCAGTACCCCATTTTAACCTTCTCTCCTGCTTTCACAGTCTCAAGGCAAACATCTTTAGCTACAGTTTTATATGCATGCCTTTTTACACTATATATAAAATAAGTAGCGTATCATACTAATGGTCTTCTTTTGTATCTATTATTGTGACATTTAGTCTGTATAACTTTCTGAACTCAGATTTTTCAAATTATTAGAAAGATAAGTATGTTTACCAGTAATAAAACAGTATAAAGAGCAGTTGCTTGGGTAAATTAGCTTTAATTTAGTTTAATAAAGAAAATACAACATTTCACATTTTGGTCTTTAAATCATTTAAATAATTTAACTTTTTTTTTAGAAATAATCACACAGTGAAACAACATTATAAATATTTGTAAAATAGATAGGAAAGTAATTGAGATCTAAGTTCTAAGATTGTTTCTAATTTTAGTGCTTATCATATTTGACTTAATTAATTTGTGTTTTTTAATTTGTGTTAATTAATGATAGCAATAAATATAAGTAATTAATTATTATAGTAAATTAATATAAATATATAGACGGTTGTGACACAGATATAGACAAATAAACTAGTACAGTGCTGTCAAAAGTTTCTAAGCCATCCTAGACTATAAAAGCACACTCAGCTTGTGATGCAGAATTGTATTTATGTAATGTACTAAAGTGCTTAAATTATTTAGGATGTCAGATCATCTGGACAATCAACTGAGATCCCTCACCACCACCAAGAAAACTTCTAGAATCTTTGTGCTTTATAAAGATGTTCCTTCAAGATATATTTAGCATACGTCTCCTTCTGAAAGTCAATCCTTATACAGGCCTAATATTCATATCAGTATTACAGACATTCATTCATCATGAGTAGGAGAAGCGTGAGGAGAGCTGTCAACATCATGCTCGCATGGACACTAACAGCAGCATCAGGTTCTGTACAAGACAGACATAATCTAGTATTAGATTACACCTACATACAGAAAACAGAATGAAATTACCAGTGCAAATATATATTTCTGTTAGTTTGGGATAATGCTCACCATTGATAAAATGGCTGGTGTAGACTGTCACATTGGTCAAGGGGTTTCTGGCCACACAAGTAAAATTTTTTTCCAGGATAGAGCTTAAGGGAACTTCTATAGAAGATGTATTTCCCACTATGGTCTTGTCGACAGTCCACTGATACACAGCTGGAGGCTGGGAATCAGCTTTGCATGTGAGGGTAGTCATATACCCTGGTTTTACCAAGATCTGCACATTAAATGGCCCAACTACACAATAAAGATACAGAGGAAGCATTAGTAGTCTTGCACATCAGGTTTAAGCATAATTAGTGTTTTTTTTGCATACATATGTTTTCGTAAGATAACAAATTAGGACACGCTTGTGTTCTTTTATTGTGAAGAAAGAAATGTTACTCACAGTTGGCCACAAGACGGTATGGTTGACTCTCATGAGATCTGAATGCGTTTGTGGCGACACACTGGTAATAGCCATTGTCAGCGGTCCGCAGAGGTTTGAAATTTACCGTAGTGTTACCATTTTTGAATGTAACTCTGTCAGATTGCTGTAGAGTCTCATTGTTTCTCAGCCAGTAGAGGCTGTTGTAGGGCCCTTTTACATGACACATGAGCTGCAGGTTTTCAGATGCCTGTGGAATAAATGGATTGGAGACCACATGGACGGAGAAGATCCTCTCTGAGAACACAGTACGGTATAATACCCTGTTAATAGTGCTTATCACATTACGACAACTGTTACAGCAACCCTAAAGAAGCATTTTGAATTGCAATGAAAAATCTGAATACAGGCTGCATGGAACAATCTAAACACTGTAAGTATTGAAGATTATATTTGTCTGAGTATTACTGTAAAACCTTGACTTTTAAAGAACATATTTTATGGAACAAACCTAACCTGTTCTCATTCAAAACAACGTGATGTGTTTTGTAAAATATAATTGGAAAAAATAACTTACAGAAAAACCAGAAAAATACAGACAGATGCAGCTTTAAGTTACAGCTTAGCTTACCATATACAGTAAACTGCCATCTGGCAATGTTACTGTTGCCTGTGATGTTATTGAAGGCCAAGCAGGTGTACTCTCCTGTATTGTTTAGAGTGGTATCTTCTATCACATAGAGTGAGCTGCTGGCCACCTCTGAGCCATTGAAGAACCAGCTGTATTGACTTTGAGGATGAGAGAGAGTAGAACAGTTGAAGGTCACATTGAACCCCGTCTCCGCCCTGCTTGGACCAGTGATTGTTGTGCTCCATGGACCATCTGAAATATGTCATGGGCAAGTTTACCTGCTTATTTTGTTACTGCACTGTAAAAAACAACTTTGCTGCCTTAAATTTTTATGTTTAATCAACTTGGCTTTACAAGTAATTTCAACTTAATAGTTTAAATCCTGACTGGTGTGACATAAAAAATAAGCAAATTGTCAACTATTTTTAATAAGTTACAGCAACTCAAGACCAGTCAAGATTACAAAGAGTAAGTTGCACAAGAAATGACTTGTGCAGCCACATTGATTAAACTTAAAATTTTAAGGCATCAAAGTTGTTTTTACAGTGTGGATTTAAACATGGGTATTTTTATACTCACTCTAAATAAGTTTCTAACCTATTTTGACAATAGGTTTCATGGACATAGCTTAAATTGTTTGTAACAGGAATGTTACAAATACATCTGTTACTCACAGTTGACTGTTATGTTATAACCCAGGCTTATCATATTGCTGACAGGGTTATGAGCTGCACACTGGTATTCCCCGTCATCTTCGACAGTGAGTGGGTTAAAGCTCAAGGTTGAGTTGTTATTGTAGTATGTAATCCTATTGTTGAGGTACAGCGGCACACGATTCTTCATCCACTGAATGGAGGAAACATCTCCATTGACATTGCAGGTTAGATTAAATACCTTATTATTGACTGGTTGCTGATTGTCTGTGTTTACTCTAACAGTGCTGATCGGATCTGGAATTCAGACAAAGAGGCTTCAGACAGGTTTAGGAAATCCTTGATGTTTCCATCTAAAAATCTCTAAAAGTCAATGGAATTGACAAACATCAATAAATTACATATTTTGTTATGGTCTTTTAATTTAACAACTCACAGAATACAGTTAATTCCATTGAAGCATTATTGCTGCTTCTTGTGATGTTATTAAAGGCCATGCAGGTGTACTGTCCTTTGTTGTTAATTGTGAGATTTATCATCACATAGACTGAACCATCTGCCACCTTTAAGCTGCCGAAAAACCAGCTGTATTGACTGGTAGGGTAAGAATTTGCAGAACAGCTAAAGGTCACGTTGGACTCTACAGCTCCTATAGCTGGACCAGAAATTGTTGTGTTCCATGGACCATCTGAAAGACACAGATAAAGCACAGATCACTCGCTGGTTTGAGTTGTTTGAAGACTTGTTGTTTTTAAGCTCATTTATTCCGTAACTCTTCAGTAAGCAGAACTCTTTTAGAAAGTTCTAGAAAACAGTAATGTCTACATATTTACATTTCAGCATTCCTGTAGCTCAGTTGGTTGTGGGTTCCTGGTAACAGACGTACTGATAAAATCTATACCTTGAAAGCACTGTAAATAACTTTGGATAAAAGCGTATGCCAAATGCGTAAATGTAAATCTACAGGCCTAATATTTAAAAGTAAGTACTCACAGATGACTGTAAGGTTGTAGGCCAGGCTGGTCATGTTGCTGACAGGGTTACTAGCTGCACACTGGTATAGTCCACCATCACTGACAGTGAGTTGGTTAAAGCTGAAGGTTAAATTGTTACTGGAGAACGTTGTTCTGTTGTTGGGGTATAGATGCACACCATTCTTCATCCACTGAACAGAGGCAACATCACCAATGACATTGCAGTTTAATGTGAATGATTGATCGAAGACTGGTTGCTGATTGTTGCCTGTGCTGACCGTAATGTCACTGATAGGATCTGGAATTCAGACAGAAAAGAGCCACAGACAGAAGATAAACAAGTCAACAATAGAAATGATGAACTATCAATAAGATACATATTTTTGAAGGTTTTAAAGGCAGGGTAGGTGATTTTTTATGGAAACATTTTTTTGTTAGCAGGTTGCAGGTTGAAAGTTTCTTTACATCCTGATAGCAGTAACTAAGTATATTCTGTGGAAGACGTAGGATCATAAAATGCTCATCCAATCATTGCATTAGATCTGAATGCAATCATAGGGTGTCCTACTTGCCTGTCAAACTATGTATGCATTTATGTGTTGAAGGAGGTGTGGCTTTGGAGAGCTCTAAAGAGAGGGTGGGATCTTATGCTTTCAATGCTAGCTTGCTATTGCTAGCTTCTCTGAAATTGCCTACCCTACCTTTTATTTAACAACTCACTAATTATAGTTAATTCCACTGAAGCATTATTGCTGCTCCTTGTGATGTTATTGAAGGCCATGCATGTGTACTGCCCTCTGTTGCTTATTGTGAGAGCTCTCATCACATAGACTGAACCATCTGCCACCTTTAAGTCATTGAAGAACCAGCTGTATTGACTGGCAGGGTAAGAATATGCAGAACAACTGAAGGTCACATTGGAACCTACAGCTCCTACAGCTGGACCAGAGATTGTTGTGTTCCATGGACCATCTGAAAGACACAGATAAAGCACAAATCACTCGCTGGTGTGGGTCTTTTAAAAACATGTGGGGTGCCTCCAGGACTTAAAGTTTTATAAAGCAGTGTCTACACATCTAAAGGCCTTATGTTTGTTACTCACAGTTGACCATAAGGTTGTAGGCCAGGCTGGTCATGTTGCTGACAGGGTTACTAGCTGCACACTGGTATAGTCCACCATCATCCAAAGTGAGTTGGTTAAAGCTGAAAGTTAAATTGTCACTGGAGAAAGTTGTTCTGTTGTTGGGGTACAGTTGCACACCATTCTTTATCCACTGAACGGAGGCAACATCACCACTGACAGTGCAGACTAATGTGAATGACTCATTGAAGATGGGTTGCTGATTGGCTGGGCTCACTGTAACGTCTCTGACAGGAGCTAAGTTTCACACAGAAAAAGAGTGAACTGAGAGATCAGCAATTTCATGAATTCTTCATTGATGTCATACAATATATACAGCCATCAGAGATTTATCATAAGACACAGCCATATATTCTGGTTCAGACAGTGGCAACTTTTCCTTTTTAGCGCAAGCTCTCATCCATCCATCCCTCTTATCCTAGTTCCTCTAGGATTGCATTTGCTGTTTTCTGTTAATTGAAGCACTAAGGTAACTCACCAATTACAGATAATTCCATTGAAGCATTGCTGCTTTTGCCTGTGATGTTATTGAAGGCCATGCAGGTGTACTGTCCACTACTGTTGACTGAGAGAACTCCAGTTATATACACTGGTCTCTCTGCTACCTGCTGGCCTTTGAAATACCAGCTGTATTGACTCTTAGGTTGGGAGTCAGCAGTACAGTTGAAGGTCACTTTGGATCCTACTGAAGCTACATCTTGACCAGAGATTGCTATATTTCTTGGACCATCTAGCAAACACACGGATTAAAAATCTGTTTTAAACCTTCTGTTTGTTAAACTGGTGCAATATTTTGCATTCACATGATAAGAATCATAACTGTTATCAATGCAATTTTGATTTCAACATTTCTTTGCATCCATATGTACAACAATGGGAACACAGATGTCTGGGAAATATATGCGTTACTGTGTTACTCACAGTTGACCATAAGGTTGTAGGCCACGCTGGTCATATTGCTGACAGCATTAATGGCTACACACTGGTATTGTCCATTATCATTATCTGAGAGTTGATTAAAGACTAAGGTTAAGTTTTGATTGGAGAGTGTAATGCCATTGTAGGTCAGGTACATGCTATTCTTCATCCACTGAATGGAGCCCATTGACCCCACAATTTGACAGTTTAGACTAAATGACATGTTTTCTATTGGGTAGCCTGCTTGAGGATTCACCATCACTTCTGAAATGGGATCTAAATAAACAAAGGGCATAATTTATTGCAGATAACAGTGAAGACAAGAGGACATATAGAAAACTATATATTGAGTGTGCGCTCACCAACTATATGAACGTTTTTTGTGACTGTAGCATATCTCAGTGTCACTGCATTATAGGCAATACAACCATATTGTCCTGTTTTGTTCCAGGTAGTGTTTGTAAGTATAAGATCTGGTCCACTGACATTTAGAGGAACATCATTGTATGTCCAGGAGAAAGAAGCTGATGGCTTGGAGTCAGTTAAGCATGACAGAGAAATAACCGTGCCTGAAACATACGCTACTCTTTCTGGTGATACTGTCAATGTCATGTTACTGGGTCCATCTAGACAAATAAAACAATTCAGTTATGAATTCAATTGCCGTTTAAAGGCATCATATCCTGTGAAGGAAAATCAGGTGTTTAACACAATGTAATAGCCCAGGTGTTTTCGTGATGTCATACTCACAGTTTATAGTGAGGCTGATTTGCATACTCTCCAGCCTACTGATGTTATTTGCCACAACACACATAAACGGTCCTTGGTCATACCGAGTCACGGCATTAATGGTGAGAACTTTTCCATCAACACTGAGCGCAACTCTTCCCCCTGCTGTGACTGCAGAGGTGCCGTTCTGCCATGTAACCCACATCGGCGTTCCCCTAGCGGAGCAGGTGAAAGTCACGCTGTCATTCAGCTCCACCAGGCTTAACTTGCTTACATTCAAAGCCACGTTACTTACAGGTTCTGCAAGTAAACAAAAAAAGCTTTCATGCCAAAGTAACTGCTACATACAAACTTCCAGAAGATCTTCCCATCATCCCCTCCTTTATCTGGGTTATGATTTGCTCAGCCAATTTTAAAACATCTGTTAACTTAAGATCTCTTAAGTCTTTTAATTCAGTAACTAATCCAAAACAACTGAAGTTTAAAGCTATTTAAAAAGACTGCATTAAAACTAAATAACAGAATCCTTAGTCGGACATAATTCATGTTGTATATGTAAATGGATCCTTAATAAATCACAACTTTTGCGAAAATAGTCATAGTCATAAAATAGCACTTTAAACAATAATTTTCATAATTTATAAAATACTATAGCAATATAGTGAATTCATAGTTGAATCAGATATTATACTGTTTCTGTGAATGCTCTCACAGAATGATTTATCTGATATGGTTGGTATGACGATTATCACATTATTATGTAACATACATTATGAGAAACTGTTATTTTAGACAGTTTTTCAGGCATTATTAGATTTTGTGCAGAGTGTGTAAGCATTTGCTCTTTGAAATGAAATGTGAGCAACTAAAAATGGATTATATTGAGTGTACTACTGTTTCATATTAAAGACCTACTCACTTAAAATGAGTGTATGGGGTAACAGGATCTATTTTCAACTCACCTTGAACATCTAAATAAACCTGTCCTCGGCTCTTATTGTCTCCGAAAACCTCGATTACATAAATGCCAGAACTGTTTAGATTTACAGAAGACAAGGTGAGCATATATGAAGTGCTGTTAAATGAGATTCCATTAATGTAGCCACTACCCGTGGCAGTCACACCTGATGACCATATAAACAAAATACTCGGCCCAAACAACCAGGCCCCAAATGAAATGGCTAGGGAGTCATTTAAGCTGATAGTGACGTTGGTGCCCACGGGAACAGGGTTTGCTGATGGAACTAGGGTCAGTGCATAAAAACCTACAGTAAGAAAGAACAGACAGTCAATATCATTTGAGCATATACTGTAAAGCATGAAAAAACTATTTTAACACTAACAACAACAAAAAGCAAAATGGCATAAATGTTTTTCATCTTTCAAATAGACACAGAAAAAATCATATTAATAATATGAAAAAACATATTAATAATCAATAATATGTTTGTGTGTTTGTTTATGGATCATATATCATGGTTGATATATCAAAGGATGTTGCTATAGTAGCAAAGAAGATTACTTTACCAATTTACATTTCATTTACAATGTAAATTTAGTTTCACAGTAATATGGCCTGTATGTAATACAAGCCATATTAATATGTTTTGTATAGTATTTGTACAGTATGTGATGTGTCATACAGTATAATTACTCAAGAGGGCATATCATTAATATGTCATTTATTTAGTGAAACACCCCTTAAATATACATTAGAATTGATATAGGTATTCTAATTAATGTTCATTGTGTATGTGTATCATTGACACTGCAAATAGCAATACACAAATAGTCGTACATCATTTTGTATCACAAAATATATCTTAAATATATATCTACATGTATTTTTATTATGGTAGTTGCTTGAAATTAAATACTGGTGTCTTTACAGTATTTAGAAGCCTGTGAAAAGAATATGCACTCTTGAAAATAAAGGTTTTTAAATGGTGCTTTAGCAGGCTGTGATTCAACAAAAAAAAAAACCTGTATCCTTTGTATATGGCATAGAAAAAACATTCATCAGGTTAATTTAAGTTCTGCCAGTTCTCTTACCAAACAAGAAATGTTTCTTCCACAATATCAGTTTGAAAACCCTTTTAAGGCACCTTTATTTTGAAGAGCAGAAATCTTTTCTGAGAAAAAGCAACATTCAGCAATGTACAATGTAATGACAGCTGTCTGTTACATAATAAATTAGTTTTTTTCAATCCAAAAAGGCTGGATTGATTTTGTTAAGCATTCTGGAAATATTTCATAATAAATGATACATGATACATAACAACATAAGTATTTATAAAATGAACTGGAAAGCTGGATTTTTTCTGTATCTATTTGAAAGATGAAAACAATTATACTGTTACTCACACTAACAAATGTTCACTTTTCTCAATAAAAAAAGTTGTCTAAAGAAAAATGTTAAATGAGAATTAAAATAGCTTACTATACCTTCTAGAAAAGTTAGGATGAAGAAGACGAGTAATTTATATCCCATTTTGAAGTCTTCACTTTCTTCACAAACCTCAAACAAACTTTACTTTTAAAACAAAAAAATAAATGGTAAACTCATCACTGCTTTCAATTCACCAATATTTACTTTGCTTTATCAATGACTTACGCATGTGAAAAAGGTACAACTCTTGCTACAATCACACACACAAATGCAGTGACTGAAGGGTGTGTTCGTTGTGGTTAACCATAAGTTGAAACTGGGCTGCTGGTACCCAGGTGATGTGCTTATTCACCAATCGAAGGTCAAGGCGTATGTATTTGAATAGCTCTTAGTGTGGTAGGAAATGATTTGTGTTTAGTAAAAATTGTGGACTGTCAACACTGAGAGTTAATGTCAACATGGCATAACTCATGATTATGATCACAGTTTTGTTTTCGATTTACACCAGCTCCCGTGTCCCCAAGGCCTCAATACACTTTTTTTTAATGTTAATTTCCACAGTGATGTGTCTATGTAGTTCCCTAAACATTAAATAATTCTCAAACTTCCTGATTTACATTAATTTCCAAATTTACATTAAACACTCATATTAATTGGAAAGCTTGTGAAAAACCTACTATTTGTTGCACAGCAAAGAAGCCATGTTCAACTTTTTGTTTGCTTTGAAAACTAACCTATTTCAAATGGACAATTTCCTATAAAGAGAAAAATTATGAATCACTGTTTGTTTTGTGATTCTTTAAATATGACAACATATAATCTTCTCTGTTTGGCAGACTCTGTGAATCACTTATCATTGACTCTCACAGCTTGACATAGTAACTAGAATAATATTTAATTTTTTGCATGGAAATTTTGCCACGTGTTTGATCAATGTCTAATTATAGGCACACAGTATACACAATAAAAGTTATAATCAGAAAAAAACTATTTGTTTTATTTGCTCATAGTAAATATTCCTCAGCTGACAGAGCCTGGCACTAACAACACCAGGGTCAGGGGTCTGATTTCCAGAGAATGCATGGATTTGTAAAATATATACATTTAATAATATTTAATATATTTGTTATATATGGTGTACTGATAAATGTACACTTGGAAAATTACACCAGAAAAGTAAAATCATGGAAAATTACACCAGGAAACTAAAACAAGATCTTAACAAGATTAAGCCCTTTTGGTTAATCTCCTAATCTCTTTGTGTTTGATATGTAAATGAACAACACATAGTTTGTTTTTTTAACATTCTGAGGAGGCCCAATGACTTTATATATATAAATTCACTGAAAAATAAAACCTAAGTATCTTAATTTTAGGTGGAAGACTTCACAAAAATAATTTAGTTTATTGACCCAGAAATAATGACCTAATTATAAGTGACTGTGCAGAAGGTGGACTCATATACAGTATGATAGCTGCTACTGTATATCATGTTGAATTTAAAATTATAGAAAGTCTATCTGCATCATAATGTCATTGAACAAAATACTGAGCATATACCCATACCTCTTTTCCCCTACACACTGAAACCTTCTAACAGATATGTTGGTGTATTTGTTATAGACTGCTCCCTCCCTTCTGCACACACCTTGGGCAAATTCATCCACAGATTTATCTCATGGGCTCTTTTATATGTGCTTGGGTTTGTGCATGTCTTTTAAAACGTTTAAAACAACAGCACTACATATTCAGCATTCACTACAGTCACTGTTTACCTTTGGCTAAACGATGGAATCACTTCTCAGAACTAACTCTGCCTGTTTCTAGGACTAAGCAGTCCACAGATGACCATTATATGAAATGGATTCTGTGCCCCAATTGTGTGAAATTCAAACAAAGTAAGGTGATATCCAATAAGAGACTTCTACACTCCTCAATATAAAGCTTCCTAAAAGGTTCTTTGTCAGACTGTATGATACCATAAAGAACACATAACATCCACAGAACATTCTGGGGAGTTTTTGTAGTGGAAGGTTTTACAGAATATAGTAAAGGTAAAAAAAAAGGTTCTTTTAAAAAACCTGTGACTTAAAGGTTTTTTGAAATGGTTATTCTGGCATCACTGCAAAGAGCCCTTCATAGCACCTGAGAAATCAGAAAAATGTAAAACATTTTAAAAGGCATAATTTACTCCAAAATTACACTGTTTCCCTCATTTATTTACCATCATGTGTTTCCAGATCTGTATTTTTTATGTGGAACACAAAAGAGGTGGTTTTCATTTTACTGTGAACTATCCTTGGGGCGAAATGTTCCTGTAGCTTTGCTGGTAGAGCATTGCATTAGCAGTGCAAAAGTTATGGGTTTGAGTCACAGGAAACACACTGATAAAACGTATAAAGCAGCTGCCAGTTGCATAAATGTAAAAAAGTAAAAAAGTAACTATCCTTTAAATGTTATTGTCCAAAAGCGCCCTCTCATGACTGAATTTATAATGACACAATAAACTGGGCTGGGATGATCCCTGGCAAGTTTTCTCGTCTTAGTTTGGGTCATTACATTTATGTGGAATTAGTCCACATAAATTAGTTTCTGTTTAGACATATCTTAAAGTATTACCTACAGATAAACATTTCTACTGTTAATGCTTAGGAGAGAAATCAGGACATCGAACTTGCAGCTTACATTTCAGTATATTTCACTTTACACTATCATAACAAATATTTTATTAGATTTAATTAGATTTATTACATTAAATAAATAATAAATAAATATTATACTTTAATTTAATATAGGAATACATTATAGTAATAATATAGTAATATAGTAACACAGTACAATACACATATGAATCTCTTTGACCATTAAATATTGTAATAAATACATATTAACATTTACAATATTTCTTTTTTAAATAGTTGAATCTATAACATTAAAAACGATTTACCCCAACTTGAAAAAAATAAACATAAGGTGGCAGCAGTATGTTGTCAATCAACCTTTGCTTTGTAACTTGCTGTCACCTGCTGTCACCTGCTGTCACAGGTAAACTGGCCTGCTGTTAGGCAGATATAGATGTATCATTATGTCATATATGGGCAAATCATGTTGCCTGTGTGACCATAATTTCACTCTACACTCACTCTGCTTGTAAAATCTAAATGGGCCGGGTAAAACACATAGCTGGGCTAGAAATGAACCTATGCTGGGTTGTTATAACCCCAAATTCTGGGTTGTTTTGACCCATGGTTATAACCCATCAGTGTGTTCTGACTACATTTTACCCAATCATGGGTTGAAACAACCCAGCATTTTTTATTAATGTACATATTAATATTTAATTCTAAAAGTGGAAATAAGAAGGTTTAGGGCCCAGCTCAGATTGAGTCTATGATGAACATATTCTTTACATAACTCATCCTTGATGCTATAAAACAAGAAACTCATGTTTAAAGTTTAACTGACTTATCAGTTGTTGCGTCAGCATTACCACACTATAAAAATTGTAATTGCTTTTTGGAATATTCAAAAGAGCTGAAAACCACAACCAGAAATGATCAAGAAATGAATTGACTTTTCATTTGACTATCAAAACACACTATTACCTACGCCATGGTTGCGTAATAAATATACAGGTGTTTAGATTTAATAATCAATTTAATTTATGACTGCAGCCTTTGCTCTTTATTACCACTATTATGGTTTCACATTATATTTAATAGCCAAGATACAAAAAGAAACAATGAGTAAGAGCTCACAACTTCTGGGAAAAGATTTGATGTACAGTATGTAATGGTGAAGTACATAAATATCAAACATAATTTACAAAGCATTGTAAAGATAACTGAAAACATAAAATAAAGTATATAATCACAATATGCAAGATTTTGGACAATAACAGAATTCTGCAGAATGTATTTACATATGGAAAAATGTGTTAACTGATATTTATTATTATTACTTAACAGACAAGCACTGAAGGGATGGCAAATGTGTAAGACTTTGTAAGACAAAGATTATTTCAGTTCTACAGAAATCTTTTTGCAGTTGCAGTTTGCAGTTGTTCATGTTTTTTTAGAGAATAAATCATTTCCAATCCTTACAAATTTCACATTATCACACATAATAATTAAAAGGGCCAGTGTATGGCATGGGTGAATGGTATTTGTGACTACAAAACTTAGCAAAGAAATACCTTCTTCTAATAGCCTTCTCGAACATTATCCAGTATGGAACACAAGAAGTTATAATAAAAAGACAGTGGATATTTCATAAAATATTTCCATAATATGCCATATACATTCTTGAACATTTATAAAATGGAATATTTATAAAGCCTGGCAGCCTAGCATTTATCATTCTATTAAAGCCATTCTTAAAAGTATTTTATTTCACTCTGCATCATAACAGTTTTAATAATCTCTCAAAATAAAAGCCTTCTAAAACAGAAACATGAAATATAAAATGTGCAGTACGTGGGTGCACTCAGTGCAGAAGACTTGTCGAGTTTCACTTACTCACCTGTGCATAGGTAACTTCTGGTAAGGAGGAAGGTTTTGATGCCTGAATGCAAATGGTAGCCAAGTTATGTCATAAACTAACCAAATAACTTCCTTATTATTTTACAGTAAGGCTGTAAAAGGGCAGAATATATCCCACATATTTTGTGATGCACTAAAATATTATTGCAGCCAAAGTATATGTGATGTTTTCCAAATTGTTAGATTTACATATTGCTCACCTGACTTTCACAGGGTGGTGGAATATCTCTTGGTTTGCCTAAAGCTTCATGTATTATTTGTGCATATGCTGTTCTAGATTCATTCATTTTCTCTAGATTCACTCCTTCTCCGCTAGCCTTCTGTTCATGGCAGATATCTGCATAGTCCAAATCCTAGGTAAGAGAAAAACTGATCAGCTAACAATTGTGTTTTATTCTTAACATGTAATTCAACTTTAAAAACAACAATGATGTCACTAGGTGTGAAAGTGTGACTGAATACCAGTAACTCCCATCATAGTTATTGAATATTTATCCAGCATGTCTTTGTGCAGTGGCCTAACATGTAAAAGTCCCCTTGTAACAGTACACTTATCTCTGTTGCAATCAAAGCCATAAAATAATGACTTCTATGAGATAACAGAGACAGAGGAGGCTAAAGAGCCTGGTGTCAATCTACTGTAATTTCTTCTGAGAAGCAAAATTCATTCCAACCTTCCTTGTGTATTGTGTAATGTGCCATATTTTAGTATACCAGTTTAAATGAGGTATCTGAACATAAGATAAAACTGTTGCAGTTAGAAGAAAACCAAAAATAAAGTCACTCACAGTTTGTTGTCCTATATGTGGTGCTGTTTAAAGACAAATATTTTTGTTAGTAAGATAAAAATATACTGAGCATTGTGCATGTACATCTGACAATGTAAGTGGTCATTATCATGGTCAATCTTGCTATAACTGGTGAATATATGACCCTCATGAAATCTAGTCTTATAACTAATATATAACAACCAATTAAAATGTCAGTTGTGTTGTTTCATTCACAACAAATGTTAGTATTATTAATAAAAAAACAACATACTGTCATTGGCTGGTCCACTTTTTCCCAAAGTTACTTTTGGGCTAAAGAAATAAATAACCAAATTACCAAGTTACAAAAACAACTTCATTTGCAATGCGATCACAAGCTTGTGATATTAAATAGTGTCATATATCAAAGAGAATGTCATCATTCAGTGATTCAGAACCTGGCTAAGGGTCAAAGGTCAGATAAGACTTTACAAATATGAATTATTAAATATCATACAAACTGCCATACACTCATACACTCACTAACAATTACCAAGTTCACCAAGTGTTGTGTAAAACGTGTGATTACAGACTCCACAATGAGGTTCTAAATGACTTACATTTTGTTAGTTTTTGTAAGGTAGGCAAGCAAACCACAAATGCCTGCGACTGCCACTAAAACGATAATGACAATCCCAACTATTGCCACAGTTGTCAGGCCTCCTCCCCCTCCTCCCCCTCCTCCTCCTCCTCCACCACCTGCTATGGCAAAAATACAAAAAACAACAGACAGAAGTCATGTACTGTAAACAATACAAGCTCAAGCTCATCTCTTTTGTCAAGTGAGAGATGTTACTGGGTCAACATAGTTTGTATAATCAACATAATCATTGCTGCAGAAAAACCGTATCCCTACCCTTAACCTTATCCATAACATATTCTTAAAATCAGAGGGAAATTATAACAATGGTGTACAAGCACCTCACCCTGATTGTAAGCCTAAACCTCACATAACTGTAAACATATCTCTCAGATCTGATTGGTTGATTGGAATGTTGTCCCAGGGTCAGCAGTGATATGACTTAGGAATACCTCTCACTGGGCATAGTCATAAATGCCTTCAATACTAACTGTAAAAAAAGACTAAAATTGAATTTAAAACCATATATTATGAATTATGAAGGTAATATAAAATGTATTTCATGTGTCTACTTAGCAGACCCACTGTTATTCAAATAAATAGTACAGAAGTCTACACGATGAGCTAAGAAGTGAGGCCTACATTTAAAACAGCAGGGGAAAGGGTTTACATTTTTTATTATTAAATAAAAATCTTCAAATATGAGGTTGGTTGACATCACAGTTTTCCATGAATACAAAGTAAGCCTTACCTTTAACTACTAAAGGATGGCTCTGAGAGACACTTTTGTTTGTGACATTATTCCAGGCTGTGCAGATATAATCTCCACTGTGTGTGAAATCACTCTTTTCTATGGTAAATGTGTCTGTGGTTACATTAGTGTCTGTTCCATTAAACTTCCAGGTGAATGAGGCAGCAGGTACACAACCGGCAGAGCAAGACAGAGACAAAGAGTGCCCCAAATCCACCTGATTCGGACCATTAATAGAAACATTTTCTGGTCCATCTATAACACAAACAAGAAACTCTTTGTTACAGGGAATAACAGAGTATAATCTATATATTTTATCAAGTTTGAGCACAGATTTTTATCTTTTTCAGTGCTTAACACTTACAGTTGATGATAAGGGTGAGTTTGGCAGTCTCAGAGCTGACAGGGTTTCTTAATGTACACTGGTATTCCCCGCTGTCTGATCTAAATACTGGACTGATCAATACTGATCTGTTATCAGATGAAAAGGTGATGCTGCTGCTGGGAATCAGTGGATTATTATTTTTCATCCACTGAACAGAGGTGATGTTTCCACTTCCTTCAGAGGTTATGTTAGCGTATGATTCCCCATCTATTAATGATTCCTTTGGACCAATAAGTATGACATTAGATACTTTTTCTGTGTTGGTGAGAGAGAAAACAGACAAAGGTATCTAAAATGAGTCTTCAACAATTACACATACACAGTTCTTCTTTGTAAATTTACAATGTAATTTACAGTATACAATTGTGATTTAATTAAATTACTACTGTAGGCCAGAGAAAACAAACATTCATCACAGCAGTAATAATGTTTAATTGGCTTTATACTGTGCAGTAAACAAAGAAAGTCACTTAAGCTTTTACCTTCTGTTTTCCACACCAAACATTCTAATGCCATTTCACAATTTTTTACTTTCATTTCAGGTAATATACAAATAATATAACATCAAATGATCAAACACGTATGTTGCCTGTTAAGAATCTTTATTATACTCATAAAATTAAAAAGATACATCAATTATATTACCTCATATCAACACATACTATAAAGCCTTTGCTCAAATGAAAGTTTTAGCAGCACACTTACCATACACTTTTAGTTTAGTTTTTCCTTTATGTTGTTTTAAACTAGTTGTTAATATAGCCAACTCATATGTTCCAGAATCATTCAGTCTCAGGTCCTTGAGCTCAAGAGCAAGAGTGGTGGTGTTTAGACTGACTCTGCCTATATATTCTGGTGCTATCAAATTGCTAGAAGGCTCAAATAATACACGAATTATAAAATTGCCTTCAAAGTCCCACTGAATTGATGAAAGGTCTGAAGGATCAAATGGTGGGCGGTCAGGAGCAAACACTGCAACTTCTCTTATTGCTCCATTTGTCAACTCAGGAAACTGCAGTGCTTGACCTAAACATTGCCCTGTGTCCGAAAAAGAAAGAAAGAAAGAAAGAAAGAAAGAAAGAAAGAAAGAAAGAAAGAAAGAAAGAAAGAAAAAGAAAGATATTTTAGTCATTTTATGACTAACATCAATTATTTTGTCAAATGATTGATGACTTACATTTGTTTTTTTGCAACTACAGCTAGTTAATTTATCAACACACATTATTTAATTGCTTAAAAGGCTTACCAAAGCAGGACAACGTCCATAGAATCCAACACAAACCATAAGAAACCATCATGAGTGAGCTCTCAGCTGCTAATTCACAGATAATATGTACTAGTTTTCGGGTTAATGATAAACCCTCATTGTAAAATAGAAAGATCTGTTTGTGCCACCTAGGGCTGCATGTTGAGTCGACATGCATGTTATGTTGTCTTGATTATTTGTTAAAGCAAATGAGAAATTACTTCTTACTCATAAGGTAGAATCTTATATTAACTTCTTTTATTAAGAAAATAAGTTAATATTATTTTGTAAGTCATTATTTAGTATTACTATGTCTGTTTAGTGGATGACTGATTAGTAGTATGTTTTATTGATGTTTATGTTTTATGTTACGTTTATATTGTTGGGTTGAATTTTAAATGGCATTTATTGTTGTGCCCCAAAGCCCATCTCTTTTCTTAAAGGGACCTTTTACATTCCTGAGCCCACAGATGAGCTGATAGAGAACAAAGGCTATTGGCTGAAGTGTTTGTGTTGCATGCAGGGCGTCTAACTTTTGTTGAGTACAGTGGGGGTTAAACATGGTCTTCTGATTGGTCACTTTGGTTGTCTTAGGTTGGTTTCAGTCATATAGTCAAGGAAAGGATAAAAAGGGAATTTAAGATATGCTCTGTCTCTTTTTTTCCTGAGTCTTTTCCATGATGCTCTTTGTGCTCTTCTTTTCTCTGAGTGTTTTTCCTTGAGTTCTGCTCTGGGATTCTGCACTTACTTTATGCTCTTCTTCTTTATCTGAGCTCTAGGCCCAATTTCCAGCCCTCTATTTTCTGATCTTTCTTTCTCTATCTTATGTTCTTTGTCTGCAAGGTAATATTCTCCACATACACTGTTTAAAGTTGTGTACTGTATATGTAATTTACCATTATATGCATCTTCATTGTATCCATTTTATGTATAACTTCAGGCAGTAATGTTAATAAACCTATAAATTGTGTACCAACTAGTTTTGATTCATTGTTAATAATTAAAACTACCTATTGCAATACAATATAGACATTATAGCAACACTCTCCCACATTTAGCTATCATAACTGCACTTATTTCCGTCGTTGGTATAAGTAGCAGAAGGGTGGAAACTGACAGAAAATACACAGTTTTATACCATCTTGCTGTTAACACTTTTCTAGTCATTTCGGCATTCCTACAGCTTGAACCACTGTAGTGAAACCACCCTTACAATATGAATAAATAATGATATATTTAATTACTAATTACTAATATATATACACACACACACACATGCCTTCAAATATATGTTCATGAATATGTGTATTTGAAGGCATACAGCATTCAGATCATGATGAATGCAGTACTAGATTTTTTTGGTTTTAATCTTTTATATCAACCAAATTAAAACTATTGTAGGTTTATTTCTCTCATCTTTACTTGAAGATCTATAAAAACTTACAGCAAAAGGTTACACTTTAATTACAACTGTGAGACTTGTGAATGCACTAATCACTAAATGTATGTTAACTTAACTTTGGTATTTGACCACACAGTGGTCCACACATTCAATACAGTGCAACCTAACCCTAACAGAGTGATGTGCAGTAGAAAAAGCCACAGAAAGAAAAAACTTGTCACAAGCACAAACACAGCTAGGGAAATATGAGTCCTGTCAACATTTCTGCTTTTTCAACAGTCTGTATCTAAAAATTGTCATAGCAGTGCTGAGGTAAATACAATGTAAAAATGTGAAGTTGCCTTTAACTTCCCTTTATGAATTTGAGTAGGTTTTGAAATTCTGTTTATAGAACAACTCTATAGCTTGTTCTTAAACTTATGATGGACTTACATAGTAATTTTTTTCCATTACTGCTGTCTTGTACCACAATGTTTACAGGTAAGTAATTATTCACTTCTCATTCTGTTAATTTATCTTTTTCTTTCAAAAACTATAAAACTTGTTAATGTTCTTATACCTGTTAAAATGAAGGAAAACCTACACTGTAAAAAAACCTTTGCTGCATTAAAGTTTTAAGTTTAATCAATTTGGTTGATTAAAGTCATTTCGACTTACTCTTTGTAATCTTGACTGGTGTGGTGCTGAGGTAACATAAGAAATAGTTGGAAAATTGCTTAACCCATTTTTTTTAAGTTATACCAGTCAGGATTTAAAATATTAAATTGAAATGACTTGTATAGCCAAGTTGATTAAACTTAAAAATTTAAGTCAGTAAAGTTTTTTTTAACAGTATGTTTACATATCTCTTTTTCTTCTTGGCCAGTATGAACAGTTACTAGCACATGAGCAATATCATTTGTCAAAGTTTATTGTCAATTATAAATATCGATAAATAATTTAAAATACAAAATGATTATTTTTCCCTCTTTATGTCCTTAAACTAGTTCTTCATTTGAAGGGACAGTTACTGAAACCCATTTCCGAGGTTAACTGAATATTTTTGCTTGCCATTTTTATAGTGAAGAACTTAATAAAATGACTGTAAAGGTATTTTAATTATATTAGACATATTAGACATTATATTAGACATTTCTTGTCCAATCGGAACATTAACTGTTTCTGTGCATTCATTTTTCGGTAACATAAGCATTTGCCGTCACGTTATCTTAAGATACCTCTTGTGTGAACATAACTGATAGTCACTTCCAAAAAAAATTCGCTTGGAATTAGCATTTTTATACAGAATTCTTTGCATATATTGTATAAATGAATTTAATCTTGTCAGTTGCCAACTACTCTATAAACACATTTCTCTCTTTTCATCCAGTACTTCAGGGTCAGAAAGTTGTCACTGATTGTGAGGTCACTGGGTACCACAGTCATGAGGTCACACTGCCATGTCACTATAGAAGCACAAAAGACAAAATAATTCAAGTTCAGTGGACCTGGCAAAATCATTCTAATAAACAAGAGTCTATGAAAATCATTATCTTCAGTCCAAAACATGGCCGATTTCTGCCTGACACATTCCTAAAAGACAGAGCCAGCTTTAGAAACTCCAATCTGACCTCTGAAGCCTCCATCATCATCAAAGATGTGAAAATGACTGATCAGGGTGTCTACACCTGTGACTTCACAACCTACCCTAGTGGAAGTCTAACAGGAGAAACCATTCTTAAAGTGATAGAAGGTAAATGCATGTCATCAAAGTTACCACAGCATCTAAAAAAATGTTAGGCTATTATTATATAAAATGGATGGAATTGCCTGTGTGGTTGCGAGGTTGTTACTTTTGTTTTTCACAAAGTTTATTGTCAGTGAGACAAAAATCAAGTCAGCTAGCTTAGAAAAGTCATACATTGTTATTCATCAAGCTACACTTTTTTTAGGACAGTATGTGCCAAAGATTAATACAGTTCAAAAGTTGTTCCCAACCCCAAACATATGAGCAACAGCGCTAGTAAATGAATAAAATCACAACATAAACATGAAAGATAGGATGTGGGCATTACAATCATGCTCCTTCATTAGCCGGAAACTGATGGTTATTAAAAGCTCCTGTTGGTTCTCCCTTCACAGGAAAGCCTCCTGATCTGTCCACTGCTGTGACTGCAGGGATTGTGACTGCAATAGTGCTGATCACTATAATTCTAGCTTCTGTGTGCTGTTTTCTCCTAATTAAGAGACGGTATGTGGTTAAAACACATTTAGTAATTACTGAACTGTAGAGATGCCATAGTCCTACATCACAAATGAGTTAATATCCAACATCCCTAGAACTGATTTTCAAACACATTTTCTGATCTCACATTTTTTCAGCTTTGTAATTTCTGAGACAATTTTTACCTTTTGTTTCACCTCTTACTCTTGCAAGATAGAGCTGTATAACATAAATTTAGGATTAGTATCATTTTAAGCATCAGGTTATCATAACATGTTTAACATTTCTCTCTAACATTTTCCCTACAGAAGAGCTGCCAGTACTTCTGATTATTGTGAGTAAATAATCTCTTTTATTCATTAGATAGCTAATGTTATATATTAGTATATTTTGAAATATTATTTCTATTACTGTTAGTGTGCCCATGTTGAACTGAAACCTGAAACTTCACCAAACTATTTCATGTTTATTACTATGCAGTTTCTTTATGACTCTTTAGGGTATTTCTAAAGCTTGAATGCTGTAAGTTGACTAGTTCTTTGTCCCTTTACTAGATATGATCCAGAGCCCTGGTGACCTTCAAAAGGTGAGACTACCATCTACTAACACTAAGACATCTCACTGTGGGACAAGCTGATAAGTGTAAATTTGTGAGAAATAAAACCAGTCCTAGAGCTCATAAACAAGTCATATGGAATATGGATGTCATGAAATTGATGTCATGGAATTTTAAAGCTCTGTTTACTGTTGACCTGTTGTTGACTTTTCTTTACCTGTAGGGGGATGTCACATATGCTGATGTCATGATACTGAAACCAGACAAAGTCAACAGAAACACCTTGTTAACTGGAGACATTGAATACACTGCCATCTCTTTCAGTGTCCAGACAAGAATGACATCACAGCAAGGCTCAGCCAATCGTCTGGCTTTCGGTGCCCACTCAGCAGGACACGGATCTGTGTATGCAGAGGTGAAAAAGACTGATGTTGATGATTAAATTCAGATCCTACAACAGATTCCATAACAAAAGTATTTGTACAACCATAAAGATAAAAATGTGTCTGCCAAAATAGTCCAGAGGCTGACACAACAGTGTTTGCGTATGAAGTTTCTTGTTCTTTTACTGGTAGACTTGGGGCTTAAAACATGCTACAGCAACCACAAATCTGTCCGTGTGCTTCTTATGATCAAATAAAAGTAAATAAACCTCTTGGTTTTGCTTTGCACTGCATCTTTACTCTCGTGTTTGCGTTTGCACCGCACCTGCTCTTTAAGCAAGTAGGTTAATGGTACACACCCCAACCCCTTGACTTCTACCTGTAGTCATAGCAATACAGTACACACATTACTCCTAATATTGTAAAGATTTACCCCTTGTATTTGTTTGTTTGTGAGCTTCTTCAAATAAAACTTTGATTTTGACTCAATTGATAAAATTGTCTGCAGAAAACAGAAAACCACATTTCAGTCCGTACACAGCTTAAGGGCTGACAATAAAACACAAAAAGAGGAAGAGTTGAAATGTGCAAGAATTTCCAGAAGCTTCACCCTCTAAAACTGACCCTTGACCACTCATGCAATCACCTAAATTATCCTTAGCACCTGATATAATTGGCAATGTAAATAACAGCAATGTAACCAATAACCATAATTTTATAATACAATATCCATTGTAGATCTAATAATACACGTCTACATATTTCTCTAGAAAAAGATAATGAGTTTGGGTAACAGTTTGGGAAACTATTGAAACAAAAGGTGGTTATTTTGCTATACTGTACTTGCGGACCCTTTGTGGACATCCAGGCACTTAAAAGAAGGAAAAATGATTCAGTTATAAATGTTTTTTATTTACTTTTAATTTGGTGTGCTGTGTGCGTGTGTGTGTGAAACCACCAGAGCAGAAACTTTACGTTCTGTTTCTAACAACACTGCTGTCTGGTGACTGCAGATAACCCAGTGTTTGCAGTATGTGTGAAGATTTAGTCTGAGGTAATATGATATACAGCACTGCTGACAAACTCAAGTTCTTTAAAATGCCTTGATTTAGATTAAAGTTCACATTTTAATGAACACACGGCTCCTCAATTCTGATAACATACATTTTCAGCCATATTCAGAGTTGATCTCAGTATCAATAAAGTATATCTATTTTTAATTTCCAGTTCAGATAACACAACCCCAGAATTAAATTACACAGACATTGAATTTAAAAATAAGTATAGTACAGAAAAGTAAGAATATCTGTTTAGAATATCTTTTTAATTAATATGTTTGTGTATTTCACATAGTTACAATGTCCTCCATTGAAGTGTGTGCTCTCATTCTGTTGCTGACTGGCTCTGATCTTTATGGTATCATAAGACAATGACATCCAAAATAGTCTCTGTGCTACTTCCTATGTGTGACCTCACTAGTACCAGGGAGAGAGAGTTCAGTCTGGGAGGGATGGAGAGTCTGTGCCACTGTCTGGCTCTGATCACAAACACAATGCAGCCAAAGGGAAAGTGCTCTGTGCTGCCTGCTGGGAAAGTTTAATATCTCTGTGCTGCCTGTTGAGCTTCACATTGTCAGTTTGTGGCTGATAAAGGCAGATAACTTTCACAGATCTTTACCACTGAATTTGTCAAGGTCATTTCAGACACAGTCAGGGGTGTTATAATACACAGTTCAATAGTACAACCAAAATCTTCATTGATATCACACCAATGGCTGGAATCTGAAAGAAAATATTTTTTTGTACCAAGTATAAGATGGAAACTTTTTTTGCTATGATTATAAACAAGGGCACATATTGCAAAACTGTCAGTTTTTTCTCCCCCTTTGGCTTCCTGCATTCCTCTCTGCTTTCTTATATCCCCATCTCTCTCTCTATTTCTGTCTCTCATTTCTGTTCTCCTAGTAGGTCTGTATTGACATTAGACTGTGGTGGGGGTAAAGTGCAGCTTTTTGCTGGTGGGGAGTGGCCTATTCGGCATGGGCTGGGCCCACCACCCCCTTCACTGTCTGTATTGGAGGATGAGTGTGGAGGGGGTGGGGCCAGGCGCGGCAGGGGGGCTGAAGAGGGAGGGATGCGTGTGCAAGAGGTTGTGCGCAGGCTCTGGATGCGCCGGCATTCCTGGCAGATGCGCACATGAGTACAGCCCCGTGGAAGAGGTACTGTCACTGCAGGTGGGCCCAGACCCACTGGAGGGGTGCTGTTGGCACCCAGTGGGTCTTCCAGGAGCCGCTGAGGGCCAGGGCCCATGTCTGAGGGGCCTCCACCAACCACTGAACTTCCTGTTATGGGTCCAGTACCACTATAGAGCTTTCCATTGCTAAGGCGCATCTCTCTGACAAGGCGTAGGGGCCGGGGGGCCCCTAAAGTGATGCGAGTAGGGTGACGAAGGGCCAAAGAGCTAGAGAGGGGTCGGCGACGGCGCAGGCGGGAACTCTTCTTGCAAGAAATAGCATTTCGGAATTCCGTCAACATCTCCTGACACACTGACACCTGAACGTGAAAAACAAATTGTAAATAAAAAGCATTTGCAAAGGAAATTAAAAAAAAGATCTGTATTCCAGACATGTACACAAGCAGACATGAACACTGTAACACAAACATCAACTGCAACTTCATTACGACACACACTAAGCTGAGGAGTTGGCGAGTTGCCTTGGAAACCTACTGTAGCGTGACTGTGATATTGACGATCGCAGGAGAGAGGCCGTACCTCGTCTGTTTCAGCTGATCGGCGTGTGGACCACACAAACTCCATCACAGCCACAAACACAGCAATAATCAGGCCACAGATTAACACCACAAATATACCCCCAATGTTCTCCATCCCGAGACCTGCAAGAGTTAAACACATATCAACACAATTTACATCTGCACACTATATCATCTGCAAAAAAACACGTTTTTTCACTGACATGCACTTGATTTTATATAGTAGAAAGACGCACACTCAATAACACCTACGCGGCCAATTATTTGAAACCTGAAATATGCCTGTGTGTGTTCTACCTCTGCAGATCTCATCACACGCATATTATATAAAGTATTATATTATATTATATTATAGTATTATATTTACAGTGTATACTTTCAAAAATACACACAATTTCTTGTATATTTGGTTCTGATTACTGAGTGAGTATGTGTGATGTGAGTATAGGAGTCTGAGAGGAGATTATTGTGTGGAGGTGCAGATGGGGTTCTTGCCTTTGGCACGGTGGTCCTCCTCTTTGGGACATTGCCCTCCCTCCCACCATCTTCTCTTTAGGATCTCCAGCCTGTTATTCTCCTGCAGTTGCAACACTGCCAGACTGATTTCATCTCTGAAAGGAGAACCTGTGAGAGAGAAGAATGCAGACGGACACAGTCGGTGATATGAAGAAGTGTTAAAAATCAAACAGAGCGTGTCTATAAAGATATAGTGCTGTCTAAAGGTCTACACCACTATAAAACTACTAGTTCTTATTTCTTTTCTTTAAAGGTATTTTTATATATTGCATAACAATACATTATCTGTTGTTTGTTAATGAGTAAAACATATATTTAAAAATTAGTATTTGGTATCCGCTTTTGCTTTAAAGACAACATGCACTCAGTCTGGAATGGGCAAAACCTGATGATTAATTTTATCCCAGCATGACTGGAAAATGTTACAAAGAGCAGCTTGTGTGCCTCAATGGAAAAGGAACTTCACCCTTTTGTACACAGTTATTATGATCAATGTTAAAACATCTGCTTTCATTTCATAAGTGTCATAAAAACCTTGTTTATGTACTGAGTTAACTAAGCCACACTTAAAATGTACAGTATAAATGTCATTTGAGAACAAAATATCAAACGTTATGTACAATGACTTTTTAAGTATGACTTGAGTATTCAATTACTTTTATTGCCACTGTATTATGCCAATGGCTTTATTATAAGTAAAGCACCCTTAATATTCCTCTTCTCTCATGTATCTTATTCTCTGTCTCCCTCTCTCTCACCCAGAGGCATGCCGATGCCATAACCCTTGGTGTCCAGCAGGCCTCCAATCTGGGTGAGGTTACAGTTGAGACTGCGGTGGTACTCGTTCATGGTGCTCTCAAGGAGGAACGCGTATTTTGAGTTTAAGACTCGCGCGATGCCCTCCTCTGTGCTTTTCACAAACACACTGGGCTGCTTAGAATACATGTAGTTCCACATCCGCTGGTACGTCTGATAACGAGAGTTCTAAAAGCAGAGAAGGGAATAGGAGAGAGAGAAAAGAGGAGGGACAGGTGTAGGGGGAGGATGTTTCATTAGTGATCACCGTGGATGTGAAATACATACATTTAAACAAACAAGTGAACTGGGGTTGGTTGTCAGATTGAAGTGGCTGCTGCTTGTCTAACTGGTTTGTTTTTGACTGGATAAACCAAAGGTCTAAAATCAGGCTTGAAAGAATAATTAAATCAGACCATCCAACAATGACTGAAAATATTAAACTAAAGTAATTTTCTCTGAAATGACATTTTATGTTAGAACACATACATAGTTTCAGTTTTGATTTTGTTCTTTCTTGTCCTGTTGTAATTTTATTTTAACTAACAAAAATATTTTTGCTGCTAGTTTTTGGTTTGTAGCAGTTGTGTGTGTAGTTGAGTGTGTGTACATGATTTTTATATATGGCATGTACCATAAAAAAGGTCATGGTGCTTCCCCCATGAATGGTGCCATACTGGATATTGGTTTGGTCAGCCAGATCATCAGGTGATTCAATTGGCACTTCCATTCTCTGCACTGTCAGAAAAGCAGCCAGGTTTGCTGTGTATGAGGAGATGATTATAAGAGTGAAGGCCCACCTTCAGACAGAGAGAGAGAGAGAGTTTATGGAAGGCAGCAATCACAAATCTGTGCTGTGTAGTGTAATCTGTGCAGTCAATCTGTGCAGTGTAATTGTCATTGACCATCAACACACGTGGAGCCCCCAGCTCATGCTGGTACTCACCAGACCCCACTAACGCAGCGTGTGGAGAGGGCTCGGGGCATGATCTCTGACCCCTGCTGCATGAAGCCCCCCACAGGAAACCACAGGCTGTTTCCCAGTGTGTATTGATTCTCCAGCAGGTCTCTGCGCTCTCGTAGACACGGGTGAGGATTGTACCATTCGTACGGACTCAACCTGGGACGAGTACAGAAAAAGATTCTTACATAATGTGAGTTTATATCTTTATGCATATACAAGCATGTCTGTGTCCGTTTGTGTGTACCTAGCAGAAAGAAAAAGCACACAGCTGACAGCAAGGTAAGCCAGCAGCATAAAGAGCCAGACAGCCGGTGAGAAGGGATCCAGGAAGGAGAAATAACCTGGCTTCCTGCCCTGAGAGACAGTGGAAGAGAAAGAGAGGGAAATGACTGCAACTAAGGGAAGGAAGGTGGCACAAACAAAAGCAGAGCGGAATTAAGTTCTCTGTGAATATTCAGTGTTACCGGTTTACAAGTATATTATTATTATATAATATATATTATATATATATATATATATATAGTATAATACATTTTCATTGCATATTAGTGTTGTATTCTGTTTAAATTCTGTTCACCCTGTTGACACTCCACACTGCTTGTCATTATTGATAATAAACATTTCAGGGTATATGCACACAATGCGTAAGATCTTATCCTCTCTGTTCATTAGTTTCAGGCTTGCATGTTTATTGTCAGACCACAAGAGGGAGCTATTAATCAAAAGGCAACATACAACTGAGTCGCCAAAGATATATTAATTAAAACTGCACTGTCGGAGGCAGAATATGTTGTTAGCGTTTATTGAACAAACGTATAGCATATATAACATTTACCAGTTTATGTCTGTGTGACCTCTGACCATAACATGTCCTCGTTAGGTTCAAAATTAGTCCTGATCCAGATATACTTTAACTCTTGTAATATCAACAGGTGTATTTGAAGGGTACATTCAGGTATATGGTTAGGGGATAGAAAATGTGACCAGCCCGGTGTGAAAACAATAAAGCTTTAAACAAAAATTATATATTCATACAGTAACAAACCTTGTTTAGAAGTAGGATTTTTAATGCTTTCCCATAATACTGTAAGTAAAATAGGTAGGTATGTCTTGTTACATTTACCAATGGTGTGTGTGTGCGTCTGTGCGTGCGTGTGTGTGACTTACAATATGAACCCTATAAAGAATACTGATGCCCAAGGTCATAAATGGTTTGGAGAAGTCAATGACCTTCTCTCTCTCAGATGTGATGGTAAAAGCAGCTACTGCCAAATCAGCTTTCTGCTCCAAGAACAAAAGAGAAAGAGGAAGGAAGAGAGACAAAACCATTTAGAGTTTTGTCTCTCTTCAGAACAGAAATGCACTTATAATGCCACACCTAGACACAGTAAATAAATTAAACAGAATTACAAGCAACTGTACAATGACAGTAATGGATTCAGAAAGTAAAGGAGATTTTGTGTATGGGAACGTACCCTGTTAATCAGCTCTCCTACCATCCCCGTCCATGAACCGTTGGGTTCAGGTGCCCCATACAGACCATCATCCACCAGTTTAATGCGGTAAGTGAACTTCAGGATGTCGGACAGCTCTCTCAACATGTCTACACAAAAGCCCTCATACTGCTCGTTGCCCTCAAACTCCTGGTAATTCACCTTTCTCATCATATATGGATTCTCCTACACATACACACCATATAGATGTGGTTAATATATGAACTGTTAAAATATGGTGAACTGGAGGTTGATTAGTTCTCACAAGTTGATTGGTTCTGCCATTAGTTGATGCATTGGATTAACTTGTTGTCAATCACTTACATTACGTTTTTTGGCATAATTATTTTTAAACCTTTAAGTAACTAGGTTGATTTGAGAGAGAAATCAAGAGAGATTTACAAGCAACACTTGCCCAAGAAAGGCAGCAACCAGATCCAGACAGCAATAAAAATACTTACATAAATACATACAATTACAATACATTCAATAAAATTTTAAATATGAGTAGGAAAGAAGGAACCAGTCATTTAACAGTTGCGCTTATTCTACACATTGTGACAGCAGGAGAAATATTCCTGTCCACAAACTGATTTTGGCTTTGGAAACTGATTGGAATTATTCAAAAGTAAAAATAAAATAAATCCAGAATGTATTGTGTTCACAATGGGTGTGCTACATGTGCTCTAAAACCTATTACGTGATTGTTTCGGCTTCATTTATGACAATGTAAGTCACATGAATCTAAAAATATTTGCACATGCGTCTCTCACCCACATAAGCAACACATCACTCTCTCTGCTCATACACCTCATCTCATTTAAATAACTCGAAATGAGTATAAATAACAAAGATCACTAATTCAGAACGTCATGCTATGAGTCATTTATTTTAGTTAAATGTTGACATGCCAATTAGTGGACGACAATTCTGGATCACTAATTGACTAGTAAAATCATGTAGTTCTGCCAGTCCTAGTGTGAACATATGTTGGCTTTCGGGCATGATGTTTATAAAATGCATGTGGACCTTACCAGTATGGTGGTAATGATGAGGCTCTTGTTAGCCAGAGTCTCTGAGACATTGAGGTCCAGACTTGTGGAGTTCATTAGAAGAGTATTATTGGAGTACCAGATCCCAATCTGACAGAAATGAAGAAATCAATACAATGAGAAAGCAAAGCAATCAAAATGTTTGCGATCAACATGTTGACTCTATTCGAGAGTGTGTATTTGCTTGCTTGTGTGCATGTGTGTGTTTAACCTCTTTGTGGCCTCCTCTGTGCTTCTCCAAGATGTGGAGGGTGTAATTGGTCCTCTGGCCTTTGCTGTTGAACTCAACTCGACCTGTCAAGCCATCATACTCCACCTAATCATTAGAGCAAAAGACAACAGAAAACATGCCAGGTTATGTTACAGTACTTTAAACACACACACACACACAATAAATTCTCATTGATGCAGAAAGGAATGCAGGGTGGCTTTGAAGCAGTTAGTATTAAAACACACACACTGACCATACGCAGATAGTTCATGAGGCTGGTTCCGTGTTGCCAGATCTGAGGGGAGGTGCAGCTGAGTGGTTTAACACCAATCTCCTGACTCCGGTTCAGTTCTTGCACTGCACTCACCACCACATGGACAGCATCAAACAGCAGGGCAGATGACAGCTGAAAACATAGGTGTGTGAGAAACATTCACAGGTTGTTTTGGTGATCTCGTTTTTTTCTGTTGTGTGGTTCTCACCGCAGGTCCTGGGTATGGGTTGATATCACAGCCTTCTCTCCAAGACAGATTAAGGCTCCTGATAAACTCCAGGTAAAATGGGTGGGAGGTGTTAAACATGGAGAAGCCCACAATATTTGACTGCTCATCCACTATATCATCCAGCCACAGTAATGGGAAGTCCTACGGACACACACAAACACACACAGACATAACCAAAGGAATGACATCATACAGAGTATATATATATATATATATATATATATATATTAACATATATAATTAGGGTTTTTTGTAATAATTAGTGCCTGTGTAGTATGAGTGGCGTGTGTGTAAACTAAATGACTGGTGAATGGTGTGTGTGAGGTTTTAATAGTGTGTGTGAGGTGTGAATGTGTATAAGGTTAATAGAGGTTTTTGGCAGTGTTTCAGTGAACTATTCCCTTAAGAAACACGCTAGGTTAAACTGGTTGCTAGAGGGTTTTGTAATAGGTGTAAGGCGTGTGCTGTTTGTAGGTTATACTAATGTGTGTGGAGTTTGAGCTATTGAGGGGGTGCTGGGTTGAAAAGTGGAAAAGTGTGAGCGTGGTTTGTGTAATAAAGATAAATTGTTAATATAGAAAATGAGGCTCCAGGCATGAATATATCTGCAGGAAAATAGGCCAAGAGCTCTTCCTCCCTCTTACCATAGTGGTGAGAATGTATTTGTAAAACGCTGATGTCATTCCCAACTCTGACGCCTGAAAAGAAAGGCGAAAGGAAAGAGACAATGAGAACGAGTGTGTGTTATGTGTGTGCGTATGCATGTGAATACGAGAGAGAAAGATGCACGGCTGAACATTTAGAGCTCGTTGCTGAATGGTCCTTGAGCAGTATACTGATATTTATGGTGCCTATAAATTAAAACACAGGTATATTGAACAAAGCTGAATAACACTTGGCTAATAAGTCAAACTGAGGCTCAGAAAAGAGAACAACAGAGAGAAAAGGAAAGAGCAAAATATGAGAGAAAGAAAGAATAGAATTTAAACAAATAATAAGAAAAACAAAGCCAAACCAACATCGAGAAAATGCGACCATGTGTGTTTAATACCTTTTTTAGTATAAGATATGATATAGATGCGTTAGCATCGATAATTATTGTAGCTATTTTGTCATCACGAATCTCCTTCAGTAAAGGCGTGGGGTCAAGGTTGTCATCCAGCATCCTGATTGACAGCGTCTCGCGAGAGATCAGAAAACGCCTTATCAGCTCTTCCAGTCTTAGCAGACCTGTGGGCAGGATAACGGTACATAAGGTACAATCAGGGCTTGTGGGAAAAAAGAGCTATACGAATCTGAGATGAGTGTATGTGCGAGAATGTTGGTAAACAATGTGTCCATTTGCAATTCTGCTTTGAAAAAGTGTGAGTCTGTGGCGACACAACGGCTAGTGAAAATGTAAATAAGTAGCTGTGCTCTCAGGGGAGCATGCATGCACAGAACGAGCCAGTAAAGACAGTGCCAAACTTTAATTAGCTTGAGGGAGAAGGGAAATCAATGCTCTCCACACTCTCATTCTCTCTCACACTGCCTCCATTTATGCTCTCCTTAGACCAGTGATTTCCAGTTTTTATTCTTATTTTCACCCGTTTTTCTTTTCACTTCATTCATCTTAGCTCCATAAATGAGCCTCTGTCTCAGTATTTCAATTCCTTATTCCCTTTAAAGAATAGTTCCAAAATGAAAAAAAGATTATTTACTTGCCCTCTTCCTGATTTAAAGTTTTATGCTGTTATTTTTATTGTTGAGCTGTTCCTGACCCAAAAAGTAACGGTAAATTTTAGTCTGTTCCTCACACAAAGCTGGAGTATAGCGCATAAGTTATATGCACTCCTTTTATGGCCCTTTATGGTGCCTTTATAGTGCTTTGTGTCTTTTTGAAGCTCAAAAAGCCTTTGGAAGTGTCACTGTATGTGAAGATGCTTTATTCGAAAAACCTTTTTGCTGTTTCACAGAAAAATTAACAGCATGCAGGTATATAGTGAGTAAATAATGACAAAATGTTTGTTTGGTAAAATGTTGCTTTAACACAGTGACTGAGGTCAAATTCAGCTTCAAAAGAACTCAGGCTTTGAATGCATTTAAGCTGTTGTTTCTTTCATGCATGTCTAGTTTGACTGACGCAGGGTCACCGGTGGAAAAGAAAACCACGTGAAGTGTGCGGCACCAGGCGTCAGTTTCATAAATAAATGCCAGTGAGATTCAGATACACAGATTTGCTGAAACATGATAGTCACATTCAATCTGTTTAACAAGAAGCATCAGTGCAGCCCTCCTTTCTTGCCACCATTTTAAATGAGCTTGATGAGTGGCAAGTTGCACCTACTCTGCTGCCATAGCAACCATAGTGCAGCCAACTGGGTCAGAGCTGAGTGGTATGTAGCGATGCCCTCTCTAACACACACAAACGTCCAGGCGTGCAAACACACCAAGCTCTGCATGCGTGGCGGTGTCTCGCAAGTTAACAGCCGCAGCAGGGGGGAGATTTATTCCCAGATTACGTGAACACTATGATGCATAATTGCCCAGCAGTATGTTATTGGCACAGATACCTATTACACTACAGTGTACAGAGCAAAGTAATTGTTAGTGTTTGTAATAAAAAGCACTGTGGTGTCATTTGTACTCTTGTACTTTTTGTAATGCCATCTAGCTCTGCAGCCTTGAATGCATATTCCAAAAATCTGTCAGTGGTTCAGCATTAATATCACACTTGAGTGTTTGTCAAGATATGAAGATTTAAAGGGGACTTGGATTTAATACTTCATTTGGAAGTATTAAGCTGTTGTTTGTTTACAGTTGAAAAGAAGACATACCTTTCTCCAAAGACTCACGTTAACTAAAGCAATTTTCTGCTGGAGGCAGTGCATTAGAGTAATTTTACTGTGGGACAGAAGGGTGCATAGACACAATATCATGCTTAAATAAAGTGGCTGCAACAGTAAGATTATAAAGCACAGCAACTTCCAGCAAACGGTTACGTTTATTATCAGAATCAACCTTCTTTAACCAAGTCATACAGTGCATTGTCCTTGTGGGAGTTTGCAGTTGCCAAGCAATGGAAAACTTGGTGCTTTAATATAGAACAAGCAGTTATGTGCATTAATATAGAATGTGTATTTATAGTCATTGACTTTAACTTTGCATAAAGCTCATGCAGTTAGAACTGTGTCTAAACTGTCCATTTAACAGTTGTTGCTCTCCATGTGGAAAAATGTTAAATATTCAGGCTTGAGGGAAGTCCAGAACAACTGTTGGGTAGAGCAGAAATTGGACTCACATTCGGCCTTAGCACAGACCAGACTAGCCGATGGGTAGCTGAAGGAGCGTAGGATGGCTCCAATAGCAAGGCTCAGATCCTCGTTGCTAGGATACAGAGTCACAGATGCAAAGCGCAGGTAAGGAAGCCGTGGAGTTTCCTCTGGACCAATTTTAATATGCGGGATCTAAAAGAGTATTAACACAAACGAGAAAGAAGAATGTATTGTTGTTGCTTTAACACAAATCCAAAAACAGTAGAATGTGCAAGTGTGGCTCACCTCCTTTTCCCCACAGATGTGACTAACTATGGAACCAGAGGCGGGACTTGAGGCGGGGCCAATCACAGAGACCACACCCTTTGGCAGAA
Organism: Chromobotia macracanthus; assembly: GCA_036877525.1. Lineage (NCBI taxonomy): Eukaryota > Metazoa > Chordata > Actinopteri > Cypriniformes > Botiidae > Chromobotia > Chromobotia macracanthus. The sequence continues at coordinate 9,491,436 of JAZGTH010000015.1, read as the reverse complement.
TCTGGCACACTGTGGAAGAAATGGAGGTGCATTTAAGTCCTTTTCATCAAATTAAGTAACTTTTCTGTTCAGTGTACAAAGATGTGGTCGTATGTATGTTTAATTAAAGTATGACACACTTGTTTCTGTAGTCTCATACTGAGAGTCTTTCTGGAGTTCAAAGATGTCGACCTCCACGCGAGCACGAGCTGGGCCTTCCATCACACTGTTAATGTTCTCGCGTGCTAATGCTAAAGCTAAACGCTCTCCACGCCCACAGACAGAGCTGTCATCCAGAATTGCCGCTAACAGAGGTGAGAAGTGACACACACACACACACACACACACACACACAATATATATATATATATATATATATATATATATACAGGACAAAGAACAGAGTAATATAAAGTACACAAACTTCCTTTTACATGTTTTTAAATATCCAATAAAATCACTTAAAGAACTATCCACCACGTTCAAAAAAAGTGATTTTTTGGAAAAAGTGCGCCACTCACCCATCCGTACAGATGACAAAACAGTGGTCTGGCTGAGGGAAGAGGGCGGCATGGTAACCACGGTAACTAATAGGAAGCGGAAGTAAATCGACAGCAGGAGTGCTGGCAGTTCCGGCATCTTCTACTGCTCCTCATGGAGATGCCTTCTGCTGCCTATAGCACTCCCTAGAGGAACAGAAGAATTCATCATTTACTCCCACAAACACTTACAGATATACCCCCTCATCTCTTGAAGATGTATGATTATACTATTACCCTATGGCAGTTTAAAGTGTACCTCACAACACTATTTCTAATCAGTGTTGTTGACACGGAAATGTAGCTTTCATACACACACAGGTTGGTGTGATAATGGAGTGAACAGTGGTGTGCAAAGCATCATCATGAATCAGATAGTGTTGACAGTTTGCTGACGCAGGTCATGACCACGTCACACTCGTCCCTAACTGCAGCACAGGGAAATCACGCTAACATACAAACACGTGATGTGATGTGTGCATGCTCTCTGTCACACACATACAGCGAAATACAATCTCACTGAACTCTGACCTTTAAACTGCTTACAAGTTTTATTTGACCCCAGGGAGGAAGGGATGGATATACTTCTCCTACTCTTTCTTTGTTCACAACCCCTCACCCCCCTTCTCCAGTCACTTTGAATGTGTAAGCAGTATGAAGAAATGAGAAAGAAAACAAACAGAAATGTGTTTGTGTGTATATAGCAGGGCTCTTCAGGAAGGGGTTCACCAATTACTGCTTAACCTTAATGTTTGTAAAAAATGGAGAAATATGTGATAAGCATTAAATTAACTTTAACCTTTTTGAAGAAGCTAAAGCAGGTAAATGTTTCATTGTTTCACCCACAATAAACTGTATTAGCTAAAATTTTAACTGTATATGACTTAAATGATAATGTACAACAAAGCAGGAATAACAAAGTATGCACATATGGTAATACATGTTACATTATAGGACAGGTTAAAAATGTAACAATCAGATTTATACAATATTTAACAGGCTTGTATCATTTCTTTATCTACCAAGGGGCCCTTGGCATAAATAAGTTTAAAACTCCTGGCATATACTGTAGCATTAGGAATGCCATTATGTTCCAGCCATAATTATAAAAAAAACATCACACATCCATTTTCAAATACTAATGACTGCAAATATAAATCTTACATACATGCTGTTTTGCATATGAGCATTTGCAAATAAAGGAATGAGCATATGAGCATTTGCCAGTCTGCAAGTAAACTGCAAATCCGTAATTACTGAGGTGAGAGAAAAGAGTGAAAAGAAATGCAAGAATAAGACAAAGAGGGAAATTGAAAGAGAAAGAAATAAGGACAATGAGAGAGAGACACAGAGAGACAGAATATGCTTGAAGAGGGGCCCTCAGGGGAAGGGAGGGGTAGATAGCAGACACTGCTTCATTTGTTACTTTTTCATATTTGTAAGTATGAAGTGAATCTGACAGTTATAATAATAGCATACTGATTCATTCCCCTTAATTGATTTGGATTGTGAAATGAGACTGTTGGATGTAAGCATTGCCAGTACCTGCTGATACAGACACATTAAGATTAAGACAGCAGTCTTGTCTAAAACAGAGAGGGAGCACCAGGCAAGCATTCCTCTTTCTTATCTTTCCTTTTTCCACACTGAGCCTGGGTCCAGCATGGAAAGATTCCAGAACGGAGGCATGAAAAGGCTCCCATCATGTGTTCCTCCTAGCACTCCACAAATCAAAATCACAAGAGCTTAATAAAACCATCAAAAGCCTTCTCCATCGAAGGTCTGAACTTAACAGCCTAAAACACACACACATCATGCAAGTCTTCTTCCATCACGCAAACCAGTCAGAGACACCACATCACTTCCTAATTCTTTCCAGCTCGTCTTCTGACAGTTGATTGAGTCTGCTTTCGTTCTCCTTTGACAATCTTTTGGTGCTGCTATCCTTTGAGCCTCTTACTTGGTCCTTAACCCACTCTGAATCAAGCCTACATGCACATGCTCACTCTTACAAGGAGAAAATCCACCAGCTTGTCAGTCTATCCTTCCTTTTCTTGCCAACGTCTGATCCTACATGTCTCTTAGCATTTCCAAAGACCTCTCTCTCACACATATACACACATTTCCAAGCTTTTGAAAAGGGTCATTTAACTAGCTGTCCTTTTTGATGGATATGTTCCTGGACACGAGGGTCGCCCCGAGGTACAATGCAAACATCTGTGTCCAGATTCGTCACATGCATACATGGATGGTGTGTAGACGACTGGACTGACCAGTGATCAAACACTGGACCATTGTTCAGAAGATGCAGTTACCTTACAGCAGAAAGCAATTCATTTTCAGCCCACTCACACAGCAACACCATGCAATTAAAACTCCAGATAAGCCATCATCCAGCAGTTGCGACTGTGCCAATAACAGACCCACATTGTCTTGGCAGGATTTTAAAGACAGGTTTTAAATGCAGGTGTGGCCAGTTCGCTGCTGAATATTTTATTTTGTTTTAACACGTTTTGGTCGGTACACAGAAATGTGATAAGATATGAGGATGAAAGTCTTATGTCAGTGTGAAAGCTTGTTCTTTGTGTCAGATGAATGATTTAACCCACCCTGCTGTGCCAACAGATTTAAATGAGAGCATTTCAGCTCTACAGCTTTTTAGCATTCCCTTTGGCAAAGTAAACAAACACGATGATTCCTCATGCATGACGTCTGTGGATGCTCACTAGGGCCATGACACTTTGAGACTCGCAAGTTTACATTCACATGTAAGGTGTAGACTGCGCTAAACATGTGTAAAGTAAGGCATAACAAAACATAACATAGACGCAGACAAAACCACATCCAAGACTGCTGATTCCCAGATTGCAAAATAGCGTTAACAAATCTGCTAATGAATATGCACTCTTCATTAAAAAATAAAGACATACTTCGGTATTTAAACAGCAGAGTACATACCCAGTATTCAGAAAAGTCATGTATGCGCCCCCCTCAGAATTTTGAGGCAAAGGAAGTGTAAATGTGACTTTCAAAGACAATTGATTAATATCTTTGAAAATTAGGTTGGATGACTGTCTGTACACCTGTGCCAGAAATGACCCATGGTCAGTTTGAAAAATTGGCCAGTTCAATTAAATTGCGTCCTCTGTAGATGATTTGATTATCTTCCCACCCTCATGTCACTCCAAACTTGTATGACTTTATTTTGAGGAACAAAATGTTGAAGCTGCTCATTTCCATAAAATGTTACTTTGTGCATAATAAAGACTGGCTTTCAAGTCATTTGTTCAGATTTCTATATGTGTGTGTTTGTGTGTGTGTATAATATAGGTCAAGATTGAAACTACTGTACACTAGACTTTCGTATCTTACACATACAACTAACTAACAGGCAGTTAAAATGAGCCTTTCCTATGCTTATGTCTCATCTAGGGCACCAAGTGATCCAGAACTGTGACTGGTGCACCCTTAAAAAAGCACAAATGCTTCTAGGTTCCCATCCCAGTGTGTGTATGTCAGGGCAGTAGCTGCCTCTGTGTGTTTCGATGGATTACACTAAACCTTTACAAACACAAGCAATAATCATTTTATGAACTTTTTATTAGACATTAGGCATATCAGAAAAGGCCACATACCGCTTATTCAATATGAAGGCGCCGATCAAGCGATGATTTTTGTTATACTTTGTGACATTCATTCTTTTTCTCCCGCTTTATCATACACACACTCACACACATATTGACACCAACATTAAATGAGTCAGATGACATTTGCTCTATCCATCCCTTTCTCTCATAGCCAGATTATGCTGCCGTGGCAACAGGGTGAGATTGGAATGGAGAGAGAGAGAATGTGTCTGATATTGCAGCATGTTGGTTTTTCATCTTCTACCTTTGAAGTTCATCAGTATGGAAATGGAACACAGTGAATTTTGATCTTTTCACTTGGCCTGAAACTGAATATGATTACAGGCTTCTTTGGGATTATTGTTTGTGTTGCTGAGTCCTATTGATATGATGCTGCTGTTGATTTAAGATTTGATTGCGTATTAGTCTAGTGAAAGTTCCCAAAACAGACTGTTAAAAGAGAGTGTTAAAAATACTTTCATTCTATATTGTTTACTGTATGCTCTCCTTCATCAGCTTTACTAAATCTAGTACAAACCAGAAACCATGTGAGTACAAGCAGACATTCTGTACCATGCGTGTATTAATTCTCCTATAACTTTTGCCCTCTGAGAACACAAATCTCTCTTTACTATACTCAAAGACACTAAACCCCCATGGATCTTATCCCAGTTAGTTATCACTAAGCTCATCACACACATTTAAAGCAAATTCTTTCTTCATTTAAGAATCTTGTTAGGCTGGAATAGACCTGCAGTGTTATTGCTAACTTCCACTGAGTATTCCTGGAGGTTCCTGGGGAAAACGCATGGGACACCTGTTAGCAAGCTCAATAGAATCTCATTAAATCAGCCAAAGCCTGATGAAATCTAGTTATCAAGCTCACTGAGGTCTAATTAAGCTCAGCTAAACCTACGGAATCCCAGGTAGAGTTCAAGATGGCTTATTGGGCTAGGATCAGGTTCCATGGATCTGGCTCTGGAGATTTTACAGCTAAAATGTTTATCAGGCCACCAGTGATGTGTCATTATGATAATAGGCCATATGCTAGGAGGAAAAAAACAAATAAGTGAAAAGATTGGGTATTTATGGAAGCACAAACATTTAATGTGATATAAGCATATTTCATAGCTCAACTTGGGACTAAGGGTTTGAACACATCTATAATACATACTGCATGTCTGTATGTGTATGTGGCCTTGTGTTTGCTCTCTTATGAAAAACTTTCCAGCTTTCATAAGAGATCAGAAGATGATCACAGAAACTATTAATACACAATTATTAACACATTATGGTTATTTTAACACCAGTCTGTGTTTAAAAGTGAAAATAGTAACAGACAAGCACATGGAATGTTTCTTAGAAGTCTGATCTGTTTTTTTATAAAGGGTAAATATCATAATTTTTTTTTATTTATTTTTTCCCTGAGGGGAAAATGTCTTTTGCCACATTTTTGTTACATGTTTTATTTTCACTACCATTTTGCACATTCTGTCAGACAATTAACAGCAACTGGTCTGTTAACTGACAATATTGTCACAGATTCACATAAACATCTGGGCAAGTCAATCTAAAATGATCTGGGATCCTGTTAAAAATTTTGAGAAACTTTGAGATCATTTTGATACATATGCAAAGTACTTCCTCATTACATCACCATGATTGGGTGGGCCAAGTGTCCAATTACCCAATAGGTGTCACTGAGGTGTATATATGGGCGGTCTTATGTTGATGCGTTTGTCTGTGTTTGGAATGAGTCATACCCAATAATTTCAATGACTGTTTTCTTTTATTGGAGCAGTACGTTTTTTCTGAAAGTTCATACTGCGTTTAATCAAGCTTGTTTATCTCAAAAGATCAAGGTAAATTTGATTCCTCGTGATATGACCCCTATTAAAGAATCCCGTATACAAAGCTCTGCAGACAGGAGAAGATTTAAGTCCCTTTAATCAAACACACACACACACACACAACTTGGCATACAGGTGATTTATCTCGCTTCCCCTCTCCACCCATTCATTGCATTTAATCACATGGCCTTACAGCCAAGTATACAATCAATACGCGTCACCTAACATTGCATACGCACACAATGCAGTGACATGGGATTACGTACAGCCCCAGAAGATGAGAGTTCATAAAGCTTCAGGAGAGACAGGAAAGTGAAGCAGAAGAACAAAATGGTTTCCATGCTACTGGTTAACCAAGTAATTAGGTGAGGACTAGGAAAAGGAAAGTGTAAATCGTGTCTGAAAGGGAGAAAGCAAATGAAAGTGGATAGAGATGAATGTGAGATAGAATGAGTGAAGAGGGAGCTAGTTTGGAGAGATAGAGAGAGCAGGAGGGTGGAAGAGTGGGTGGAAATGGAGGATTCTATATATAACTACAGGGTTATAGAATAAAAGTAAGAGATCATACTGTTGTGTTTGATTACTTAACTCATACAACCATGGTAACCAACCAACCGGCACATCAAAAAAAGCATATTTAACTGTGCACATGCATGCAAGAAACATTCAGTGATGTGTTAACCGACACAAGAGGGTTCTTCCGTAACTTGTGCCAACATTAAGAAAGGAACAAAGGCAGCGCTGTGTGAGCATCTCTTTGTTTGCCACGCGTCCAAACAGGCACTGAAAATAACATAGATCTCATAGTGCAGAAAAATCTATCAGCCTTTACCATCCAAAAGTGCAGAGAAAGAACCTCCCTCGCCAGCAGACAGATACACTGACTCTCACCAGGGAATATTTATATAAGTATATGTGGCAGGTTCAGCTTACAGGAAACATACTCTAGATGTGTTACGCTGTGTGATTCTGTGCTTACTCATCCTGTGTAAATCAGCTGGAAGCGAATAAAAGCAGGGTACTGATGCTCTGTGGGAACAGCAGGGAAGGGTCACAGAGAGGAACTGATGCTTCTTTGTTTGTTAGTCTCTGGTGAGAGACCATAAACAATAAACAACCTGTGTGTGAGTGAACTCCACGCTTCAGCTCCCAGCTGAGAGCCACCATCCCTGAGCAGCCTGTAGGGCCAGGTAACCAATACTGAGAATAAACCACATCAAAATTCAGCTGAAGAACGTTTCCAAGAAACGAGATGAAACTGAAATGAGATATGAGGAGCGTCAGGTTGGTTCTGTTTTTATGTTATACTGTACCACACTGATAAAATCCTGTGAGAACCCAAAAACCCACAAATTCTGGAATATCAACATGAGGATGAAACCACACTCCTACATAACATATACTGTATTTAAAGCAGGGCCGTTGCTAAAACGCTCAGATCCCAGGGCAATGTTCCCACCCTGGTGCATAGTTCTTCTTCATAGCTTCGCTAAAGCTTTGCATGGCTACACACTCTGAAAATGTAAGCGCTGATTTACTAATGGAGTCTGCTCAATTCCATCGTTTAGACACAGAATATAGCAGGTAATGTGAGGTATGCTTTCATACATACGCAAAATAAAGGTCAATGCAAATCCATTAAAAGCACATGCAACAGCTGAAGCACTGCATGAGCAATTTAAAATGACTGTAAAGGCAGGTATTTATTTGATACAGGCTGTGCACAATGCAATCATTGTAGAAGAACAAACACTGACAATTCAGAATACATACTAGTAGCACATCTAATGCTTTTGAAATACTGACATGTATTATGATATTAAATTACTGTGAGCAATTTCATCACAATATTTAGAACACTAAAACATTATTGAACTTAATGCATCATTAATATATTTAAACAAAATACACAGCAAAAATTTGTAACTCTAAGAAAATTAAAGTAGTTGTATGTCTGAGGGATTGGACTGATTTAGCATTATTGTTAAAATGCAGTAAACATTTACAGCAGGAAATTCATAAATCTTTTTAAACATAAATTCATTTTGCAATGACTAGTATGTAATATTGGATTTTTTCATCTTGAGAATTATAAATTTAGCCGTTATCATACATTGCACCACAGTCATTTTAAACTGTAACCAAAACTCTCCAAAAACTATTTTACTTATTGTAAAAAGTATTACAATAATTGAAGATAGTGAGCTCTCAATAAATAGCAGATGATTTCATGATCTTGCATAAATGCATTAAATGTAAATAATACAAATGTATATTTATGTAATGCTGTACATTTAATTATTTGAGCATGTAGGTCTACACATATTATAGTACAGTATGTATAGTATAGTATATAATTATCAGGAACTGATTAATTGCTTTCATCTATACTGTGCTACATTCAACAACTGTTAACTAAATTTAAAGTGTCAGACAGTCAAACAAATTATGGTAATTGGCAGATGTCATCAAAGCTATATTAACACTACAGTATCTGCCATGCTATGGTGAGCACAGCGGCTTTAAAACTAAAGCTCAAGCTACTACATCAACGAGCAGAAATGTCATCATACACTGAGGTAATAGTGTTCTTAATAAGTCTCTAACAGCCAGTGATTAACTGCTACACTCTCTCCAGCGGCTTCCTGTTCCTGGTCTACATCACTTTCATTTAAAGAGAAAGCACACCTCTAAATTACACCATTTATCTCGGTCCAGTCCAAATGAGTTCACTCATGATGATACAATGTCACATGACCAAGAGTAATGAAGCCTGCAGGTGAGGCGGCCATTTTAATTTCTGGGAAAGAGAGATAGAGGAGGCAATGAAGTGCCAGATTAGGCTCATTATGTGGGGCTGTGATGGTGGGCTTTAGAAATGGAGGCTGATGAGATGGGTATGTAAGCCAGTGGAAAAAAAAATTATTTGTTTTATTATAAAACTAAGATGTTTGTTAAGATTAGTTGTACTGCATTTCTGATGAAAGATATGGAAATGCACCAAAAACAGCTATTGTATTTTAAGATACGTGTCATTCTATGTAAACTTTTGCAGTGCTTAATTTTTAACCTTAAAACGCATGTGGGTCACAAATGGTGGCCAATTTTCTCTCTACATTTTTCACATATCGTCTTTCCAGCTTGCATACCAGAATATAAAAATACCATGCATACAATTCTAACATGTTTGACAAGGAAATGAATTTAAAAAGAAAGCTCACCCAAAACTGAAAAAGCACTAATCAGTGAGTAAACGATGACAGAATTTTTGGTGAACTGTCCCTTTAAGAGAGTAAAGTCATTTGTGTTTTTGGGTTAATTCACTTACTGTAGCATAGAACTGTAGCATTGATATCCAATAACTAGACAGGACACAGACAGGTTGGTCTTCTCTCAGATCTACTGTCAACAGAAGTGTTTTCTTACCATGTTGATCAAGTTACCATCCTATTCCTAAAAGTATAAAGCACCCAGTGTACACTTCATAAAAACAGTATGATGGGGACAGACAGAGAAAGCTATGAGGAAATTGAGATAATGAGAGCCAAAGGCTTGTTTAGAAAGAAGACCTTCAGTTAAAGTTTGAGACACAAGGCTGCAAGAATTCTAACGCTTGATCAGATCCAAATATGGCAGATAAAAAAAAGGACTGTCCTACTTTTCACTAATGGATAAAAAGGAGAGAGAGATGTCCTGACTCATGCCATATATGGTAAAGTACTCGCTGCACTGATGTCCAGCAGAATGTTTCCCTTAGAATAACGCCTCTCAACACCACACAGCTCTCCAAATCAAACCTACCTACACATACTGAGCTTCTATTACGGGAGTGTGTTTGTCTTATATGTATATATATATATATGTATATATATATATATATGTGTGTGTGTGTGTGTGTGTGTGTGTGTACATATATCTTCATGATTCATCGGTGCACCACTGACACAACACATTACTAACTCACAGCTTGAATTTTTGTTGTTTTCAAAATGGTTCATTAATCATGGGAAATACAAAGACTTTGTTACTGTGCCCTCAGTAGTTGTCAAATGCAAGAGTTAACTTCTTTACTCTGATCCATTTTTATCACTTTGAAATTCATGTAATTTCCAGCATTAACACAAAAAATGTGAGATATGACAAAGAAAGAAGTGAATGTGGGGGGAAACAGAAAAATGGATTTCGGAGGACCCTAGAAGTGATTACATGGAACAAGGTGCTTCAGCTTCTTCATGTGGAAAGAAAGCCGGGATGGAGAGAGACGGACACAGAAATCCAGAGATATATCAGAGTGAAGGGGCTCAAAACTACAAGAGCAGAAATAAAACAAGTGGGTGTGATCGAGCCTGAGGTGGGGAAATGACAGAGAGCGAGAGCAAGAGAGAGAGAGAGAGAGAGAAGCACATGAAGTATAGAGATGATCCTCTTTTTGGGAAATGTTTGCTGACAGAGGAAGAGAGAGTGAGAGAGGTACATGAAAGGGTAGAGTCACCTTTGTTTGAGTAAGGTATGCTTACACTCCATCAAAGCACCCGACAGAAGTGACAGTCGAGTGTACAGGAACTGAATAAAATACAGCGTGCGTGCCTGTGTTTGACAAAGTTACAACAAGTTTTCACCTCTATCTTTTCTATTCTATATTACTATGCATACTCACACTTTTTACTCTTTTTAGGTTTTGTTGTATAGTTGAAGGTTATTACACATTTTCTCTTTTAAAAAAGGATAATGTCTTGGATAATGTCCAACAGCAACTGTATTAAATGAAAAACCATGCAGGTATCTGGCAGCTACAGCAATTTAGCACTTTTATAACATGTCTGTTTGAGTGAAATACAAATACCATAGTGCAATGTCATCATTTTACAAATTTCAATACCCGACCCAGATGACAGCGTGCTGCTACACAATTTGGTCATTCATGCATTAAAGTTCATGCGTTGGTGTGTGAGATTCATTTAATCTGCAATTGCCAAATATATCAAAATAAAATCATTTGTAGGGTGGCATTTAATAATCACAAAGGCTCATTTTTGTTCAAACATTAATAAAAAGACCATCACACATATTTTGTTAAATATATAAGGAAGTAAATTTATCATTATTTATATTGAATTGATATTGTTATTATAAATTAGCATTGAATTCAGTGTCATTTGATGCATTTTGATGGAATTTGAGAAATATACACACAGACACACTGTTGCAGGAAACTACTTCTAACCGGTATCTTAAATATGCACTTACTTTCTGCTGCATGTCATCTAAATGAATTGCAAAATCCAACATATTTTGTCTTCTTCCTTTAAAAGGACCCAAATGCATTAACATGTTAACTACAAATCGCAGATTACTGACAGCCCTAGCTTTATTTCATCAGTCATCCGAGGCAGTTTGTGTTGCCTGGGGTATTATTATGATTACAGGGATACCAGTGGCTGATACTGTACCTTGGACAGTATTATACTGTACCTTGAGCCAAAAAGGTTGCTATCTATCTTAGTGTGGCATCTAATTTTAGTGTGTGTGTGTGTGTGTGTGTGCCAGAGGATTTGCTTAGCACTGTGTAACTAAATGTTCCAGTAGCGTAGGTTTTTGAATATGTATAATCTTTGTGTCCTCAGAGATAGCTCTGAGTTGTCTATAATTTTTAATACCCTCATTCATAAACTGTTCATATATTACCAATGTAGATCTTACTTTGGCTGACATAAGCAGAAGTGTGAAAAATAGCCTCAAAAGGTTTTAAGTTAACATTGTGTGAGCTGAAGGTTAGCGTATCATCAGGCTGAGAGCTTGAGAGCTGTGAAAGATGTAATAGCATAACTTTAAATAATCCTCCACCAGAAACATCTCGCAGCTCCTGTTAACATGCCACTTTAATTCATCAAATACTTAATGTTGTAATGGGCTGTGACATCAGTGAGGACTACAGACATTTTGAATTACAGAAATCAGGGTCATGTTTTTAAAATCATGATTGGATGAAGCAAATCAGTTCTGTTTGGGTGAATGAGAGACATCAGGGGCTGTGTGTGAGAGAGAGTGTGTGTTTGAGAAATAGAAAATTAGTGAGAATGTGGGCGTGAGTGTTTCTAAAATATTGTTCTTGTGAAAGAGAAAGGATGTCACATAGACTGTATGTGTTTAAAGCCATTCTCTGTTAGATCTAGCTGTGAATGTGTGAGTGGGCATAGCCTCTGGTATAGCTGTCTTCAGTGGGCTAATTATACAGCAACTTAAATATTTAATGTCCATCAGTCTTTAATTAGTTACAATAACATGTGCAATCAGCACAAAATAACAGTGATGACTTAAGCTGGCACCTGCCATGTAACATGCCACCCAGAAAGACTCTCAGTGAGAGAGAGACTCTAAGCTTATATGCTCACAGCTTAGAAAGAGAGGGAGAGAGAGAGAAACCCTCAACCACAGCACAGAGACAGAAACCCTCAATCACAGTACAGAGAGTGACTTTCAACCACATCACAGAAAGAGAGAGAGAGAGACATACAGGCAGAGAGTGACAGAGTAATACCAAGAATTGAGAAAAGAAACCAGTCTCCTCTTTCAGCTGGTCCAGAGCTTTAGGCCTAATGTTTTACTACATCTACTGACCCACATCACAGTGATCCACTGGATCAGAACAATATTGACAAACTAATTTGATACACATCACCACCTGACCACATTGCAACAAAATAAATTACAACACCAGAGTAAAATGCAACCTGGCTCTAAAAAGTGAATAAAATGGCAGACTATTTGTACACAGTGACAGATTTAAAACTGAGAGCTACCTTGATTAGATACAGACTCAGCCGGCACAATCTCGCCATAGAAACAGGCAGACACAGACAAACATGGCTGCCACTGAGGAAAGGTTGAGTCCACACTGTAATTAAAACAAAATCAAGACAGATCTGTACTTTCAGACAGAGTCCACAAACTACACATAAATCCAGGAAACCTTTTACCACACAATTAAACATACACATAGCACAGAGTTCATTTAAAAACTGCTGTGTGATAGCAACACAGTATGTGTCTGCCTGACACAGTATGAGAGACAATGAATGACTAAATACCTCTCCATTTGTGTCTTTTCTTTCTTTGTATTTGTCATACATTGCTCTTTCTTAATGTGCAGGGTTATTTTAGTTTTTACTGTTATCAGTAAAAACACTATTCTTTATACTTTACCTGTCAAGGATACATCTATGCTTTATTTCTATATACATTTTCTACATTGTTTTGCACTGTTATTGTTGTTGGTTTGCGCTGTTTTATTTGTATGCAGCTCTGCTTCAAATGCTGTGGCAATAAGAATGTACAAGTATTTGTCATGCTAATACAGCAACTTAAATTGGAAAACTGAAAACCTGAGAGCGAGCGAGAGACAGAGAGAGTTAGCAAGAGAGGGAAATAGTTTTCACAGGATTGGAGTGGATGTTCTTTTTGTTAGCTCTTCTGAATTGAATCATTTTTTTCTCTTTGTTAACATATGTAAATTTGTGTGTCAGTGCTGTTGCTGCAGGCTTCAGTTCTGCTCACCGTTAGAGGACAAGAGAACAAGCCTCACACATGCGCAAACACAGATTCTCCCCTCACCTCTCTCTTGCAAACATAATGACAGTCAGGGAAGGACACAATGAACAAGACTTACATAATTTCAAACACACACACAAACCAAGAACGGATCATGGCTCAGTCCAATAAGGTCAGTGCCCTGGGGCCTCTGACTGCCAGGGGCATCAAACTGAGAGAACCATGGTGGTCTGACACCTGGAAACAAGACACTGCAAATGCAAAATGACATAACGCTTGAATGTGTGCCACCACTATGATAAGATACAATAAACAATTAGAAATCACAGATGCATTAAACTGCAACATAATTAAATCACACAATAAATTAAAAACTATTAAAATTGCTTAACTGGTTAAGGTGTATGCCTAATATTAATGCTGCAAGTTGACCAATAATAGGTGTCCAATAATGTATCTTTCTTTTCATTCTGTTCACGCAGTACTCTGTACAGTTGCTTTGTATCACAATTGCTACAGTTGTTTTCGTTTACTATTTTACCCCCAGCCATCCCGCACTGGTCCACTCTCTCTCACCCCCATCATCTCTCTCCTTTCTGGGCTGGTTGGAGGTGAAGGACAGACAGAACAGGAGAGGAGGGCATACTAAATAAGGGGGTGCTGTTTTCCCTTCAGTTTGATTTACTGCCTCTCTCTCTATTACAACACACTTTGGGGCTCTGGGGCCCCAGAAGTCTCCTCAATCTCAATAAACAGGGCCAGCAGAGAGAGAGAAAAAATTGTGAGAAATGTTATCAGCAGAAAAATTATTTATTAACCCTGAAAATATCAGGGGACAAAACAACATGATACAGGGAGAAGGGAGGAGTGGAGCAGGGAACAAAATGCTGAAGAGTAAATGAACAATAAAAACAATACAGTGTGGTACAGTAAACCTCATGGCTGCCTGTTACACATATGCTGTTGAGGCGTGATGAGGTAATTCACAGGGTTGGACTTCAAAAAGCCCTTTCACAGAACATGCAAATTAAATGTTGTAAAGGACAAGACAAAAGAGAGGAAAGTTGCAGGTGGGGGGCAGAAGAGAGAACAAAGATTAAGGTTTATTTATGGAAGCTTAAGGAACATCTGTGAAAGTTTATTTCTCAATTACAATGTGAAGCTAAGCAAACAGCAATTAAGACTGTGTTAGGCATTGTGTTTGCATGCAGATTGAGTCAATTTTACAGGTATCAAATTAAGTAAAAAACTAAAAAAAACGCAACCAATCAGTCTATTTTAAATAATTTAATATTTGAATAATTGTATAAAGTAATTCCACCTAAAACAAGTATATTATGACTACAAATGTGAGCTAACAGTCTACATATGCCTTGGTCAAATACTTTTCCAGCAAAAGAATCATGAAAACTGAATACGTACTTCTTTAATGTCAGACAAGAACAGTTGCAAAGTGCAAACATGCAAAGTGTGAGGTTTAACAGAATTTTCAAACACTGCCACACATACACACAGATGTCAACGCTTCACAACAACAATCACCAGACTGGTCATTTTAAAATGACTTCCAGATGAATGAACTCCAGATATCACAAAACAACAAGTGATAACAATGTGCAAATACAAAATGACAAACAGACAAACTGTATAACCACAATCATTATTCCTGCCCCATTATGCATGCTGGGAATATCAGCACCACCAGTCCAAGTATCAAAAATTTTAAAACAAAGTTTAGGTTTAAAACATAGAATTTTCCTACCAACAATTTACCTACACATAAAGATATTGCTGTTTTTTGCTGTGCATGACTAGTGAAGATTCATGATTAAATTAAATTGGCAAAAGTATGCAGACATCAAAACACCACACTCATTTGTGCTTGTTGAAAGCATTGGCATTAATTGGTCCTCCATGTGCTGCTAACAACCTCCACTGGATATTGGAACATGACTGCAGTGATTTGCTTCCATTCAGACACAAGAGCATCTGTAAGTCAGGCACTGATGTTGGGTGCTGGAGCCTGGCTTGCAGATGCCGCTTCAAATTATACCAAAGACGTTATACCAATAGCCAATTATACCAATAGCCGGGCCTATTATCACACTGCATGGAGTGGTTCCTGAGAACACAATTGTTGAACCCTTGATTTGCGGCCTTATGGTTACTAAGACCTACCTTTTGTGACAACTTCCCCATGTGAGACCTAGCCCTCATCTTCACTGTGTCCCTTCAACTATGTATAATTCAGTATTTATAGACAGCCAAAATAAAAAAATCCCATATATTATTTACTTAGATTGGGGCATTAACTTCTATATGCTTCATTTAATAAATGCCTTTACTAAATGATTCAATGTAGAATGTTTTTCTGCTTTCTGCTGGACATACTGAAGCACATAATCATTTTTCTTTAGTGTACAAAGTAAAACAGATATAATGTATCAGTGTGTGCAGGGATGTTTAGAAGGTGAAGGGAAAGAGAGATAAAGATAATAATGGTAGCTGAGGCATGTGATGAGGGGAGATGAGTGTGTGTGTGTGAGAGAGAGAGAGCTGGAGGGGAGAAAACAGCAGAGCTGAAGATTTAAATTAGAGCAGAAAAATATGTAGCGAGGGATGAGTTTATAATCAGTGGTTATATTAGAGACAGATATGCAGTATTAGAGCAGAACTATATCTCCATAAAGACATTAAAAACCCTTGAAAGATCTAAAATAAAGATCTCAGTGTGAGTATTCCCTGACTGTCAGATTTACTCATATTGTAACCCGTCATAACGAGCCTTACTACGGCTAAGTCTGTCAAAACGCAATGATCTCTTCGTACCATTCAGCGCAGATGCATCCAGCCTCACACATCCAGATTTAACTTACACATCCAAAATGAAACTTAGATGCGCGTAAAGACAGAAACCGAATGATTAGACGATAACAATAAAACAGATTCGCCATGTCTACAGATGCTTTCAGTGTCCTGAAAGTGTCCTCTGTGTTATTTAAATGAAACTACCCTGCGCGTTAATGCCTCACAAGGATAAATAATTCAGCGCGGGCACACGCTGATGGGCAGGCTAATTAAAGACCAAACTCGCAGTGACAGTCGCCACCTTACAAATTTTCACCACTTAACTCGGATTGTCAAAGCCTGCGGTCGTATGCATAACGTGGCGTGACAGCCGTCTCGGACGCACGGGGTGGCAAATGTCAATCGATGATGGAGGTCCCCGTGCGATCACAACGCGCCCAGCTGTTTGCAGTCAAACAACAGCATACCGAGGACGCCGCAACCTGCTTATTAACCCGAGGGGAAAAGCATCAGAAGATGGCGTTCAAAGGGACTCGACTCTAGTGTTTGTGACACACGCCCGAAACGTTTAACTGCTTGAGTAATTTGACGGACGGTCTGACGCACACACACATACACACATGAACGGACACACGCTTGCAAATACAGTGCTGCTAAAGTTAAAGGCTTTTCGTCGGCTGTGCTTTAAAGTGTGAGACAGAAAACGAAACGAGTGTGTGAAAAGGATCACCAGCACTGTAATACATTGTGGCCAGACGTCAGTGAGAACAACATATAAGCTCATTTCTTCTCAAAGAGACTTTATTATAAGATGACAGTCTTCCCTGAACTTGCAAGGAGATTGTAGACACTGTGAAAACCGTAATACAGTTCAACTCGGTTGACATTTAAGTGAACAGCACCTGAAGCAGTGCCAAGTATGGAGATGATTTTCTTCTCTTTGGAAGGAATGACATTATTAGAGGCACACTGCGACCTGTGGCCATCAAACACAACGTGTTCCAGCAAATGCGGGCACAACGGCAAACACCTCTGAGCGTGTGCCCATTCCTTCTGCTGATTTACTTGAAAGCCAACACATCTCATGTTTATTTATGAGACGCCAATGCAAGGTACTTCAAAGCACTGTCCAGTCAGGAGCTCCCTGGGGCTACGCTTGCAGAACCTGTAAATTACTCCTGCCCCTGCAGAGCCCAAACACACCTGTACTGTTGAATTAGCTCTCTTTGTTTACTGTAGGGCCTTAGAAGAAGTGGAAACTGTCGCACACTCAAGGACTGTATTTAAGATCAAACAGAACTCGAGTAATATTCTCCCCCTTAGTGTGATTTCAAATTGTGAAAGTGGCCAATTTCTTGTAAGGAAAAAATACAGGGGTACAATGTGCAATGGGTGCTAGGTGAGTCGCCATTGGAATCTCTGTCTGACAGAGAAAGTCAGATTTTGTAATTTAGCAATTTGCCATTAGACTGGGACCTCACTATTTAAAGTGTTTGCAACATGGCAACTCAAAGTCATTCATTTTCAATATGAGCCGGTGATTTTCAGTGACATGCAGTACCATGCAAAAGTCAACAGACGGTATGACCCCGACAAAGATCTGATTTCACCATCATCAGGTCAGTCTGGGATTACATAAACAGAAGAAACTAAGACACCCTAAATCCATAAACTCAATGGCAACATCTCCAAGATGCATAGAACAACCTACCTGGAAACCCGGAAATGTACAAATTTTAGGCTATTTCCTACTGATATACTAAAAAGGTATAAACATCTTAACATTTTTAATGATGCATCTAATGTTAGCAATAATGTGGTATTGTGATTACAAACAAAGTGAATGCACTACAGAGGAGCTCATGTGATCTGTCTCCTGTGAGACACTGCAATCATGTGTAGGCAAGACAACAGAGAAGTTCATGCTACTCTCAGGGATTTCCCTGTTCTATATGATTTGTTTGTGCCCACATGCAGAGATATAATAAAACATGGATGCTTGGGAAACTGTAAGAAATTGTCAGCTGAGTGAGTTTGATTCATGCGTGGATAATCGTTCATCTCGTTTATGACATGATATACTATCACTGCTGCAAATTTATATACAACATCTCTCCCTGCAGAATGTAAAAAAGAACGTAAACTCATTCCTTGTTCAAATAGAATATTTTTACTGAAAATACACCTCATTTGTAATCAGGTTTTAAATGGTCAAAGAAAGGTCACTGAGCAGCATGAACGTCTACACCAATGATAAAATCACTGTCAGGTACTGTCCAATAGCCTAAATTTATTTTGCCATTTAAACCATTTCCACCACTTTCCTTGACCTCTATCTGAGTCACTCTGCTTTTGTAGGGTAATATTTCCAGGGTGAGATGGGTAAAGCCTGAAAGAGCAGAGGCGTGAGAACAACCCGGTCTGCCTGTCCTCAGTTCTTTTATGAAACAGGGCCTCCATTGATTTTGCAATGTGAAGGACTAATAAAGATAGATCTTCTTCAGAGCAAAGCTGAAATGAGGGCCCACAGGTAGGAGCTTCAGACAGACACAGCCACTTGTTCCTAATGGAAGATTGATTTTAATTGTGACACCACCTGATTGGCCCAGTTCTAAACGAAATGAAAAGCAGAGGGTGACCAATGTATTTTCTCTAAAGCAAAAGCATTTCAAAAGCATTACTATGACTCAGAACTGTTTTTTTCCTCTTTAATATTAGATTTCTTTCTTGACGGGATAAAGGGGTATCATTACTGTCACAAAGAAAGCTTCAAAAAGGTGTAGTCATTTTGTTCGTTCCTTCTCTTCCAGAAATTTCTGCTTGAAATGGCTGGAGTAGCAGTAATCATTTTTATGTAGAAAGTCAGCAATTTATTTTAATTTACTTGATGGCAATATATAGAATCAAGAATGTTTCTTTTTTACTTGAAATGCACCCTTTACTTATAAAATGCACCATTGACTTCTGAGACATTCAGACTTTAATATTATAGTATTAATAAATGATTCTGAGTGTAGGGGAAAATGAGTTGTAATGAAAACGTTTGTACACATGGCTCAACTGGGGTTTCATTGCCCTTTCTGAATCAGATCAAGCCTCTCTTAGTAACTAATGACATGTTGTAAGTCTGCTACTGACTAATTTGTACTATTTCTATACTGTACCTATAATTTGTGTATTTGTACTAATTCTATACTATACCTCTCTCTCTCTCTCTCTCTCTCTCTCTCTATATATATATATATATATATATACAGGCACAAATTTGTCACTAACAGACTTACTGAATATATATAGAGTAATAATAATAATAGAGACTCTACAGTATATTATCACAAACAAAAAAATAAATACTGAAAAATAATTAAATGTTTAAAATGCAAAGATTTATTAACAAAAATCAAGCACAGCGACATCTTACTTAGACTACTTAGACTAAACACTTAACAAAAATTACACACCCGTTTCGGATTAGTAGGTCATTTTGATAAAAGTGGCTGCTAAATGAATAAATGTAAATTGATTGATTTTACTCAGGGGGCACTTCAACCCATGAGGGCAAATGAGCAGTGGCTTGGGTCACCGCAGACACCCTGCTGTGCTCATTCACAGCTTTAACAAAGCAAAAGAGTGCATAAAAATACTTTGAGTGTTAATATTCACACAAACAGTAGTTCACATATGAATCAGAGACTTCCAGAGACAACCAAAAATACCATTTAAACTGTCTGATACATTACAATGGATTTTTTAAATTGCAATTTAATAATAAAATGTTCTTGAAACTGTGGTACAGTGTTAAAAATAATGGAGCTGGCAGTGGAGTCAAACATTCCTTTTTGACTTTGAATTTATTGTTGCTTTAAAACCATGTAATTATGCTCTCTTTTTTGCTACATTTTTGGTATTTTTTTTTTACAAATTTCAAGTGTTATTCCTGGTATTCTCATCAATCAAAGTAGTAATTTGTTTGTGCTTCACTCAGCAGAGAGTAATGCACAACAATGCACTAGAAACCAGTAAGTATGCCGTTTGCAAGCCATACCATTCATCACATTTCGCATACTTGCATGGAGCCTACACAAGATATCAGCCCAGGAACACACTGGAATATAAGAAGGACATTAAAATGTACTCCCTAGTGTCTTTAAAAAACACTGAGCCAGTGTATTTTTTAATCTTTCACACACAGACCCAAACATGCACACACATATATACTTGACAAGCTCTTATTTCAGATCAATATATTCGATCCTGCTGCCAGTGGATCAATGAACTGGAACTGATGTCATATTTGTGATGCAGGCTTTTTAGTGAGGTCATTTCATTCTTCCTGTCCAGTGCACACTATTGCATACAGCCACTGTTGATTCTGAGAGCTTGTGAACTGTATGCAATTCTGCACAATGACAAACTCTAGACACACACAGTGGGGTGTGAAAGTCAGAGACCAAATTGAGACCATAGGTTTTCTTTGAGGCATACAAAAGAGAAGGGAAGAGAAGAAATGAGAAGAGAAGAAAAGAGAAGAGGACGACAGGAAAGGGGACAAGATGAGATGAGAACAAGCATGAGCTGAAACTACGTTAAGCTCCATTCAGTGAAGATCCAGTGATCCTCTATTCATTGCTGCCAAAAGAGCTTCAGCAGGAATCCCTCTGACATTATAATAAAGCTGTTTTTTCATCCTCGCTGTTGAACCCACCTTATGTCCTCCTGTGCAACAATTGCTGTTTGATTTCCTCAGATGGCCTTTTCCAATTTCACTGAATATTACTTTGCAGGTAGGCAGTTCTCCAAATGGGTGGGAATAAATCATGTTATTTCCTGACTTATATTGAAGGAAATCTGATATTTTGATTTTTCATCAGACTTTTGTATCAGTCCAGGCAGGCCTTCAAACAGGGACTCTGAAAGCATAACAGCTTTGTTGTGTATTCCAAGTGGTAACCAGCATCATTGCCATTCATCTCTTTTATGTGCACACTATCTGATAAGACCAGCATGATTTTTCAATAGTATTTTATATCTCTGGTACCACTGGGCAATGTTGAGTAATGTGGCTTAACAAATAACAATTGACAATTTATTACTGGATAGGAATGAGGATATTAAGGAGCTGTTTCCTATTCTTAACAAATCTGAGAAAGTTTATTGTTAAAGGTCTTATTGTAGAGTTCAGCCCTAAACTCCCATAATGCATTTGGACACCGATGCCTTATCCAATATCCGTAGCTCAGACAGAGAGTAACAATAGTCCACTGCCATGGAAACAGTGGAGGCTGATGTCAAAGAAGTGTGGAAATCCAGAAGAAGCTGCCTTTGCATTCATAACATGTACATGTGCCAGCAATTTCAATTTGGCCACAAAATTGAAGCCACAAAAACATTCATACATGTGCTCCAGCATCCAAAGGCACAGATCAACCTTCAGAGTTTTGATGGAGTCAAAACATCATCTCTCCTCTCAATAAACACGAGCAAGACAGCAGGACAAAAGGACAATTCCTGCTATTCAATTAGACCAGACACACACACACATTACGTCAGACAGGATTTGTTAAACCTGTAGAGTGCGGTCACACACTAAGGAGATTACACAATGACATCAGTTTCCAGTTACAAAGGAAGTTAAAGGAATACTTCCTTCATGATTTACCTCATGTCCTTCCAAACCTGTATGATAATACTTTCAAAAATTCTTATAGTGTTTATAGAGACAGTTTATAACATGTCTGTCAAACCTTTATGAAGTCATATGACAGCTTTCACATTTGAGGCTTGAAGATATGAGATGAGGATTATCTTCCAGACACACATGCAAGACCTCAAACCTTGTGTGATATTTCTACAGGTGACCATTTTTAAGCTGTTCTGTTTATCTGGTCCTCACACAAAGTTATAATGCACTATTTTTATGGTGTTTTTAGTCATTTTCTGTTGTATTGAAAAAGCATAGAAATTCCTAAAAATTCTCTTTTGTGTTCCACAAAAACAATAAACAGGTTTGGAACACCATGAGGGTGAATACATATTGAATGTTTAATTTTGGCTGGACTGTTACTTTAATTTGGATTCTGCTATACTTCCGGTCGTTTTTCACATTCCAATCTGGATTCCAAATGTAGTCCAAATAGGCCCTATTACATGCCTGCCTACTAAAACACATAAAAGTGCTCCATTTACTCAGAAGAGGGTATTCAGGCCTGCAGAGCACCGTGGGAAGTGTGTAAGGTGGGAGTGTGTGAAGATGTTATTCATAGTTCACTGGGCTGTTTAAGGGCACATCCCTATTCACTTTTAGGGGATGGAGGGAGTGATACTATGAAGGTTACACAAGAAAACAAATATTTAGAACTTCATCTAATGAGCAGCAACAAAGTAAGGTAGGTGCCAGAAAAATTGTCTGCAAAGCAAAAACACATGTACAAATCAATCAGAGCTCCTTCTAGCATAACAGGTGACATGACCGGCAGAACAAACAACAAGCTAAAAGCCTTTAAGCCTAAACAACTGTTTCAGATTCATTCCAAATGCTCAGTCATGCACACACGTACAAACACAGAAAACAACATTACACACTCATACAGAGTGCAATAACAGTACTCACTGAATTAAGTGGACCTTGTCAGGAACAGGGTGCCATGGATTGCTGTGGTAACGAGAGAGTGCAGTCCCCCAAGGGAATCACAGATGTCTTCGAGAATAACAGGTTGACCGTGGAGTGCTGTGGAGAGTCTCAGTGGAGAAGGAATTCCAGATAGCAGTGATCCATCTGAGAGCTCTTCACTAGCTGTGATTCTTATAATAATCCATTTTGATGGGACAAAAGACTTTTTTTTTACAAAGCTGAGCACTCAGAGGGAAAAGTACACCACCAGTGGCTACAAATGCCAAAAATACAGTGACAAAAAAGCAGAAGTGTCTCTTAGTTTTTTTCTGTATCCACCCCACTCTCTCCCTCAATCTCTCTCTCTTCTAATGTTGACCCTGCCGGCTTCAACACAAAAATAGGAAAGAAAACAGCAATAATAGCCAGATCTCAGAGTTCTGCACTCCAAGAGACAATCGCACATAAACTCTATCTCACACACATTTACACCAATACAATCTCCTCACCCTCCCCTCACCCATTGTTGTGCAGGTCTTCTGAGTCTCTCATACATACACATAAACACTCCAATTGACAATCTCAAGATCAGTCAGCACTTTCCCTGCTTTTCTGTGCCACCTCACACTGCCTCACAACGTTATTGCTCTTGGTTTCTCCGTAAATCCTTCCTCAGGCCCAAAACACCTGCCACATTTAATGCAGAGAGCATTTGGTTTGCGACAAAAGAAATAGACTAGATTAAAACAGATTGTGAGCGATATGAAATTTCTTTGACTGACAGCAAAAAATCCTCCAAAATGAGCTCAGTTCAGGAGTCTGAGAAGAGGAAATGATTAAGGAACCCAGGTGTAAATGTGGAGAGCAGCTCACAATTTTCCATCAATTCAACTATCCCCTCAAATCCCACAGATCCCTCTTTCAGGAATGAGCTTTGGCACACCAGACGCCTCCCTCTCTCCTCAGAACGGCCCCTTCAGGATTGAGGAGTGTTGGGTTATGCTGATCTGAAGCCTCTGGAAGCAAAAAGGGTCGCAGCTGACGCAGGGGAGAGGAGGGCCATCACATCTGTCACTGCATGGAGAATTTCCTCATCAGCTGAGTCTCGTGTCCTTGAGAAGCTTCAGACCTGAGGAAAAGCGAGCAGAAGACATATTTATGATTATTTATGCCTTACGTTTGTATCAAATAATCGTTGTAATACACATAACTACTATAAATACTGATATCAGTACCAGTAAACTGTTAAAAACATTACATATAAAGAGAAAAACATACCAAAATACCCATACCTTTTTTTATAAATTAAAACACAATTTATACCCTTTTGACTTTAATGTTAACATGCATTTGCATTGGAATCATGTCACCAGAGTTTGTTATATCAATACAATGAATGTAATTCGAATTAAATGAATGTGCTTATATGTGCAACATGACAAGACCATTAAATCACAATCAGTATCCAATCAAAACACCTTATTATATTCAATACAACTGGTGGAGGACTGTAAGATTACTGAACTGACATTTAAGTTAATAAGCAAACAGCATCTAAATACAAGAATATTACTACTGTTTAACAGGGGCAGCGCCTCCTCAAAATAATTAGTGTTTATATGACAAAGTAATTAACAGTGCAAAAATACTACAAAACAATTGTCGAGATATATGATTAGTTGATTACCCTGTCAATGAGAAAATACCCATGCTGGAAACCAGTCCGGAAATCAGCCTGAATCAGCTTATCAAACCGGAAGAAATTGACAGACTAATTACAAAGTAAACCAATTACCTACTCCGACATTACAGCTTTCGCTCATGTCTGAATCTAAATGAACCTCAAGTGACTTGGATTAATGATCTGTGAGTGATGTGGTTTTTAGTGGCACTCAGCTGATCTAAATTAAAGGTGCTGTTCTTTGTCTACCACCTTCATTACATCTGCAGTGTTTAACAAAGATTCCATGACTAATGACAATTAATAATAATAGCTGAAAGACAGTTAGCAGCAATTGATAAAGGAGACATGAAATATGCTTGTCACTTTATTATTGCAGGTTGATCAGACTTTAATACGTCTTGGTACTCATAAACAGCATGTTAAATTAAACAAAAATATTGTAGTATTGTATCGTGTTGATAATGTATGGTACAGAAAATAGTTTTCCATATACTTTTTAAAAAGTTCTTAAAAGGTTCTTCACAGTGATGCCATAGAAGAACAATTTTTGGTTCCCGGAGAACCATTCGGTCAAAGGTTCTTAAAATAACCATTTCTTTCTTACTTATGTATAGTCTAAAGAACCTCTTTCACTACAAAAAACCTAAATGTTCTACAGATGTTAACCAAAATGGTTCTCTTATGGCATCGTCAAGCACCTTTTTTAAAGTGCATGTGTAAATATCAAATAGAAACAGAACATGAATTTACACTGGACCGACATGTACCCATTGGTTCCCCATGTACTGATTGACTAATTGTGGCTAATAATGTCGCATAAAAACCTTATCTGCTAGTCACCCTCTGTGCAAAGATGGACTGTTCTATAAATATAAAAAGAGCAGGTAATTAAAGATGAATCTCAGAGGTGGTGCTCTTCTATCAAGACTCTTATTTCCATACAATTTTCCATGTCATGCTTTGATTATGAAGGTGCCTCTCTCATCAGCTGGACTGATATGAAGGTGAAGGGAGGGGGGAACAGAGGAGAGAAGGAGAGGTAGAGATGAGGACATTGGCAGAGGGAGAATGAGACACTAAAAAGGATTGCATTAAAAAGATATGTTCAGTTTGACAAAATAATGAGACTGGAGAGGTGTAAAATCAGGAAGGGTGAGAAAGGTGCAGCGACAAAAGGAGAGAGAGGTACAAAGACAAAGAGTAAGACAAAGACATACAAAGAGAGCAACAGTGGTAGAAATATATAAAAAAGGGTGTGTAGACAGAGTGAGAGCAACAGAGATATAAAAAGGTGTTGAGACAGTGGGATAGTGATAGGAAGCTATAAAAATGTAAAGAGACAGAGTAAGATAATGATAGAGTGATATACAAAGATGTAAAGACAGTGTGAGATATAGATAGAGAGATACAGAGAGGTGTAGAGAAAGAGTGAAATAGAGGTAGAGAAATATAGAGAGGTGTAGAGACAGAGATATACAGAAAAATGTAAACCTGCTAGAAAATAATGTCAAAAACAAAATTATGACCTTCCAGAAAAGATCCAGATAGCAGGAAACACAGTGCATATTCACATTAGAAACTAACCATATATTGTAAAAAATCTCTCTATAATTGTATGCTTTAAAGTAACATCCACGGAAAACTTCTCACCCCACAGTGAGCTGAGAGACAAAGACAGCAATAACTTCTGTACCACAAAACTATAAGACCCTTTAAAATCCAGAAATTATTTTGAATTTAGCTGAAAATACTTCAATACATTTCCTTTATATGTGTGTGAGGTGTGGGGTCCACTGACAAAATGGGAAAACCACTGCAAAAACCCTGCATAAAGAATTTTATCAATGTATACTAAAAGCATACCAGCACACCACAAATAATGCATGCAGGGTAGAATTAAAACATCCACTTATTATAGAAATTAAGGACACACCTAAAGTTCCACTATATCACTATAAGCCCTGCAATGCCGAGAGCTGAGCAAAGAATCCAGCTCCTACTTTCAGCTGATCTAGAGCTTCAGTCCTGATGTTTCTACTAACCTCCATCACACTGATGCTCTAAAGCAAACACTTTCACTCAGTGGACACAACCTCACCATAGAAACAGGCAGACACAGAAAAACATGGCTGTCACAATAAGAAAGGTTTAGTCCACAGTGTGATCAAAACAAAACTGACACAGATCAGCAAATCTGAGAAAAGAATCATCAGATGAAACACATACACCACATATTCCAGACTCTGCAAAACAACGCTAAGCTCACTAGATGAATGTGGAGACTGCGGTGCTCAAGCAAACAGCAGTCTGCACAATTTGTGTCTGCCTGTCAACATGAGGGACAGTGAATGATCAGACGCCATCACAATCCTGCTCTTCCTTGCTAT
The DNA here is from genome assembly GCA_036877525.1 of Chromobotia macracanthus. Lineage (NCBI taxonomy): Eukaryota > Metazoa > Chordata > Actinopteri > Cypriniformes > Botiidae > Chromobotia > Chromobotia macracanthus. Next base: position 9,464,405 of record JAZGTH010000015.1, on the reverse strand, counting down.
TATTTTTTTTTGCTTTTTTTCTATTTTTATTTTCAATTACCTATATTGTTATAACATTATTCCTTTTATGCTTATTTGCCAACTGTTTATTCTCTTTCGTTAGTAATTGAAGTTGTTTTACTTTATTTTTATGTTAATTTTTTGGTAATGTTAATGAAATATATTTGTCATGCAGGGAAGCACACTTAAGTTGTAATTGAAAACTGAGAGGGGTATAGAGAGTGAGATAAAGAGAGATATGCCCTTGGCTTGCTCACTGGAGGCCTAAAGACAAAAACATTAAAGCATTAAGGAAGTTCCCCAGAACTGCTCAACAGAGACTAAGACAATTAAGACACTACAGTACGATTTTCTGTAAAGATACTTTGAAACAATGTGTGTGGTGAAAAAATCAGTATGCTAATGAAAATGACTAGATAGAGAGAAGTAAATATAAAGAGTGATGGAGAGAAGGTAATGTAGAGACAGTGAGATAAAGAGAAATATAAAGAGTGGGATACTGATCGAGAGACATAGAGAGATAATGAGAAACATACAGAGGTATAGAGACAGAGTGAGATTGTCACAGACACATAAAGAGATGTAAAGACAGAGTGAGATAGAGGTAGAGAGATATACAGAGATGTAAAGTAAGATAGTGATAGAGAGACATAGAGAAATAATGACAGAGAGGCACAGAGAGGTGTAGAGACAGAGTGAGATAGTAACAAAAAGACAGAAATGTGTAGAACAGAGAAACTACTGGGGGAGGACAGTTATGCATCTGTTGCTGTAAAATTCATATTTGAGCTGTACGCCCTCAGAAACCAGTTACTGCTTTAATCGGTGCAATAGAATATTCCTAATGTTCATTAATGTCTTGTTGAATGTTTGTTTAATCTTTTATATATGAATGTTTCTCTTATTCTATGTGACTGTATTTTATTTTATTGTGTTTTGTATATTGTTATTGTCCATGCTTAGACAAGCATCACTATTCTTATTGCTCATACTTAACATGGGCAAATATTAAACTTTGATGTGAATCTCTTCCCACAGCATTTGTGCTATGGACATGAATATCTCAAGTCATGTTGCTTGTTGAGGAGAAGTGCTATTAATTTTCTAAATGACCTAATGATTTTTCATCTAGCAATAAAACAGGCAACAAACCCACGTTTAGATCGGAGGAGGTACCTAAATATCACAGAGACTTGATGAAGGGGCAAACAAGCAAGACTTAGGGCAAACAAACAACCAATTAGCAATCACACAGCAATGCCTTAGCAACCACTTAGAATAGCATAGTACCCGCATAACAACAAACTAAACACCATTGCAACCACCCACAACAGCCTAGTGGATGTGACTTTTGATTATATTTGCACTTTTTAATATCAGTGCAATCTTTTGCTACAGTGTAATATTTACATTCACATTCTTGCATTCGGCAGACACTTTTATCCAAACCAAACACAGTACATAAGGGGAATATATTTCACCATTATGTGTGTACAGCAACATGTGTAAAACAATCATGTTAATAAAATACTTCCACATTGAATATTCAGAAAAAAACTGAATGGAGAAACAATGAGAGGGAGAGACACTGTGACATTGGTGTCACTCTTGCTTATCACAAATGTCGCTCTGAAGAGCAACTTACTCAACTCTGCTTCTTTTCTTCTGCATGTCCATCTTTTCGTCCCTCCAGCTTTCTCGTTCGTTCTCAGAACACAGATAAATCATTCCTCTTACACACACAAATACTTGGGACTCACTGACTCACAAACCATAAAATACAGTAATGAGGTGAAAAGGAGTGAGATACGGGAGAAAATGGACAATAAAACATGACCAGGCCTGAACTGTGACCTTTCCAAGCTCTCAAAATGTTTATAAGAAATGCACACACACACAAAATCCCATGGGAGCATTTAGCATGTTAGCACACTGTCACTTATGTGAGAGTGAGCAGGTGAGATCTAGTCCAAGTGTGGGTGTGAGTCAGGTGGAAAGACACAGAGAGAACAGGGTAAAAATCCGGATTGATGTAATGTGAGAAACCCACATTTTTAAACAGAAGCTGCTCTGTTCACACACAGAGACAACATGAAGGAGAATGAAAGAAACTGGAATTATTAACAGTGAGCAACAGTGTCCACTACAAGATTTTTATCATAGCCATATTTAGTAAGTGTTTATCAGATTCCCTCGTGTGGACTGTCAGCTGGTGTGGACACACTTGGTTGCCACAATGTAGAAAACATGACACATACACAGAAGTGCAGAAAATGTATAAAAGATCAAAGTTATATTTGAGTGATATCTGGATCTAATGGAAGTGAGCAACAGTGCCCACCACACAGATATAACAGTGACACACACACACATATACAAACACTGCATCAGTGCCAAAATGTGTGCAACAGAGAAGATTTCTGCCTTCACCCTGCATATAAACTAAACAGGAGAGGATTATAAAACTAGTACTACCAAATTTCTTCAAAATGTGCCAGCAGAACACAGCCAACAGTATTTGACTCAGGCTATAGGATGGAGGGGGAATAAAATAAATGGAGATCGGGAAACAGGGGAAGAAAGGAGAAAATCTCACTGCTGCACTGAGGTCTAATGAAACAGCAAATGAGAAATTCATCAAGAGTGATAACAGAGGTCATCAATGATAGAGAGATAAAGCAGAAAGAAGAAAAACTAGACAGAGGCTTAGCGAAAAAGGGTGAGCTTAAGAGAGATTGAGGCTGTTTAAAACTCACCCCTGTGTGAGAATGGTCCTCCTCAGGTTAACACAATCCCCGCTCTGTGGAGCCATTCTGAACAGAGCCTGTTTGGAGCACCGTGCACTGTCTACAGAATACCAATCACATGCCGGCAACACACACACACAGTTGTCGGCATGACACACTCTTTCACACAGTGTTTCAAGTGTGCTGAGCCACAATACCGTACTTTATTGTTTATGAGATATGAATGGACCACGGAATGGAATATATATATATATATATATATATATATATATATATATATATATATATATAACACACACACACATACCATGAGAGACAGTTCCACTAACAACCTGGGTGATGTGGGACCAGAGGCTGATCTCAGGAACTAAAGATGAGAAGATCAGGTAAAGTCTCTGCGGTGCGCATCCTCTTTTCCTCCTGCGTTTTCTCACACACACACGCTCACTCTCTTGACCGTCGAGTATCAAGAGGCTACACAATCTTTCTTTTCTACCCTTTGATCTTTTCTTCTTTGCGTCTGGTTTTTCTTTAAGTCCCTTACAATGTTCATAGCTGTAATTCCAAAGCACAGCAGTACAAACTGCATTCACTGACTCCAGACCCCCTCCCCTCCTCATATGCTCTCTCTCTCTCTCTCTCTCAGCTCATTGTATCCCCATACCTCCTCTGCTCTCCCTCCAATCCAATCAGCTCTCGGTGCCTCTCTCGCTGCTTCTTCCTACACCCCCTTTTCTCCTTGTCTTCCTCTCTCCTCCTAAGACAAATATTAGCCTTCATCACTGAATCACTATCTTCTCAAACAAGTATTAAAAAAAACAATCATCAACATCAGACAACATCGAAGACAACATCGCAATCTTTGATATTCACTGTATGCAACAGCACACTAGTAACAGAATAGTGTAACACAACAGTAGTAACACAATATGCATGTACAGGTAGTTTGTAAGTATATATAGAATATACAGAGTATTAAAGAGTATAACACATGAGTAAATAGAGGTTCCTGAAGGTTGACTAGTTATAACACAGGATGATGGGTGAGTTGATGATGTAGATGACACAGAACAGCACAACAGGTTGTTATATTCAGTGTAATAAATATAGTTTTAAAAAGTATTCTCACAAAACTATTTTTAAGGAGATTTAAATTTTATTAATGTTACTTTAACTACATAGCCTTTAAACAAAACAATATAAATGTAAGTGTTATATAAATGTGAATGTAAGGTAATTATATTTGTAAAAATAATTAAATAAAAATTGAAGATAATTTGTTTACAGTTTGATTTAACAAGCACTTGATGATAATTTAATGACAGTGTTGATCCAAAAGTGTTCAGTTGTTATCAAAAGTGCCCTTGTCCTGTCCCTTTGGTGCGTGTGTGTCTCTTTAAGGGATGTTGTGGGCACCTGTTGTTAAGCAGGAGTCCCCCTCACTGCAGCCCTGTCTGTCTTCACACACGAGAATCATCTCTCTCCCTTCCCCTGAAATGGCTAAATATGCATTCAACAGCTGTCTCTCCACCTCTGCTCTGCTCTGCAGCCTCATCAATGCACAATCCGCTTTTGATGCCAAACCAAACACAAAATCTCCAAGATCCCAAACACAAATCTTGCCCTGGGATGATGGATGCTTTAAAACCCTGTGTTCTATACCTCTAACAAGCGACAAATTCATGCATCTGACCCTTATTTCCATAGGACTTCCTTTATATTCTTTAAAAAGACAACAAGAAACCCAAGGGTACGAGGCTAGGAGAGAGAGAGAGCACGAGCAAGCGAGGGACTGAATGGGAGGGGAAGGTGGGACGGAGACAGAAAGGGAGGTAGGAAAGGGAAAGGAAGAGGAATGATTAAGTGAACGGGAAGAGGAATGAGGAATCGGAGGAGGGTTAGGAAAAATGAGGGAATGGGAAAAATGAGAAAGAGAGAGAGGGAATTGAGATTCATCCTGTGCAGTGTGCCTCACTGGTGGAATAATGATTAGCTACTCAGTATTCCAGTCACACAGCCTCTACAATAAATGAGGGGGGCAGAGGGGGAGTGGGCAAGTGAGAGAGAGAGAGAGAGAGAGAGAGAGAGAGAGAGAGAAGAGAAATGGTGTAACAGGGAAACGAGAGAGACCAGCAAACGGAGATCATGTTGGTGAGAGAACGGGAGAGAAATAGACCCAACTGGACCAGATAAGCATGACAAACCTTTCAACAGCATGCTGTGCACACAGATTCCCATTTCAAAAACACACATGAGCATAACATGACATTTTCCAGCACTGTAGAATAAGACACATGATAACTCTATCAGTACCCATGCTCACCTCATTCATCATATGTAGCCCCTCTTTCTTTATTCTTGTTATACACACACACAAAGACAAATCAAAACAGTGCAGGAAGGCTAAAGCATCAACACACACACACACAATTTCCACACACAAGCTTATAATAATGAGTCTCCTGCATAGAAGAATTTATACATACTGCAGCCTGGGCCGCATTCTTCTCCAAACACACACACTGCAGTACAGATATAGCACACACATACACAGAGGGGCAACACACAAGGGGAAACACTCTGTCAAAGTCACAGCGGGTACAGCTACCTCAGCAAAGAGAGACAGACGCAGAGAACAGGGGAAAATAGAGGATATCCTTCCTGCTCACACACACACAACACAGAAACACAATACACAACAACATTAAGAAAAGTTTACATTTGGGTTGATGAGATTTGTTTGGGGTTTAATGCTTGCACTTGGAAGCATTACACAGATTTTTCAACATTGTTTAAACTGTAATGGGATCAGGTGAGTTTGCAGTCTGCCTGTTCCCGTCACTCAGAGCGATGTTTGTACTCACTGGTGTTTTGTAATGTCAGCAGATTTCAGCTCAACTCTGAATATTCACCCTCATGGTTGTACCTGCCAGCAGATATTTATAGACTTTACAAGATTAAAAAAACTTGGAGGGAGAATAAAAGTGACCATTTTATTCTAAATTAAAACCCTTAAGGCATTCTGTAGTTTCTTTCCTTATTCAATTTAGTTCAGTGTATTTGTACACATTTTACAATATAATATGTTGTTTAAACACAGCATTGAAAATAATACTTTACAACCCACTGTGAGCAAACCAAGGGCAAGTGTTGAGGAATCATTTTGAGGAACAAAATGGTAACACTTTACAATAAGGTGTCATTCATTAATATTAGTTAAAGCTTTAGCTAACATGAACTAACAATGAACAATGTATTTTTATAGCATTTATTAATGCAACTTTTGTATTAGTTTTTGTATTAGCAGTTTTTCACTGTTTGTTACTGACTGTTAGTTTATGTTGCATAAATAATTGTTAACAGATTGTTCTTTTAAAAATGTATTAGTAAATGTTTAAATTAACATTTACTAAGATTAATAAATGCTGTATTTTTAGTTTTAGTAAATTGTGTCATTGTAAAGTGTTACCAATAAAATATTTTGGTCCCATTATATGTTAGGTGTCTTTATCTAATGCATAGGAAAAATGTATACAATGTAATTACTGTGTACATAAATGCTGTTAAATTATACTTACATTTAAAGTATCTTTATGTAATTACATTCTTGACCCCATCCCTAACAATAAAGCCATCCAAAACATGTACACAAAAACTACAATGTATTTTTTCTTATTAAAACATCTAACATCAACTTGAACTGCTTATTTTACAATAATCCAATCCAATTTTTTCTACATGGTAAAATAGATTTTCCTAGAAATCTAATTGGGTAATCTAGAAATCTAATTTTCTAGTTTCCTAGAAATCTAAATTTACCAAACACTGCTAAGATTGGTTTGATAGTCTTTTTTTATAACATACTGCATGGTCTAAAAAGAGAATTGTCAGAACAGATAGATAGGTAGATTTCATCAGAACCATGGCATATGAATTATATTTTTATTTGTTCCCAAAAGCAGCTCAATTTAAAAAGGATCTCTGGTGCATCTTGAATTGCCCATTTACATGAAGGTCACAAAGTAATTGCTATTCAAAGCCTGTAAATTAATGAGCTGAGGAAGAGATTTTTCAAATTGTTGTTGAGAAATTTAGTGCAAGGAAGGGGAATGGTGTTTTCATATCAATATCTATCATTTATAGGACTAATCATAATGATGCAGTAGCCATATGGGGGAGGAGTTCAACAGGACTAAGTAAATTGAGGGAGCACAAACCGAGCGTAGGCAAACACTGAGCTGCAGTAATGACCCAGCTCTCCCTCAATCTCCCAATGAACTGAGGTAATGGAGCTCAACTTAAACCTCATTCAACTGGTGAAAATTCTTCACAGGATTTGTAGTTAAAGAGTCCAGAGCTCTAATTACTGCAGTCATCACTTACACCCAAAACTGCAGGATCATTTAGTTTTGAATGTAATCAGGGGTGTTGTTCATTCAAGAGCTTTTTATGTCAGAACAGACAATTCACCTTTTATCCAAGAGGTTATACAATGGTTAGATAGATTGTAAAAAAATTATTCTAGGTAAGTATATTGTAAATACATACATATGAAACATGCTCAGTTTGTTAGCAATTGCTTTTCTTAAAACCTCTTTTCAAGATGTCTGCTATTGCATTAAAGGTCCTCTTACACTCTTATGAACAAGTGATGTATTATTGTTTTTACTCTACTGTACCTGACAGCATGTCCATATCCATATATGGATTATAAGCCCCATAAGCACTATTACACATTTCACATGCAGAAAAGTTCAGCAACCATAACAGTTGGTGTTTATTGAAGTCTTAAAGGCACAATTGCCTTTTTAATTCTAAGGATAAAAATGGTCATACAACTGAATTAGGCAACATTTTTCCCTGTCTGCCCAAACCATCATTTACTAAAACTCCTTTATTACAGGTTATTGAAGTCAAAGCAAATGTTGACCTTAAATGAACCAGTAACAACCCAGCAGACATAACCTTTTTATTAATTAATCACCACAACTTATGGCCCACCTTTTGTGTTAAAGGCAGATAAAACACTAGAGAATCAAAAAATAAAATTAAAGCATTACTTTTTTGCAACTGCAGTGGTAAATATAAATTAAATATAAAAAACAACACTTGTTTTGTTATTCATTTCGTCTGGGTAAAGATGCCAAGTCAGTTTATTTCTATATTGCAAAAGCAAAAATAGATCCTACTCATACAGAGCTGTCTCCCACAAATACAGACACATTGTTCTGTGAAGTCCTGACCTGCTAACTTTACCCACTGCTAAATCTGCCTTTGCTCCTCCCAAAAAGCACTACCAATTCAGGGAATCAAATTATGTCAGGTTCACACCCTCCTTTGCATTCATCTAATTACCCCCCCACACCATTTCCTCTTGCTACACAGTCTCCTCTAAGATAACCTCAATTGTGTGAGGAACATCTTGACCTGCCACTACAGAGATGTTGGGTACAGTCAGAGAGGGCACAGAGATGGCTGGCACGGTGATGGTGGGCACACTTAGGGTGTTGGGGTGGAGAAAGACCACAGATGACCCTCCATCTTCTGCCACCAACATTCCCTCCTGGACCATAGGCACACCGGATGAGGAAGAGGACGGTGAGGTAGAGGCAGCCTCCTGTACCAAGAGAATGGTCTGTACAGCTGCGTCATCATCCAGCATGTTTTGTGCAGCAGAGTCAACGGGGTCATGGGCATGGAGACGCATGTGTTTGTCCAGGTTGGGTCGCGAGCGAAAGGCGGTGGGGCAGCGGGGGCAGGCGTACGGCCGCTCACCGCTATGTACGCGGGCATGTTCCGTTAGTCTTGCTGCAACGCTGAAGCTTTTGCCACACACCCAGCATGTGAACGGCCGCTCGCCGCTGTGAATGCGCTCATGATCCTGCAAGTGCGGAAGCTGACGGAAACGCTTCCCACAATAAGAGCACTGAAACAGAAGAATTTTAATATTTAAAATATTATGAATTCATTAAATTGAAATGCAGCATTTGTTAATGCAGCACTTGTTAAGAAGACATCTTTTATTTTATTGTATGATTCCAAGTTCAATGCGCATATGGCTTTTCTTCTTAAGATATATGTGTATTGCATTTTCACTGTGAGCAACACAAACAGAACAGATAATTAAGCCAATAATCACAAATTACTGCATGACAATTAACTGCCAGACCAAAAATAAATGATCATGACAGCCCTAAATCAGCACTGATTTGAGCTATGAAGGTTCTCTCTTTGCTGCAAGACCTTTGTACCTCAAAGGGTCGTTCATTGGTGTGCGTTCTCATGTGGACAGTGAAAGTGGATGCATAGGCAAACTCCTTCCCGCAGAACTCGCAGGTGAAGCGTCGCGGGGCATTTCTTTTGCCCAGCGCTCCACGGCAGTGTGCCACCAGGTGCTCCCCCAAGGCAGAGCTGGAGGCGAAGCGGCGTCTGCAGGGGGTGAGTGGGCAACGCAGGGGCGTTTGACCCGTATGGGAGAGCCGATGCAGGTCGAGACCATCCTGAGTGACGCAGCGGTGGCCGCACATGTCACACTCCAACTGACCCCCCACTTTCCCTCGTCCATGACCTTTATACCTGTGGCGCACCTGCACCTCCCCAGTGCAGCGCTGCAGATGTGTGTCCAGCACGGTCTGATTCAGGAACTGAGAGCCGCAGTTAGGACACGTCTTTGGTTCTTTATCTACAGACAGAAAGATTGATGGCAAGCGTTTGAAAATGGGATACAAACACATGTGTATATGGGGTAAGTTTACCCCCTTATTCAAACTGTCCAAGTATTTGCCCATAACTGTATGTGATAGACATTTTCTTCTAATCTTAGTTCATAGTGGAATTCCTGAAATAACATTAGGCAAAAATGAAACACTCATTTTTAGTACAATATAACTACAAAAAAGTGGCACATCTTACCCCACTCTCCCCCATCATGCATCTTAAAGTGCTAATCTACAAAAAGAAAAATAAATAGGCATACAGATCATCTAGTCCCTAGCTTCTGATATACAGGACATGGGAGATGCTTATGTTTATGCACAAATTCTGTCACACACACAAAAACAATCTTTGGCTTCTTATCAAGTGAGAAAATAAACACGTTTGTTCCTCGTCTAGAAAGAGAGAAGGGAATAGAGAGCAACACAAACACCAACACACAAAAGCCAGATGCCACTTATTTGCACAGAACCAATCAGAGAGAGAAACACTGATAAACAGACTTTTCACAGAATGCACAGTGCATACGTGGAAACAAAACAGCGCTTTATGGGGGTCACAGATGATGTGACTGTGTGGCTGATGTTTGGATGCAGAGCATTTTTGATTAAGCATTCACACTGCCCGTCTGTGACTCACCAATACTGACCTTTACAGGCTTTTAAAAGCTTCTACTAACCAACCCTGCACTCCCTACACCTATAAATAAAATCTATCTGTGTTTTTCACTCCCCGTTCTGCTAAAGAGCAGCCGCAGTGATGCTGGACTGATCTCAGATGAGAGGTGATGGTAATCAGCAGCTGATCTTATCAATATACACACACAACCCATCCTGATCGATGTGACCTCTGACCCAATCTATTTACTTAGGACCAATCAATGAAGGCTCATTCATCTGACAGTTCTGTCAGAGGGTATGTGTGTGGCCAGATACACAATCATTAATGCAGACAGAGCTGAGGAGACTGGAGAAACTACACTTAATATGATCTGTGTATGTGTGTATATGCACAGGGTCCAAAATTTATTGCCTCACCTGCCAATGGCCAGCCAGTTGAAACATTCACTGACTACATTTTGCTTACTTGCCAAGAGACTGTATTTTACCTGTTTATAAAATTAAAAACAACAATTTTGTCGGTGACAAATACATTTTGTTGTTGCTCTTGTTGCACATTTGCAGCAAACAGCAGGGCCCATCAAATCGCTTGCAACATCATAAACAAGAGGAGCCAGTGAATCAGTGAAACCAAACAGTACCTGCCAAGAAAATTAATTCATTTATTTACTTTGGTGGCTCACTGCCAGGAATGTCCGCCACAGATTTCTGGGCTTGCACCAACAAAGTAAAATAAATAAAATGTTTTTCTAGCTACATGTCTGGTTGCACATTTAGCCAAAAGTTGATAGATGCGCAACAGTCTGTGGGCTCTTCTTCTTTATAGAGTTTATCTTTCTCTTTGATTTCATTAAATCAGGTTAAACCAGCAACTGCTTTTGGAATTGCATATTTATTCTGTAATTCCTAAAAATATTACCGGGCCAGCTGGAGTTTTATTTACTTACCAAAGCCAATTTTTATTTGCATTCGGCACTTGGCGAGTGTTAATTTTAGACCTTCGGCATGTAATACCGTGTTAGTAAGGCTCCATAAGGACAAAGGGCTGAATGTGGGATTGCTTCCTCAAACTGACCTTGGTGCATGAGCGAGTGGAGGTCCAGCTCCTTGCGGCGTTTGAAGGCCTCTCCGCACACATCGCAAGGGAAGGGATGGCTGGTGTGTAGAAGCCTAGAACATCAAAGAACGGAGAGAAACTAAATGAGAGAGGCTGCGTCATGCAGTCCCTGGAGCCAATCCAACAACAAACCCTATGTGAGAAAAGCCACGTACGAATCCACTCACATCTCAGATGGTACGGTCATGCACTCACATCGAGAAAAATCATACAGCATCAACTCATTAAATTGAGCTGTGCAGGTGACTGGCAAGCTCTTTCTAATGTCTTTAGGGCTACTCACATGAGATTAAAATCACCAGGGTCCTTAGTAATTATTGCTGACATCAGTAATTACTGCTCATATTTAGTTCTCAGCCTCTTGTAAACGTGTCGTCTTTAACTAGTGTCCTCACTAAAACGACTGGAAGAAAACTCTATTTTTTTGTAAAATTACTGACATTTAGAATGTAATCTCAGCAAATTACTGGCATGTGCTTATTAGTTGTAAACAAATTAGTTGGTTATCTGTTTTCCTTAGTTGTATCAATGCTCTAGAAAATCGAGAAACACAGCTGATGTTATGGAGATAATAGCTCTGCACCCAGTGCACCATTAATATGTTTTACTCCTATACAACTGAACAATATGAGAAATACAGTAATGAGGGCCCCGGTGAATAGGGTTTCAAATTATTTGATAAGCATTATAATCATACATAACACATTACTATGAAGACCTTCTGGTTATTGAACATTGTTAGAATTAAACCTAAATCAGGGGATGGAGCAGCATATTCAATTGTAGTCTGTATGCAGATGACAGCTAACACGGAGGAAATAACTGTAATCACAGAGAGAAAAGAGTCATATCTCAGACTAGACCATCATTAAGGTACTTCATCAGCAGAAAGCAGCGCTCACCCTGCAGAATTTTAACATCTGCTGCTCCCTGTTCAGCTACGCCTTCAATTTGTGGCTAATTTTTGAAACTTCTAGATTTTTTTCCAAATTTTCCCTGCTACAATTATGCTTTTAGTTACTGGAAAAATAAAAACAGAACTGTTGCAGGAAAAAGATGTGAAAAAGATGTTAAAGTTTCAAAAATTTCAATAAATGGTACTGTAAATGCTCTATTTTCAAATTCTCAAAACTCTTTAACTTAATATTTTTAAACGTTCATTTTTCATTGCTATCCAGGGAAATACCAAAACCTCAAGAATTCTTTTCCTTTCAGATTTCACAAAGGTTTTGGAAATGCATTTAGGGTCAGATAATAAGTAGTTTCTCCTCATTCGAGGTGTGTGGTATCGTCTGGATATTTCTGTTTACTTTTTCGTTATATTAGTGAACCATGTGACATTTACTACATAATGAATGAGTGCAAGAGTCAACAGCTTTGGATGCAGTACATGCATGAATGTGTAAAATTTGTCAATGTTCTCTCATGCAGCCCATCAGTTCAGCTCCGTGTTGAGACGTCATGACAGACATGAGGAGGCAAAATGATCAGTTTCCCCCTCCTCACCCTCCTCTCTGACAGATATTCTCAATAGTTGTTTCAGTCTCTCGGCATCATGCCGAACCTTACATCATCACTACACACCAGATATTGATACACTGCCTGAACAAATGAATCAGATTTCAGCATTTGCAAAATGACAGTGCGGACAAAGCCTAATAGACAGTGAAGTCACTTCACTTTGACAAGCCACTGCTCATACCTTTCCATCACTATTGACAGTCAAACAATACATCAATCTTTTATGAAGACAAGCTAATAAGTAGAACAAACAGATTCAAATAAACATAAAAGACAGCAGAGCTGGCAAGAGAAGTGCAAAACCAAACAAACATGACATGCACCTGTGGCTCTTCAGTTGGGATTCAAACTTAAAGCTGGCCGGGCACTCTGGACAGGTATGCAGATGCCCATCACCCAGGGATGATCTCCTTCCTTTTGCTCTGCTTCTGATGCTGTGCTCCTGGGTTCCACCCTGGTGACTCAACATGTGGCGTTTGAGGGAGGTAGCCTGGAAGAACCTCTTCTCACAGAAGGTACAGCTGTACAGACGGGATCCTCCATGCGTCAGGTTGTGGCGCAGCAGACTGGCTGGAGAGGGGAAGCTCTTTTGACAAATTTTGCAGTTAAAGAGATTCTTGCCCGTGTGCTGGGACACATGCTCACGCAACAAGCTGCGGCGTGTGAAGCCCTGCCCGCAGTGGGGACACTCATGGGGCAGAGCGGTGCGTGACCAGTCTCGGCTCAGCTGGGCGGGGGCTTCAAGGGTGGCATCTGCTGCTGCCTGCTGCTGTTGCTGATAGAAAGATTTTGTTAATGTACTAAAGAGAATTATTACCACTCAGCCTAGACCGCTTACGTTTGTAACTGTAAACCACAGGATAAAAAGCCAGCTGTAGATAAAGGCTGCAAGCTATTTTTTGTGTTGTGCACCGCCAGGCCAGTGTATTAGGACTCCTGCATGCCCCAATTTATTACAGTGCCTTGTGGAATACTTTATTCTCATTGGTCAATCATTGCATTCTGTGGTCAATTCATTTTTCATGTTCACTACTACTGTTGTACTGTACAGTATTGTTGTATACTATAAACTATATGATTTATGTATTTGGTAAGCAACTGTTAACTTAATGTACAGTCAATATTTGTACAATAAATGTATGACCATCACAAAACAATGACCACTTTTACTGAGTTCCTGATCACCCTTATCATTTTGCAGTAATAGCCATCTGACTGTACATAGTTTCTAGCACCCCACTGCCTAAGTTACCCCACCACCAACTAAGTGAGCTGCACTTCTGTACTTCTGATACTTAGTACTTCTGGTATTTTAAACATTTAATCAGTTACTGTAAATCTGTAAAAAATGCATTTCTCTCATGTGTTACTTTAATTTTTACATGAATCAGTTTATACCCTAGAACCCTAATCCCAAAGTAACATTATCAGTTAGTAAAACGCCTCATTCTTGTTTTGTAGCATCATTAAAATGCACAAATCACATCTGTGAAAGAGGCTGGGCATGTATGAATATCCTTCTTAGGTCTCTGTGGAATTCCTGCAGCTAATCAGTGTTGTCTGCACTCAGTCTGACCTGGTTGTCTGATGAGCATGCTCTCTCTGCAGTTCACAATGGACAGTTTGCCGTTTTCTTCAGCAGTGGGCATTTGCTCTGCCAGTGCATTCTTGCGGTGCTCCCGGCGATGGTACAGGAACTGTGTGGTGCTCATGAACTCGGCCCCACACTCTGTGCAGGTGTGCAACGCTGGCATCAGGCCGTGCTCTGTACTGCGGTGCTTGGCCAGTTCCTTTTCATTGGAGAGACAGGATCCACACTGATGGCAGAGGAAGTTCTCTCCTTCAGTCCCTGAAGACGACGTCGGCATGAGTTCCTCTGTTGCATTACTTTCCACCTCTCCTTGACTCTTTTCAACCATCTCGGGGTTCTCTTCCTTAACTCTATTTTCCATATCCATGCCTTCACCATGTTCTTCTCCAGTCCCACCAGTGGCCACCTCCATTGCTTCTTCCTCATTTACTCCAGCTTCCACTTCCACCAGCTCCACAATCTTCTCCACCAGGACATCACTACTTTCTTCTCTCTCCATGGCTTCTACTGCATGCTCCTCGTCATTTGGCAGAACCTCCTCTCCTCTCACCTCATTACTCTCAAGCTCTACCTCCACATGTGCTGCTGGAGTCTCAGTTATTGTCTGTTCCAATGTAGTCACCTCCATCAGACTCTGGCCTTCCCCTGCCGTGGCTAAAAGCAGGAGTCCCTCACCTGGGGCTTCCAGCATAGCTGTGGAGAGCTGTGGGACAGTGGATGGGATTTCTATGGGTTGGTTTTCCACCTCTGTGCGGTGCTGTCGGCGGTGATAGAGGAACAGTGTGGTGTTAATGAAGCCCTCTCCACATACTGTGCAGCGATGTATGGCATCCTTTAAGCTATGCTGGATTCTGCGGTGAGTCACAAGCTCTGAAACCTGGCTGAAGCTCTGCCCGCACTCAACACAGAGCAGGTTGGAAGGGGGCTTGTCCTTCTTTTGCCGTTTGCGCCTTGCAGGGGGGCTGTGCTCTTCAGCCATGTGCTCTACGGATGTATCCTCCTGAGTTACTGGCGTCTCCGGAGGTTCTCTGGGCTCACTGGTGTTTGGTAAGCTCTGGGAGATCTCAGGCATCACTATTCTTTCAGAAACCTCTCCTGCCACCACATGCTGTTGAGAAGTGTTCTCCATCGTTACTTCAGGTTGTGCTTCTTCTTTCATTGCCATCTGTACATCTGCAGGCTGTTCTTGTTTAGTCTCCTGATATTCGATTTGGGTTACAGTTGCTTGGACTTCTCCCGGTCCAGGCCCTGTCTCAAGGAAACAGCCTGTCTTTCGGTGTTGTTGCCATAGTGACAGAGCATCAAAGAGAACTTCACAGTCAGCACACTGGTACAAAACACGTGGCGCATCAGCTTGAAGAACTTTCTTCTGTCCTAGTAGGGAAGACAAATCCACAGTGGTCTGCGTCTGAATCTGAGGAACAGACTGCACTGCCACCTAGTGAGTGGAGAGACAACATACAAAAATAAACTAAAGACAAAGAACATCAGCTGCAAGGTGGAATAATAGTTGGATAAATCAAGGATGCCCCGATTATCAGAAGATGATCACTTCCTGGTCTTTCAACTTGGCTGATCACTTAGTCGGGTGACACAGATTGTAACACCCAGTTTTAGAAGTATTGAAAAACAATTAAAAAAATGTGTGCTGTAAAACAAATGTACCATGAGGAACAACAAACCTAATTCAACAGTTAATGAACTTCCAAGAAGATGTAATCTGAACAGTGAACAGTTAATGTGAGCTTTGACTTATCACAGATTATGAAAGTTCTTGATAAAATCTTAAATAATCAGCATCCTTAGCAAGTGCAATTTTCATAATTTATTCTTCTGGGAGGTCAAGAACATATTTGATCTAGTCCTAACACATTCAAAGCTCCCGCACCCTCTGACTAATGAATTTCCATGACTGTTAAAGTAAAATCAATCATAATTAATTGATAAGGATTTCTTTTAATTGAATATTAATTATGACGACAGCTCTCACTGAGCATAAAAGCACACTTGAGGCGTTAGCTTGTCACACTCAATCAAGCTAAAATACACTTTTATCAAGGGCGCAGAAGAGGGGGTCAAGTTACTGTCATTCGCCGCAACAGACTACAACATCTCATTGAACTAATACAGCATAACCTGTCTGTGTAAGCCATGTGATCTTATTAAAATAGTTAAAGCACCCACTTAAGCCATCTTAATAAATGGGTATAAAGAGCGAAGCGAATGACTCAGAGAGACAGGAGCTTTGACTGAGGACAGCCATAAACCCAATGGACAGCACTTATTACCACATCTATTTTCAGTGTGGATACTTCAGAGCAGAAGAGGAAATGCGATAAAAAAAACAAAGTCAAAGAGACAGAAAAGCTCTTCATTTTGGAGTCCTAAAATTTCAGAAGCAAATGCACTTAAGTTGCTAGAACTAAAACTAATTATATTTATATATATATATATACTTAATAAAAAATGTGTCTGTGAACTAAATATTAGACAGTAACTAACAAACCCAATGCTAAAACTAAACTGAAATTTTATGTAAATTTGAGATTTACATTAAAAAGATATTTACATTTAAAGATTATAACAAATCTCATTTGCAGTAACTGTTCATTGAGAGCTTGTGCATGACAATCCAGAAATTTGATTCACTAGTTTTCAAGTGGAAATTTACTGCTTGTTTAAAATACAGACAGACGGAAAATGTCTTTTTCAGCTGTGACCAATAACTAGATTAAAGAGAGCAACTCCAATCATTATAAAAACAGTCAAGCATTAATTCAAACTCGGCTGTTTTCATAACAACTGGAATAGAAAGAGCATCAACATCAGAGCATAAAAGACAGAATCTCAAGGGCCTAATTTCCCCCCTGTAGTGAAGAGGCAAATTACGAGTTGTACAAAAAACTACCCTCTTACTAAATTATCCTTTTACATTTCACTTCCCCATTCAGGATTACCGAAAGCTGCTCTATAAACTCTCTGGTCTATTATGGATAATTATAGTTACGAGTTCAAGGGGAATTAGAGCATACAACAGATTACATTTTTACAGACTTTCAATAGCTGCAAATGTTAATGCACCCATTTAGAGATAAAGCAGAGAAACCCCACCAAGACTAATGAAAAGAATTCGACAAGTCTGTCTACAACCTCAGAAACCTTTAGAAATGAGGTACCTTATCTTATGTGATGTGACACGTTTAATGATAACCAGATAATGTTCTTGCTTAGTTTGAAACGTCTAAGGATGAGTTGTGTGTGACAGTGGATGTGCGTCAATACCTGTGGAAGACCAGCAGTGGCTACCGCTGCCTCGATGGGCGTCTCATTGGTCTGGAGTTGGGGATTCTCTGCAGTGCAGGTCACCTGATGAGCAAGCACCTCCTCTAGTGTGGGAAACTCTCGATAACAGGGGAAACACATGTACACTGAAGAGGACTCCATGGCTGTAAAAACATACAAGAATAAATTTATGTAAATATATATATAGTTTGCATTTATAGAACAAAATAAAGAATAAAATGCCGCTGAAAGAGAGCTTGATTGATGAATAAAAGACTCACAATTTCATGATAACAGCGCCCTCTTTTGATGCAAAAAATAATGTACAAAAGACACCCTACTACTAGTTTCTTTAACAAGAATTACAACTGTGAAAGAAATGATAAACAACGGTAATTATAAGACGTCAGACTACTTTTGATTTTAAACTCACTTTGCAGTCCACAACTGTTTCATCTTATACCTGTAGCCTATTATTACGTTTAAAAGAGATTTTTTAAGTAATCACAGAAATGGCAATAAAAAGCAAAATTATTGAATTAATGAGAGTTTGATGACAGTTTAAATAAGAGTACCGTTTGGGTCAGACTCGCAATTCATACCACACCTCCACACTGGCGATGGTAAGTGAGAAATCACAGATAATTCATCATGACGGGTGGCAAGCGAAATGTCCTTACGACATGATATCACTGTTAAAGCGAGGGAGCCATGTGCAACACGAAGTACGAAGTGTGGCAAAACACAGCCACAATTATTAGTTTCACTCTGCATAATGTATCAGGACAGAAAAAATGTTAGACATCAGAGCTGTCACACAACAAGCTGAAATTAACAAATTCATTGTGACCTAGAACACAATTTTTATATTAAACATATTTATATATTAAACAGAAACAAAGCTATTTAATAGAATATATATCGGCTCTGTTTACCATTTTGCAGTCTTACTACTACACTTTATGGTACTATATGGTCATAACTATACCTGCTGGTAATCTATATAGGTTTTCTCTCTTTCACTATAATTGTGTTAGCTGGGGAGCTGGAAAGACAGCAGTAGGTTTCAAAGTACTTTAATGGCATGATTGTTTTTACATACTGTGCCACTTATGAGCCGTACCCAGCAAGCTAACACCGTTACCCAACAGCCTCATCCTGCCTCAGCTAACAGGGTCTAGTGGCCTACCAGCTTTAAGGTGTATAAACTCGTTAAACAACAGCAAACATGAGATATATGTTTACATAGTGACGGTAATTGTTTTAATAGCCGATAGGGGTTGGAAGTGCAACCGCTGTGTGTGCTCGGTCGCGCTAAAACACCGAACGCGCAGCGCGCAAGAAGCGCCGAAGAAGGGTTGCACGCGCTTCTTCGGTGGTAGTCTGGCGAATTCCGCGCGACAGATAACGACGAACGTCTCCCCCAGTCGAGAGTACCACGCTCTTATGTTAATAGCTTACAGAAAAAGTACGAAAACGTGCATTAATTAAAAAAATATTAATAGTGGAATAAAATAAACAATTTACCGATTATGGCCTTCTCCTTTCGTATCTGTGAAGCCCTATTCGGAATGTCTCAACAACATGCGACGTGATTGGTCCAAAACACTCAAAATTCACCAATCGAATTCCTCGTAGGTCGAGCTACTGCAAGAATGCGTCATGAGGGGCCACTGTTGTTCTATGGGTCAACAGCAGTAATAATAAGACTGAATGCAAATTAAGGTATAATTAACTGTCTGAATTATGTATATTCAGACACATTTACGAAAACACATCCTGTTATATATTTTTAGATGACGTTAATTTGTTTTGTAATTCATTGAGGATTTTTATTTAAACAAAAACTTTGTTTGGCTAAAAATATTCCATGCTGATTTTTTTCAAATAAGAAAAACTTTTGTACACAGGAGAAATCATTCGCAAACCCCAGATAGAAGCTGAATAATTATAAAGGTCAAATCAACAGTGTTACCATTTGTTTTTGATTCCTGATTTAATCTTGTATCTTCACCCTCCAATCGGAATCTCATTTACAAACCTTAATACTTAATCAGTGTGTGTACAGAATACAACAAAGATTCCCAAGACCCCCTGACTGGCTTTTGTTTTTCAGTGCACTGATTAATTAAACAGTTGTAAATGAAAGCCTATGCAAATTCATGCCATGCAATTCAAAGGTCCTGAAGTCAGTGGGTCATACAAATGCAATAAGGCCTTTCAATTTCACGATCCACAACTAAAGTTGTTTTAAGAAAGCAATAAGTATGAGGTGTATAATAAACACCATTGCCAGCACACATTAAGGTGAAAAATGTATTTGAGAACGGCAATTATATACCCATATGTAATGTTTATGTCATTAAACTAGGTAAACTAATGTTATTAAGACATAGAATAGTCCTAACAATTATATAAAACAATGTAACTCACAGAGATGTTTTATAGCTTTATTAATGAGTTTATTATTTATACCAACAAAAACATTGTTTCTCTCCCTCTCTCTCCCTTTAACCGTTCATTTTTTCACAGATGAGCCAAGCAGCCTGTGTGTGGTAATGTGAACCTGCCCTTTCCAGAACATCCATCAGATGATATTGCAGAACTTGAGATATGAACATTACACCTATGACATCTCACACAAATCCCTCCCCTATCAGACTGTTAAAAAAAATCCAAACAAGACAATACAATAAATAAAAGGATCTGAATTAACACTGATGAGGAGGGGAAGGGCAGGCCAGCATTTAAGGAGAGAGAGTAAGAGAAAGAGACTGAGCTATATCAGGTAAAAACCCATAATTTTGTTCAGTTTTGTCTTTCTCCCTACACACAGAGAGAGGCCGGATGAAATGTTATATACAGCTGAATGATGAAAGAACAGGAGAAAGAGAAAACGGGTGAGAGAGAGAGAGAGAGTGAGAGAAAGGCTGGCTTCTGCTTTTCCCAGCACTACTCCACTAAGGGAAAAAAAATCTAATTACAAGGACAACAGAATAACAGTAACAAAAATACCAAAATAAAAGGTAAATGGCATTTACATATTAGCAATGAGAGAGGAGGAAAGGGGAGGGATGGAAGAAGTGAAAGACAACAGCTCCATTTGTAAAAGTCTCATTTGCTAAGCATGTTTTTGGAATTTGTGGTATATCCAGTTCCCTGTGCAAGCTAGCACACTGACAGCTCTCTGTTAAAACAACAAACCTACCTTTGTAGTCAATTTATATAAACATACTCACACACAGGTTTAGATTCATAATATACAACTGTAATAAAATAAATGGCTAGCACAACTATTGATGGAATTCGCCTGTGTGTGTGTACGTACATGCACGAAAACTAACAGTGAAAGTGACCAAGTTTTTGTAATGAAACTCAAAAACAAAAAACGAACAAAAAAAACCCAGTCTAAGCTTATCATCTTTAAAAGAAATTAAAACATAAGTGTGTGTACAATGATTACTTAAAACACCAGCAGGCATACAGCAGACACATTTTAAGACACTCTACCCAGTTTAGCTCATATCTGTCTGTCTCTACTATCAAAGAGAAAGACGTTTTCTGTACACATACCTGGAATCAAAACACTGACATCTTACTCACTGCTTAATAAAACACATAACAGTCCTTGCTTTTGGCCAAGAACACAAAGAAAGCTAAAATGCATCAAGGTTTAAGAACAAAATTCATACAAATCATTTGTTTAAAATGTTGACGGGATGATAGACGTAGTGGCAGAGAGCAGTAACCGTGCAGTACTCTTCCACCCACTAGAGGGCACTGATGCCCCAACCAGCCTCTCCCTGTTTTCAAACCTAAATATAATAAATCTGATGACCAGTCAGCTCACAGCAGAAACAGACTTGGAGCCAAGATGCATGCTGATTTTAGTCAACCTTATTATCTCCTCCCCTCCTGCTTGATGTCATTCTGACATCACACACTCTAACCATAAAGGGAGAATATGCCAACACAATGTGACGAGTGTGTGGGACAGAGGGAGCAAGAGACATTTGGAGCTGCTGTGGGAAGGAGAGAGGAATGGAAAGCAGGGATGAGGAGAGAAGGGTGATAACATTGTGATAACAGTAACAGGGAAAAATTAGGTGTTGTTGCTCAGGGGTCCTGGTGCTGAGCTTGACTGGGCTGGACCATCTGAACCACTGCCCTCTGTAGAAAACACAAACACAGTTAAAATACACCCAGCCAATCAGGAGCATGCATTAATCCATACAGACTGACAGAGAAAGGGTACATCAAAGACTCTGTGTGTATGTATGCTTATTGTGACCAGTACCATGTGAGGCAGGTGTTGTCTGCGAGCGAGCATGGGGAGGAATGAGAATGGAGTTCAATTGTGGTTGAATAGACAGCTCTGCAGAGAAGACAGACAGAGAGGTTACTAAGTCATCTGTATTTGAGGTTTTCACTGTTCTCAACAGCTATACAGCTTTTTTTGCATCATCAGTTTGGATGTGGATGATGTGAATTGAATTAGAATTGAGTCAGTCAGTTGAACTGAATCAAAATTGTACTTTTTCACCAATTATTCACAGGGTTCCAGGCTAAGCTGACTAGAGAACCACTGAGTCCTATAATTAAACATTAATTACAGATCCACCAGAACCACAGTTAATTAGACTGACTTAAGTGTAATGAACCTTGAGTAAACAGTTCACGCTTCAGACATTATGCCTCATCAGAATGATGCAGAATAATGGTGCTGCACTCACATTCAGATTTACTCCAGATTTACATTTGCATAAATGCTGATAAAACAACACTGAATCAAAGACATTTTCCTGTCTTTTACTAGTAACACTAATAAATTCTTGAGTCCTGATTTGTGCCCTGCGTATTTTTGGTGTCTGAAAAACATCTCAGTTACTCACGAGGTTGCATTCTAGATATAAAAATACAAAGTCAGCAGACCATATTTTCAGACAGCCTCATTTTTCTGATGTGTGTGAAAAACAGAAAAAGAGATGGAGAATAGAGGGCTGAAGCTGAATAGAGGTGGCAGTTCTCTCAGTTTAACTCACCCACAGGGCTAAAGTTGAACAGTTGGGGAAGTTCTCGCCCGTTAGGCAGACGGGCATTGGGCTGGCGCAGCTCATCAAAGAAAGCATGTGCGCAGGCCTCCAGCGGCGAAAGACGCGTCACTGGCGTGTATTCCAACAGACGAGAACACAATGAGATGGCTTCAGGAGGAGTCCTCGGCTTAAACACCTAACACACACACACACACACCACCATCTAACCACTGCAAACATCTCGCCTACAGCATGAGCTTGTGGCCTAAATCTTACTGCATCAAGCTATTTTAGCAATATCCGGCAAACAAAAAATAATTTGTAAAACTAAATGTATAATCAATAGAAGCAATAAAAAAAGATTCTTCATTTGTTTAACCTTCTGTGAAGTGCTGAAAATGCCTGTGATTGAACTGAGAATTATCACAGCTGTAGTAACAGGTGCTAGTTACCTTTGTCCAAGGGTGTGCTTTAATCTGTGGAAATTTAAACTCTGTGTAGTTGGGGTTCATCTCTCGGATCTGTTCTCTTGTGGGGGTCCCCAAAACCTGCGGACAGGCAGAGAATTAAGACTCACACTACTGACTTTTCACTTTATGCAATCTTTCTTTCGTCCTCTCACCTTGATGATCTCCACTAGCTGGTCCACTCCACTGTCACCAGGGAATATCGGTTGCCCAAGGAGCAGCTCTGCTAATACACAGCCAGCTGACCAGATATCAATGTTGGATGTGTAATCTGTGGCTCCAAATATTAGTTCAGGGGCACGGTAATACCGTGAACAGATGTACGACACATTGGGTTCCCCGCGAACTAACTGCTTTGCACTGTGGAGATTAAAAGATGGGGGAATTTTAAATTAACTGTTAAATATGCTGAGAAACAATAAGCAATTACAATTTTACAGAGGCTGTGTCTAGCACTGCAGCATTTGTTGCCACAAAAAAGGTGCATTGCCCAGTGAAAACAAACATAAGCTGAGGAGCTCAGATAAAATTAACAGCCCAGAACAAGGAGGCTAAATAAGCTGAAAAGCTTTGTCACATTTTGGATAGCCTTAAATGGCACACTGAAAACCTTTTGGCACCTTTTTGTTTTAATTAATTGATGTGAATGCGTGGTTAATCCAAAGATTACTCAATTCCCAAGGCGATTCTCACAAAGTGACTGGATCTCTCTTCATGTTTGACAGAGGCAGTACAGGTGCATGTACGATAACATGACAACAGGGCTTCAGTAATCAGTCATACAGAATCAGTTAGTAATGACTCTGATTTTGAGATTACAAATATAGAACGATATAAAAAATGGCGTAGTTTGTGTCTGGCCACCCACATTTTTTTGCTGAAAAAATCTAACACACACAAACACTCAACTGATTAACTGACTCTGATTGACACATACCTGCCAAAGTCACACAGTTTGAGTACAGCTGTGTCTGGGTCCACCAGGAGATTCTGTGGTTTGATGTCTCTGTGGCAGACACCTTGGGAATGAATATACGCCAGACTGCGAAATAACTGATACATATACACCTGAAAGAGAGATAGATGGTGAGAAATGGGTGAGATGGGTGGGTAAGGAGGATGGTGAGGGCAAGACAGGGGAAGAGAGAAAGATGTTATTGTTTATTGTGCATGTACATATGAATGAGCACAGTAGAAGCAGTCAGCAATACACAGACTTACTTTGACATAGATAATGGGGATAGTGGTCTTGGACTTGTTAAAGTGGCGTGCCACCCTGTACACTGTTTCTGGTACAAAATCAAGCACCAGATTTAGATACACTTCATCTTTCTGAGGGAAAAGAAGAGATAGCAGATTATCAGAGACATCATTCTTCACATTGTTATCACATCAAAGGTACAAAACTGTAAATAGATGAGAAAAACACAAACCTTTTCTCCACTGGAGTAAAAGAAGTAGCGTAGCCTGACAATATTACAGTGGTCCAGCTTTCTCATTATCTGTAACTCACGGTTCTATAGACAAAGAAATATATGTATTAAAAGAGACCTATTATACCCATTTTTACAATATGTAATACAACCTTTTTTAATAAAACTTAAATATAGGTTGCAAAGAAGTAACAGTTATGTATAAAATATGACACAGATCCTAGACAACAGCGACATGAAAATAATAATAGATTTACAAGATTGATTAACATATAGAGGCCACCTATTTTTCAATAAAGTTGAAATTATATTAAAAATAAAAAATTACATTATATTGATCACATTGCATCAGCTGTAGATTGTGAATTTGAGCCTATGCATACAGAATGTGAGCGGTGTCTGGTGTACATTAACTGTTACAGCCAACAACACAACATATGTATTGTTTATGTAGCTGAGACATTCTTATATAATCACTAGCTGATCGAGCAGCACTATGCTAAAAGGGCAGAGATTGTCACCGCTTGTGAGTGGGGCTTTCCCTACTGTGGCATCACAATAAGATCTGGCTCAATTCAACCTGGAACACCGTTTCATACGAATGAAGTGGGTGGATTCTTACCATTAAAAGTGGTTGTGTACAAACACTGCACACATACATTTATGTTCTAACACCATGTTAAAGTGAATTTTGCATAACAGTTCCCCTTTGAAGAAAATCTGCAGCATAGAAACCACTCTGACAGTGGTTTACAACATGCATTGTGAACTGTAAACACGACACCAGCAAACTCCAGATCCACATTTGCATAATTTTAAACAAATATAACTGGGGCACAGACAACAGTTTCGTGGATCTTTCAGATTTGTGAGGAGCATTCATCTTACCTTAAACCTCTTATCCTGAAGCACCTTCTTTATGGCCACCATCTCCTGGCTGTCGATGAGCCGAGCCTGGTACACAACCCCAAATGAACCATTCCCAATCACCTTGATGTCTGTGTACGAGACCTCCTGAGGACGGTCGGGACCCTGCCCTGGTGTGGCTACTACTGTTGTCACCTTCCCACTATCCCCTATAAATGCAATAAACAAGTTACATTTAAGATTTTAAAAAATCTGATCATTGGAGTCTCAAAAACACTAAGGGGATGTTTGTATCTAACGTATCAGACTAACCTCTGCTTTTAACCTCATACAGATATAAAGCATAATATAAAAGCTGCATATCACAAACTCATTTAAATAAAACTCAATAGTCCTGTTAGCATACCCCTTTCAGGATAAGCATTTATCATAGTGCTTTAACAGCTAGCCTACCCAGCTCTTTTTCTTATTTTTAGCAGTTAAACCTGGACCGGAAACATGACCTTCTTAATGCTCTATCCTGGATATCATGTCCAAGTCATGTCCAATCCAAATTTGCTGCCGTTTTAGTCTCACACGTCTTCCATTAACTCCACTCCTTAATTTATGATTAGAAATTTGTGTTTCTTTACACAAAACGGCAATCCCAAGTAGTTCCATCCCAACACAATGGAACATGGCGCATATGTTATCACAGGGAACTGCAGGAACACACCCTTAGGTTGTTTGAACAAAGATGGTGGAGAAGGTTGAGACATTTTCTACCTGTGGTCAAGAACAGACCTGTATAATATGTATGTCTGGAGACAGGGTGCTGTATTGCCTGTCAATTACTGTCAGTTTTGATTCTGAGGAGGAATGACAGATTCACTAAACAAAAGCTTTTTGTCTTATTGTATGAAAAAAAATATTATTCGCTGGATCTAAGCTGACAGTATCTGTGATGCATGACTGAAACTGATTGATAAAATGTACTTATCAGATGAGCACAAACCAATTAGCAATAAGTTACAAGTCTTGCCAAATCTCAACATTATAACTTCAGTATGTGGTCATTTAGTGGACCAAACATAATGATCAGCAATTACTGCAACATGTTTTAACTACTGGCTACTGGTTTTAACTATTTCCAGAGCAGTCAAGCAGTCAGCACCAGTGCATATGAAATCCACTGCAAGCATTTATAGAGCACAAAATGCCTCTTTACCAAATCAACCAAATCAAACATTTACTCTATCAAGTAAATGTGGCCCTGACATTATTTTCCAATTATACATGATCTGAGCACCACCTTAGCCCTCTTTAATGATGTTTGAATAATATAGCTGCCAGTCATAGTAGTTACGGATATTTAAATACACCGTGAGTCGCACAGGCACATACATAAATAAAGACCCAATCCGTAAGATATTACCGGCAGGGCTAACTGAGCTTTGTTAGCAATTATATCTTGAAATTTTAACGACGTCTGAACATCCAGACAACCTCGAATCCTATTTTAACGCAGTGGTTAACCTGACCTTATAAAGACTTTAAATTAATACATTGTTTTCGATCATAACTGATGTGTTTAAATCATACTCTCAATTAAGATGGTCGAGCTAATATAGTTAGCGCAGTGAAACACCTTGATCAGTCTACAAAAAACAAGCTCATGTTAGCGCAGCCAGTTAGCCGCCTAAAGTAGGTTAACGTGATCAGGGCAAAATAACCAGGCAAACTAATGAACAACATATTACATGGTCCAGAACATTAGCATTTACTAGTGTATTAATATCACATTTATTGTGATTTTCGTGTGATGTCATTGAATGGTACTCACTGCCCAGCTTCAAGTTCCCGAAACCAGACGAACTCCCGCCTGAGGCCTGCGCGCCCCCCGATTTTCCTGAAGAGCTTCCACCTGCGACGACTGTTCCGGTAGCGGCTGCAGCGGCTCCCGGGACCCCCGGAGGCTCAGCAAACGAGCTAGTCCTGGGCCGCCCGCTGCCGCTCATTTCGGGTCGCGAGTGTGCCAGAGCAGGGGTAAAGTGTATTGATAGACTAGCCCAGGCGCACAGAGTATATATCAATTTAAACCAAAACAATCGTTAAAAAAATCAAGATCGCTGGACTTCTGTAACATTAATGTTGTGCGCCTCCTTTCTTCTCTGTGGCTGGGCAACTGAAGCTGACGCACAGTGACGCTCTGTGCGCTCGGTTTTCTGGGTAATGAAGTTCAACACTTTCACATAAAAGGATCCTGCTACATTTTAAGCTGTTCATATAATCAGCTGCACAATAATTTTCATTATATACAACAAACCCATACAAAAAACGCATTAAATTAACATTAGACGAGTAGTGTTAGTTTACATTTATTGATAATTTCTTGGTTTCCAAAAGAAAACAAAATATTCTTATTTCCATCATGGATATTATACAACACATTTCTTGTTTTCATACATCTTAAAGCTGATTTGACAATAGTCTACATCTACATGCCTGTAGAAATCCATTAAAATGATAAAGCAATGCTTTAAACATGGTTTTAAGATTAAACTCCTGGTTTTTGTCAACTTTCAGAATTTAATAAGCTGGTGAAGACAATGTTCAGTTCAGTAGTGAAAAAATGTTTTGATATCAATGTTTATCATAAATGAAATGAATCATGGTCCCAGCTACAGCATGCATAGTGGAGTACCCAATTAAAACTAAGAGGGCAAAAACTGAGTAAACAAGCTTCCGTAAAGACCCAGTTCCCCTTCACTTTACCAATGAGTTGAGGTAATAGAGCTAAACTCAAACACATGGGATCTGTAGTTTAAAAGCCTACAATTCTGGTTCCACTACACTCATCACTAACCACCTAAAACAGACCTGTTTGAACTCAAAAACAAGTTTGTAGTTATTTTTGCCAGAGAACATCAGCTGAACAGTTATCGCATTTTTACTGACGTCTTACTGAAGCATTTTAAATGAATTCCGTATTATAACGACTTCCACACGTGATACAATAAACAGAGTTCTGTAATGTTTATTCCTTCCATCATTACAAAAATCGTTCTGTGACTGACATATTTTTTCCAATAGTAAAGCGTTTATGGCTGGCTGGTCGTTTACATCCTGCGCATTAGCAGATCTAACAGTGAATTTTATTTTTTGTTTTACAACTGCACCCTACACTCGTCAAATCGCTTGTTATAATCCAGCCGTCCATCAAAACGGTTACAGTTTGAAAGACAGTTTTTCGTCCAATCACCGTATTCCGCGAGACACACGCGAACCCCCTTGAGGCGGGGCCCCACGCACAGAGCAAGGAACAGAGGCCAGACATGCAAACGTGCAATTCCACACCCACGGTCGTATTTACATCAAACTATATAAACAAACATCACGTCGCGTGTAATAATATCGCTTCGTTTCTGTGGGAAACGCAACCTGAACACCAGAAAGCCGTCGCGACGCCGAGAAACGCCGCATGAGGGATTGCCCGAGCGCAGCGCGCGAGGAAAAGCTCGGAAACGGCTGAGGAAAGAAGGCCTCGTTCAGCGTTCTTAGACCTGCGGGGAAAAGTGAAGAGCGCCGCCTGACGACCGCCGTGCAGCTGGGTGGCTCGATCAGGAGACAACGGTGCGCTCCACTAGCTCTGGCATAAAGTGAAGAGCGCCGCCAACTGCTCGCCACGAGGTAAGCATTGTGCATCCTGACAAATTCTGATATAGTTGTGCCGCAATAAGTAATAAAAGTTTCATGTTTTTTAAGATTGTGAATTAAATTATTGTATTGTGAATAAACGCTCTTCTCCTTGCGTTTTTGTTGCGGTAATGATGGCCATAATATCGATCATTTATTGATGCAGTGTTATGTATGTAACAGTTATATTACGTTGCTGGTATGTTTCATAGTGTTCATATTAATTTATGAGAAATCCATATTACGTGTTTCATAATGCTTTTAAATGTCATTGTAGAATTTACATGTTCTATTAATTAACATATTTATATCACTTTAATATATGTAATAGCTTTGTATTTATGTTTAGATGTAAATATTATATATTTGTGGTATATTTATAATTTATTGAATATAATTTAAGACCTGTGGTCACTAAGACACATTTACTGATTAAATTTTCATTTAATAGTGTATGAAAATGCAAAGCTGGACCAAATCTTGCAGATTTAGGCATCTGTCATATGTGAATTACAGTCGGATATTGTCTTTTTTGTTTCAGGGTTTCAGGTCATTTTGAGGTGACAGAATATTGAACCTAGTGATTGTGACTGATAACCTCTGCCTTACAGTCACACACTACTGCATCTGCTCTTCAGCACACAGAGCATCTTTACATATTACCTACCACCTGCCAGGTTTAACACTGTAACTACTGCAGTCACCATGAGTGACCAGGAGTATGTAGACCATCAGTATATGTGCAGTGAGTGTCAGGAGCTTTTTAATACATTAGAGGAGGTGCTGGTGCACCAGCAGATCCACACTGGAGGAGAGGGGGACGAAACAGAAAACCCATACAGCCATGAGGATTACCACACTGGGGAGAGCCAGTATCAGTGCCTGGAGTGTGGCACCATCCTCAGGAACCCAGACGAACTACTGCTTCATCAGGAGCTGCACATGAGGGAGACAGGGCAGGGTGAGTGTGTGTTTTTGTGCTGTATGTTTCTGAAAGTTTACTTTGGCTTTAGTAGTGCACGTAATAAGCATGTTAATGCATCGTTGTCAGAGATTTGCGAGGTCACAGAGATGGGTGGTGTCAATGCAGAAGTGCCAATCCAGTATCAGTGTCTGGAATGCCTTGATCTCTTTGATACACCTGAACTGTGGTTAGCACACAGGCAGACGCACAGCAGAAGCAGTACTCATAGCACCTTAAGCACTGAAACAGTAAGTATACATACATTAACACACTGCTGCAACTATCATTTTTGCATTGTCTGAATTCTTCTTGTGTTATGATTTAGGAATTTGTTCTTCAGCCAGATGGCTCACTCACTCAGGTTCAGTCACACAATGTGCAGAATCTTGTTCTGGATGAGCAAAGGGCAGGCCAGATCCTAACCTTAGCCCAGGTCTGTTTCATATTTACATAACTGCATATAAAACACAATTTATGTTCTTGTTGGTACCATCTATGACACTTGTAGTGGGGACTCTTAAAATGTTACAGGTCCTCATTTCCTAACTTTTGTTGTCTCCATTTTTCAGGCTCTTCGAGATCAGGAAATGGCATCTAAATCTACAGCCCCTACCAGAGCTGTGCTAGTGCCAGCAAACGCTTCTATGTCTGGCTCCTCCTCTGCTATGCTCCGCCTACAGTTTTGCTCCGCCCAAGCTATTGCGGATGGTTCTGCCCAGGCTACTCTGCACAAAGCTAAACTCCTTGCCCCCTTCTTACCTGTCGATCCTATCAGGCTGGACAACGTGACCACTCTGAACCTTCTCTCATCCTCTGGTCAGGTGAACACAGTAAAAAAGGAAGAAGAGAACATTTTAATTATCCATCCCTACGAATGTTCGGAGTGTAATCTGCTGTTCAGCACTCCAGAGGACTTTCTTCAACACCAGGGGGAGCACTTCTTAGGTCAGGACAAGGAAAGTGGGGACACTGGGGTAATGGTGGGCTATGAAGACAGTTCTGCAGTTAAGGAAGATGAAGGAAGAAGTGACGGATCAGAAGAGGGCAGTAAATTTTGCAGGGTTACAGGTGAAAGACGCACACACCCAGCCCGCTCAGCAGGTCAGGCTTTGACATCTACTATCTCGCCCAGCAGCCTTCAGTGTGAGGAGTGCAAAAGAATTTTCACAACAGCCAATCGACTAGCAGCACACATTCGTGTACATGAACAAGGAACTCATGAGTGCCCAGAGTGTGATAAAGTGTTTAAGAAACTGGTGTCACTTCAGACACACATGCGCACACACTCTGGTGAGGCACGTTTTCTGTGTGTGGACTGTGGACATGGCTTTACCACTGAAATGACACTCATGATACACAGGTACTAATACACATCCACACACATTTATCCTGCTTGTAATTTGTGTTTTGTCTCACCAATCTGGCATTCTTGGCTTTTCTCATCCCTCCAGGAAATCTCATACATCTGAACCACTACACAGATGTCAATTTTGTGCCAAAACCTTCACCAACATGACCAAGTTCTTGTACCATCGCCGCACTCACAGAATCCGGGAGCCGGTGGTGTCAGACTCACAGGTAAAACTGATTTTAATAAAAAAAAAGATTAAAGCTCTGCTCTATTAAAACAGTATGCTTACTGAAATAAACTTAAGAAATGACATCAAGTTAATACAATGCATTTGATTAATTGAACATGTTTTAATATATGTAAGTGTATAAGTAACATTGTTGTCATTATCACATTTATTCAATCAGAGATTCTGTTCAATATTATTTTGCATACTGACTTTAGTGAAGGATTTCAGAAAACAATAGATACAATAACATCATAACATTGTTTTATTATTGAATTATTGCAAATTTGCATTGCATTCTTGTGTTTTAGTGTGTTTTAATGGTACTTGCGAAATCTGTTGTTTTATTGTGGGAATGAGATGATGTTGCATGTATTTATGCTCTGAAATTGCTGAATGCAATGTGCCTAATAATGTTACAAACACGTTTTTTAACACATTCACTATAAATAAATGATGAAATCACAATAAAATCACCATATTGAAATTCATCCCTTTTGTAGTTCGTACTGGCCAAGCAGTCATCTCTCTCCATCATCCAAAGAGCAAGAGAACGAGAAGCTGTTTGGAAGAAAAATAAACAGGAACTGCCAGTTCCTCTTGTGAAAGATCCCAGTGAGGGTCCTGTTCTCATTGAAGGTATCACTGTGGTCTCCCAGTCTGCAGAGACAACAGAGAATGGGCTGTATGCTCTCGAACTCTCAAACACAGAACAAACCCAAAATGGAGGAAATGTGCTGACATGTGACCCAAACCCTTCAACTACTGCTAATGTGGGAGGAAGCATAGAGAAAGAAAGTCAATCCAAGATTCCTGTTGCAGGGGAAGATCTAAAATTCCCTTGCCCTGTTTGTAAGAAAATATTCTCCTCGCAGGTTCGTTTGTTGCGCCATCGGCGAACCACTCACGCCACTGAAAGACGCTTTAGTTGCAACATCTGTGGAAAACCATTCAAGAAGCAGATTCATCTGCGGAATCACCTGCGCACCCACACAGGTGAGCGTCCATTTCAGTGCAGCATCTGTGGAAAGACCTTTTCCTCTCTTGCCAATCTTTCTCGTCATGGGCTCACGCATAGTGGAGTCCGTCCGTACAGGTGTGACATTTGCCACAAAGCCTTCAGCCAGTCTTCAAATTTACGTCAACACCGTCAACATCTTCATAGCAATGCCATGCCATCACCCTGTCCAGACTGCTCTGCCTCATTTACCCGCCCTGCTAAACTCATAGCTCATCGTTTTCTTCGACACCCAGGGTCACCAGCACCTTACCCCTGCCCACATTGTTCTGAGGGATTCTTGCGCAAGCGTCAACGAGACCTGCATTGTCTGGAAGAGCATCCTAACCTTACAGACATGCTCAGCATCTCCCAGGATTCTCAGGTTAGAAGTCAGCAGGCATCAGGTTTGACAGATGGCACTGAGCAACAGAGTGTTCCTTCAGTAGTACGACCCAATCTGGATTGCCCCATTTGTGGCAAGCGCTTGAACTCTCCAGCAAATCTTCGCCTGCACCAGCTAAGTCATGGACTCGGGACAGGCAGGCCACGAGGCTCCACCTCCTTTACTGGAAAGTCCCACCCTTGCCTAGTATGTGGGAAACTATTTGTTTCTGCCTCAAGTGTTACACTGCATCAGAGAGTTCACACTGGCGAGCGTCCCTATCCCTGTGCAATCTGTGGCAAACGGTTTCGTCAGAACACACACTTGCGTGAGCACCTGCGCACACATTCAGGTGAGCGCCCATTTCGGTGTGAGTTCTGCAGTAAAGGCTTTGTGCAGAGCATGCACCTGGCAGAACACCGGCGTACACACACAGGTGAGAGGCCGCATGTCTGCGCTGAATGTGGAAAGGCCTTCAGGACTGTGTCAAACCTTAGGAACCATCGTAAGACCCACAATCGCACCCAGAATCAGCAGCAGGAGCCAGAGCACAATGGAGATGCTACCGCAGAAACTAATACAGCAACTTTCGCTGTTGTGGATGCTTCTGAGATAGACCTTGCAACAGCAGTGCCCGCAATTTGCCAGCAGGGGGTGCAGCTTGGACAGTCCCAAGTCTTTCAGATACAGACATCTAACCTGGCACAGGTAAGGTCATTTATATGTTAGTTAAGAAGTGAAATGGAAATTCTTGTGCACTAAGTAAAAAATATTTCCATGTTTTTCACTGTATCAGACTCAGGGCACTCCCACTATTATGTGTAATGAGTTTGGAGAGCCAATAGCCATTATTGAGACAAGTGGAGATCTGGCAGAGGCCATTGAGCTGTACCACACCGCACTGGAGGGCGGCATCAACATGGAGGCCATTACTGTGGACAATCTACAGTTAATGTGAAAGAAAAACCATGCAGCATTCAAGAAGCCATTGTGGATCATCTTCTGTATTGGAAGATCATCATTAAAGATGACGAGACAGAGCAAGCAGAGATACAATATACAGATTGAAGTAAACTGTCTGAGACTAAATGTTTCCAATTTAAGTCTACTGAATTAAATTTCGTTGAAGTTCCATATAGTGTGAGCAAGTGTCAAAATGGCCACTCTAATCAGTCATTTCAGATTGGTTGTCATGCATTTTTCCTCTTTTTGGTAAAAAAAGTGAAAAGATGTAAATGATCTGTTACAACCTCAGAATAGGGCTGATTTTAGAGGATGCAACAGAAGAGATGCAAGTATGTGGTAACATTGCTGATGATACACAGACGATTTGGAAAGAGCCTGATGAAAGGTATGAATGCCAGATTTCAGACATTAAAAATTATACCGGCTGGTGTTCTGGCGCAAGTTAATACCACAGGATGTTTAAGTTGCTAACTGATGTCCCATTAACATTCAGACCTGCAGTTATTGTAAAGCACCAGAGACAGCAACATGGACATTGATCTGAAGAATGACAGGGAATGTGGGTTCAAAGCAGATGTTACTGCTCACTATGGACAGGACTTTATGTGCTTATCTGCATTAGGTCAATACTGTGATGGTCGAAGAGCCCATGTGTTTCGTTCAGTATTTTTCAGTTTGTACACTGAATGTTATTTGTAGCATTTTTTTATCATTAATGTGTCAACTTTGAGAAATGTTGCAAATAAACTTAAACAGTTTGTCTTCCTTGGAATTGGTTTATGGATGTGTGCAGTTCTAACAACACTGCAATCTGCAATCATAATATTATTTTAACTCTGTTCATGTTAAATGTAATCAAATACACTTGACATGAAAGCAAACTTATAGTGAACTAAAACAGCCAGATTGTTTTATCTAAAGCAGTGGGTCTAAACCATTTTGACTTTAAGGCCCCCCACATTGTCCACAACAATATTTGAAGGCCCCCTCCCACTCACAAATTCTACCCAATAAAATACTTTAAAGCTTGACATAACTTGAAAGATGTATATTCCTTTTAAAAGAATAATTAAACACTAGGAGTTATCTTGATTTTTAGTTGTTTTATATATTTTGTTTTTTTGTCATATTGAGGTCCATTAGTGCCCCCACCTCCTGATCTAAAGGGCCGATGAGACCTGCTATTTTAGGCACCAAAGACAAAATTTCAATCGCTGTCAAACGATCATTGTTACATCACAGATGCCACACTACACTAATTCAAATACAAGTGGAGGCATTTCAAAATCACGTCAACATTACATTTCAATGTTAAACATGCTTCTGCTGTTTACATTTACCACCTCATTACTGTTTCCTGTTAGGAGAATTATTGCTGTTTAATCTACCACCAGCATTTATATGGTAAGGGAAAGAGGCTGTTTCTTTGAACATCTATTTATTTGTATACTGAGATACATTTACAAATTTAGAGCTTGATATAAAGTCTGTCTTAAGTATTTAAAACAGCAAAACAAGGTAACACAGTAAGAAAAGTTTATAACCATATTTATTTCTTTATTTGATCTTTGTTTTACAATTTCATTTCCTGTACTGGCTTTGTTCATTCAATAATGCTTTTGGAGTCTTTGGACTCTATTTACAACAAAGGCCAGCGCTACAAGAAGATCACCACCGATGGCCTCCCTGTCTCACCTTACAGCCTAAAGTGACTGAGGAAAGAATGATAAAGTGACAGAGAGAGGAATGAAGAAGGGGAGGAATGTAAGTGGTGAATAAAACAAAAGTGTAGAACTATTAGAAAGAAAGTTGGAGTGTCTGACAACATAGGCCCATGTATTTACTTTCTATTAAGAAAAAACATTTGTGAACACGAAAAAAGACACTAGGAGAAAATATTAAAGAAGGAAGTGCCTCTAGAAGAGGGGATAGAGGGTAGAGAAATAATTTCTCACACCCAGACTCATCCCTCTGGTTCTGCTAAAGAAAGAGTATATTAATAGGAATACAGTATATATAGGTTATAAGGATCAGATCCACAAGAACAACATAACATTATTAGGAACAGTAATAATGAGAAATCTTATAACATAATGACCTGTTGAATTAATTACATGTTGAAAATCAAGTGTCATTTTCTCCTCTAAAACAATAAAATTCCTATAGTAAATTATTAAGAATGTATTCCCAACATTCTTCTTACTCCGTGCTTTACCAGCTTATGAAAAGTTGAATCAGAAAAGGCAGAAAAAGAAATGTTTAAATATGTGGAATCTCTTAATATATGGAAAAAAACAAAAATCAATGGCAATAATGTGCCTGTTGACTTCCCTTCCATTACCTTTTTCCTTCATGGCTAGCCAATCAGAGGCTTTGGAATGACTCCAGTTTGATTGACAACCACCAAAGCCAATCATAGGAAGAAAAGGTTTGTAAATGGCAGCACACAATTCAGAATTAGTCCCCTTATCAATGGTATTCAGTGCCTTACTAAAGCTTTCCATGAAAAGTCTTCAAAAATTAAACACCACAGAGGGAAAACAAGATATCAAAAATTAAAGTCCAGTAAGTCTTCATTATCACTCTAACTTAGCCAATGGAGGCCAGCCTCACAATGACTGGCAGTAACTCATTAGCCAATAAAAAACTGTGGCCAAGCTACTGCCAATCAGGCCATAAAAACACAACTCAGTCTTAAACAGGATTGGGTGCCCTCACATGTCCCGCCTTCTAAAGACATCAGCAGCGTGACTTCACTGGCTTACAGGACGAGCCCACAATCTTCTAGTCTCAAAGTCCAAAGGAAGTCTATTGACTAATATAATGCTGTAAATTCAAGTGTGTATATTCAAGACGATGTGGTGCACTGTGGTGTATGCAAATGTCTTTATGTAGGTAAGTGTTTGTCTAAAATGTAAGTTTTGAAATATTTTGAAATATTTTTGTAATTCAAAGTCTCATTAGTAACATAAAATACTGAAGAATTAAGTTTCAAAACCCCATATGGTTTTGAGGCGTCTCCTCTCATCGGCTCCATTAACATGAAGATTTTGCTCTTGCTTTCTCTCTATGTCCTTTGAGCCAGTCATATCAGAGACAAGACAACAAATGTAGATTATGCAGATGTCGAAAGGAGACATCTGATCTTAAAGCTCTCCTCTTCACACGTCCCTCAACCTCATCTGGTGGAGTCCTGTGAATCGCCAGCGTTCCTGGGCTCCTCTGGGCTGTTCTGTTCACCCTCCCGCTCTGCTTCTTTCTCCAGAGGTTCTGGTCCTCCCCCTCCTTCACCGGCCACTGCCCCAGAAGGTCCTGGTAATGAAGAGGGGTCTAAAACACCAACTGATTCTGATGGAGCTGCGGTCTGCATGATCTTCTGCCGGACCTCACGGATCTTTAGCTGTAAACACACCTTAGTGGGGAAGATATCAGCATAGCGTGCCTGGAAGGCGGCAGTAGCTTGAGCTATAAATTAAGGGTAAGGAAGCAGGGTATTAGATCTAAGGAATACTGTTATTTGTCCATACTTCAGTGCCTATAAAAGTATTGTGATTGCTTTGATGTAATGGAACATGTTATTTGTTTATAACATGTTGTGAGCTGTGAGTTACAGCACTACATGAGTATGTGTGTCACCTGAGGGGAAGAAGCCATGTTCCTGAAATAGCTGCATGACAAGAGCTCTCCTCTGATCCAGAGTCCTTCTAAGGGATGAGTAGGGCACCTTTTCAAACTCCAGCTCCCCCAGTATATCCTCTCCATCTGTACCAGAAAAAGAGATGGACAAAAACATGGATACAGACAGAAAAAAAAGGGTGAAGAACAGCAAATAATGTAAATGTATTATATATCTCAATCAGAGCTGTGGAACTGTACGATAAGCCTTTAGCTGAATATTGTGTGGGTGGCAAAACATTACCTGGCCTATCAAAGGTGAAAATGTCCCCCTCACACTTGGCGGCACTTTTAGGGGTGTTGGGCTCTGAACTACAGCTAGATCTGCGACGGCTTTTTCTTTTAGGAGAAATGGGATCTTCTGTTGATGAGTCGAGGTCTGCAAACACAAATGGCTTTGACGGTTGGTTCATTTTCTATTTTGACTAATCATTTAGTCAGTGTAGAGATCTGAATTTCATTCAGACCTGTGGAGTTTTTCCTTTTCCTGCGGTAGCTGCCTAATATGGCTCGTGGGGAGGTGGCAAGGCTCTGCAGAGTTGGAGAGGGCAGCACCTCCTCTGGACGGAACTCAGGCAGCTCTGCAAAGCGTTCCTCAAAGTACACCTCAGACAGGACCCTGTACACATGACCAATGTCAAGATTTTTACTAACAACCAGTCAAAAGTTAAATGAAAATTGCAAGTGTTTTCAAACATACTTGTCAACAGAATCAAATGGTCGTTTGAGTGGTGGGGGCCGGGCCTTGACTTTTTTAGCAGGTGGTGCATCTTTATCACTGTGAGGTTGAGGTGGGGCAGGGTCTGATCCAGAGGGTGGAGGTAATGGAGAGCAAGGGTGAGAGTCCTTCCATTCAGGCTGGGGAGAGAGAAAAACAGAAAGTGATAAACTGTTTTGTTAAAACACTTTTCTTGTAGCATGTAAGTACAGACTGTGCCACTTCTTTTGTAACTGCCTTTACAAAAAGGTTTTAACACAACAAACAGAATTATTAATGAAGTGAAAAATACACTAACAACACTTTTTTTTATTACATTTGGTTAATCAAAACAGTGTACGCAAAACATTCCCACATTTAATAATTAATAATAATTTGAAAATATTAAGGAGGCCTAACCTCTTTGGTGTTTGTCTCTTTGCCACGTATGCTGGTAGTATCACCCTCCACTACAGAGTGCACGGAGCCTTCTGCTGACCCCTCCTCTGGTGGGAAGGCAGCAGGGGAGCCTGTCTCACCTGTCTTGTCTACTTCAAATGAAAATCGATTCACGCTCTCTTTGTCCTTCTCTCGTTCTCTCTCTTTCTCCCTGTCCCTTTCCTTATCTCTCTCCTTTCCTCTCCCTCCTCCATCATAGCTGCCGACGGGGATGTTGGCCACTGTGGCTTTTACTTTCTGAGGCGGCCTTGTTGTGATCAATTTGGGAGTCCCAGGAGCATTGCCTGTTGAAAATGAGACAAGAGTTTCTGTTAGTAACTATCGGGCTATAGCACAAGCATAAAAACAGTTTTTGGCTGTTTTCATGCTGTTTGAATGGTTGGGGTTTCTAAAAATTTGAGTTACAATTTTTAACACTGGACGTTTCTGATTTCATGTACTGGGACTGTGATCTCTAGTTATTACTTTAGTTATAACTAAAATGTATTGGCTGGATGTGGCTCTAATCATCAACTCTTATTTTATATTTACATGTACATTTAGTCATTTAGCAGACGCTTTTATCCAAAGTGACTTACAAAAGGACAAGAACATTGAACATTTTGCCTTGCAAGCCGACAAGCCAAGTCTACATAAATTTAAAATGATAAATTTACAAGCAGACATTGTATTCTGCTACTAGAGACAGAATGAACTAGAGACAAGGAGATTTTTTTTTTGAGGTCATTAGGGGTTAGTCAGGTGTCAATTTTAGTCAGAAAATTGGCAAAAATGTTTAAATTCTTTAGCCTATAAATAAACTTTAGCCTACGGTATTTGAAAATAAAGGGAAAAAAAATTCAAATGGATTACAGAAAACATGAGATATTAAACAGCAGTTAACATACTACATAATTTTATTGACAATGTGTAAGAAAAACAACAGTGTGTTAAATTTAGATGGAATTAAAATCAAAGTTTGTCTATGAACCACAAATTGACCTGACCTTCTAAACTCTTCCCATCTGAATAGAGCTTATGATTGATTAATGTCTGTTTATCCTTCATGCAGACTCATACCAGAATGAGAGGGTGGAGCAGGGCTCCCAGCCTGCAGTGGCACTAAAAGGCCTGATGGGGGCACAGCTGAGCTGCTGCTTTTACCGAGGACCTGGAACTGTTTGTCCATCTGAGAGAGAGAGACCTTTTCTGCCTGCCTGTCAGAGGATTGTGGATAGATTCCGTCTGTATGCTGTCGGTCCAGTGTTCTCTCCTGGTGTGACTGATGATCAGAATGTAATAACGCATTCCCCGGCCTGTCTGAGTTCACAGAGGTCAGGGAGGTTGTTGTGGTGTTTTTAGGAAGAATGTGGGGAGATAGGCTAGAGGGACTGGACACTGTGTACACCACGCTGGGTGGTACTGTCGCCACAGACACCACCCCGGTTGCCAATGTCACGTTTGTGGGGGTGTAAATGGCTGGTGCGTGAGGAGCGCTGGGTGACTGGGCTGGAGCCAGCAGTGATGGCTGACCTAGAGAAACAGAATACAACAATGCAACAGACTTGATAAACATCTGATTGACTGCAAGTTAACACAAGTTCAAATAAAGAGCAAATCAAAAAAGTAAGCTGTAATGTTTTTACAGTTACGTATATGAGAGATGCTTGATCCACATCAACATAACATTTATTTTATCAGTACGTGTTCCTTGAAGAAAGTCAGACAGGTCTGGAATGACATGAGGATGAGTAAATGATGAAGAAACAATTCTGGGTGAACTTTTTCTTTAAATAAGAGCACTGATCATGCCCCTCTGATTATTCTTGTAAACATTCAACAGATTATTTGTTTAAAAGAGGGAAACATTGTAAAAATCCAGATGGCACTGATTTATTTTGCTGTGTCTACTGACCTGTGATCAGTGGCTGCACTAAAGTCTGTCCTGAATGAGCAATCGCTGCAAAAGTTGCCAAGGGCGACGGCACATAAGCAGATCCAGGTGTTGCTGATGCTGTCTGAGAGGAGGAGCCTGTTGTCGTGGGAACTAATGGCAAAGGAGAAGGAACCCCAGGAGTGGACTGTACATAAGTGATTCTGTAGGAGAGAAAGTTATACACACAGAAACAAGATTAAACTGCTTTTAGAATGAGAGAAGCAAGTCAGGGTTGTTTTCTAGTGGTGCAGTACTTTGGAAGTGTAGGAGTTAGGTGAGGGAGATGTTTGTGTGTGCGGCTAGGTGAGTATATATACGTAAGAGTGTGTGTTATGCCTTGTAGGTGGGGGTGGTAGCAGCACTGTCTGAGACGGGGTAGAGCCTGGGGCGACCACTGTAGCTGTTCCCATAGTAACAGAAAACGGGCTCACTGGTTGCACTGGTCCAGCAGAAGGGATTTGCGATTGGACAACAGGCATGGGAGCTATTTGAATAATCTAGATGGAAAGGAGAGATGAAAACATACTGCTTAAAACAGATATGACTTACAATTATCAATTTAGTGCTTAAAATACCAATTACACATGAGTTATTCAGTGTTAACTTATGTGATCATTTCACACTTTAGATCTCACCTTGCTTCCTGCCTGTGCTCCATTCTGAACAGGAAGAGGAGGAGCTACCAAGGGAAACTGCTGAGAAGGGGCAGGAGCAGCCCGCACTGTTGCCATGGGAACCAGCATTTTGCCCTGCAAGACTGGTGACTGTGTTTGCACTGCAGGCAGAAAAAAGAACAGAGTGTTAAAAAAATAATTGGGTCTTGCACACATTGTCTTTTCTGGCACAGCACAAGACTATAGAAAACAGTACCTGTATGTAACCAAAACCCAAACAATAATGTTCTGAGCCAATATAATGAAGATAATGTTTTTATATTATCACATATTAGCTTTTAACACATTAATATAAAGTGTTTTACACAACTGTAGCTTTCCTATAATGTTTTATGATGTTCATATTCTCACCTCTGGCTCCTGGGCTAACCAATCCTACAGCAGGACTTGAGACATATCCTGACTGCTTTCCATTGGCCAGTGAGGCATGAGTGGGCAGAGCTGTGGGTAGGGTGAAGATACTGGTTTGCTGACTGGCCTGCTGAGGGGAAGGGCTCTTGGGATTGTTGGTTGAGAGGGTAGGGAGAATGTATTGGACCTGTGTTATTGGTTTTTGCCCTGATGAGGGTGCTAATGTGGCAGAGGGCAGAATGTGCGGCTGCAACACAGGCAGAGGCAGTGGACCATTACTATGAGTAAGTGGGGCTGATGCAGGGGAGGCTGGGTTTTGCGAAGGAGGTGTGACAAGCTGGACAGCAGGTGGGGCTTGGAATGTGCCTCCCAACACTAGATTGGTCACCAGTCCCCCTTGCCCCGCTGTTGCACTAACAGGATTGGGCGATGATGAAGAATAGTACCCACCCCCTCCAGCTGCAGCTGTCGCTGCATTTCCCATGACACCAGGTCCAATGATAAGTTGCGTCTGGGGTGGAGGTTTCTTGTCGTGAGGGGACTTGCTGGCGATGGGCACTGGCGTGCTGACGACAGGACGCACCACATTTGTGACAACAGTGGATGCCATTCTCATCGTTCCTAGTACTGATGATACTCCCCCAGCAGAGCTGACCAGGATGGACTGACCCATAGAGGACTGGGGAAGAGACTGAGAAACAGCTTCTTCAGCTTCCCTTCGTTCTCCATCACCCACCTCCATCATTCGCTTCCTCTTTGAGGAAGCATCACTAAAACGTCTGGAGGTGGGGTAGGAGGACAAAGACACACTGCGACCATGACCATGGCGGTAAGATGAGGAGCAAATCACTGGAGCAAAAACTCTCTGATGCAGCACAGGTGAAAATTTTTGGGAATAACAGCAGTGAAATGAGAGAGGAAAGAGGAAAAAAAAAAAACAACACCATAAATTAGCCAGAGGCAGCAAGCATTTGCAATGATACAGATCCTTTACCAGTTAATGAAAATGTAATAGCTTTTTGTAAACTTCATTAATAATTAACTTAGGAAAAAGCTTAAGGACCACAATCCATTTTTTAGTTCTAGAGAGTTTTAAGTTTCACACTATTTTACACAGCTACATTGCATGTATAAATGAATAGTTCACACAAAATGTTAATTTGGTCATCATTTACGCAGATTATCTCAACAAATTATCTCAATAAAACTCCGAATTATCTCAATAACACAAAAGATCAGTCAGAGATGTTTTTTCAACACACTGGAAGTATGTATCATTCTATATCACTAAGCTTCGTGTGCACTATATCCTAAATGTTCAGAAGCCATCCAATAGCTTTGTGTGAAGAATCATGACTGAGAGAATCCCAACGCAGAAGATTATCAGTGATACTGCAATGGTGCTTTGTGTACATTTTGGAACCTGGCAATAAAAATCATCCAATTGGCAATTTTTTTCATTTCTGGGTGAACTACTCCTTTAAGCACTATAACACTTAAGATAAGATTAAATAGACAGACAAGCAGATCTCAAATCTAATACCTTGCGTTCTCCTTCATCTCCAGATCCATTTTCACTGTCACTGTCTGTCACCCTCTCCTTACACTTCAGGTCAATGGAGCTGCTCGGGTATGAGTCCTCTGATTAACATGACACACAATAATGTTACGCCGGAATTGTACAATTGGTAAAACAAATGTGGTGACAACACAGTATTACATCATCCATTACTGACTGAGAAAACCTTGAATTCTCTGGTCATTCAAGGACCAGAGAAACTTCTCAACTTCTCATGAAGTATGCCTCACCAATGACGTCATCATCTCCCTCTTCCTCACAGATGACCATGCGCTCTTCATCACTCGTCATGTCTTCACTCACTCCCCTCTGCGTCTGAGAGCGAGCTCCCTGCCCAGAAACATGACCAGCATCACCACACATCTACAAAAACAATTAGAATTAGTTCAGCGTGAGTGTTTGTTAATGTGCAGCTTATATGAGTGTGTGTCCGTTACCTTCGCAAGCTCAGCTAAAGCCTGAGGATTGCCTCTTTCGCTCCTCTCCAGATTATGCATGGCACTCTGAGAGAAGGCACGGGGGCGGGAAAGTTGACCATGCCCCTCACCTCCACCTCGATCTGATGTGCTCACCATTCCGGGCCCCACCCCTTTTAACTCCACCCCCACTGACACAGTCGCAGGTTCTGAAAGTTACAACAGCATTTAATGGAAGGCTTTGATATTTTCTTGTTTTCAATTACATGAATATACCTGTTTGTGATGGAAGATACCAGTTTTCGAATAAAATTTACCAAACAGAATAATTCAGAATGCATACATAACACAAATAACATTTTAAACCCAGTATATTTGCTAAAGGTAAATTTCTGTCATTAAGTAAACATTAAGTAAACTAGCGATGGCTTCAAGGCTACCAGATTTTGCTTTAAAACATTGCATAGCTATAAACGTAATTTCTTTTCCTGTTCCATACCTGTGGTTTCTGACATGCTGCGCTCACGGATGTCTTTGCCCCCCGGAACACCACGCCCCTCACTGCTCGACTTCTTTCTGTCCTTATTACACCACTTCCAGTCAGGATGTGCCTTAAAGTGTGCCTCCTTCACCTGTGAGCAAGAGAAACAAACATAAACAAACGTTAAAGGAAATAACAAATGACTAAGGGCTAAATGGAGGTTTTAAATGCATCTAAACACAAGTTTATTAGATTAGATTAGAGTCAACTTTATTGTCATTATACAGAGTACAAGTACAGAGCTAATGAAATGCAGTTAAAGTAGCTGTCAGAAGTGGGATTTGAACCCACGCCTCCATTTGGAGACCAGAAGCCTCATGAATTGAGAAGATCAAACACCCTTGAGTCTGGCACCTTAGACCACTTGGCCATCCTGACAATGTTTGTTCCACTAACCTGAAATGCAAGGTCATGGTATTTTTGTTTCTCTTTGGGTCCAAGGGCATACCACCATTCTCCAAGTATCTTGCTGACTGTGCGGTTGTCCTGGTTTGGGTGTCTCTGATGAACCAGCGCGCGATGACGCTTGCTGAAGATCATGAATGCGTTCATGGGCCTCCGGATGTGATCCTTCTCCCTCTGTGAAACA
Source organism: Chromobotia macracanthus (assembly GCA_036877525.1). Lineage (NCBI taxonomy): Eukaryota > Metazoa > Chordata > Actinopteri > Cypriniformes > Botiidae > Chromobotia > Chromobotia macracanthus. The sequence goes on along the minus strand of JAZGTH010000015.1, from coordinate 9,419,553 downwards.
AGGAGGGTAAGTGGAAGTGTCTATGTGAGGGAGAAGGAGACGCATGTGTACATGTGGAAATTTACCTTGCCAGGACTAGTTTTGTCATCTTTGGGCAGAGCGCTGAGAGACTGAGATCTACGTTTTCCTGGAGATGCGGAGATTGGCGGATCAGGAAGAACACCTGGGAAAAACCTGGACATAAAAATTACCAGTTTCATTAACTGAGGGGAAGAATCAGTAGGGCTGAACAATAAAGTGGAAAAATGTATAAATAAATGAAAATAATAAATGAAGGTTGGGGTGGCAGAAAAGTATTATTACAAGTGTTGTGATACTGTATAGATGTTTGGCTGCTTATATTCAGTATTTTTAGTTACATTTTCATGTGTTTTGGTGAAAACACTGACCACCATTTTAAAGCAAGTCTGTGAATACAATGTTGTAATGTTGCAATGTTCTGCAGCATTAGGTCAATGCACATTGAATTATGTACATTTGACCACAATGCAAACTTAAAAAGAAAACAACTGCACAAAGCACCAAAGTCCAATGCAGATCAAAGAGAAACAAGACTGTAGTATGGCTTTATCTAAACTATACACTAACCATAAAGAATCAGAATATTAGTGCACTATGATGCAGATCAATATAATATTGTATCACTAGATCCCTGCTGATTCTCACTCCTAGCAAAAATCATCGCTATATCATACCGTATTGATTTTTTTTCCAATCTACCTCTATTACTCATACACAACAGTTCTCTCTCTCAATCGTCTTCCTTACAAAAAGGTATAAAAAGGTTTATTCTTTCTCACACACTTTCCTCTCTTTAATGCACACAATGATTTAGTCTTGAGCAGATATACAATTATTTATACACAGCTGATATAAAAACCCACACACTCAAAGGCTATGCTTCACTACAAAGAATACAAAGGATGCATTTTCACTGTTGTCACTTGATCACAGCTGCCTGTTTTTCCATGTGTGAAGCCCACGAGAATGACTTCACAAGACAACCCACCATTATCTGAGTTGCTTCATTAAAATTATCAGAGATTTTGTTAAGATTTTGCCAGTTATGTATTTCTACTTGAATCCACATGATCAGTGCTGGATGGTTTTCTGTTATACGAGCATTTTGGGTATTCAGCTTATAATATATTGCACTGTCACAACTATATAGCTGCTGTGGCCATAAACAGGCCCAAAAAATCCACCAATTTACCCAGAAAACCCTCAGGGCCCTTCAGTGTGCTGTGAAACAATACAGCAGAAAGACCCGAGCCAATTACTGAAAACTGCAAGGCACTGTGCTGATGTGTGCTACTGCTTTGTAGCTTACCAGCTAAACAAAAGACACAGAGCATAACATGTCTGTAATGACCATGTCTGTACAATATAGAACGAATAGATGCTTTACAAATCAAACACACCATAATTACAAATGACTAAAGTCAGCTTAATGGGTAAAACACATTTCATAAGAACTTTACCAGTTGACTTAATTACTAAAGAAATAAGGGTTGGGGTAAAATTTAGATGGGAGTGTATTAATGCATACTGCCTCTGGTTTGCTCCTGTCATTCATACACAGGAGAAAGTAGAATGCTTTTGTTCTCTGTCTGTATGATGTCATTATGCAGCTCTTTCCACACAGAGCAAAAGAACACACTGAAACAGAATGACACATCACACACACACTGGACCACTCACGGATCATCCACGTCACTTTCTGGTTCGCTGTCTGGTCTTTCTCTCTCAGCATCCTTCTCTCTCTCCAGAGACAGCTCATCTGTGGAGGGAGCGGGGCGTGAGGAAGGGTTGGGTGCTCCCTGTATAATCTCCTTCAGCACTAACCCACTCTGAGACTCTGAGACAGAAAGACAGGTTATTTATTACAGGATCTTTAATGAATCCCTCCAATCTGGCAACCTCTGAGGTCAATCGCTGGATTGGGTAGTGGGTAAATCACAGTAGACAGAGTTACAGATACTCACTGCAGATGTGAAAGAAGAGACCAAACACATAACAAGGTTCAGACTTTTCTGGGAAATATGCTTTTAAATGTTTTTAATATTGAACATAATTATTTATAATTATCCAAAATGTTGACAAACACATTTCAGGTCATTTTGGAATCAAACAATGGGTGCAAAGTAAAATACCTTTTTTCATAGAGGCGGTATGTGGATGATTGACAGTTTGTTGGCCCTCACCAGGCTGAGCCGATGGATCTGATTGGGTGGGTGCCAGGAAAGGGACCAATGAATGCCAAGGAAACACTGGAACTGATCTGGGCTCAACATTAGTCCACACTACAGAAAAAATAACAAAGCACTCATTCTATGCTGCATTATCACCAAGCAATAAACCATATTAACAGCAAAATCAAGGACTGACAAGCTACATAAATGACTAAATGTATACAAGAAAAATATTATGCAGTAAAAGGTCTTTGTGACATTATCAAAAACAGACAACATTTATACATTCCTTTTAACCATAAACTAAATAAATATTAAGCACACAAAGATCATCAAACCAATGAATGCAGGAAAACGACAAGGTTACTTTTCAGATAAAGGAGGATCCAAACGTTTAAGACAATAACTCAACGGCATTTAACACCTTCACTCAAGATGCAGGGTGTTATTTATGAATGCTGTCTTGTTAAAACGACTGGATATTACAAAAGTAAACTCATGTTGCTGGAACATAATATTGTTTCCTGATTGTCAATCATAATAAGCAAACATTACTGCAAACAGAATTCAACTAAAACATCCTAACATAAGTAGTGTATTATGAACGCAGTAAACACACTGACATTTTAAGTCATGATTTGGATATTGACATCCAAATCATTTTAAGCCAGTTATTTCAAAACACCAGATTAATTTGACTAAATAACGTTATGTTAATGTAGTGTGTGATACTGTTATAATTACATAGACACAATTTTAAGAGTGCTTTTATCTGCTCTAATGGACAACACAGCAAGACACGTTGAGTAATAAAGACTGACCAAACATGCTGAGTCCTTGGCGAAGATACTGCGGGCTTTCCGATGAAAACATGGTTGAGAAAGATCCTAATTTCTTTATTACAGTAAAAATTCACAAACGTGTAATATGTCCATTAAATAGAGGTACTGTCTTAAATGTTCATCTGATATGAATTAACACAAGTTCTTGCGATTACAAATCAAGTATCCACATGATGCTTTTCCCAGACAGGTGATGTTGAGTCCAGCGGTGAAAATAAGCGGCCATAATCGATGCTGCCAGCATCCGTCTACTAGGTACCAAATGTTCTGCCTTGTGATAACAAACCGTCATGCAGTCACACCGTTCTTTAGTTTATGATCACTTCCTTCTGTTTTCCTAAACTTACTGGCTCAGACAAAACATTTATTTCAAAATAATGGCAGTGTTCAATCAGGTACCGCACAGGAAAGTCAAGCGACGTTCCACCTCCAGGTACAAGTAGAATGATACAAAATAACTATCTTTGTAATAAAACACTTTCAAGTACACTATTATGTTGTGTTTCGATATGTGCACGCGGGTTTGGTGTTATCTGGATGATGTCGTTTATTTTTGGTCCTGCTTGTCACCCCTCCTCGTCTGAGCTTGTTTACATTTAGGGATGGCTGCGGTGGTAAAGGGGTTAAGTAGGCCTCTCGGTCATCCTCGGGCTTGAGTAATGCAACAGCCGCGACCTGCTCTCACCTCACCCCAGGGGGATTCACATTAATAATAGCACGATTGTTAATCCATATGACAACAAAGCTATAAATGAACGTTATAATAGCGCGACACGTGAAAAAGTGAGAAGGTTTAAAACGGTTTTCTCAGATATCCGTCGTGAAAATGGGAAGCCCAAATTTGCCAGATTAGCATGGTCGTTTTCACGAGTTTCTGAAAGGGTGCTACCACTGTGCGAGTATCATTTATTCTTTGGGGTGTGACAAAGATCGGAGACTTTCTAAATCCCCGAATTATAGAAAAAAAGATGCATTAGCCAGGAAGCCAAGATACGTATGAAGTGATTAAAAGGCCACATCTGTCTTTTTCACGTGGTCACTGTCTTTCTCTCTGTCTACTCAGTGCACGACTATCAGAACCACATCCTGTTTCAAAGATCCTAATGTATCAGTTTGGTGTACAACGCCTGGTTTCCCTACTAATGATTGACAAACGCATAATTACATCCTGCTCAGTATATAAACAGTAACCGGGCTTAGTCTATATTGCCACTTTGGTTGGGAGACTTAGGAGCTGCATAGGAGATTCGGACCTGGTTTTAGCAGCACAGTTCCACATTAGTCCGTCCCATCGGGAACGCCCCTGGTCTCGCATCCGCACCACCGAAAGCTACCACAAAACCTGTCCTCATGTCACGGTTAAAACTGTAACATTACGCGGAAAACACACAGGTTAAAAAGGGAACAAATCGCATCTGTCAGCGTGAAACTACTAAAGCCAGGGGTTTCTGGTAAAAAGACAGAAACGACAACCAACCCCAAACAACAAAATCTACCTGTGCAATGTTCCAAATCAACAACCATTACTTACACTGTTGTAACACTGTAGCTGCAATTACGTGAATGTGCAGAAAATGCCCCTTTCTAAATGTTGTACTATTCAGTAATTGTGTTTGAAATTGTCTATACTTACTAAAAACACTACTTTGCCACACAAACTGCAGTTATACCACCGCAACACACCATATCCAGGATAACAGCAGCATATCATATAATAGATCAAAGAAAATGGAACCCCTGTAGATTGTACAACCGCACGATGATCATTTATTCCTAAACGCAGAAAGCTTTTTTTGTCAATCTTCGCTTTATCTTACACTGTATTGTTGCTTTTCGAAGGCTCATTAAGTAATCTAGTTCAGTCTAAACAGTATTGAAATCCTGAATCACTTTTATCGTAAACTGAATTATATTTGCAAGTTAAACCAACGCTATGACTTCTCTTTCAAATGCCTTCTCCAACACCCCCTCCCTCGCACACACCCCAGCCTCAATAAGTCTCATCCAAATGGCTAATCGACCACTAAACTCCTTGCCCTCAGCCCTGACACAATCTTAAAACTGCTCAAAACCATTTAACACATGACTGCGCAAAACCGCCCCACTCCGCCGTATATTAACCCACTACGAGCAACGGTTGAAAAATTAAAAAACGAGAAGCAAAGCTGGACAGAGATGATCCGGCGCAGTGCTGTTGTGCTGAAATGATGGGTCTGAATCGTAGTAATAGCCCGTAAAGTCTAGTGCGGATTTCCTGCAGCAGGGTCACTTTTCCGATCCGAGGCGACCCGCGGACCCTTACGTGCTCCTCCCAGTTTGCTCCGTAGGTGTTCGTAGTGAAAAAGTCGTTGTATCATAACATCATTTAATTGGCCACGACTCTTCCCTCGAGTTCGCTCTCCCCTCTCGCTTCGCAAACCCTTTCTTTTTCCCTCCCTCTTCCTCCTGTTATAGTAGGCTGCCCTCTTTCGTTCTATGAGCGTGTCAACCTCGCCCAGCCCGTGACCCGCCTTTTACTCTTCGAATCCTTTCTTAGATTGGTCTACCACGCAACCTATCGTAAGACAATGCGCGACTCCGATTGGTGCAAGTGAGCGCTGGAATGTCAGTCATATGCAAATCAGGCATCGCATTTCGGCATCTCACTGGCCACGGCTAAAAATGAGCTAATAAATATTTAACACGTTAAAGAATCTGGGCCGTGACTTTACGTGGCCTCTCTTGAAATGCGTGTAACTGTGACGCCGCGCTACTGTACTGGCCAAAAAACAAAGCATGTCTCACCAGGTATTATATATAACTCGGGATTTGTTTTGTGGTTTTTAATTATGATGATAATTATGATTAAGCGCACAAATGATTCGGTCTCGACATGTGACAACAAATTTTCACAACCATTTAGACAAACTCCCTTCTTCCATTAAGAAATTAAAAACATTTGTGTCAATCTGACAGAAGAGGGGCACATGAACACAATTAATTATTACACATATTCTGGCTTATACCTTTAAAATAGACACGTTATTGCTTGAGCCATCCACATTAAAGGAAATAAATGCAAATTCGAGTAAAGACAATTTTAATAATAAAGTTAAAATGCAATTAATTTAAATAAGGCTTGGACAACTCAGTGCTATATTACTCCTTAGGAGTGGATAGTTGGGTCTAGAGATGATTTTTGGTCTGTAATGTATGGTGGGTTAACAAAAGCTGTTTATGAAGCCACAAACAAACAAAGACAAAAAATACTTCATTTCTCATTTTGCTATTAACATTATTTTTTAGTTTTTCCCCATCTTTTACTGTTTACCCTTTTATTATTAATTAATGTTATGTTATTAAAGCACTCCAAGCTTTGTTTTTGTTCAGAGATTAAACTGGATGACCACTGTTTAACAGTGATGATGTCATAGACAAAGGTGATGGTCAAAAAACAGTAATCAGTGTATATGGCTCTCAGGAAACTTGACAGAGGCATGCACATGATCTATGTGAGTGTCACTGTGTCTGTGTGTGTAGGTTTATGTGTGTGTGCTAAACATGACAGAGCTCAGTGACTGGGTTGTTTGTATGGGGCAGAAAGAGTACTGGTTTTGCACCCAGTATCACCCAGTGCCCTTACAAACAGTTATGCTAGATTTGTGTGTGAAAAGAGAAAACAAAAGGAGAGACAATGCAGCCAAACTGTAGTAACAAATACCACAAAACCACACTGACCATCCTAACCCCATAGTAATATATCTCCGTAATAATATATCTCTGTAATATATCCTTGTATATTTGCCTAAAGATTAGCCTTTAAGGCTACATCACAAATGCTGAAACAATACAGAAAGACACACAGTGGATGAATAAAACCAGTGGTTGTGGAATGCTTGAGAAAAGACAGGGAAAACAGGCGGGAAGGGGAAAGTGTGCAAGTCAGGGGTGTAAAAATAGAACAAGAATCATTCTGTGGAGAGGAGGGGAGGAGGCAGAAGGGGGAGTTGTGAAAGTTGTGAAAACAGGGCCCCGCTCAATGTACGTGGGAAGATGGTAACAGAAAGACAGAAAACCTACAAACAAATTGAGAAAGACACAGAGTACAAGAGTAATTTTGTGTGCACATGTTTTTACCCACCCTCTACTCCTGTTGTGAGTCCACACATATTGAACTGAGGTAAAACTGTGTCAAGTTACATGTCTCCTCTCAAAAACACAATGTCATAACAATGGGAGGGGCTAATTTCTATCTTAACCACTGAGCTTGCGCTGAGTTCCTGGCAACAGCCAATAAGCTGCGACTGAGAGCCTCCAGCTCAGAGTATGATTGTAGTAAACAAGTTCTTAACTCTTTCCATGCTGATTCCATTTCATATGACTCAAAGCATTTTTTCGTAATAAACACAATCTCAAAATGCCTACTCCCTGTTGCCATGGCAACAGCATTATGGGTACTGTTACTCATTTGGCCACTTTGGTGACCACTGACCATGGTACCATCTCCACACACACACTACACACACACACACACTGCCCTTTTGTAAGATATTTATATCACTGCTGCCATCTGCCACTACCAGTATTCCAGCTTCTTTCAAAAGGACATATGGAGAAGAACAGAAACGAAGAATGATGCCTAACCAAAAACCCATCTATGTCTGCTGTTTTATTTCTTTTGCACATTTATATCACTGCTTGACAAAGTCAAGACTCTAGAGCATGGAATGTCGTACAGATGAACAAAACGTAGATATGAAACCCTCTTCAATGTTTGTAGTGGCGCACTCTATTCACATGGGGGCAGCACTGTCCTATCGAAAAACTGAAACCCCTTCACGCAGTTAAAGATTACAGCATGAGATGAGGCATGTGAATGCATGTGCAAAAATATATAATCACAAGATGAATATATTTATTACATCTTGTGATCTCCCTTAATATACAGCATTGAAAGCAGACATTCAATGAATACTACCATAAAGTGTAAATTCTAAGAAAATATGGCACACAAATGTGGGAAGCAAAAAATAACACAAGATATCTTCTCTGGTATTCCCGGGAACACTCTCTGATCAGAGGTAGAACAGAGAGAGACTTCTGCACTGCACCAGAGCGAGAGAAAGAGAGAGAGTGAAACAGGTGAGAAAAAATGTAGAAAAGACTCACACACAGAACAGATAAAGAGGTTCAAATTTCATTACTCTTACAGAAAGGATAAAAGAAGAGAAATAATTCATGGATACAAGTGATGAACACTGCAAAGAAGCATACAACAGATGGTGACTGAAAATCTTGCACATACATATAAGAGATCATGTCCCATGCTCTATCAAGGCTGAGACCTAATATGACACACACACACACACACACACGTAATACAGAAATACAGACAAAATCCTATAGCTCAAAATAAAATATTAATTAAAGTGATGGTGTAAGAAAGAACGGTAGATTTATTGTATGTACCTTTCAGAGAAAAAAGCAAACACAAAGCCCCAGAATTTTTTAATTTTAAAAAAAGGTCCTGAAAAAGTTTACAGTGACTGCTCTCCTTTAGATGTCTTATAGTACAGTTTTAGAATATTTAGGAAAAAATAGCTAATGTTTAGAGAAAAGGACCTGCATCTTGTGTCTGTGACAGCTTTAGTGAGTTTTGGACTAAATGAAACATAATCTTTAGAGTTGTTGCCATGGGAAATGACAATTGATAATGAATTTGGAAAAAATAACAACTTGTACTGCAAAACCAGTGCTCATTTTTTAAAATATTTTAAACATTAAAATTAAGATAACTGCTCACTAACACAGAGACATTTTTTGTAGTACATTCACATTTTAACCTCGAATTCACATCACACTTTAGCTTAGCTAGAAAACAGTACTTCTCACAATATATGGGAAAGATTTTTTGTGTCGTCATGACAACTTCATCTCATACTCAGTCTACTACTGAAACACATGCCCCTAATATCTGGACTGTCATGATACAATAAAAATATATTTTATAGCATAATGTAACAATATTATGTAATTATGTAATTTCCTGCATGCTTCCGAATTTAAATTTTAAAAATGTATTTTAGTTGTCATTCATGCTAATATAGACTACTGCACTTATGAAACAATTTAACTTTAATTGTAACCAAAACTACAGTTTAACTTTCAAGGGAAAGTAACAGTTCAATTATATACCTGGTTGTGATCACATACATTTGAAGCTATTTTTTCTCCCTAAATCAGAAAACCTTTCCAAATTTACTCAGTATACTAAATAAACACTTAAGTGGAAACGTGTACCCACACACACTAAATTATAAATTAAAGATAATTTCAAAAGACATGTAAAATGCGAAAGCGTCTGTAAGCAGATGAAATGAAGTTTTTTAACAAAATAATTATCTGCAGACTCCTCAGATAATGTATTTAAAATACAAAGTTTAAAAATACAAACATTTTTAAACTACTAAATGATCACAAATAATCATGAATAAGAGCAGTCCTGCAAACTGTCAATTTATATGTGCTTAACAGCTAAAAAAGAGTTTACTATACCTGTAAGAAATGTCTCTGTAAGTACTGTAACATAAGCTTTACATATAAAATACCATGGTACCAATTCTGCATGTCTGCAATTCGGTTAGAAGGACTGTCTGCTTCTTTTTGTTTACGTCCATTTCTGCCTTTTCACAAGCTTGCATGTCATGGCAAGCATACAAGATCAGGCCTAAATTTTAACAAAGGCCTTCTTGTCATTTGACAACACTTCTTTACCATCTGTCACACAATATTTATCTATATACATTCTTGATCATAGCTAATCGCATACCACCACAAATTATTGATATACTGCATGCATAAATACTCTATGAAAAGACATAGAAAGATACTTTTTTCAAAATCAAGCTAGCATACAAGCCACAGAACTTCCACTCATTATACTTGCTGTTATAACCTCTGTTTAATGTTAACGCATATAAGACAGAGTGCAAAACATCAATAAATGGCTTCCTCCTATTATTACATTTACATTTAACATATAATATGACTAACACAACTGAACACAATTCAGTCTTATTTCACTTTGCCTCATTTTCCCCAAATGCAACATGTAATAAACGTTTTAAAAATTGCTAAAAACAACAATGACCAGCAAGTCAAACTGAACCCACTATTAGCAGCTGATAATTCCAACCACACAGCAAAATCTGAGACAGAATGTTCATTTGCCTTAATATGAAAGCATTTTATTTCTGAAGAAAAACAAATGGCATCATTCTGAGCTAAATTATAAGACACCATCATTTGCATTATAAATATAGAAAAATAGATTATCTTCCAATAGGTTTAGACCCTTAACCAACATTCTCTTTTTACTTAATTGCAATTTCAAATGATATTTGTATTTCTAAGCACTGAAACTATAAACAAAATGTTATATTTGTGTGCCATTTAATTATGTAAGGATATGAAAAAGGATGTATTGGTAAGCATTTTGCATTTGTGTTGCAGAATTTAAACATTGTTGTAATAAGAACAAAACTGCCTTGGTCTGTACCTGGGAATAATTAAAATAACTACTATAACTTCTGGATAAAATGCCATAGAGGTCATTGTGCAATTTGTGAATCTGAAAGACAGCTGTGAAAATAAAGACTAAAGAGCATTTCAAAGATGTTATATAAGTAAAACAAATGCATTTGGAAAACATTAGGAAAAGAGGAAAACTGAGTGTCTGAATGTCCCAGTTAGTACTGTTGATTAAATTAGGAAGTTACATCTAACTATCCAGACACTGCCTAAAAAGGCTGCCCCTACAAATTATTTGCTCAAACAAAGGGACTTGTGAGAGAAGCCACGGGGAGGTCAACAGTCACATTTGAACAAGCTATGGAATTCAGTGGCTGTGAACAGGCCAACCATAACAAGATCTCTGCATAGCACGGTATTCAAATACACCTGTATTTAAGTAAAACAAAAGGAACAATTTACTACATCTGAAGTTTGTCAAAAACTTTAAATGACCCAGTTGCCATGTGGGAAAAGGTTATGTGGTCAGATGAGACCATGACAGCCAGATTTAAGCCAGAATTCAAAGAGATTTCAAATCTAACATTGCCTCCCTATCTAACACCTCAAAAACACCATGTCTAAAGGTGAAGAATGCTGGTGGGGCTGCTTTTCATCAGTAGAAACTGAGCAAAAAAAATTTATTTAAAATAAATATATTAAATAAAAGGAGGAATCCTTGTTTAAAAAAAGGGAAATACTGCAAGAGAATTTTTCAATTAAAAATATTTAAAACTAAAGCAGGAATCTGCTTGTAGCAACCCAAAACATAAAAAGATGCCAAAACATGAAATCTTTATATAAATATGAATATACATATGAATAAAACTATCAATGTTTTAAATCGTTTTAATTACATTTTGATACATAAATGTAACATTAACATTTGGTAATTCAGTTAAGTGAGAGAACTGGTCAAAGGCCTGAACACCTTTAAACATAGATTTCTTTTCTGAAAATTACTGTTTTGTCATAGTAGAGTTCTCTGTTCAAACTAATTCCTAATTAATCACTGCTAACAAACACAGCAAAAATTGTGCATGCTTGATTCTGTGTGGAAACTAAGTTCTTTATTTAGAAATTTCCAAAAAACACCAGGTGCTTGGACATTATCCTGCTTATTGCACAACCACTTAGTAAATAGGTGCTTTATTGACTTTCAATATAGAGTTGAAAATATATTTATGTAAGAAGGAGAAAACTTTACATGGATATGAAAAACATGAAACAAGCCCAGTTATATGATTTAATGATCATGGCTGCCATAGCTCTGGGCCACCCTACAGTATATTACTGTACAGTATATCTTCTTTAAAGTGAATGCTAGTTTTTATAAGAATGGCAACCACACACAGGCCTATTTTTAAAATTCTAAATTCTCCACTGATGACATAATAGGAAAAGCAAGGAACCCCTTTTGTAGTGTATAAGGAGTGGTAAACAGAGCAGTGTTTTCCTTTGTGGTAACTTGTCTATAAAGTGGCCATGTTGATTTTGATTTACATGCCTGTTTTAGAAAAGAAACGGATCATGCATTGAGTCCCTAAACTGAGTCTTCCGCTTCTCCTTCCATTATTTCTTTCTATTCTTTTATGGTGGGGAGACATTTGTTTCTTTTATTACATCTCTTGCTCATCTGCAGTCTGTTCAGTTTCAGAATATGCAGCACAGCAGAGGATTTTTTTTTGGTGGAGGGCACCATGGACTGAAATATTAAAACTATTTAAATCAAATAGCACATAAATAGCTCATTTATTGCTTTTTATTTTGGTAAATTATACTGAATCCTACATGAGTCCTACTGAAATTATTTTGGGCCCTAGAATTGTTTTGACAACAAACATTTTAACACAGAATACTACAACTGACCGATCAGAATAAAGTGTTCTAGAGAGCCATGTAATAATGTTGTATGATAAATGGAATAAGAGTAAATGTTCTACAATATCAAAATGCCAATTTTTTTCCAATGCTTAACATTGTTTATCACACATTATATAGATATGGTCTTGGTGTCTTAACTATAATATCACTGGAGTTGCCACAACTGATATGGCAGGGTTTGCATTTATACAAAGCACGTTATAATGTGCCAAGCTTTTCAGTCCTGTTTGTACTCACCAATGCTAATACTTTGAAGAAATCTTGTAAAATAATGCTCATAACACATTTTCTAAATGACATGGAATCTTATCTGACATTTTGTGGTGGGTAGACAAAAACAGACTAAAAAGGTGTATCCTTGCTCTACTAAATCTCTATTTCAATATTCATTCATTGTGACGTACTATCTTCTCCTGTGTTACCAAGATAAAATATTAAACAAAACAACATTTGCCTAGGAAATCACAATTTCAATATTGGTGTTTGCATTAAATGTTAATATAGAATTCTCTTACCAGTTCCAGGTCGCCCCATGATAATTTCTTTGCATGGCACAGGATGCAGGGTCTCTGTAGGAAGTATGAGCGGCAGCAAAGCAGTTGGAGCAGGATTACAAGGGACAGGCTGCTGCACCATCACTGGGCCACTCTTATCCTGTTCCACTCTGCAATCTGCACCAATGAGACCAGGCCCTGTGGCAGGGCTAGGCACTGATATGCAGGCCAAAGTGGCACTGGGTTGTGTAGGTAGACCTGCAGGGTTTGGGTTTGGAATGGAAGAGGTAGTAGACACTAGAACAAGAGTTGAGGTGGGGTTTTGCAATAAGACAGGCCCATTAGTGGAAGCAGCGTTAATTGGTACAGGAACCTGTAGTCCAGTCAATGACTGTACACCATTTTGGTTATTTTCTGTGGAACTGGTCCTGTCCACCTCTGCAACTCTAGCCAGTGGAATTTCTGTAAACTTTATAAGAGGAACCTCGGGATTTCTCACTATTACTGGTGAATCTCTCAAATGCTGCTGAGAGACTGTATGCTGTGAACCTGACTCCAAGCGTAGGGGAGAAGCTGGTGGGGAAGAGGCAGTGGCTGAAGGAAGTCTTTGGGGGGGTGTAACAGTAGTGGTCTGGGGAGACATAATACAGACGTTTGTTATAAGAGAAGGGTCATGACTGATTTGTTCCTGATCAGGTTTGACATGTTCATGTGACAGTTGAGTTGGGGGAGGTGGGGCATCCGTCCTGCGTTTGCCCGGGCTCATAGGTACGGTGAAGGTTAGACTGGTGTGGAAGGATGGCACAATACCAGACAAATGTCTGTCCTTCTCCCTCTCTGGACCTCCTATTCCATGTTTTGTGGCCCCACAGTTGGTTCCACTGGGATGTCTGTGGCGGCGGGGAGGCATGACTGGAGAGGCAGTGATAGGGCTAAAATTTGCAGGGCGAAAACCAAAAAGTGGTGAAGGAGATGGAGAAGGTGTAGGTGAGAATGGGGACTGATTTGAAATAGGTGAGAATGAGGGTGTTACAGACCTCGAGCTGCCAAGGGATACCAGCATAGTTGCAGCCTCGCATTCATCAAAGTCAAAGCGAGAGAAATCTTGAGGAAGCAGTGGTGGCAAGCCAAGACGTGGGCGAGAGTCAGTACCTCTGCTGCTTGTCTCACTACTGTCCCGAGAAGTCTCATCCCAATCAAATTCGCTGCTAGCACGACCCCGCATGTCTGAAGGAGTCACAGTCCCTGAGCTGCTCCCTCCACCTCCTACACTACCCCTCTCTCCTACTGCTCCCTCCATTTCTTTGGTACGCATGGAGAGGTGGCGGGAACAGTAGCCACGACGCTGTGATTCTTTCATGCAACCTTCCCGTGAACACAAGCGTCGCCACTGTTTTCCGTTGAACTTCTTACGGATTCCATTAGGCGTACAAACCACATCACCTTTCTTGTATTTCTGCTGAGTAGCTGACAAAGGAGTTCTTGATCGTGAGGAAGAAGCAGAAGATGAGGCAGAACTCCCTGGAATTGGAGTAGAGGTCTGTGAAGGTGTAGGAGTTTTTTCCAGAGGTGTCAAAGACCCTCTAGAGTTAAGGGAAGGAGGCACAGAGGGTGGTATATGGTGAGATATCCCTCCATCAGACCCTAAAATTGCAGGTGAAGGGGTTGGCTGGGGAGTTACTAAAGATGTCCCAGAGACACCTCGCACCACTGTAATGGGACTTGGATACCCAGGAGGTTTGGAAAGAATTTGTCTGTGCTGATTAGGCCCACCAACTTTTGCTCCCCCTGAGACTTGGGTTCCTCCAACTTCTCTAAGTGGTGCCATGTTAAGCTGCAAAATCTCCATGTCCACTTCTGGGGTCTGCAATTGTTTTCGCTCATGTTCTCTCTCTCTAACTTTGTTCCCTGTTCCCTCGCTCTCTCTCCTGGCTGCTAAACTAAACATATTTTTTGCTACCATCACAACTGCTGGTGAAGTGGAAGATGAAAGATGTGTGCTTCCATAGTGAGGAACCCCTGGAGATGGGAATCTGCAGTTCTCCCTGAGAGGACCTGCAGTTTTCAAACCCAATCCCTCACTTAACTGACATAGTTCTCTCTCCACTTCCATCTCCTCCCTGTGCTCTCTTTCCTCCCGTTCTTTCTCTTTCATAACCCCATCCCATGGTGGAACAAGGAGCCGCAGGTTTTGGCGGGCCACCCATATGGTCTGAGTACTCAATGTTTGTTGTGCCTCCTCACTGCTGCACCTCTCTTTCTTTTGCTCCTCCTGCAAAAGCACCATGTAGGGGCATGCAACAGCTGAATGAGAGTCCACCTGAGCCACCACACCTTCTCTGTAGCACTCATTACCTTTATCTTCTCCATAAGGCACACAAACACGCGTCCCAACCTCCAAAAGTTCATTGCCTGGGGGTGGGGCGTCTAAAATGAGGTCAATGGGTTGGTGTGGGCGACTTACTAATGTATGAAATGGATATGAAAGCAGCATCCTCTCCCCATTAACCTGCAACTCCACATTCAGCTGCTCTCCACTGGAACCACGCACCACACCGCAAATAAATACACATTCCTTGATTAAATTCTCATCCTCATTTGCATTAGTTCTTGGTTGTCTACGTGCTAGCACTCTTTGGTTTTTCAGTCCTTTAGCTAGTGCCTCTGCTATTGCTGCAGAGCCTCCCTGCTCAATTTGCAGGATAGGCAGTGTTGAATTGTTAGACAGCACTCTTTTTGATACCCTTACATGCCTCCCCGAATTTAGCTGCACGCCACAGGGTTCAGGCACCTCTAAATCCAGAGAGTGTTCACTGGCTGTGTCTGTAGATGATGAGCGTACAGAATTTGGGGCTTGCTCCCCATATCCATCTGTTTCCAATGTTTTCAACACCTTCTCTTCTGCAGAAGGCACCTCACTTTTCAACAAATTACTCATAGTTTCATAGTTTGGGGATTCAGCTCTTGCTATCTTGTCTATTTCTTTACTACTATTATTACTATTTCCACTTATTTCCAGATCAGAACTGTCTGCTTTAACCAAATCATTTCTGAGCACAGGAGTATTGTTTTGAGAAATGGAAGTGCGTAAAGAACTTAGATGGTTGCTAAAAAGAGTGAATGGGGCAGTTACAGGAGTTAAACTGATGGGAGAGGTACTAGAGGCTCGATGTTCATACATGTATTTTTTCTTGGGCACCCTGGCTTTGAAAGTAGCTGTTTTTCGACTGGAGGGTGTGGAAGAATTGTGGTTGGCACAGAAAGAGTTGCTTTTATTTAAACAATTGGTGATAGTATTTGTGTTTTGTGTATTGCTTGCAGTGCTGTTTGCATGTTGGTTGCTACCTTTACTATTTGTGCTAGTAAGGTTTTGTGTATTTGTACTACATATATCTGTGCTATTACTGTGTAAATTTTCATGTGCATTGCTGGCTATCTTGACTGAGTCTTTATTATCTGTTAAATTCTTTGTGTTAATGTTCCTGGGACTTTTTGCCTTATTCACTACACCTATGTTCTCCTCAGATTTCAATGTTCCCACTGTCTTTTCCCTAATTTGTTCTCTTAGCCCCTCCCTGTTTGGGATGTTGCTACTCTTAATTTGCTTGTCCTGAGCACTGTCTGCTTTGGAAGGAGTGTGTTTCTGAGGAAAAGCTGCAGGCTGTGTTGTTCGTGAATGTCTATCCAGCTTGCCCACACGTTTTCTCGATCCTTTTGCTCTTGTCGATAAAGGAGAGCGTGGTCTCTGTTTCTTTGGTGGCCTCATCTTTTTTCAGTTTGCCAACTTAAGTTTATTTCTTGTTTCCCTTTTGTCTTCTTTCTCCTCTCTTGTTCAATGGGCTATTTTGAGGTTGCTTTTAGTACTGCTTTACCTCACAACAACCTGAAACAAGAAGAAAAAAAGAATCAGGTATAGCGGTATTGATTTCCTAAAGCTGTCAGCTATACAGTAATTGGGAAAATGATACTTTAAGTGTGTATGAATATGTTAAAACTAAGGCTGCCAATTTAACACACTAATATAAAGTGATTAGTCATTTTAAAATATACACAATAAAAAAATAAATAAGCCATTTATCATGTCCTCTGACCTGTGTGTACTTAATAATGGATTTTCCTACCATCAAAGCAAGTCAAATCCACAGACTATGTACCTTCCTAAACCACACTGAGAGCAGGCCAGTGGTAGACTTATGTTCGATAATATAAAAAAGTAAAAAAAATTACTTTTAAAGCTATTTTTAAAATAATCTACTCAATTACATTTGTTATAGTGGTTTTATATAATGTTGTTGCAAAAAAAATTAAATATGTGGAACATAGAATATATGGTGTTATTGCAAATTGTATAGTTCTCTAAGAAATGTATCAGTAATACTAATTAGTGATACTAAGATTTTAAACGGTATATGAATATAAATATAAGTGAACCGATGATAACTACAACACATCTGAAAATACCCGTCATTGCATCCAAAGACTCATACCTACCGGTATACCAGTAGTATTAGTATACTACCAGTATGCTAATAATGGTTTATTAGTAGGTAATGTATCCAGACAGGCTACTGAAAGGGTATATACTTTTTATGAAACTATGTGACACTTAGGCAATTAACATGATAGATGACATATCATGTTAAACAAGATGACTTTCCAGCATGGAAATGGCCGAAAGAAGATAACATTTTATAGAACAGGAGTATAACATATATAAGAAATTTGCAATAATACCTAAACATTGCATTACATTAAAAATGTTTAGATATGTTATCTAGATGGAATACAACGTAAATGGAGGCAAAACGAAAGCAGAACTTAAATGTGTTAATGTGCAACACAAGCATGGCATACAACAGTATATAAAGATTATATATAATATATAGATATATTTACGTTGAGAAAATCAGCGTAAGGGCATGCACTTTATAAGAACACTGAGCAGAAATTCTAAAAGTGAACTGATCAATGTACAAGTATTCATATAACTCTCCTCCTGAGAGTGTCTGTATTTTTCCTCCTCCTATACTTAAATTACATATTACAAAACATGCTGTTAGTAGCTTCCACTCACACTGATATACACAATCATGGGGAAAATCAGACTTTGAATGTATCAAGAAATAAAAACATAAAAGCAATTTCCTCAACACAACCACGTTTCACACCAGTCCCCACTTACTAACCAGTTCTCATTCACTCATACGCAAACACGTGTGTGAAATCACACTCCCCTACACTGAATTTCTCACTCTCTTTACTATTCCACACTCCCACCCACTCACAAATAATGTGCAATCAGACACTCCCACACAAACAAAACATGCCCAGGATTTTCCTCTGAGAGATGCCTTTAAAAGGAGAATTGGGGATTTCTTTGAGTCAAAATTCCAAAATATATTCCAAAAGATAAACTATTTATGAGCGAGGGAGAGAGATTTCCTTCCTCATTATTACACAGAATATTACACAGAAACATGTTACTGTGATTCTAAATGATCACATATGCAACAATCCTTGACGGTTAATTTGTGTAAAGGGTCGAAGTTCAGAGTATGACAGCATGTTCTTTTGGGAATTTGCTACCAATAAATATAATCGCACCAGATGCATTGCTTAGATTGATCAGAATCAAACATGTGAGTCAGCATGGTATTAACTATCAAACATCAAGCCATAATTCATAGTAAATTCCACTATTTTCAGTTAAGTAGCAGTTGGTGAATTTACAGTGTTGTCTGTGTTATATATGCATCCCAGTTTTGCTGTTTCTGTCCTCAGTGTAATTTAACATCATATGTTTCCCCTATATTTACTTGATGAGAAGTCAGAAAGTCCAAATTCCGGGCACAACCACAAGGAAAGTTTCTTTTTGGTCAGGGAGGTCAAAAAAAATTGCAAAAAATACCCAAGAGCCACACCTGATTCACAAACTAATATGATTTTGGTTTCTCATATGGTGTGAAAGGGTCTTAAAACACCTAAAACACATAAAGACTAATACAAGTGAAATGTTCATTTAAAATGAATGTAATCAAGTCTGTTGCAAATATATTATGACTTATAATGCTATAGTCCAACTGTAACTTTATCACATATGTTTGTTATTCTTATTAGCAACATATTTTTGATTTGAATTTGATTTTGGCCCAAAAGAGCTAACTAAAGCTTTACTAAAACACATTTTACTGAACAAATATAAGAACATGAGTGCTATGAGTTCCTTCCCAAACACAACCATTTCTCACTATATTATCTACTTTCTTTGGACCTAAAGTGGGTCACCAAGGACCTGTTATAGTCACACACATGAAACAGAAAAAACACAGAAGAAACTCAAGAGACGAGCGGGCAACAAGGAGATCAGGGACACATAACACAAGTAATGGTGTTACATAAAAATCAGTGGCTACGATCTGAGAGACTGTCACTTGTGTATCACAATGTGTTTACATTACTTTGTTCTGTTCACCTATTTACATAACATTCTGCATCAAATGAATTGGTATAGTCACCCATGTACATCATTCTGAATTAAATTCAATGATAGAAAAAGTAAAGCATTAATCAGCCTTTATGTGAAAATAAAAATGAGGGCTACATGACATTTATGGTAATAAATGTTTTCTGTAAAAGTGAAAGCATGACAATTCCAAGCAATAAAGCTATTTTAATAATTGTGTGTGTATGACATTCTATTACAAACTTTGAACATACTGTGCTCTCTTTATCCTTGGTCTATTAACGTAGAAGCAACAACTAAAACAAATACATTTAGTGCTATAAACAATTATTTGTTTATGGCTGAACACATT
The DNA here is from genome assembly GCA_036877525.1 of Chromobotia macracanthus. NCBI lineage: Eukaryota > Metazoa > Chordata > Actinopteri > Cypriniformes > Botiidae > Chromobotia > Chromobotia macracanthus. The sequence continues at coordinate 9,399,778 of JAZGTH010000015.1, read as the reverse complement.
TCTGCAAATCATACCTGGATTAGAAATTCATTACAGCAATTTAAAACATGCCATGAACATATAAGCATTTCAACCATAAAGCTTAAACATAGTGTTAAAATATGTTGCTAAGTTTGCATAGACGTAGTGATCACTGCTGCTTCTAGAAATTCCTGCTCAGCAGACTGAAAACCCCATGCATGTCGTCAAACAGCAAAACCAGGAAAAACAGTAACCAAAATATCTTGGAAAGGTGATTCTTTAACCCGTTAATCTGTTAATCAAGCAATCCACAAAATCACTATTTAGCCAATTATATATTGCTATGAATGTGAAACACATATAACTGACAGGACATTACATTTGATAATTAAATATATAAATATAGTCTAGATGTAGTTCTCATCTGTGGTATTTCACATAGATGAATTTTGCTTTTCAAATATGCATCAGCTAGATTAAATGAACTCACTGGACCACTTGCCAAGTTGAAAATGATACTAGATATGAGTACTATCACTGCAGTATCTCTCCAAAACTGAAATGTAGCTTTGCAATTAATTTACTGCACATCATTCAGCTGTCAAAAACTGAAGCAATAATATAAATTTCCTTTGTAGAAGTATTACATGCCATGTCTCAACTTCTAAATTGATTTAAGCTCTGATTCAAGGTGGTAGCTATCTAATAAAAAAAAGAAAACATACAGACTAGTAAGCTGGAATTCAATGTTCTTTATCATATAATGTTTTAATCTAAATAAACTATTTAAGAATCTAAAAGGGGTTAGAACAATTGGTTATATGCAGCTATATGCATAATTATATGCAGGCTCCAGCAGGTTAGCACATTGTTAAAATAATTACATTATAGTAATTGTATAGACAGAAACCTTGTGCAACATTAGCCTTGCATACTGAACTCATGCACACACATACATTTTCAGCTTATCCCAGGTCTGCTGTGACTGTGACAGGTCTGAGTCCTATAGATGTGATGACAGCTGGTCAAATGAAGTCTCAGCATTTTGGATATTAGCATGACACCTGTATTAAAGGTGTAACCAAAGCAAGAAAAACTCTGATGTCAGCCATATGACAGAAGTCCAATCCGGACACAAACTCTGAGAGATATGACCTTAACTCTGTTTTTTAAACAAGTCTGTGTGAATGGTGTTGTAACACATGCCTTCCTCAATAGGTTCAACAACTAAAATCCTTCTATGCGTCACAAACTTCCTCAAAAGCAACACAAACAAACAGGCTGAATTAAACTTATTAATGAATGAGACCGTTACAGCTGAATCACTATCTTGATCCTAAAAGGTCAGATGATTAACTTTTAAAATTTTTTAAATTTATAACAATACTGACAAAACTGTTTTTACTTTTTTAGAGGCTATACATTTATTAAGGGAATTAAATGAGCTGAACATATTTAGATTTGCCCTGGTTAATGTCTCACTGTGTGCGTCACAAAGCAATGCAAAGCACACACACACATACACATGCGCACTTCTCACAGCGCACCAGTTGTCATTACATTAGAGCAACTGTTTGCATTAAAGACTTTGCTTAACCAAAATACAACAACAAACTTAAATGCCTAAGGGGTCAATAAAGCATTTATCTATATATTAAGACATTAAGACTGACGTGCAACTCGATAACGAGAAAGGGGGACACAGACTGACACACAGTTGTGATGCCAGTATGCCAGCCTGTCACACTACTCGGATTTAATTGGAGAATAAGTCTTACAGCACACTGCTCCACCGCAGTGTTATGAAGCAACATAACATGCAAAAACAACAACCCACAACAGTGCAACATGCCATACAGCACAAAGCGATTTTTTAAAAGGAGGCGTCTGCCCACTCAACTCAACACATTGCGTATCTGTACATTTGGGTTAGGAGTGTGTATCGATGTGCTGATTCACAGATTGTTCTCCAAATGGGCATTCTGGGGCATGCAGGAGGGTGCAGAGCTGCAGCAGTGCAGTCCCGTGCAGCTCAGGGCATGCATGGGTGCTATGACTTCCTTCCTAAGCCCATACATTTCCAACTATATAACCTGCTTTATTTGGACCTAAAATGGGTCACCAAGGGGATGTAACACACATGAAACAAGAAAAACACAACACGTAAGAAAGTCAAAAAATGAGAGCACAACAGGGAGATCAGGGACACATAACACACTCTTCAAAAATCAGATGTCAAACACTTCACACACTCTAACAATCCCCTCCAAAAGCCTTCACACACTTCAAAATCGGTGCCTAAACATTTTACTGGCTGCATCGTGCAAGTGTGTACCAAGTCCGTGCCAGCCACCGAGCTGTATGGACACTGAAGCAGTACATGGACTGAATGACGTAGGAACAATGCTATCCAAAACAACATCCTATCCTTCAACACTCCACCGCATCAATCACACAAGGCATTATACTACTCATTCATTTGAAATGCCCCAAAGGTCCTCAATTGTACACAACTACCATTAGTAAAACCATGCACAGTGGACCTGATTAAAATAAATTGCTGGATGCTTTAATGCAGGCAAACCGAGCAATCAGTATGGAGACACTCTTGAATAGCAAAGTGCATGAATTACATGCATCTCTAAAGACACCACGACTCATGACGAAATCTCAGTTAGGAACATTAAAACCCAATGGTGCCAGCACAGAAGCTCTGTTCAGGAAGGCCTAAATGATACTTTTAAAATACTGACTACAGAATTATTTTAAAATAAAAACTGCTGTTTAGATCAAAAGCCCTTAGACGTAGTCCATATGAACGTAATACGAAATGTATAAACTATGAGGTGAGTCGTTAAAATAATAAACGAGATCAAAAATCATACCGTCACATTGCGCATGAAACCCGCCAGTGGTAGTACTCGCAGCGCTTCGCAATGTCACGGGAGTAGTACTATACCAAGGCTTCGCAACAGCCGGGGTTGTGAGACGCTAAACTAGATAAGAACGTCCTTATAAAAGAGTAAATAAAAGCTTTACAACGTGTTTAAGCACACTTATCCTGACGTGCAAAACACTACGCAAAGGTTGTTCGTGTCAATAAGGACGTACGCGCAGCAAAAGTTGCAAATTATCCGCCTTCATGCGCCGTTCTAATAGGTCACGAGAAAGTGAGCTGATGACAGCACAAGTAAGCCCAAGTAACAGCATCGCTTACTGAGTTAAGTATTAATTTGTTTGTTTTTACACGTTATTATTCGGTAGTATTGTAGGTAGTGCGATCCTTCCTCGATCTGAACCCGCGTAATCCTGCCAGTGCGTAACGCCATGCGTGAGTGCCAGTCTGCTCTATTCAAGTTGCTCAAACTCATGCCATTCAGTAAAAACAATTCGGGAAGGGATAACTTATTAAGTTACTGAAACGCTTGGCTTAAACGCTGTCTTTTAAACATTTGACAAAGTTTAACTCTGCATCCCCACCCCCTCCCTTCTTGCGCTGGGTTGTTCCTGGATCTTTATTTTGCTGAGCTAATTTGCACTCCAATTTTTTATTTATTTTTTGCTTAAAACACACCCTGCACCTCTCTAAAATACGATTTGCCACTGATATTATTGGTGGACCCTTTTGGTTTGTAACAACTCAACAAAACAGCAAAATACGTACGTGCTAAGCGATTCATTTACGGCGCAGATTGCAGATGGGTTTCCCGTTTCGTCTGAAGTGGCCTGCAAGGTCCGATCATGTCTTCTTTCTGTCGGGAAATTTTACTTTATATCGGTCCTCCGTTAAAACATCTCTGTCACCCTCCCAACAGCAACTCAGACTGGGATTAAAACTATATGAATCCTTTTCCACTACAGTCTCAAAATGGTGAATGAACCACTAACAGCTGGCCCGACTGACCAATCAGAGCGCACTGACAGATACAGTAACCTATGAATGGGACAGCACGAACTTCAAGGCGTTTCTCTGTGGCATATTCCACTTGATTGACATTCATTATGAGCCAATCACAACGAAGAGACATACCAAGCCGGTCCTAACTCCAAAAGTTACAGTAGCCAATGAAAGCGTTGGGAACCATAGGAACAGGGTGTGGGCGGGCACAAGGGTAGTGTTCAAGAAGCTCTAGCCAGTAACGCAGTATGAGCCTTTTCTCCCTAAATAAAGGTGCGTGTGTACCACAACAGTCAGTGCAACATACCACCTTTAAACGACTAGTTTTCTACTTTCCCTGCGCTGCGAATTTCTAAGTTAAGCACATTGCACACGCTCTTTTTAATAATGTCTGCTTTATACAAATGCGATAAAACAGATTTAATCGAATATGTAGTGTAAGGTTTCGAGGATGACACGGAAAGACAAAACTAAGTTGAATAGGCTCATCTTAAAATCATCAGACCTCTGACTAATCGTTTCACATTTACACTACTATGCTTGAGAATACGTCAACAACGGACACTGTTGACTTTCTCGCGTACAATTTTTTCCACCCTGTTTCTTTTCTCTCAGCAACAGCCCCTCACCTCGTGTGCGACAGCCAATCGCTGCGCACTATCCGACTGTCTCTAACGTATGTACCGCTGCGCCCCGCCTCATCCATACAATTCTTGTAGGGTTTAGAGATGACGTCATCTTGTCGCTGTGCGATTGGCTAGAGGGGGCGCGTGGACGAGCCAATGATCAAACTCAGCGATGAAGTCATCAACCATGTTGCCACCAGCTGGATGGTAGGGGCGTGGCCTGACGCACTCGCATAACCCCATGACTGATGCGTAGTAGGACGACATACTAGTGACTGATAAACGGATTGTAAACTACCGTTTCATGCCTCGCTGTATAATAATAAATAAAACTATAACTAAGATTCACACATTGTTTTAATGTCCTGCAAACATTCCATGTCTTTGGTCCATTTAACAAAAGTGTGTCCACTTTTGTTAAATATGGCGAATCATGTTTCAGACATACTGACGCATAGAGACGTACAACTACGTTTTGAGAACATGTTTTCCCTGTGAAATTCCTCGGTGGAGAAAAGAAGGCGTTACATAATCGCTGTTGTAGACAGAATCAGATACTACGTGCCATCCTGAAATTTTGGAGCAACGCACAGCGACTCCTGTGGGTTTGGTTTTGAAATGCATTACTTGGGACCTGCAGACAAGCCACTACACTATCCACGTACCCTAGTTATACCTCATAAAATCTAACATTTATTTTAATAATTATTTTTTACCTAAAGGGTAATTAAAAAGACTGAGTAGGCTTATTATTTGCACTGTTCAAGCAGCTCTCTGCTTACAAAAAAATCTCTTACAAAAGTTGACACGTCTGTCCTCCCTCATTAACACTTCTTCCACTCCCCAGAGCCCTACCCTTTGACCTGACCCTCACTATGATGGCGACCCCCTTCATTTGGCTCTGCAATGCTGTGTCAATCAGTTGTCATACATCCGTCCCTCTACCATACTTTCCCACTGTGCCTCAGGGGACCGTACTCCCTCATCTAGCTCTGTGAAAAACAGAAAATGATTGCTGTGATAAAAGAAGTGAAAGGGGGAGGATAGACAGAGAATGTCCATCTTCCCCTCTGACCAAAACAAAACATGACAGGGATGGTGAGATGAACCAGAGACAGAAATATTATCAGAAGTTTAATTTGAATCACACAACCTAAGATTTTTTAGTCAGTCTGTGCTGATATTCATTGGAACAAATAGATGCCAGAGCAGAGCAGATGCCCAATGATTACAGGGAAATATTTAATCTTTGCTTTGGTTTGCAAGGGAAATAAGCAGTGAATATATGATGTTACAAGTATGCATAAATGTAAATGTAAATCAAGGTCGTAATACAATGTCAAGTTCAAAATGTAAAATGATTTTAAACCTGATCCTGCTCTATTATTGAACTCAACTAGTTATAACTGTAAGACTAAGATAGACAAACAAGAGAGCAAAGACTTATAAGTGGAAGGTTTACTGCTCCACTTTAGACATGTGAAATAGCTCTACGTAAAGCTATCACAACAGCAAATACAAGACATCTGTTTTGTTGATAGATAAATTTGACTCGTTTCTGATCTTGTATTACTACCTATAATGTATTAGTATTTGATTCTGGCATTCCTATTTTTGGATTACCAAAGCTAGAAACTTCATCAAAATTAATTAAATTATTATTATTATTATTATTGTTACAATTGTCAGCGTTGCTTCCTTTAAACAATTAATGTGAAAAAGGTGTCAGTGTATCTAAAATGATTTCGGAGCTGTCTTACCAAAATGAATGCTCAAGATGTGAACGCTTGTATTTTTGATGTTTAGACAGCAGAGGTCAGTCTTAAAGTGTTTATGCTATATACCCAATCAACAGGCTGTTTACACAAGATATCTTTATACGGCAATTCAAAAATCTAAATTCCTTTGTTTACTAATGTGTATTACTTTGCATTCAATTTATATATTTAGCTTGGGAACACCCCTTCTTCTATTTAAAGAGCAGCCCCAATTTAAAAAGGAGATACTTGTTTAACACTATTTGGTGTACAGAGACTCGAGAGTTGTAGAAATTCAGAAAGAATCAGGTGGCTTTCAACCAGTTTAATTTACCCTGATTACATTTTAATTACAATTCTGAAAAAAGAACACAAAATGAATAAAGGAGGAATTAAAATGTTACATTGTGGTGTTAAAACCTGTTATTATGAGTTATGGAACCACAGAAATAAATTTTAAGAAAGAAAGTGAGAAAGATAGAGACTTTTACACGATAAAACAATACACAATATATCTTTTAAAATCATACAATTCCCCAAGAAAAATTTACAAGAGCAAGAAATAAGTAACACTATAAAATAACAATTACATGACATGACTCAAGTTCAAATCATAAGCCAGATCCTCCCGATGAATGCCCTTCCTCCATCCAATATCTCTCCACATCCCCACTCATATTAAAGATACAGTTTTACGTTAATTTACACATTTTAAATGTTACACTAGACACACTGTAGGCTTGCTTAGTGGGAAGGCCTGGGTGGGGGGAAACATTCTTAAAAGGATCTTTTACAGTAAAGTATACAAAGTTATCATGACTACAATGTGAGCAAAAACAAATGTCAACAAAAATAATAATAATGATAATAACTAATAATAATAATAATAATGATCTAAAGCAACACTGACATTTGAGAGAAGATAAACTAGAGCAAGTTGGGTTAAAAAAAAGAAACCAAGTATCATAATTTGCTGGGATTCTGAAAAAGTAACATCCTGGGATAACCAACGAGAGCAGCCTAAATAAATATATCCCCTGCCAAAAAGAAAAATGAAACTCACTGTGCCCAAGCGCATGTGGGCATACAAAAGCAGAGACTGCGCTGGTCAATACTGCTTGCCCCATCTCAAATTTAACTCTCACATTATGAGGTATACCGGGGTGTACACCCTGGGTAAAGAACAAATTCATCCAATAAGCCATGGGAAAGTAGGAGGGGATATTTAACTATCTAATCTGGGTAAAGAGGGAGTAAGGCAACTACAAAGAGTCAAAAACATTGAGGAGGTGACATCACTGCCGATTCTGTTAACGTTAAACAGTCCAATTCTGTCAAATGTATCATTCTAGATACCAGAGACACTTCCACACCACTAAAGTCTCACACACTCAGCTGTTGTTCTCCACAGGGCTTTAGTGCACACAGGTATATGAGGTTTCATAATGCAAAATTTCAGAAGGGTGTGAACTGACATACATGCACAGAGACATACAGTTTCTGTCAACCACTCTCTCACTCCCTCTCTTTTTCTCACTCGCTCACACACATCAGCACACAGACATCAGTTGTGGCAGTAAGAACAGGATGTTGAATAGGTGCATGCTGGTTAAAGAACCAAATGTGCCACATCATCTGTGGTGCAAAGCTCTCATGCTTTGTTAGAGTTCTGTGTAGAATTTTGTCTTTCACTCCTCTACCCTACTTTTTTTTATTAACTTGTTAAAAAAAAAAACATTTTCCTCCCTCACCCAAATGGCAACATTATCCCAACACTATCCCAGGAGGAGAACTAACCTTCCCCTCCAAACCAAATGTTACAAAGCCCCCTGAAATTGATACATTGGTTAATGCTATGCTTTCTGGTTCTGTTTATAGTATGTTTAACACATTATATAAAGGTATATTGAGTGTATACTGTTCTTTTTAAGATTTTATTTTTTTCTTTCATACATGCTATTAAAACAAGGCATAAGAGGCAGTTTTTGTGTGTGCATGTGTGAGAGAGCGACTTCTATGAACCTTCTGTAATTTACTTATTTGCAATATAAATTTTTTAAATGTTTGAGTTAAGGGATTTGAACTTCCCATCTATGGATGCTTGCAGTGTCATTACCCCACAGTGTCTGTGATAAGAACTCCTAAGGGCCAAGGGTCAGATCTGCTGTTAGGTAAAGGACTGTGGATGACAAATCAAGACATACAATTATCACTTGGTTCTTAAGGGTAACAGCAAAATATTTTCCTACCTCAATGCACCAAAACAGTTAAATATTGAAGTCCTGGTATATCTAGTATCACTGTACAAGCTTTATGTGCGTGTTTGTGTGTGTAATGCTGGTTTAGTTTGTAATGAGGGGCTGACTATACAAGGGAAACTCCTAATGTTTACCACCTTCAGATGATCATTTGAATAAAAGGCAAAGAGAGAAGCCGTTTAAGAGATTTGAGAGTGTGGTCTCTGAACTGTTTTATGCCCGAAACGTCAAAAGGAATGAAATTGATTCAGGTATGGTCCCAGAAAACAGAGAAATGGAGGACACAATTAAAAGAGAAGAAAAAAATGTAAATGTAATCTGGTTAGGATAGAAAGGAAATATCCTGAGAACTTTCAACACGGCAAGATTTCTAAAAACACATGCATTCACACTCAGCAATCAGATACACATCTTCTGCACAAATATTTAGTTGTGACACAGTTTCAACAATCTGTTCAGTTTTTTTTACAGGGAACAAGGAGGAGATTATGTCTGTGTGTGTGGTTGTTGGGGGGGTTTGTCCCTGAGGGTTCTGACTTTTGACCAGGCTGGTTTTAGAACAGTGTCTTTCTGTTTGTGACAAAGTTAGTGACTTTCTGTGCATTTGTATACTGTCACATCAAATTGAGATTGATCATAGTCTATCACTGAGGAAAATAATGCTGGGCTTCTGGATTAAACCCTTCAAACCATACAAGTTAATCCATTAGTCTTTCCAAATGTCCTTTCTTCTTTTCTCTCTCCCTTTCTCTCTTTGTTTGGGTTTTGTTGAGGGATAGCTCACAGGCACTTTGCAAAATAAAATTCTCTTTTAAAAATATAAAATTTTCTCTGGTGCCAAAGGTCAAAGTTCATGACTCCTGAGGGTCATTGGGGCACTGGGGTGAACTCATTCCACATCATCGTTAAACTGAGATATACTGTACGTCTGTGTGCTGGCGAGACCCTCGGCTTAAGCTGAGCAACACGCACATGCACAAGAGGCAGATGAGGGAGGGGTTGCCCGGGGAACAAGGTTTAGATTAAGGGTCAGTTATTCTAAGTGTGCAGCCATGTATGTGTCAGTATTACTGTAAATAAAGCTGTCTATCAGTATCAGCAGTCATTGATCTATAAAGATTTATGTGTGGGTCCATCAGCAGTTGTGGAGAGCGCATCAGCAGTCACGCATCTGTCCATGTGGTTGCATATCAGCAGTCCTTGTTTTCCAGTGACAGCTGCGCTGTGGCACGGTGGAGCTCGGCGCTGACTCTGTGGTGAGCAAGAAGAGATGGACTCTCTGCCTCTCCACTTCCACTTGCCTCCGCTTCTCCATTTCTCTGTTCTTCCCCTCTCACTTTCTTATCCTCTGCCTCTTCCATGTGCTGGTCCTGATCCCAGCGCCGTTTGAACCGCAGTTTCAGAGGGATACACTGCGAAGGTGTTTGCGGAAGCCCGCCGGATGCCGGCTGAGAGTCTGCAGGCTCTATGGGTTCAGTTTTCACCACAACGTTACCGCGACGACCATCGCCTGAGGAAGAGGTGTGAGGGATGAAGAAAGGTGGGGGGGCAGGAGCTTTAAACACCTCCTCTAAGTCATCATCTGGGTGGGCGTCAGTGCCGTTGGCCTGTCTGAGTTTTTGACCGTGAGGATGATGATTGTGGTGATGATGATGTTTATGAGAGTGAGGAGGGAAAACATCAAACTCTTCATCTCTTTCGTCTGCTTCCTCATCACTGATGTCAGTCACTTCAACATCCTCCTCTGATTCAATGTCAGATATGGGCTCAACCTATACAGAGAGTTAGAAAGCATGTGTCAAAACAAAGTCTGACTAATTAAAATTTCAGATTAATGTCCAGACTGAACAGGCATAACTATAAGATGTCTATGAGCAGGCATAGACATCCTATTTCATAACTGTGCAATTCCTGATTACCTTAATTTTGGGAAGCCCAGCACTGTTTAGTGAGCCAGTTGAGGAGGAGTTGGACACCAGTCCCGATCCACTGGCTGAGCTGAGGTCACTGCCAAACGACAAGGAGGATCCCAGACCAGATGTAGATGTGGAGGATAATGACCCCTGCCTGCCCTGAACATCACGCTGCTTCCGACCCAGTGGTGGAGGCTGTAGCTTAAACTTGAAGGGGGAATGGTGCTGGTCCTCCCCTAGGTGATGCTGAATGGGGTGAGCATGCGGCGGGGGGAGGCTGAAGTGATGGCTGTTGAGAGGCACTGAGGGCCTCTCTGTTGGGCCACGATCAACACCCTGGGGTCCGGACATGCTTTTTTCGGGCCTTTGAGGCTGAGGAACAATAATATTTGGGTAATGAAAAAAGGCACGAGGGCTCAGGTGGTAATTTAAGACGCTCTGGGTGTGAGCCTGCAGGTAGCGCTGCATGTCCTCAGGGTTGAAGCTGAAGATGGAGCCAGGCATGGGTGACAGGGATGGAGAGGGGGTGTAGGGCAGGTGAGAGCCCGGGGTCATGGAGAGCGCTGGGGAAAGAGGAGGCGCCAAGAGGCCTGACCCTCCTGGACCAGGCAGAGGTGAAACAGTGAACGGTGAGAGGGGCTCAGGATGAACCCTGTGCCCAGTGACCTCTGATACCCGATGACCTCTGTGACCTCCAGGTCCACCAAACATCCTGAACATGGCCTCGTGAGACACACGTGGATGAACAGCCCCCCGAAAACCACCCCCGCCTCCTCTTTCAGCCACTCTTTCAGTCACCCTCTCTTCTGTTGCTCCTCCATTGCCCTCTTCAATTTCAGAGTTCACGGAAGTTCCATCACTGCAGTCGGACACAGACCCGCGGCCCATGCGACGGGATGTGCCAAACATCCCGGGACTGCGCAGCTCCTCACTGCTGGGGGATCGCAGCACATCCGGCACCTGCATATCTGAAGGGGTAGATGGAGGGAACCGGAAATGTGGACCTGTAGGCACTGGTGGGGCACTCTGAGGAACAGGTGCTCCTGCAGATAGAGAACCACAGATGTTAGGACGTCAGCTGTTTTGTATTGTGTAACTAAATGTGCAAAAGGTGTATCTGTGCTGTTGTTGTACCTGCAGACCCCATGTCAATGAAAGGATAGTTGACCAGAACCAGCTTGTTGAAGTTAAACTTATAGGTGAAGCGTTTCCCTTTAGTTTTATGCAGAATTCTCTTGTTGTAGTAATACCTGCACACACAAACACAAACACCTTTTAGTATTAGGCTCCACAATGGAAATCTAAGATCCAGTTTAATTTCAACCTGAAAATACACAAAAAGTTGTAGAATGTTGACAAACAAAACCAAAAATAATGACATTAAAAAATGACTAGAAATATTTTCATTCTACACTATTTTAGGTTAGTAATCAAATGTAAGCAAATGTGTCCAAACAAAAGGTCAGATTTGATTCTGTCCAGTCAAACACACAAGATGCTCATTGTAACACTGTCAAATCAATAAATATATATTCAATGCATTGAAAAGATCAGAGGCCGAAAAGTAAGTAAAGCCATATGAAATGTTTGCATTCTTTGTATTTTTCTGTGAATGAAGGTCCTGTCAGGGCGGCTCTGGTCACTCTAGTGCATGTTTATATAACACTATAACCCACTGATAAATTCTGCTTTCTTAATCCCCTTATATAATCCCATTCTCTGTCTCTCTTCCTATCTATATATTAACCTTTGTCATTCCTCAGCTCTTTACATAACATCACAACCCTCCAACCATTTATATAACTCCAACAACATTGCATCTTCCTTACAGCCCTGCACAACAGTGTGAGTGTGTGTGTGTGTGTTCGGATCAAATCCCCTGTGACAACAATTCATCTTTTACTTGATAAAACCACAAGCTATAATTCTTAGTGAATGTTTTGGGGAAGATGCTGACACAGCTTTTAAAAAGCATTGAGGATATATTTTCTTACCCTGCATGTGTGTGTTTGTGTTTAGGGTTCAGACGGTGGTGTTTGTTGGAGATTAAGTCGAGACAGACAGATACAGACTTGTGGTTAGAATGAGACGTGTGAATGCATAAATGTGTTTGAATTGTGGTCTGGATGATTTGAGAATGTGGCTTTTTTTAGATTCAGACAAAGCATTACATTTTTGCTACTATATGTGTGTGTTGACAACCGCCAGACAAGAAAAGCTTGTTGTGATAGACACTACAAGACTCACCAATCGCACCTTAAATACAATTATTAACAAAGACAGAGATGCAAACAGGTAATCTGTGATCATGTGACCCACACAGTGAGATATAAATATATTTAAGACAGCTGTGGATTAGCATGCCTACCAAACAGACATCCAGCTCACACAATCCAGTTACTTCTGCACTGTTTGACTGGAGGCAATAACCTGAGGTATTCCACGAATCACAGAGGAGAATGCTAAGTTAAGATGAAGGGATGCTCTAATGATGACATGCTGGACTGTGACGTACAAAGCAACAGGGCCAGTGATAAAAAAACATTTGCACTTCTGTGAGTGCCTGAGAGATCTAAGGATGGGAATTGTAAGGAATTTAACAATTCTGGTTACATAGTGATTATTAGTGCTCTTAACTATCTATTTCCTATTCTATCATTTTATATACATCATTTACATATGCAGCAAACAACATTACAAACAATTATATTTTGATGTAATGTTTTGCTGTAATAAATGGTATGTATAAATTTTGTTCCTAATGTGCATCTTTAACTACAGCTCATATGAACAACCTAATTACATTGGTTGTATAATCTGACAAACCTTAAAGAGATATTTCACATAAAATAAAATGTTCTGTCATTTTTTATTTTGGGTGACCTATCCCTTTAAGACAATAATGGATATTGGTTCAGACATGACCAAAAGTAATGAGCTGTGGTTAAGTGAGTAAGCCAGATGTGAAGCTACAACTGATTCAGTCATTGTGTGAGCTATTTTAGACAGATGAGTTCATTGGTAAATCATTTGTGAGTCGTTCTTTATTCATTAAAAAGAGACAGCTCAGAAGAGTTATTCTCATGATTCCCATTTCTCCGTTCCTATTCCTCGAGACAACTGGTACTTACAAAACACACTGTGACATAATACCATTGCTAGATGTGCTTTTTAACAGCGTGGGCACAGGTTACACCTCAAATTGCATTGTCCTTTCAATGGCGAAAACCAGTGTATAATTATCTGTGACACGTAGAGCAAATCTGATCTAAAGACGCTTATATTTTGCATTTTCCTCACAGACAGTCTTGCATATAACCTGCAAGTGAGGACCTGTATACTTGCTCCCTTTCTGTAAATATGACAATTTCACAGGTCAATAAAGTTATGCTTTGTAACACAGAACAGCATGTGAAAGCAGTGCTTCCTCAACCCAACCCCCCCAAAACACACACACACACACACACACACACACACACACACACACACACACACGACTGCATGTGCACCCAACACTCTCATACACACTTTAAAGAGCATTTGACCTGACTTCAAAGCAGAAGAAAGGATTCTTTGAGCATCTGGCAGACCACAACCCTTCTTCTCCCTAACTCACACACCTGTGTATGAACTGTGAACACACTTATAAACCCACATACTTGTCTAAAAGAAACAGTGAGTTTTGCTTAACATTATCAAAGGTTAGGAGATAACATGACTAAACTATGACAGACACAAGCACACGCACACACTCCCATTGGTGACTAAATGACTTCAGATGGTACAGCCGAGCAGGTTTCCAGGAAACAATCAGATCTCACAGAATAAGGTCTTGGATTAAACAGCAGATTATTAAAAGCTCCCAGAGCAAATATTCTTTAACTGACAGGAACATAGGAGCTAAACAAACACTACAGCCATTCCTGGTATTCACAAATCAGGTCTGACAGGGATAGAATGAGAAAAAGAAAGAGAGGATTATCAGTCTGAAGTATGATGGAGTATTGTCCCTACTGTGTACATCGCACTATACTGGTGAATGCCAGATTTCTCAAAAAGTCTGATATATGTCTTTATACTTTTCTGAATATCCTCACAAGTTTAAACACATTTTCATAATTTTCATACACATACTTTAGGAACAAATGTTTTCCTTCATTTTTGTCCTTGTTTGAAAAACAAATAATACTTTTTAAATACTAATAAAGCAACCAAAAAGTATTAGAGGATGGGTTAGTGTTACTCATTTATAATCTGCTTTGTACAAAAACCTGATACAAGTCTAAGTATACATGTGTGTGTGAGAGAGAGACATGAGAGAGTGAAGCAGAAGGGTACAGAAAATGTTGTGATGGGGAGGGTGTGCGGGTGGATCTGCGTGGCTCTAGGGCGGATGGTGAACATACAGTGAGATCCAGTTCATCCATAAGCTTTATTGAAAAGCCAGAGATAAACATCATGTTTTGTATGCTGCGTGTAAGCGCGTGTCAGTGTTGCACGAGCGTGTGTGTGTGTGTCTCCACCCACTGAGCTAATAAAGAGCTCATTCTGTCCCCGACAATAAGACACAAGACTGCCCTCAAACACACACACACACCGCACATGTCGTCATCCACCTCCAAACAAAGACAGCTGTTGTAGGATAAGGCCTGTGACACACACTTTCCACAAGTACACAGACACACACACAGTCAATCTTAATCAAATCTCTAAAGAGTGAAAAAGGAATCACGGTCAGCCACTTCAATCAACACTGGATCAGTTCTGATGCCGATGATTGCATCAAAACTATCTGACATGAAAATAAAATCACATTTACAATGACAGAGTGCAGCTGAGCTGCCCAGGATTTGCCACAGCTCTCTGACTTCCTTTTAGTACTGTAGGTGGTGGGGCGATATAAATGGCGCTTTAAGTCACAATACTGTACTGACTACTGTATGATTAATTTATATTCCTATTAACATTTTCACGTTAATACTTTTTGGGGAAAAGAGGAAATGTATGAGAACACACACATTCATTTTTTTTCTTAGCAAAATGCAAACTCAGTACAAGGTAATCTGTTTTAAGTCATGACGTAAAGAATATCATTTCCGGGTCCAAGACTCCACTCGTTTTAAGTGAGATTACCATCTCAATAGGCATTTATTAACAATATTCATTCATATCAGATATTTAAGATTTAAGCTTTTATGGACTCACAGTGTACACTGAGGTCTCCAGACTCATGGCATCCCGAACACCAATATTTAACGATTCATAAAAACAATTTACTGTCTGACCATCTGTGATCTAGATATGGATATAAGGAGGTTAGGATTGTGATTTTTAACTAGTTTTATAGAACATCCTGAATGTATATTAATGTTGTTGGCTGTTCGCTAATGGCATCTGACAGAGAATTTGGACCCGGAAGTGTGGTGCATGACATCAGACTTAACAAGTGGATAATATCCAGTCTATAAAGGATCTCTGCCCATAAATAGTGGGGCTTTAACATAATCATGTAGACACTAAAACTAGCTACTATTATTTATACACACCCATATACACTAAAGCTACATTATTTTCTTGGTTTCTGTGATGCTGACAACCTGTGATAAATACTATTTCAAATGCTCTATGATAAAGATACTTAGCACACGATTGCATATAATGAATAAAAATAAATGAGAAATTAGTTAAAGATCACAACATATCGCAATTTTGTGACCCAAATAGTAATTCCCACCCATAATACATTCAAATGGAAGGCTGAGAAAAGTTTAAGGGAAAAAAAGAGCCTTGTTTCTTTACATAACTAAATTAGCAAAGCTATCTCAGTGCCAAGGATAAACTATTAATGTTGCTCCTGTGGGGTTTAGCTCCAGTGACTTCTGTATGCGAGTTTGTCCAGTCTGGGACAGTTTTGACAAGAGTTGGATGAGATAAGCTGAGGGAGGAGAGCGTGTGTCTGGGCGTCTGCCGTGCTCTGAGCCAGACGGGAAATGTGTAATGTTTCTGTGTCCTGATGTTCTATGGAACATCAACAGTGGGACAATAGAATTCCATTTTTGTGGAATTTCCACACACGTGTGGCAGAAAGGTGATGAGTCTTAGCAGGCCATCCATGGGCTTCCATCACTGAAACAACAACCCAACTCAGCTAACATCAAGTCAAATTCCAGTCAAAATTAGAACACAGGAGTGTTAGTCACAATTTACATATGTTGACAGAACGGCCAAGAAACGTCTGAAAAGGAGCGACTGTCCTGGAATAACGGCATGTTGCAAGCATGCTGGGTTGATTCTGTAAGGTCTGTAATGAGTTCTGAAGCGTCAGATTGAAGGTATGAATCAGATGGAGGAGTGCAGTGTGGGATTGTGGGGTGGGGAGGCGGAGGAGATGTGGAGGAACAGCAGTGAGTCACGGACATCGTGAAGAAGAGAGGACAAAGATGAAATGAGAAAGAAAAAGAAAGAATAACCAATATCAGAGTAGATGCATATTTAATTTGTCATGCACATAACAGGCTTTAAGGAATTTAAGTGTGGCACATTCAGTACATGCTGTTTTACAGTATTGTTCAGAGTTCAAAATGGGTTAAGATTTATCGACAGACAGGGAATAATGTCGACTCACTCAGTTTGTAAAAAGAAAAAGATTTGGTTTTACAGTAATAGGCATACAATGGAGGTGTATGGGGCATTGAACCGGATTAAAAGTTTAAAATACAAACTGTTTCCAAAGTTTGACTACAAGATTTAAACATCAGTTGTGTCAACATTGACACTAGCATGATAAAATCACTAACTGTCACAATAATATCTGCCATGGCCATGTAAAGTAACTTTCACAAAGAATAGTGTTCCATTAAACTATATCATATATATTTATTGGGCAGATACAGACAGGTTTAACTTAGGAAAACTGTAAACAAAACTACATAAGGTAGATAAAAATAGGACCCAGACTACATTAAATATGGGTTTAGGTTCAGTGAGGATAAATATGGTTTGTGCTGACCACAATATGTTTTGTTCTGTGAATTATTGGTCTGTTGTTAAGTGCACTGAAATCTCATTGGTATGGTAATGCAGGAACTGTTGTGCATTTCCCATATTCTGCCTAATACAATATTTGGCCCAGTGTTTATTCCATGTGTTAGGTCACAACTCACAACTTAATGTCTAATGTAAAATCTGCTTTCTGTAGCAATACAGAATCAGAAACACTGATTGAGACAGCTTCACAGCATAATTAACACCTTGGTACAGAAGAATGAATATGAAGAAAGTGCTTACAAATCTACAACTTAAGCCACATATTTCTGCTTTTAACCCTTAGGAATGGCTTGCTAATAGATCTCCATCTGTAAGTGAATGACTGTGATGTGCAGTTAAAGCTAAAGGCTGGATTACACTTCATGACGTTTGCCTCAACTTGCTGTCAAAACTGGTCTTTTTCCTGTAATGCTTTACAAAGTCAGCAAGTGTGTGATGCCTGGTATTTTAAATCTGCTCAGATTTTAAAAGTCGTCTAGCGTAATCCAGCCTTATGGAGGGAAAATCTGTAAATCTGTACAGTGAGTGATGAGGGAATAGAGGACAGAGAAGTAATACGAGGCCGCTTGACCTTCAGATAGGGCAATGCAAATATCTTCAGCCCTGAACACAGTGTGGCGCTCATGCTGGGACTGATCATAGGATCAGCTTTCTTCCTGACAGCAAATGATGTTCTATCCAAGTCCAACAATGGCCAGGTTCAGGTTTCATAACTCACTCACTCTGGTGTCAGTGTCTGCTTGTGTATGTGGGATGGGAAACTGTGGGAAATGTCACATAAAATTAGCACAATAAGTATTTCAGCTTCACAGTTACACTTTTCCAAACACAAGGCAAAGTACACAAATGAATGTATACACTTCACACACAACCACAGGCACACACTGTATGTGTGTATGTCTTTGACAGATTAGCGCAGTCTATAAACAGTTTACACTGTTAAAAAAACACAAGAAAGACAAGTAGATAAGTTGGATTATCCAACATTAGTGGTAGAGCTTTTAAGACAGTGTTTATTTCTAGATAACTGATTGAAAAACACACTAACGTGTGGTTAATCCTTCACTGCACTGTTAACATGGGATCTGGGTAATGTTTGCAATCATGCACAATATCTCCAAACTACACTGGATCATATGATGCGATCACACATGGTTAAAGCATAGTCTGGCTGTACATTAAAAAGACTATGAAAATTCACCAATATTGATAAATACTACACAAATACTGAAGTATTTAACAAAGTGAATTGAATGAATTAGGTAAAAAATACTGAATGAATTAGGTAAAAAATAGAATACTGAATGAATTAGGTAAAAAATAAAAAAGGCACATTTTAATGATCTCTTAACTGTTCAAGTTTTCCTGATTGGCCTAGGTGATCTGCCAGGGCAAACTTACATTCGAAATTTTGAGCATGTTTGTACAGTACTAATAAACTCTTTTATTCAAAAGCAAAAAATCCTGCTTTACGTTATATATCCCCTTATATACAAACAGCACGTCCACTGTAGTGGTTTATTAACTGCACTGGGATCACACACTGATTTTAATCAATAGATTTGTCATTGATTATGTCCAGTGCTTACTCTAGTATGGCATCCTTCAACTGACATACAGTGAGGTACTAAAGTAAAGACAGAAAGTGGATCACTCTGCATCCGCTTTGAGGATCAGTGCTGATCTCCTAAAGAGGGTGAGTGAGGGACAAAAGTAAAGGTATAACAGATACAAATACAGGTCAGGTCAAAAAATATAGCCACGCTAAAACCGTCATCTGCTGTCCTGCCAGTCAGTGCTCAGAATACATTCACCTGTCTATCCTCTAATGAGATCAGATCTTGCGCAGGTAAAGGGACTAGGATTACAAGAGATCAGACTACACACAGTTATAATTCTACCACAGCAGGTCAATCCCATAACACAAAAGAGCTGGTCAGTGTGGCTGCCCGTGTTCTCTATATAGACTAAACAGAAATAGACCCTGATCTTCATTGGTCAAACTAAAACTGTGCTCAGGGTTTTAGTTTGTAAATAGTTAATGCTTAAACAGTTGGATGTGTTTTGTAATTGTCATCTTGCTCAGGTTCAAACTTGATTCATGACCTATTTCCATTGTACCCTGAATGCACTTAAACCCAGACTGTTCAAATTATAATGCTTATAATGTTTAATGTCTGTAAATTCATCAAAACCAAAATAAAATAATACTAAAAAAAGTATTGGTAACACTACAATAAGATTCCATTTGTTAACATGAACTAACAATAAACAATACTTATACAGCATACTTAAAGTGAATGTTAATATCAACATGTACTAATGTATTTTTTAAAATCAAAAGTTGCACCTGTTAACATTAGATAATACAAAATGAACAAACATGAATGATCAATGAACATTTGCAACAACTAACATTAGCAAAGTTAAATAAATGCTGTAAAAATATGTTGTTCATTGTAAATTCATATTAGCAAAAGAATTAACTTATGTTAATGAATGGAAGCTTATTGTAAAGTGTTACCAAAATATGTAACAAATCTCACGCTTCAATGTACAAACTTTTACACATCACATCAAGCTGCCTGTTCTGTCATGCTAAATATCAGCACACTGTCTTTGGGCAAGGTACCAGCATTTAGAAAAATACTGATATCTTACCATGGTTCTAATTTCTGACAAACTTTTTAGTACCATTATGCCACACAAGAGTCCTACCTGAGAGCTCTGCTGAGTTTGTCGTAGTTCATCTGAGGTTTACACTTGCGGGCGCCCCACAGCCTGGCCACCTCATCAGGGTCTTTGATCACAAACTCCCCATAGTCACCCTGCCAGGCAATCACATCATGATACTCCTCCTTCCTCAGAAGCTCCAGGATAAAGTGCCACAGCTGGATCTGTCTGGAGCCAGGACTGGACTCAGGCTTATAGGCCCAGTCTGGGAACGCAAACCCTGTGGAGAGAGAAAAAGAGCAAGAGATCAGACACTTGTTCATCTGTGCTAGTGCAGAGAGAGATGATTTTTGCTTAATGTTGTTAAAAGGGGATTTGGTAAAAAATTATCATCATCACCATCTTAACCAATACACACTATATTGTTGAGTGATTTTCCTACTAAAAAAGTTAAAACTGACATTAAAATTACTGTTTTGCTAAACAAAATTAAGTGGCTGTGTGATAATTGTAGTACTCTCAGCTCTACTTAAAACATTTAACCATGTTTAATCTGAAGTCAGACCCTCACTGGTTCACCTGCAATCTCCTTCTCTGTGTGTAACACATAATCTAATGTGTGAAAGCCATTGACAGCAGAGATCATTTGAAAGGGCCACAAAAAGGACAGAAGGTGTCCAGTCAGGTAGAAGAGGGTGAAATGGGGTCAGGGAGGGTCAGGTGAGCTTGTGGCTGGTTAAGGTTGGATAGGGTGACGGCTGGAGAGTTTCTCCACAGCTGATCCTCTTTACACTCCTACCAGTCTGACACACAAACACCAAAACAAGGCACTGCTTCTACAGGTTTTTTTAACCACTAGACTGCATCACAAAGTGCTTCCTACAACACATACTGACAGAGTAATCTCATCATAAACCTCATAGAACAGCATGAACAAATAGGACAAATGGATGTTCTCATCAGATATGACATGAGTAATCAGGCAGCATAAACACAGCTTATAGTCCTATCACATTAAGTTTTATTTCTATGCCGGGTAGTTATAGGCCACAATATTGCCTAAAGCTGATAAATCGGCAGCTTATTGTCTGTTTTTAGAATATCAGCATCTGATAATCTTGCCCACTTAAAATGATTTACTGAATTCTTATTCGTGTCAGTTACAAACCTGCCAACTGCCTGGCCAATGGATGCTTTTGAACATTTAGTGCGAATTTCAGGTCATATTTTTTTTAATTGCTCACAGTCATTAACCTTGATTTTCTACCAGCTAGTCAAATGCAGGTGACATTGGCTGGAGAGACTTAATTCTAGAATGTACCTGATTGGACAAAAATCTGTGTAATGCTAGATAAGTCAGCTATATTTTTGGTTTGTTTTCCCAGAAGATAAAGACTACATGTTAAATGTTTATATCTGCTAAAGACTGATTTTGTCAACTAGGACAGGAAAACAAACTTAAAGCTAATAGACATCTCTCAAAACCACAAAGCACCTATTTTGATTTCATGAGGACTTCAAATCATGTTCAGTTTTGCCTTATTAAAAATGACCCAAAGCACTTCACTCGAAGCACTTTACTCAACAACTCTTCTTAGAAAACTGACAAATCACTTCCTCTTGCTGACAGATGATAATTACACACTCGATTGCCTGCTTTTCCTGTTTTTACCTGTCAACAAATTAAACAACAGGAACCAAGCGAACTAAAGCAGCTCTTTATTTTTTTGTTTCATGAAGTGGTTGAAAAAATATGTGAATGTCCTTTTACACCTGGACAGGAATTAATTTTATCTTTTGACCTTCTGCAAATAAATAGAAATATAATGAAATGTAGCGTACCTTATAACCACAACTGTCTCTCTAAATATGACACACACAAATCACACACACACATTTTAGAAGACACATTTGATTGCTCAGAAAGGTCAGATGTATGATGCACCAAAAAGCAAAGTCTGACTTCAGAAACTGCAGACAGGGATCTGGTTTCACAGCTCACATTCTCTCACTCACTCACACATACACACATGCACACACATGAAAATGATCCTTGCCTAGAAGTCTAAGCCAAATTCAATATGTCTGTAAAACTCCCTGAATAACATTGAAGAGGAGACTCCACGAGTGTCACACACACACACACACACATTGTATATGTGGTTTACAAGGACTCTCCATAGACGTAATGATTTTTATACTGAGCTATTCAAACTTTCTATCCACTTCCCCTAACCCCAACACTAGACCTAACCTGAAAATTTTTTCATTAAAATAAAAACACCATTAAGTAACACCAAAACACCACAGGAAGTGTCCTCATAAACCTTGTTTACATTGTTATACACGTCATTATACACATTTGTCCTTGTAAACCACACACACCCAAACACACACACACACACACACACACACACACACACAAACACACACACTAAAGCACAAAAGAGATACAGTTACTGCTCAGGCCACACACAAAAACCCTCATGTGAATTCACTCAGCCACATTGAAATCTGCAAAGCCTAAGACAATTAAACATATAATTCAGCTCATCCAGAAGCATCTGATTCAGGTTTTGATGTCTGTGAAGTGGCCTTGCTGCTCTGCTGTTCTCTCTGCTGTCTCACAGGGTGGGAGGCTGTTCCATATGTAGTGAAACTAATGACAATGTTTTAGGAAGAAACCTCATGAGGCACTGTGTATATGTGTTATTAATCAAAAGAGAAGGTTCCAACATCAAAGCTGTGTTACAGTTGATCAGTCACACTCACATCGTCTGGCAATTCTGTGAAATAAAACACTAGCATTTCTCAGAAACACACACTTGTGTATACAGACACACAAGCTTCTATATTAATGGGACTATACACATACTAATGGCCAGACTTTGTGACATTAGTTGTGCAGAGATGTTTACACTATGTCCAAACCAGGATGATGTGGTAGGGCAATACAGCTGCTCCATGTAAATCAGAAATTTTGTCCTAAACAGTCATGGCAAGGGACGGGAAGTTTTGTTCATTGGTTTCTGCTGTGTTGTGCTGAAGTAGCCCCACCCATAATTAAATATTATTGGTTTGAAAACCTTCCTCAAATACCTGCTGATTAAACATCCAATATATTCTGACTGTGTCATGTCACACCGCTTTCAGTAAACAAGTTGCTTGCTGTCTGGACGAACAAATTGCTTTCTGCAGGAGTATTGGCATGTTGCACTTTATAATAAGCAGTGTATCTGAGTGTGTATCTGAGTGTGTATGGATTTGAAGTTGTGATTGTCTTAATGCTGTTTGTGTGAGAGTGTATGACCTCATCCCTCACCCTACTTAACCTTTGTGACCTCCTCCCCACACACACCTCTTTCTCTCCCTCTCTTTGACCCCACCCCCAGGGGGAGACACTATATCCCCATTACAGAGGAGAGAAGACAGACCCACAAACACACACCACATCAATAATGCAACAAACTGATCGCCTTTGTGTGTGTGTGTGTGTGTCTGTGTGTGTGTGTGAGTGGTATGTTTGGAGGCAGATACTCTCTGTCCTGGGACGTCAGAGTGCAAGTGTGTCCCTGTGTGAGAGTTAAAAGACACTTTCCATGAATATGGTACACTTTGGTTTGCTTTACTGTTTTTAAGGATGTGAGGCACAAATTCAGTGTTTTTTGCTGTGCAAACTATTATATGTATCTGATAAACTATTACTCTAAATAGAAAAATAAATGCAGAATAAAACAGTTTCCACTTTTAAGCTTATTAAATATCTGTATCCCCCAATAAACAGTGATTTTGGCCTGTCACATCCCAGTCTTGACCTTCCAGATTATGTCAGTCATTCAAAATCACACAACATCATATTTAAAGTAAAAATCTGTGTATTAAAAGGCAAAATATATACCTAAAAAGGTATATTAATTAAATTTCCTAAAACTTAGTATTTTGCTGTGTCCCACATTGCATTTATTTAAAACCATGTATTTCTGTGTGCATTTCCTTTTTTATTGTCTAAATTTCTGCATTTAGACAGGGTTGCAAAAATCAAACCTCAGAGACAACAAACAGAAAATAAAACAGCTCATATAAAATTAAATCTGACATCATGATTTTTTGAAGGTTAAGTTCATTCTTTCACTGACAATTTATTGAAAAGCAATTTCAGGTGCTGTTTTGTACCTTATTCATGGTAAGTGAAAAACAGGTTTTCATGGTGAGTGAAAAAGAAAGAGGAAAAATTAGAAAGAAGAACTTGGAAAATACATAAGATGTCAAATAAAAGAAAAAGCGCAAACAGAAAAGAGAAAGAAACGAACAAGAGAAGAGGGGCCTGAGGAGGGAGTGGGATGGGGAGACAATAGAGAGAGGGAAAGGGGGATGGGGTGAGAGAGAGAAAAGGATGAGATCATAGCTCCTCTGTTGTCACTCGGGTCAAATTGCCCCTCTCTCTCTATCACCCTCTCTCTCAGACATTGATTCCTCTTGTACACCTTGTAGGCTCTTCTGCACTTAAATCTTTGCATAGAAAGTATTTGAAGAATTCAGAGTATGTAAGGAAGATTACTGCTCTTCACTTCATACTGACATATCTATACGGAGAGAGAGATAGAGAGAGAACTTCTTTGGAAGACATCATAAAGACTTTTTTACAAACCACAGAGAAACTACACCTGAACTATTTCAACCTTCCTGAAACTGAACAAACTATATACTGAACAAACTGAAAAATACTGGAACATGCAGCTCCTATAGCTGCCAAGTATTACAGCCCATCTCATAACCCGGGAGACAACTAGACAACAGAACCATCCTTTGTGTTAGTAAAAATTTAAGTTACATGATATATAAATGTCAGATCATATTTTTTTCAAACTGATTTAAGAGAGAAAGAATAACTTTTCATAAAGTTCCTGAAATTCTGTCAGGCAGCAGCGTGCAGATTTAGATGTCAGCTGAATCCTCTTCCTCTCAGATAGAAGCCGTCAACAAAGAGAGTCAACAAACTGAGGCATTTTCTTCTGTTTCCCACAGAATCAATGGGGATGAGCCAAGTATACAAGACTGTTCTCTGGTCAGTTTCACACCTCTGCTGAGACTATAAGTGTGTGGTGTGTATAGTGATGTAAAAAATAGCTGAGTGTGAGAAGAAAGAGAAACATCATTGCTTTAACAGGTGAGCGTGAGGGCTGATATTAGCACATAGATGACATTCAAGACAATAAGTTCATGACAAGTTCATGACCACCAGAAGCTGAAACTGGCAGTCAAAAGTTATTCAAATATAATAAGTAAAATTCACTACAATGGATTCACACATATGATTCACCGGGTGCTTCCAGTTCAGACAGACTTTTGGATTATAATGAAAACTCCTAAAGAAAACTGGTTTCAAACAGGTTTCCAAGGCACCATAACATCATATCTACAGATCTTAAACAAATTCAAGTGAGTTTTAACAATTACCATGCAAATATTTAACTACTACAATGCTTTCAGTAGAAACATTGCAAGCAGCATTTTTTAGTTTTCCAAGTCCAAGCATATTCAAACCATACAGACTGAGAAAAAGACAGATGTCAGATATGAGAATTAAAACGCATTTGAACAGATGAATGAAGTGTTTTAGAACTGATAAATCAGTACTTGAAGAGGGCAGAATGGTGTTTGACTCACACCATAAACACCACAATCACACATAAACACATGCACTGTGTTTATGTGTGAGCTGAGCTGTTTTGTGATATGCCTTGAGGAACTTAGAAATAAGACTGGGGGTTAGTGGAGACCTTGAAGCTCCAAAAATAGAAGCAAACACACTGGGGTTATTGTTCGAGAGAGAGAGACAGAGAGAGAGAGAGAAAGAGAGGGAGAGAGAGAGACAGAGAGAGAGAGAGAGAGAGAGAGAGAGAGAGAAAAAAAAAAAAAGAAAGAAAGAAAGAAAGAAAGAAAGAAAGAAAGGTAAAATAATTAAATGTTAAAAGTTATGGGGTTTCACACATTAACTATCTCTCAATTTCTCTTTTACAGTAAAGTACAGCCAGCTGCAGCTCTTTGCAGGAACTTCACAAGGGAGAGAAGTGGAGTCAGGTGGAATGTTATGAAAATTCCAAATGTTTGCATAATTTCTGTGTGTGTAGCTTCTGAAGAACAGAACATTTACTCCCTCAGTAAGTCCACCTGACATAACACACTAAAGCGCCTAACGGAACAGTTTATCTAAACTTAAAACTGTCACTGTCAACCCCACATGGAAATGACTGTCTATATGACTTTCTTCCATTATATAAAAAACTATATGATATGTTCATTCACCTTGTAATAAAAGTAAATGGCCAATCAAGATCAGTAATGTACATATAACACCTAAGCTACATTCCAAGTCTAGTAAACTTATACAATAGCTTTGCGTGAGGAACCAAGAGATACCTCAAAAAACGTGAATTTTTAAACCTGCCGCCACCAGGTCTAGACATGTCGAGTCAGATCTGACGTCGTTGACACCAAACAGCACTGTCATGTGTTTTCTAAGCAAAAATGACATGGTGAGTTTAAATATTCATCATATGTGATTTGTGTCCCACTGAAGTCATATGGGCATGAAACAACATCAACAACGCTTTTCACTATTTGAGTCCAATGTTCCAATGTTTGGACTCAAACTTCCAATGTTTTCATACTAATTATATTTTCTATCCCCTACTGCTACCTGTAAACGCAACCTTCACACAAATGTGATGAACTAATTAGATATAGAGTAAAACATGATTTGGCTGATGAGCCTTTTATTTACACTGTCCTCACAAGTCAGTGTTTTATATTTTTCAAAAATGTCCCCCCTCTCTCCCTCCCGCACACACACACACACACACACACACACACACACGTATGTGCAAATTATTAGTACTCAGAGGAAAGGCAGCATGTCCCAAAGCTCAGAGTATATTTGTCTGTTATCTTCCACATTACCTTTTTACTCTGTCTCTTCCTTCAAATACCCTACAAAACCTCACACTCGTGCAAACACTCTTTTTCTCCCCTCTCTCACACACATATACATGCAGATGTCACAAGCAAAAGTACCTGACATGACTACTTGCTTTTAGAGTGAACTGGAAGACAAAATTCCTATAAGAACAACTTATTTGGCCAATAAAGAGAATTTCAATTCTGATATTAGCCTCTCACAGACTCAGTAATTTTCACACAAAGATAATGATATTTCCTATACTATAAACACACAACTGTTAGATTGCAAATACTTAGGACCACTTCAAATGTCGGTTTTGACATCTTTCACTATCATTTAGATTTTTTCCCAAACACAAATATAGCCAAATGTGCACACAGACATTACACAAACAAACTAGCCTCTTTCTAGTTAGTGTTAATGTTCCAACATGTAGGTGAGAAACTGAGAGGTCAACCCACCACTGCCCAGACCAGGTAAGTGGTTGTGTTAGTTTGTGTGGACCCAGGACCTGCCCCTGCAGCACACCCTTTTACATGATGACATTGCTGACACCCAAGTTGAAAGATATTAGCATAGGGCTAAGTGACGTAACACTGGTGACACCTTATGTCACTCTTGTCAGTCTAAATTCAGCAGAGTATTTCAGCTGTGTGGCTGAGCGTTCTGGTGGGTTCTGAAGAAACTGTACTACAGGAGCTCTAGAGTTAAACGCTCCAGAGAGTTACAGTAAAGCAAGCGTGTGTTCGTGTATGCATGTGTTTGTACGAGTGACTGGGTGTTTCCTGGAATGTGTCACCAATGCGGTACAGGAAGTTAGCAACTGTGCTGCACCACAACAACATCTTTGCTTCCTGTATGCGTGTGCATGAGAGTGTGTGTGTAAGACAGAGGGACAGATTTTGACACCTGTACGACAACATTTGTCACTTTTTCCTCATTTGAATCAGATTTTATGGAAGTTACATAACTTTTAA
The DNA here is from genome assembly GCA_036877525.1 of Chromobotia macracanthus. NCBI lineage: Eukaryota > Metazoa > Chordata > Actinopteri > Cypriniformes > Botiidae > Chromobotia > Chromobotia macracanthus. Next base: position 9,371,707 of record JAZGTH010000015.1, on the reverse strand, counting down.
AGGGGTCAAGCAAATGGGCAGCAGTTTGGACATGCACATGCACAAGCATTGAGCTGCATGGAACAATAAGGATAATAAAGAAAAACAACCAACAGCGTGTGTGTGAGTTTGCGTCAGCGCTGACTCAGTGCGTGAGTGTGTTTGTAATTCAGCCTTCACAACGCAAACAATCTCTCTCTTCCATTCCCTTGCTTTCTCTATCCTCTCTCCCTCTCTCTCTCTCTCTCTTGGACACCGTCTCCTAGCAACGAGACACTTCAGGCCTAAAAATAAACCCCTAGAAATGAAGAGAACAAGAAATAAAACATAAACGACAATTAATCCTTTCACTAGAGTGCCGAGTCTCAAACAGAATAGGTAGGAGCGAAAAGGGGCATAGAGAAACAAGCAAGGCCACCAAATGAGAGAAGAAAGAGAACGAGAGCGAGCAACAGGTATTTGTTAGTTTTCTCATGAACCCTAGCACTTTCTAGTTGCTGGGAAGAGAACAGACTTTCAGGGTCTGCAAACACACACACACACACACACACACACACACACACACACACACAACACACACACACACACACACACAAACACACACAAACACACACAAACACACACAAACACACACAAACACACACTGTGCTTTCAATGGACATAATGACTTTTATACTGTACAAACTGAATATTTTATCCCCTAATCCCCCCCAACCACTAACTGGTCCCCAAAATGTAAGCATGTGTGACTTTAACCATCATTGTGGGGACATTTGGTCATTACCATTATTAAATCTAGTTTTAAAAAAATCATTTAACAGACCTACTCTCATTTTGCACACATCTACTACAAAACAAATGGTTAATAACTGCATAGACAACATTTAACAAAAAAAGTCAGGTTATCTGAAGCTTTCACATTAGGTAAGGTTTGGTGGCCTCATGAAATATTAAGATACTTGATGTATGAATGTCACTGCATTGGATAACAGATTATTAAAACAGGCAAATATTACCAGAACACTGTTCAAGCAAAACCTTTAAGCAAAACATATCTGGATGGCTTCTGGTTGTCAATCTTATTGGAACACATCCATGATAAATGATATATATATCCACTTAACATCAACTTGGAGTCAAAAGATGGTTACAAGTCAATGCAAAGCTGAGAAACATTCTGTCAAAAAATTGTCACCGTAAAATTATTACACCCTGAGTCATCTTGTGTTGTTTTAGCAAGATTTGCAGCACAGAGCTGCTCAACATTTAAAGCGTTTTCGTCCAATTGCGTGCTTGGAAAATGAACAGCAAGCCGCACACACTTTCTTTTCTTGGGTGCTTTATTAAGCGTTAGAGTGAGTCATAACATACTGTTATTGTACTGCATCCACACAACCAACCAGATTTACATTTATGCATTTGGCAGACGCTTTTATCCAAAGCAACTCACAGCACATTCAAGTTACAACACATACAATTTATCAGTACATGTGTTTCCTGGGAATCGAACCCACAACCTTTGCGTTGCTAAGGCAAGGCTCTTCCAGCTGAGCTACTGAAACACACCAGCTCATTAATAAGGATAGTCATTAAATTATGTATTTTTGTCTTTCTAAAAGGAAAGTCATGAGGGTGAGGAAATGCTGACAGAGGTTTCATTTTTGGGTGAACTATTCCTTTAATAAACACACATTGTGTCTAGTTAAAGGTGACACCTCTGCACGAGTGTCCACACAAACAGCGCCCCCCTCCTGTCAGAGCACAGTGCTTTTATCACCTTCCTCATCTTTGTTTGTGTACGGCAGTCTGATTTGCGTCTGTGTGACGTGTAACCAACCAAAAATACTCCCTATTCTTTATCTTCATCACCCTGTTCCTCACCCCCCTTCCCTCACCTCCATCAGTCCTGCTCTCCCTCTCTTCCTGCTATTCTTCTACCTCTCTAATTTTAGATGGGGGGGAAAGTCGACCACAATCTGCTAACAATCCAAGAGAGAAAGAATGAGAGAGACAGAGAGAGAGAGGGAGGGAGAGTGAAAGGCTTACAAGTGTTTTTCAGTATATCAGTTGTAACACTTGAAGTTTGTGAGAAACTTCAATAAGAGGTATGAGAGTATGTGTGTTTGTTTGCGAGTGTGTGTGCATACAAGTTTGGCTATACTTGTGAGGACCAAATCTTCAAAGACACCCTCACAAACCTGTGTATGTGTGTGTGTGTATGACAAGGGGACAGAGGACAAGACGCAGCATGTGTGTGTGTCCAATGGTAAACATGCACAGAGCTGGGAAACATGCAGAGTAACCGCCTGTCACCATCACACACACACAGACGTGTCTCTACGTGACGGTAGTGCGGTGGTGAGCAGCGGGACGGCTGCGCTCTGTATCTGAGAGCTGCTTAAATGGATCTGCTCAAGCTGATTAAAGTCCTGCTGCTCTTCATTACATAACACTCACCTCACTCACACTACAGGAGACCTTCTATACAGCCGCCTGAGTGTGTGTGTGTGTGTGATCATACAATATTAGTTCACTCTCTCTTCAGATATGTCCAGATATTCTGTGTTTGTCTTCTTGCTATATGTGTGTGTGTCTGATCACACTGTATTAGTTCAGTATCTCTTCAGCCTGTCCAGATAATTAGTGTTTATCTTCTGCTCTGTGTGTGTGTGTGTGTGTGTGTGTGTGTGTGTGTGTGTGTGTGTGCGTGTGTGTGTGCGTGTGTGTGGGTGTGCAACGTGACCTGATTCTGTATGAGCAAACACACACACACACACACACACACACACACACACAGCAGGGAGAGATCACATTAATGAATGAAGTGATTGAATTATCAGTGCTGAGTGTTTTGGGTCCAGATCTCACCGCAGCCATCCATCTTCCTCTCATGGTGTTTGTCTTTCGCTCTGTCACTCTCCCTCTTCAACTCAATCACCCTGTCTGCCTCTTTCCAATCACCTGACTTCAGTCTAAGTCTTCCTCTATCTCTCCCCTGTCTCTCCCCTGTCTCTCCCCTGTCTCTCCCCTGTCTCTCCCTCTCTTCAAATCTAGCACTCTGTCTCTCTGTGTCCCTGCCTCTATCTCTCCTTTCTTGTCTGTCTCTCTCTTCTGTCCTAGTCCTCATGTCTTTCTACTTTTGTTCAAGTCTACCTGTTTGTCTCTCTCTTCCAGTCCTCTTTCTCTCTCTGTCCCAGTCCCCCTGCATCTCTCTCTATCTCTGCCTCCAGGGAAAAATTATCCTCCTCAGCCAGAGCAAGTAAAGGCTACTGCTGCATTATGCAAGTCACTGATGATGTAACTGCGTGCACTCACTCAAACACACACGCTGTGCGTCTCACCACGGCATCAAGCAAGAACTACTGGGATGTAGAAAATCAAAACAAGCATCTTCATCATCACTGGGACTCCTGCAGTAGCATTACATCAGCACTGCTGATTATACCCCAACAACTGTAATACTCACCTCAGTCTAACCAGGTTACACCGCATTCCAAGTTATTTAAATTTACATACAGCAATGCAGTTAACACTGTATCAAAGCTGTAATGCATCACTGTATGAAATGCAGGTCAAAGTCACTAAGGATCAGACTACTTTAATATACCTTTTAACAGTTAAAATCTGATTCAGCAGATTCAAGACCAGGAAATAAGAATGAAGTGAGTCTCACCATTATCAAGTAAACTGTTATGTCACAGAACTAACCTAGTGACTAGGTTATTGTTACAACAAAGGCAGAAATAGAGATTGGCGGGTTTTCAAACCTCTCACATGCTGCTGGTGAACAGTATTCTGCAACTGGGAGAAGCAGTACACAGACACAGTACAGTCCATTGAGTGAAGATAAGGAGCTAAATCATCTACATTAACTGGCAGACACACACACACACACACACACACACACACACACACACACACACACACACACACACACACACACACACACACACACACACACACACACACAATAGTGGTGGAAAATGAGAGGTCAGTACCCACCCAGGGGAACCCCACCAAAAACAGTGCTACAATAACAGTACCGTCATCCGCACAGACTGACACACACAGAGTTAGCAGGCATTAACTTACATTAGCAGCAGTAGAGACAATGGAAGTTCGTGATTCTCAGAATACACACCTTGCTGAGTCATTTAAACACACACTTCCTCTAAGGACACTTCAAACACAACACACGCACACCTTAAAAGAAACGTCACAGAAGATCCACAGACATTCCTTTTATAAACTGTTACACACACTAACACACAAAGCTGCAAAATGAGCTCCTTGGGTAACACAAAAATAACACACAGTCTCAGAGAAGCTGACCAGGGTAAACCTAAAAACTCTCACTTCACTCACAACAGCCAAACACATCCACATAAAATGGCTGCCCAGTCACCTCTCGCAGACTGGTTTCAGGTTGTCTGTGAATTCATTGTGGCAGTTGACTTCCTTATATTGGACTATATGTCCATCTGTTGTGTGGGAAGACCAGGGTACGATTCCCTCCACAGGGAGATTTCCTTTTATAATTTCCCACAAGGGATCAATGAAGTACTAATCTATCTGGTCTTATCTTAAATGCTAAAGGTAAATTGTGAGAATTTGACATGTGAATAGTTTATGTGTGTATGTTTGTCCACTGTCATCACAAACACACAAAACTGCAAAAATAATGTTTTTTCCTGAATAGGTTTCCCAAACATTCTAACCCCACCCACCTCCATCGTCTGGGAACTCCGTCAGTCTTGCCCCAAACTTCTGCCATTAGGCCACAGTGCTTACACTTTTTTGGGAACATCAACATTCATATGGCTTACATATAGATGTCTCTGGACATTTACCCTGAAATTGAAAAATAACAGTTCACCTTTAGCTGGTAAGTGCTGAGACAGTGTGACTGTGCGAGGCCGACAGAAAGCCAAAAACTCCAGTGTGACTCGTGTCGAGGGCCCCTCAGCCTCTGCCTTGCTCCATTATAAACCCTAATCCCCTAACACAACAATCACACACTGTTCTGCAGGCTGAGCTGTCCTTCACTGCCTCTGAGTGAAAAAGAGAGTAATCGAGTGCGTCTCCCAGTATCTGGCCCAGATGTGTGTGAGCATTGCATAATCAGGCAAACCATGTCTGAGGCTATATATGGCACAGTTAAAACAATTATGAGGCAAGCACTTTGGCCAGAGATCACAAGCATAAGAAGCTTAAAGCTGATGTCATCTTTTGCCCAGAATATCAACATCACTCAGAAGCACAGAAATAAGAGAGTGAGAAAGCAATGAGGAAGAGTTTTTTTTTGCTATCGCTCATTTGTGATGCCCACACATGCCATTAAAAATTGATGCAGAGGGTCTCCTAAATACAGCAGCTCTCAGTGCAATCAGATATCCATTATTCAACAACACAGACATTATGTGTCCAAATACATACGTTGAAAGAGAGGGCAAAGCATTAGGAGTTTAAATGGTTTGTTTGCTCACGTACACTGAGAGGTCATGCCATTGAGAGCAAAATAGAAAGACCTGAGGTGAGCGGGAGGTTTCTAAACGGTAAAGTCCAGAGATGATGACACAGCACAAACACCACCAGCCCTATAAGATACTCACAAATGGGTGTAACCAACACCCGGCCTAAAAACAAGAGAAGGACAGAGGGAAAAATGAAGAGAACGAGAGAGTAAGGAAAGATGAGATGCCACTGGGGTATTCCAGCATGGATTAGTGACAGAGATGTTATATGTGTGTGTATGTGTATGTGTGTGTGTGTGTGTGTGTGTGTGTGTGTGTGTGTGTGTGTGTGTGTGTGTGAGTATGTGTGCGTGTAAAAAGAGTGGCAGGATGGAGGTAAAAATCAATGGTTTAAAAGGTTTTGCTTCACAGCAACACACACACACAATACTACTTTATAGCTCACTATGAAACACAAAACTTATCTGAACCCACAGATCACACACATATACACACACATTTGATTTTCTATCATAGAGGGAACGTTCCATTGACTTCTATTATTTTTGTATTGGACTAACGAAACCCTACCCCTAAAGCTAACCCTTACACAAACCTTTTTAGGTTTTACATTTTCATTTAAACATTATTTAATACTTTTTATCCCTATGTAGGTGATTTCAAATTTAACTATTCTTGTGGGAAAATTTGGTCCACTCATTGTAGTCAAAGCTTTATCCAGACACAGGATTACTTCACTATATTAATAAAGCCATCTCACATATACTAAGCACCTCACAGATGTTTTCATACCAGGCTATTTTCTTTCCCCTGAACCTAACACTGAACCTAGCCCTCACACAAACCTGTCGACATTATAAGATTTAAAGTACAACCTCATTTGACTGATTTATTAGCCTTTTTACTATTGAATGCCACCTAAAATGGCATTTTCATCATCAGCTTTTCATCATTTTACTACATCTGTGAGAACATTTTTAAAACTTGGCCATCACAAGTAAAGCCAAACCTGCACAAACACACAGAGCACATGTGGAGGGTTAACGTCATCTATGGCCGAGCAAATGCAACTTTTCAAATCTTCATACAGAAGGTGTGATGCTTGAAATTCACTCAGCAATGTAAACAGAGCTTCCCGAGGCCGTGTAATAGAATATCGCAACTCAAACACTGTTTCTACACAGCAAGCAAACGGATCAGGCATTCTACCTCGCACCCCTGAAAACATTTTCCACCTGTCCTCCATCCAGGTCTTTATATGATAAGGAGTACTTAGTGCACAGGTGCACACACACACTCCTGTTCATATCCAACAAACACACAAACGTCGCTTGACTAAACTCAAGTTAGGGTGTGACTAACTGATGAATTACAAGGTGAGTGCCGTAAATGCTGATGACAAACTCGTTCAAAGTTCAGAACTCCAATATGCACTTGAACAGGTTTAAACACATGCAGCAGAGAAAGAGAGAGACAGACAGAGAGAAAGAGAGAGAAAACATGATCTTGCATTCCTAAGAAGAGAAGGAAAGGGAACATGGTACTATGGAGGGGGGTGTTAAAGTGGCGCCAGACAGCATTTGAATTCCCGGCAGTTGACCACATGAACACACACGCTCTCACACAGTTTTTTGTATGTGTATGTGTGTGTCATGAAATAGAACAAGGGAGTGTGTGGTGACTTTTATTTTATTATTTGATTAGCATTATCACAGGCTCACAGGCACACACACATTTGTTTCGCTTTATTAGTAAAGACAACTCATAGACCTCCATTGTTTTTATACCAGGCCAACAATTGTTATTCCCTTCCACTAAATCTTTAACCCTCACACAAACCTGTTGACCTGTACATTTGAAATAAACTTCTTCACAAGTTGTTTTGATCAATTTCACTATATTTGCAAGATTCAAATATTTATGTGCAAATAGTTAAGTGCATTTTAAAAACTATTACAAGTGTATCGACTATAGATACACTTATGTTTACCCCCATCTACATCCAGACATACCATAGACTTTATTGTTCTTTTTATAAAGATAAATATAATAACTGAACTGAATATAATGACTAAACGTCACCTACCCCTAAAAGAAAACTTTCAGAATCTTACAAATTAACAAAACATGCATTATATTTATGAATTATTTATACTTTTGAGGATGTCCTGAAAGGTAAATAGAATAAAAGTAAATAGAACAAGAACAAGCCTACAGGAACAAGTAATCTTATCCTTAGAGCTTATGACAAAATTGTGTATCTGTATTTGTGTGTGTGAGAAATGTAAATATGTATAATGACATGTGTATAACAATGTAAGCAAAGCTTAAAAAACATAATAAATAGTGCATTTTTGTTTATTAAAAATGCCAAACATTTTCTGTAAGGGTTAGGGGATAGAATATACAGTCTGTACAGTATAAAATCCATTACATCTATGGAAAGTCCTCATAAACCATATATGCGTGTATATATGCGTGTATGCTGGTAGCATTATCACAGATGCTGCAGTTTGTGTGGCACCCAGAAACACATGCACACACACTCACACAAACAACGCAGGTGTTACACTGAGTCATGCTCATAACAATGCAGGCACTGTAAATTACCTGTATTACATTTCTCTCTCTAAACACACACGCACACACGCAGAGCGAAGTGCAGTACAAGCATTCTTCCACGGCGGCCTGAATTTCATTAGGTTCAAATACACAGTGAGTCCCAATGACAGTCTGAACCCAGAGCACACAGTCTAACAGCAGATGAGCGCTAATGAGCAGCCGGATCGGCACAAAAAGTATCAGGAAAAACACTAAATACAGTGTGACAGAGGGAGACGCAGCCCACAAGCACAGCCAAAGCCAGAAGGCTTTAATCTCACTGAAAAACAGATTTCAAATCATGTTAGGACAGCGAAATGACCAAATTGCCAAACGTTTGTGTTTACGCTTGTGTGCATGCAGCATCTGTTAGCGGAACGATCTCATGCATCCTCATCCTCAGGAATGCCACAAGAAGCAAGCTTTTCCAAGAATGCAATTGGATGTGTTATGGTTTGCGTTCAAGTAAACGAGTGAGCGCGTATGCATGCGTTTGGCAGAATGCTTTTCCTGGAATGAGTGCTGCCACACAGGCTGCAGTGATTTAAGCTTTGAGCAGGAATGTGGGAGATCCACGTTTTTTTCTGCAAAACAAACCAAAGTGAGTGTGTGTGTCAGGGTTTAAAAGAGGGAGTGTTTGCTGAACCATGAGACGTTTGCCCTATTATAGGTTTTCAATGGCTCGTCCCTGTCAATATCAACACTTTGTCCATTATTCAAAACCAACAAACTTCGCTCACTATATATAGTCAATAGGGCTGCATATATGGTCTGCAACTCTTCTGCATTGTCCTAAATGATTGAAAACAGATGTCTGAACTCTCTTATGCACAGTGCAATTATGTATAAATCTATTAACAGGTTAATAGAGGTTTCCCTGAAAATACAATAGGAAAGCTAGGGTACATAGTGGTCAGAGAAAGAGGCTTAAAAACCTGTAGAAAAGGCCACTTAACTGTTAGTATCTCATTAAAACACACATAACAATATTCACAGACACCAACAAACTAAATTTGTTAGAAATTTAATCTATAGGTTGTGAAAGACTGTAATATGTGCTGTATATATATTGGCTATATTACATATATTATATTCTAATCAAATGTGCAATGAAAATACCATTTGCGAACAAAACAGCAACAGTCAGTGAGCGTTCAGCTGAAAGATGAATTTAGGAAAATAAAGTGACTTGATATTCCTTGATCCATCCCAGTACTCCCAGTCAGTTAAACCAGTCCAGCAACTCTGTCAGAAAACATGTGTGGTTGACACGTTTTCTTCCTATAAAAAACAGCCAGTTTTCTTTAAAACTTTAAACAAATTGCACTTTTTTTAAACAGTTAATCTTTTTATGTCATATGGTGTGAAACTAGCCATAAGAATGCAATAACCACTTCAGTTTTTGTCATTGGCTTGCTTAAAGCTGGTATCTTGTTCTCAGAATGAGATAAGTATAAGTATAAAAATCAAACTCAAATGTTTGTGCTTTATGGCAAACCAAAAGGCACTAGAAATATATGCAACAATACACTGACACTGTCAGAACATGCTTTCAAAGTGTTAATGAATATCCTACTGTTGGATCTCAGGATATGCGAAGTATTCTGTTGCGAAATACATGCAAATATGCAAAACCACACAATACACCCTTGGTTAAACTATTCTTTCAAAATCCTTCCTCCACAACCAACTGTAGCTTATGCATAAGCACGTGTGTGGGTGGTTTTGAATATGTGGTTTACAGGGACACAAACGTGTAAAATGACGTGCATAAAGTGTTTAACAATGTAAACATGGTTTACAGGGACAATTCCTGGGTCTTCACTCACTTGTGAGTCTCCATATGTGAGTTTTGTTAAAAAAAAAATATAATAATCCAAAGGTTTTGTGTGAGGGTTAAGTTTAGGGGGAGGGTTAGGGGATAGAATATACTGTAGGAGCCTATGTTCATAAACCACAAATGGCAACTTGCATGTAAAAAAAGCACACTACACTAGGTTAGTATGTTTAACACACTTCCCTTGAGTAAGAGTGGAGTTAGGATATAAGGAAACTAACTGGAACCTTAATCAAATATTGTAACTCTATTGTAAACTAGTAATTCTGATTTGAATAAAATGGGGAATTAGACAGAAGAATTTAGGAAATTAGATAAGGAAATGAAACCAGGCTGACATAGTCTATATGCTCTCTAGAGTATCAATATATGCTCACAGTGGAGGACATGGCATCGGGCCCTCATGCCATTGGCTGCATGGCATGTGACTGGCGGGGGCAGGGGCATGTGCTGGAATGCAGGGTTAAGGGTGCAGCTATGGAAGGTCATTAGATCAGGGTCATACATACACGTTCACCCTCTCCTCTTTTCATACACAGGGATGTCTCTCTGTGCTTTTATCAATCCATAAATGACTCTAACACGTATACGCTTTCGTCCGTATTCTGCGCTCACCCCCCTAACCCACTGACATGGCAAACACACACAAACCACTGTGTTTCTCTGCTGGACTAGACACACTCTTATTGTTTTCACAGGGTAAAAACAAACAAAATACTGTTCAACCCCAGAGGACCTCATTCATCCCTAGAAATACACCATCCCCACACTTCCAGAGAAACATTTACTCCCAATGCGCCCAAACCAGGGGACAATTTCTCCCAAGGTGAGTGATTAAAAAAAACTTTTACACCTTTTATTATCTACAACACTGGCAGTATCACTGAAGTCTTTAATTCAGTCTCACATGTCAACTAAAATTTCAGCCTCTGCTTCTGACATTTACAGGCGCGTTCCTGAATTCCATTTGTGTTCACAGAAATAGCATGACGGAGCACTTGTTTAAAGGCCTGATGGGAAAGCATGCAGTGGGGAAAATAAAACACACACACTCACTCGTTCACTGTCTCTCTTTCTCACACAGGCATACACACACGCAAGCTGAACAGGATATATAAGCATGTAAACACACAGAGAGGTGCCTGTTGATGTTGAATTGGTTCCAGAGAGACCTCAACAACTGAGGCTGCTGCATAACACCAACCAAAACGGAGCACACAGTCTCCTGTGTGACAATGTGAACTAGCGATAAAGGGCTGCTAATTGTTCCAGATTAACAATTCATTATAAGTACATGGCAACCAGCTTACCGCAAGCGAGTCAACATCATGCATGCAAACACATATTTATTATTTGCATGCAACAACACAAACTTTCATGCCTTGAGTGTGGTTCCATAATGTGTGAACTGCTAACGCACACCTATGTGACAAATATACAGCTATTATGGCAAATCAAAGCTTTAAACTTAATAGAGCAGTTCATCCAAAGTGCTTGATTCTGAAAGATCTGACTCAAAAGAATGATCCGTTCACTAAAGTTTTTTTTATTGTAGTCTGCTATTCACACAAAGCTATCGTATGGCTTCGGAAGCCTTGGGAAGTTGAACATGAGTCATACTGAGCAATTTTTATAGTGCTTGTTTTGTTGAGCTTTGCTTTTATAATATAGGATAAAAAGCAGCCAGAACATTCTTCAAACACGAACCTTTTGTGATCCACAAGAGAAAAACATATATATACAAATTATACAGGCGAGTAAAAAAACACCAGAATTTGTATTTGTTAGAACTATTCGTTTACCACTGAATATGTTAACATGGACATCAGAACTGAATGTATTGTGAGAAAGGGGTGTTTGACACAAATCGGCATTTGCGTTTACATGCAGTGTCACAGTGCCAGTGACTTACTCTTAACCCCCTAATACATGCGGCCTTCTTCTCACCTTCCTACTATGGCTTCTGTTAGCTGGTAAATAATGATATTTAGCTAAAATCTAACACAGTACTATAGAACTCAAACTTAGGAGTCTTAAACTGCTTTGTGTAAACCTTTAAACGTTTTAAGAAAAAACAACACAAAAACCCAAAAAAGGCTTTTTTTAAAGCTGCAATCTGTTAACATTTCAAGTTTAAATTCCAAACAAGCTACAAACGCTCCACCATTCCAGCACCCACACAGGATTTAGTAGCCATAAAAATCTTTTTTTCTGTTTACAGATGTGACATAACCACAAGTCAAACTGACATCTCCAGAGAAATTGGACCCAACAGCTTAAATTATAAATCATTAGTATAAACTTACCATTGTGAATTGGGGTAAAGTGCGGAGATTGTTTTGAACACTGATCTGTAATGTACTTGTTCAATAACAGATTTTGGTTCATTTTTAACCAAAAACAAGTTACAGATTGCAGCTTTATATGCATGTGAGCTGGGTCACTGACACTTCATTAGCAACCATCAAACAAGACGTTGCACAAATGACAAGGTAAGCCATTAACACACACTGAACACACACTGAACACACACTGAACACACACTGAACACACACTGAACACACACTGAACACACACTGAACACACACTGAACACACACTGAACACACACTGAACACACACTGAACACACACTGAACACACACTGAACACACACTGAGACCTGCTGGGTAGTCCAGAGTTAAACCACAGACACTTTCAGATGTTACAGAGGAAATGACATGTGCCAGGTCAGGTGAGGCCTATTTGTGTAGACACTAGAGTTACGAATCGTTCTCTAAATTCATGCAAAATGACAGTTGGAGTGTGAGGAACTAATAGAGCACGTCTCTTATCTAATGTGATTCATGTGGCGAGAGATATTGATGAAGTGATACTGTCAGTTTTTATGGGACTGACAGACACACACACACGACTTTATCAAGATGCACACCATACCAACACTGCTGTCACCTCCTGTTCTCAAAACAAACCACAGCTTTCACAGAAACACTCGTTCGTTAGCTATACATTCTCTAGCTGTATATTTATACTGCTGTGGGTGTTTGCAGGTAAGAATACAGACTAGAAAGATACTAAAATCTGATAAAGAACTATGTACTCTGAAACCACATCCTATACTATATATCTTTCTCTCCCTCAATCCCTCGCTCATTCGCTCACTCGTATGCATGCTCAGCAGCTGAGCTCACCTCGTAACTATCGAGGTCAGAATGCAGGCCGCACTGCCGTAGACGGATGAAACCACAAAGTAGTTATTGCCACCTGTCTGCATTTACTGCTTTCTTTGCATCACATTTTCAAATTCCAACTTCACAAAGTAAACATACATTAAAAGGGCATAAATCTGCAGATTAAATGCGGTATCTGCGTGATATGAAAGATTTGTCGTGTGAAACGAAGAAAAGATTGCTTGAAATGCAGGACTTGAAATTTCCAGAATGTAAACGTTTGTAAAACAGGTCAAAAGGTCAGCCACGAATGCTTTTAGAAATTTTTTGGTTTAATAACGCATTCCATTTAAAAAAAAGGATGGTGTTGTCTAAAAGCCTTTTCTTTGAAGTTTGCTGTGCTTTCAACGAATTACATAAATCAGAGAGAAATGTATTTTTCAGATGCATTAACACTGGTATCAGTATGTGTGTATAACGAACTCATACACTTTATTTTAGCCACAAAAATGTAACTTAATGAAAATTAAAGATGGCTTTATACAGGCTTGTGGGTAACAGTCTACATTAATTCACATGTAATTTAAGTACAGGGCAGGCAATCACTTGAGGGATTTCAGTAATAATCATTTGTATTTTGTCCAGTCTTTACGACTCAAACAAGGCATCACTTGGATCCTCTAATCAAATTGATTCCATACTATTTGCACTGTGGAACAGGACACATCACACATTAGACTGTAAAATGTTCGGAAAAATAAAGCACACAACAATAACAACAAGCTTTGTAAGAGTGAAGAACGGGCTTTATAAAACTGATCATGATGTTCTTAGACCAGACACACTTGGAAAAAACAATCTACGTTGAAAGGCTAAACTAGGACTCATCCCGCATTTGCAAACAACTCCGTTTATTTTGATGGGACTTTTTGGGGGGGTTTATACCTCACTCACTAGTGAATGGAGAATGGAATGGAGTGTAATAAAGTCCAAGTTAAGTTATTTATATGATGATCTTACACTATTATTTATTTATTTTTCATCTGTTTAACAAAATGTTATGCTTAAGTTAAGTTATGCTTATGTTAAGTTATTATTCTGTTGTTTATTGATTATAACATGAAGGGCCATAAAATAAAATAAGACCATATCTAAAATCGGTTAAACTTTGTGCAGTGTGGGTGGCGGGGTAGATTCACTGAGAAATCGTGATGTGAGAGTACTGCAAGAGAGAGAGATCCCAATATGGATTCCCAAACATGATACAATAGACCTCCTTAAAACAACTACTGAAACTTCCTCTAGTTGGCGGGACAGTAACAACTTCAATAGCAGAAATGGACAAGTGGATACATTATACGAAATGAATCCTCGAGGCAAGTACGCCAACAAAATGATAAAAGTTAATTAAAACGACCACGCCACTGGAAAGTATTTCTAACAAAGTAGACGATCCTTTCATTCGCTGTTTGACGGGAAATTGGTTCGCAACTAAGTATTATTAGCCTGGACTGAATTTATCTTTATTAAATGAATGACCAAACGAAAATTCATCACAACACCGAACCGATTGTGTTTCATTGATGAAGGAAGTAATGAAAACGTCTATTAAATGTGTTGGTTAGACAGCTCGCTTCCATTTTGAGTGTGCCATGCTACTAGTTCAAGGCTCATCCGCACACACTGGCACGGGGGAATAACCGGGGAAAAGTGCTGAAAATGTGCGAGGGTTCAGCATGTCGATTATATTCGTCTTCCCGCACATAACAAAAGCGCAAACAGCGCATTGAAAGTTGGAGACATTCAACAGGCTTAGTTTGTTTTGCGCTGCCAAGGACTAGAAGAGACTGGAATGAAGCAGTCATTAAGTTTGGATGTAAGTTTAAAGGAAAACGACAAAACAGCCTGTTGACATTAGCATTACAAGAATGGCTGAGCTGGACTGACATTTTAAGATTTAAAGAAAGTCCCAATAAAATTAGAGTACAGAACAGCGATTATTCAAAGGCGTCTGGATGGACAATTTACCGCATAATAAATGAGCTGTGATGATATGCAAACTGCCACTGAAGACAGTAAAGTCTTTTCAAATACGTGTTAAAAAAAGAATATCAAATGAAAATGGGTATGTAAAATATGAAATGAAAGAAACCAAACAATTACAGCAGTGAAGTTAGTATGTCAGAGTAATAAACCCTAAGAAAACACCTTGTCGTTACACTTAGCTGCCTGCCACTGTCAACTATTTTTGTAAAATCAAGTCAGTTAAGTCAAGAGATTATTACACCACATTCTCAAGCACATTTTTGGCATTGCTGACTGGTTGCCGACTACAATACAAACTCTGTAGAGCTTAATATTATTATGGTAAAACCCTGACTTGGTACAGTTGCTTAACAAGCTCACAACCCGAAGAATTTGTGGCAGCATATGATAATGAATGCCTGGGTAACTTACCCGAGTCCCCCGGGGTTTTCATGTTTAAAGTTATCCGCCTCTTATACAGCAAGCTGGGTTAAGTTGTCAGTTCGAGAGTGGCGAGACTCGGCCTCTCCCTCACCCCTCTCCAAAAGGCCAAACTTTTGTCAAAATGTTCAGCGCTCCTGTTGCACCCTGCTGTACGATCACCCGGTGGACTGTCTTCCACCCAACGATCACGCCAAATCCGCCGACAGCTCTGTGTTTGGAGAGCGGCTCAGTACTTCCACTAGCGCTACCGGACGGGTGCAACGGAGTTCCGAAACACCGCTCTCCTGTCTGTCCCGGGAACGATCGGTACAATCCCAACACAATAGTAAAGCAGCACTTTGCGTCTCCCTATTACATATGCACTCTCTTATGCCGAGCGGATCATTTTCGCAACATTTTATCCTTATGTTAGTCTGTCATCTGGTCTCCCGAGATTCGCCATTCGCAGTATATCAGTCAGTTTCCCATTCTCTCTCTTTCACGCCGACTTTTTTTCCTTCCTCCACTCTCCTAGTCTGAAACTACTCGCAGTCTCCTCCCCCTGTTTCTCTCTCTTTTGGGCTTCGTGTTTCGCTCGCTGCAGCCGCACGGGGCCGCCCACACGGACGGGTTAAGGGGGGAGGGGCTCGGGCATCGGCTGAGTCACGCCCCCTCACCACGAGCAGTGGCTGGCGTCACTGCAGCACGAGGCGTAGTTATGGAGACCGCCGTAGCCTCTGTCCGTGATGACGTTTCATCCGCGTCCTACGAGCCGCAGACGAGGCAGATAGAGCTCGAGAGTGAGCGTCATTGAGCCGGTTAACGTCAGCAACAAGTGTTTTTCTATCTAATTAGCCTTCTTTCTCTTTCATTTAATGATAATTATCTGCCCCCATCAGGAGGTAATATTGCAGTGAGTGAATGAATCATTTTAGGAATTTATCCCCGCAAGATGAATAAAAAAATAGTATTAGTGACAAGGATGTACTTAAATGTACTTGATAATATTTCGTCAAAATGTAAA
Organism: Chromobotia macracanthus; assembly: GCA_036877525.1. Taxonomy (NCBI): domain Eukaryota; kingdom Metazoa; phylum Chordata; class Actinopteri; order Cypriniformes; family Botiidae; genus Chromobotia; species Chromobotia macracanthus. The sequence goes on along the minus strand of JAZGTH010000015.1, from coordinate 9,355,176 downwards.
ATGAAGATATAAAATATTGTGGAATTTGGAATATTGTGAATATTCCAATTCTTACAGGCACAATTTTTGTTATTTGGCCTATAAGAAAACATTTAGATAGATAGATAGATAGATAGATAGATAGATAGATAGATAGATAGATAGATAGATAGATAGATTTCCCTTTTTCTTTTCACAGTTTTCACAAAAATTACCTTATGTGTGGGGTCATGACCACAATCCAAAGACAAAACAAGGATGTTGCAGTTGCTGTGTGAGAAAGTGTATATATGTGTTTGTTTGTTTCCTGTATGATTTGAATGTGATCCATCTGTTCAAGCATACGCATCCTGTTTCAAAGCCGAGCACCTGAACCATAAAAGGACCCCAGTCCCCTGCTTAGCTGACGAGCAGTTCTTAAGTAAATGTGCTGTCACTCATGAGCAGTGTTGCATATATCCTCCTTTAGATCAGTGCATCCCAGTGCCAGATAACAGGGCTCTGGAGAGAGGTGTAATCAACATATAAGAATTTTTTTTTAAATGTAACTGACAAATAATATTATGAGCTATTGATCTGCTTCTGACTGACATAGTGACAGCAATTCATAGAAATACTTAAAGTGTGCAGTGAGAATAAACCTCATTAATATTTAATATTCTTTACTTAAGATTTTTAACAACTCATCAGATTTCCTGCGTGATGGATATGTTAGGGCCAAACTGACAGGATAGCCTTTGCTTTTATGAGTTTTACTCTGATCAATTGTCCCCTTATCCAGAATGTACTCTGAAAGGAAACTGTCGGTATTGTGCTTTCAGTTGTTATGTGTGTTGTAGTGATTCTCATAATTGTGCTGCTTGTTATTTGTGCTAGTTATGTTTTAGTGTGTTAGCAGTCATTTCTGGTCACAGGAAACAGACACAGCTCAGATAAGCATCTCAGTTCCATAATGCTGCTGCTGCAGTCTGTGTGAACATGTGTGTATATGTGTGTGTTTTGGAAATATCCAGTGTTGTCACCTCTGTTCGAGACCCCCCCACCCTACCCCCAGGAAAGAAAACAGAGCAGTTAATGGGATGGGCAATTTCCTTTGACCATATGGACAATAAATACAATGTACTCTCGTGTTTACACACAATTTTGCTCTTTTTCCATTTCCTTTCTCTCACACTCTCCTCTGATTCTTTCTTCACTCTGTATTCACCCGTTTCTAAAGTGTCCTTAATATAGGAAGTGTGGCTGGCGAGCAAAAAGGGAGTAGCAGTGAGATTTTAAAAATAAGGTAAGGTAATAAGGTACAATGTGTCATTTTTATTCTGTGTCTTTACATTTAGTAGTGTTTTTTGAGACCATCTCCGCCTCAATACCATATATGTATGTGTATTGTATATAATACATTATGCTGACCAATAAACTCTATTCAACTTCTGGCTTGTACTGTTTTCCTCACTGTATAATTCATCCACACCATTATTTCATGTTATCGACCTCCTCTTCTCCACATCCTCTCTTCTGCTCTCATGATTCTTCACTACTCCTGGACTTTTTTATGCTGAGTCTGTCAGCACAATAAACTCAAGGTTATTGCTTTCTTAGAAAGTTCCATATTCTTCATATTCTCCCACGCTTTTTGTGGCTGTGTTGACACAGTCTTTTACCTCTGCTGTTCTGATTATGTTTAGGCAACCAGCACTACTGTTACCAGATCTACATGATTTAAGTTTCAGACTTACAGACTGGGGCAAAGCTGGTGTGACTGTAGAAGCAAACGTTTGGACACCCATTAATTATTTTTATTGTTGTTGGTTTTATTATTGTTATTATTATAATTATAGTTTTTCATTTTTCATTTTAGGAAAAAGTGGCAGTATGGGAACTATACTGGAAAAACTCTTTCTTTGTTGCCTTGATAACAGTTCTGCTCACCCTTCATGAGTTCTCCTGGGATGCTTTTGAAACAGTATTGTAGAAGCTTCCATGTATGCTGGTCTCTTCTTAGCAGCTAAGCTCTCCTTAGAAATCTTAAATCAAAATGAAAGTTTTGTAAAGAAATGTATCAATAGTCACTAAATATATTTGTCTACCAAGCAGCAAATTTGAAACAAAGATTATACTTTCAGTCCGGTGTTTTTAGACTTTTGACTGGTGCTGTAATTTAACCACATTTCCTCAATTTTATTTCACCCTCATGTTCTGTAATCCAAATTCCAACCACACCAGTGTGTTTCCTTGAAAGTTTTGTTGTTGCTCAAATGCAGCAAAATGTGAGAAAATCCCCCTTTTCTATATAACCCCCCACCATGACCCACAATCATTTTCCGTTTCTCTTCATGAGATGATCAGCATTTAAAATCAGTGTGACAGACAGATGCCTGAGCATACAGTGCTTCCCAGCACCCTTGCATAGTTTAGCCCCTCCACCTCCCTTCTCCCTGTGTTTTGCTGTTAATGAGGGTGCACATGTCCCGAGTGACACTGCTTGTTCTCAGAAATTAGAGCTCTGAGTACAGATTTAAAAGAGAAGTGTTTAAGAAAATACATCCTAGCAAGCATTGAAACATTGTGCGAAACCAAACACAAACATCTTAAATGACGAAAAAAACAGACAAGCGTATGTGATGGTTGCACCATTGTGTGAGATGGTAAATGGGAGAGTACTCTGTGTTGATGAGGGCCTCTTTGTAACACTCTGTCTGCTGACTTTCTGCTGGAGTGAAGCACACCAAAGTAATAGATCTGTTGACAGAGCAAGGGAGAGTGAAGTGATTCTTCTGAAACAAGGGATGGAGAGAGATGATTTATGCAGTAAATTAAAACAGGTTTTAATGAATCGATGATCTGGTCACAGTGGTTAAACCCACTAGAGGTAAAGACTATTAATAAATAACATACTTGTGTGTTTTTCATATAAAGCTGAGAATCCTTTAGAATTGGAATATAGTGTACATATATGGACCACTTGTAATGATACTTTTACAGTTCTGTGTGTCCATATTGAGGCTTGAAAACCTCAGTGCCGATTTATTGTGATTGCAGGGAGGAGAGGAACCAGTACAATTCTTCGGATTTCTCATTTTGTGTTCATGTTTTTGTCATATTTTGTGAGTAAACTGATGAACTGATGGGTGAACTACAAATTTCTTAGAAAAAATGAAAAAAATGAAAGAAAAAATGTGTTAGTAGGTTTTTTGTTATAAATAACATTATTTTCAGATTTGGCGCTCCAACTGTCAGGAACCTCATCATCTCATATCAACACCCCTCCTCTATCCCCTCTGTATTCTTTGGCCAGTCTTTAGGGTCATGTTCCATAGATTAAACCGCTTTTTGTCTGTTCACCAGTGTAACACAGAACTGACAATCCCCCTCTGCTGTCTCCTTTCTCGCCTGCTCACTTTCCCTCCCTCTCTTTCTCTCTCAGCTGGTTTTCGCACAAGAGTAATAGGATTACCACACACTGCTCTGCCAAGGACAGACACTAGAGGGTGAGACGGGAGAACAGGTTCAAGAGAGGGAGGGCGAGGCAAAAGGGAGATCAGGGGGTTCATGTTGTGAGGAGGGAACGGAACGGCAGAGAAGCAAAAGTTTACAAGATATAATGCGCGAGTCATGTCAGTTTGGATGATGGGTGAAGCAGAATTAGATTTCAGCATACACCCACCCTGAAACCTACCCTTCCGAGTAACAGGCCTGTGATATCTGAGCAGGGAGAGGCAGGGGTGAGAGAGCAAGAGATGTATGTCTTGCTCTGTCATTTGCTATATTAGGCACACAGTGTGTGTTGATAGTGTCTCCAGTATCTCGCTTAGAAACAAACTCTTCCTATTGGCACAGTTTGCTGTTTCCACTATGGCTCATCTCTCTGAACAAGCATCCATACCTTCATTCCAGAGCCCTGGCTGCGAACAGATCTGGATCCGATACAGCTGTCATCTCAGAGGCATTGAGCTAACCAGAGGTCCGATTTAGCAGTATAAAGCGGGGTCACCACGGAACTGGCCCTCACAGTTGCTGACCATGTGCTAGCTGCTGAACTTCATGTAGTGATTTGAGATGGTGCTTGGGTTATGACATACCATAGATACATTCAACCGAAATGGACCTCTGAACACTTTAAATTCCTATCAAATATTTGGAACATGAACAAGCTCTGGAAATTCTGTTCAGTATTTTGTTCAAGATGCTGTACTTTTTTTAACTACACATAAAATGTCCCAATTTCCTGACAGATTCTTTGAAGTATCCTGTGATATCACACCACTCTCTGTGTGACAGCCCTAGGCTCTGTAAACAGCAGAAAGTGTCAGAGTCAGCCCGTGGTTGCTTTAGCCAATCAGAAAACTAGTCAGAAACGCTCTTTGCCCAGGAATAATTTTGTCTGTTTAGGTTTTCTGACATTAGATTGGCTGACGGGCTTTTTGAGTGTGTAGTTTTAGAGAAAGGGCATGTATTTCCCCTCTGGAAACAATAAACAGTTTAGAATTTACTGCTGGCAGTCGGTGGTTTAGCTCTAAAGCCTTAACAAACCTTAAACTGACCAGTCATATTGTCACAACAGATCAGCTCTGAATCAAAATGTTTAACCTTTTCATGTAAAACATGAGCACCTGTACAGCAAGGACTGATTGTTGTCCATGGTGATTGTTTACATTGTTCTACTGTTTATATTTAATTGGTAACTGTAGTAACAATACAGTTCTCTACCTGCAATCTCTGCAGCCCAGCTCCTTACCCACTACACTCCCATTACATGTGACAACAGCAATATGTGATAGAAAGTTAACAGTATATCCTGAATCTGTAAGAACTACACTGTAAAAGCTGCTTCATTATTAGAAAAATTGTATGTCTGATCATTCAGAATGATTCAGCACAAAATGTTTGCCATTCAGGGATCTGTACTGTGTTGTTCAGTAGTCAGAGATGTCAAGCCAGATCCCAAGACACAAAATATATAATATTGTAGCTGTTTGTTAGTATTCACTTTGATATTGCCTGTAAATGTGACCTGAGATACCTTTTCTGCTGAAACATGCTATGACGGATGAGTACGTTATTGTGTGAGTGTGGGCTAATCGCAAAAGGGAAATGTGTGTAGGTATTAAACTCGTACTGTGGGCACTAGATGTTTCTAATGACTCACCAAGTCCATGTGTACTGTGGGACACCCCCATATTTTCTCAGTTTTATTTGTGTATTTCTGTGTTTTGTGCTCATAGAATCTGTGTTGCTATTTACCGAGAAGAGATGCTGGAGTGATGTGATTAAAGATCTTGGTTTATAACTATAAAGCTTTATACCCTGGAAGGGATGGTCCATTACCTGAAGGGTTATCAGTGCAGTGCCCTTGACCCTTGAACAAGGCAACTCCTCACAGGTGTGACAAATTCTGCTGATTACTGACTATTTGTGTGTTTAGACTGTGAATGACAAAAGCTGCTTATGTTTTGAAACGTGTTGCATACTTTTTAAACCCGTGTTTGCTCTGTGCAGGTGCGGTGGCTCAGAGTAGGGTGTGAAAGCAGACAGGTAGCATAATGGAATTTGATTCTTTGAGAATACCCACCATGACACTAAACATCCTGCCTGTCTGGTGTGTTTATTTCCTTTACTGTTAAATCATCATGACATGATTCCATGAGAAAGATACAGTGTTACTGTTGAAAATCTAACATAAACAAAAGAGCATATGTTCTAGTCCCATATTTGTGGAATTTACTGTGCTCCTGTTACACACCTGAATTGTCATCATCATCTGTTCCATCTCGGACCATCGGAATACGCACACACAAACACACACCTGTACCGCAAAAGTGACAGATTGACCACCTGTCTTTGTGAGTGGGCGGGTAAAGTCTGACTGAGGCAGATTGTGAGTGGGAGCAGCTATGACTGACGCATCCTGTGACCAATCTGTAAACATCTCACTGCTTATGTGGAAATTAAACTAGAGTTTTGCGTTTTAGTGCAGTTTGAATGGCATTGCTAGGTGGCTGCTTACTAGAAAAGTCAAGAAAGTTTATCCACAAGCATCTATAATATAGACACCTGATTATATATTGTTTCCTTACTTGTTTACGGAATGTGCGTGATATGTCTCTGATGTCTCTTAAAATGTAAGTTAAAGTGCCTAACCTTAGCAAACACTGGTCTAATGAAAACCAAAGTCAGCTTATTCGATGGTAACAATGTCATTCTGAACATGGCAAGCAACAAAGTGTACATATTTGTTTTTGGTCTTCCCACAGCTTTGTAGCAGCATGACATCCAGCCCACTCCACTCAGAATAAATTTTACTGAGTTTACAAAGTTTCTGTGATGGTTTCCCATTGAGTGGCACCTAGTATTAAGTAATGCAGTTTCCACCAACCGGATTGAATGTGCCAACTTTGGTATCTGCTGATGGACAAAACAAGTGCAAAATGGCAAAGGTGTGATAGTTGAGGATATATAAGTCTATACAAGCAGTCCCTGTGCTTTTTTAGCCCCTGTGCTTTTTAGCCCCTCTAGTCCCCTGAAGGACAGAGATACAGTACAGAGCAGAAACCTCAGTCACATATTGTATAAAATTAAGCGCTGGTTTTTAAAGCTGCCTTATAACACCCATACCATACTATATCCTTAATGCAACATTTAGTTGCTGAGCCTTGGCTTGGTTTAAACTTAATATTTTATTTTTGTTAATGGATATTTGGCAGCCCCCTATTAAAGACCCTTAGTCATTAGAGTTTATCAGCAGCATATACAAAAACATAACAGTCTTTAAAAAGTGTGAATTTTTTTTTAAATAGTCTCGAGTGTAGAGGAGCAGAACATAATTAAAGGACACACTGCCTGGCAAAGACCAGATGTCCTATGAGTCAGATGAGCAAATGAGAACTGTGAAAAGTGGAAAAAGAGGGAGAAAAGAGAGAAACTGATAGAAGTAGAGTGAGCGAGTTAGAGAAGGGGGAGAGAAGGTGACTAAGTTAATGCGCCATGTGGAGGCAGAAACTCGTATGGATGATTCATATACATGAATGAGAAGAGAATGTAGTTAATGCTGATACTGCCACACAGTGGTCAGAGAGGAAAACAGCACCAACATAGCAGTGATCACAGCTTCTCAACCTTGGGGTTGCGAGGTTTTTTATGAACTTTATCGTATTTATTATCGTTTAATAACTTTAAGTGTATATAGCCGTAGGTTAGACCCTATTGCATACGAAATCAGTACTGAATCATGTCATTAATGGACTAAGTCACAATGAAAGGACAAAATTTTCATGCATTATTTTTCTCTCTACTGTTTTTATTCAGATGAGTGAAACACTTTCAGTTACAAAAATGACTTTAAATGAACAGCACTGTACAATGAACAAGCGAGTTATTTGTCAACTATTTTTGGTTTCAGAGATAATTACACCAAAAGGCTAACCTGTCACCATGAAAGGAAAAGAGAGGCAGAAAAAAGAACGGCTCAACTCAGAAAGAATAAAACAGGAAAAGAAGGAAAACCAATGGAAAGGGTAAAAACGTGACAACACACATCAACAGGCAAAATAGACACCCACATTCACACACACATATCCACACTACCAAAATAATTGCATTTGTCAATTAGTCCAATTTCAGAGTGTGCAACGTGCATATGTGAAGATATGTACACACAGACAATGACACACTCACACACTCGCATTTACACACTGAGTGAGCAGAGAACGTGAAATCAGAGAGTAGAAGGGACAGAACACCATCACTAAACAAAAAATAAATCATCACATACATACCAAGTCTTTTCTTTAAGATCATCATCATGACACTTTCCCTCAAATAATGGATACTTAAAAATATACATTTTCTCATTATTAGCATTGTATGTTACTTTGTATAGTTGAGGTTATACCTTCAGAAACTGGGTTGCTAGGTGACCAGAGAAAGTGTGCAGAAAAAAGAAAAGACAAAGAAAAACAGTTGAGGATGTATTAGTGTTGCTCTTTGGTTTAACTAGAAGTGTTTAAGTTATTTGCTAATTTTTAAAAATCGTTTTAAACACCTTTGGACTAAAGCTGTTTTTATTTTTTTTATTTATAATACAGAGAAAGCAGTGTAAGAACAGAGTGAAAGGAGAAAGAAAGGGTCTCTAACTTGCAGTTCTTTTAACCTGGTCAGGCTTTGTCATAATTTGAAATAAAGTTTATCTTTCAGCAAAATGTTCTTTAAAACCTTAATGATTAATGATGTTTTAAAACTGATGTTATCTTTAAAGTTCTAGCAAATCAGAATCATGTTTACAAGGAGTGCATGTGTTGTGTTTGGTCTCCGAATGGGGTGTTGCTTTGGTATCATGCTCTGGAGGCTCACACCACTAAAAGACTTCACACTTTGAACACACTCCCTTACGTTGCAGTTATAACTTTGCATATAAACACAGAGTGAAGTTTTAAGATGTTCAACATTAAGCCTGACTATAAAGGTCAAGTAAAAAGCAAGAGAGATTAAACAGAGTTAAAGCAAGATTAAGATGCTTCCCCTTTTTCATCTTCAACATATCTCCATTTTTGGACGTAAAATTTGTCACCTAGCAACAACAGTCACCCCTTCCTCTTACTATATATATATATGTATATATATATATATATATATATATATATATATATATATATATATATATATGTATATATATATATATATATATATACACACACACACACACACACACACACACACTTAAAAGGTGTGTGTGTCAAGTCCTGCCCTGTATTTGGTGACTGGAAAGCTGGTCCTAGGGGCTGGTGCAGGGCAGAGGAAGAGAACAGATGAGCATTTTAGTTCAACAAGTTCTTGTTCCCGCTGAATGAGGCATTACAGCAGTGCGGGTGCTTTCATCGTCATCCTTGATCTTTCATCTAAACCTTCCAGTTTGAACATTCCATTTTAAAATCCCTCAGCCCTGGCCAATCGGAATGCTTCTTTCCGTGCCTCTCTGTTTAAAGCATTCTATTTGGTTTGTCATTAAAGAGCTTGAGGTATATAAGGAACTATCTCTCTTTTACACCCTCTATCCAAGAGACAACAAACAGACATGCTACAAAATACATTAAACAAAGCAGAACAGGAAAAAGAGGAGAAGTGAGGCAGAGAGCAAAAGAGAGGAAGATGGAGATAGCGCTGATACATTTCTGCTATCATACAATACATATATTTTGCTGTATTCTCTCTCTCCCCCCTCACTCAGGGAACCCCTTATGTGTTTTTCACCCAAATCCCTCCATCTTTTCTCTCCAAAAGTTTTTGGTTTTGTAGCTGTTTAAAGCTTTCAGGTCAAGGCTAACGGCAGCACTGCGCTCAGCATCGTCACATATGCATGGTAGCCATCACAACAGTAACCATAGCAACACAATCTGTAACATCATGTGCGGTGAGACAGGTATGTTGAGATATAATGCATGTTCCTAAAGACAGGTGAACAGTCCAGAGACACAGGGGTTAGCATTATGGGATCTTCAATTAATATTATCATAATCTCATTAAATTTTTGTTATCAAAACCATGGCAGTGCATGCTTTTACTGTGGAAGGTTACTAATGAATGCTACCACGCCATTGTAGCAAATGAAACACAGTGCTGCTTCCCCTGATAGGTTACCCCTCCACAGGCTCTGTCCAGTATGGAACAGCTAAGAGGTTGAGAGGACGAACGTCGACCTCTGTGCTGTCACGGTTGGTCGATTAGGACCAACGGTTGCATTTGTTGATGGATTTGGTTTGTAAAGGTTTGCCTTGGCAAAGGAAGTTTACATTGTAATACAATCTGGTGCCTCAAATACACCCACTACAAAACAGCATTTGTAATATATTAAATAAATATTTAGAAAAAGAATTAAAAACTCTGCAAATTAGCAAGAAGGGAATAAATAAAGAAATAAATTGGTTTAAAATGGGGAAGGAAGAAAACACAAAAACCCAAAAGAGAGAGAGTGTGAATTTTTGGTCTAAGTAATTATCAACATTTTTTTCTTCTTTTCACAATATTTTTCGTCCATACATTAGCAATAAGTAAGCATTATAACATAGATAATTTACTACAAAATCTATTGAAGCACTGACCCAATCTGACTATACGGTGACGTAGAGTTCATGTTCTCCATCATGTTCTCCAGTGAACCTGCAGTGCTCACCAGCTACAAAGCTTAGCACAATATAAATACAACTGTAAGGTCATGATCTTTGGGTGGATGAGAATGTGTAAAATGCAGAATATATGATATTTGGTTCTCTTTAAAGCTTGTTTATATTTGACTTTGGTTCTTTGGATGCACTTGAGCATGTTTATCCTGGTTAATCAACTGCTGTACTGAATTTTCACAGTATTGTTTCGTCCACCTGATTATAGTCTCTAACACAACTAGATGGGAAAGTAAAAATGAGTTCTGCAATACAGGAATACCTTGTCCCCAAATGATATCACACAAATGAAGTACAGCATCTACACACACTGCAGAGAAAAAACCCACAAAACAGACGGACTGAACAAAAAACAAAAAATAACAACCCTCCCAACCCCCAAACAAACCCTAAACATCATCTTCAGAAGAGTTCAGTGAGGTCATCAAAGATCCCGCCACCCAGGACCAGGAAGTGTTTGAATGACGGGAGGCAGAGGCAGGTGGAACCACAATTCCATCCATCAATCCCTCGCTACAAGGTTCTGGGTGACCTCGGTCCACAGATGCATGAAGGGATGTCTTTATTGTCTGTACAGTGACTTTGTCTTCTCCTATGTTGCTATCCATCTATATTTGGCTTGGTTTGTTTTTGGTTTTCCTTTCTGGGTTAGTGGAAGTTTGGCTGGCTGTGAAGTTTGGTTCCATTTTTGGCTTGTTTAAAAGCAGAGAGGATAGGAGCCTCTTTAGCGAGACGGATCCCACACGTTTCCCATGTGTGTATTTTACTATGAGTGGGAGTAGTGGGGTTGCCAGGGTCTGGGCTCCCGATCGCTTCCTGCATCGCTTGAATAATGAACTGACTGTGTGTATGAATGAATTGCTTTGGTATTTAAAAGGGAGTGAGTGATGGAAACATGGCAGATGACTAAAGAATGAGCAGCAATGCAACCTCATTATTAAGACAGTCATGAGAGTATTTACATGTAACTAGAGGTATGAAGATTTACAGCGAGAGAGGGTCTTGGTGTCACTTTAACAGCATTTCAATTACTATACAACATTCATGTCACAAGATGAATCTATGGCTGCAGTGCTAACATGATAAAGACCAAACACCCAATACTCTCTATATGTTCAATAAGACATGAAATGATAATGATGATCACATTACATACTTAAACATTCCATTCAGATGATGGAATGTGATGATGGAAAACCTGCTATGTCTGTAAAACAAATATGCTAGAAAAAGGAAGAACCAGAGTAAGTCTACGCTAGATGAAAGGCATTTGAGTTCATTGTACCTACTAGTAAACAACTGATGCTGAAACTGTAATGAAATCATAAAACATGTCTGACAAACAGCATGACTGCATGGCAGATGATAAGTTCAGAGATGGCTGGATTGTGTCACTGGATCTGGTCCTGGACGGTTGGCTATTTACAGGTCCTTTGGATAAAGCTTTTCCATCCGTATTTTTGGTGTTTGTTTTTGGTATTTGAGATTTTGGTATGCTTGTATTTTTTGTCATAGTGAGTCTCTTAAAGTTCCATTATACTTTTTGGTATTCAGTACTCCACACGTTTGCTTCAGAGAGTTGAAATTCAGCCTCTTTTATCTTTGTCATTGTTCTGTGACATAGTAGAAGTTCTTTTGTTTTTGGTGCACTTAGACTCTAAGGAGCTCTTTTTCTCTTCTCACTGCACTTCTTGTTCAAATAGTTTTTAGTTTTGTTATGTGTTTGTGTCCTGCTAAGCCTTGTGGTGTTTTTTTGGTTTCATATTTCCTCTTCTTGTTTTGTCCTCCCGTTCTGTCTCTCCATCTCTCCCCTCTTGTACTCTGTGTATTTTTGGCATCATTAGAGTGGGAGAGAGGAAGAAAGAGAGTGCGAAAGAGGAAATGAAAGAGAGGATGGAGATCAAAAGATGCTTTGGTTGACAGGTGAGGCTTCACCTCCTCCTCCTCCTGTGATTGGCCTATGGGGAATGTCACTCAATTTTAGCTCCTCCCATTGAGTATGGGCTGTGTACCAAATCGCTGGAAGAACACGAAGAGGCGGGGCTTGAGCACGGAGAAGGACTCATGCCACCTGTGAGGGGGAATGCGGTTTTGGCAGCTTGGGCAATAGCTGAACTGCCCAATCCAATGCCAGTGCCTGTTGCCATGGGCAACAAAGAGGAGTGGTTGAGGAAAAGAGAAGCTGGGAGACTTGCTCCTTGGGCCCCAGAACCACCAATTAAAACCTTACTGCTGCCTTCAAGACTGGAAATGGGAAACTGGCCACCACTGGCTGCTAGTGCTGTGGAAGAGAGACAGGGCAAAAGAGTAAACTATTGCAACATTTATAGTACTATTCAAAATTATTCTGACATCAATCAAACTAACATGCATAATCAGGATCCAGTAGTATTGTGTAAAATGATGAACAGACGTGAGATGAAGAAGAATAGGAGTGTTAGCCAAGGCTAGGATAACATAAAGACTCAAACAGAACCAACACAGATATGAAGTGGCAGAAGACATTGTTTGTATGTCAATCTTCACAGCAGGGCTACTTAACTTTGGAAAGCTAAATGGACATAAAGAAAAAATCCCTTAAGCTTTTATTTTGTGCTTAATTTGTTAATATTAATGAGAAGAGTGTGTGGTATATTGTATGATTAAAATACTAAATCATATTGTCAGTTCAACCCATAAAGTTGACTCAAAAGGTGATTGAGGCATCTGTAATAAGTGCAATAAAGTGAGATTCATAATGCCACACTTAAAGTTACAAAAACATAATACAGTAATATTATACAGTAATATTAATACAGTAACATTATACAGAAACACATTCAAAGCCATTGTAAAATATCTCATATATATATATATATATATATATATATATATATATACTGTGACTGCACATCTACTGTATAATATATGAATGTGTCATTTGCACCATTGCTTGGCAACTATAAACAACCTACAATTACACTGTTGGCCATGTGGGCTGTATGTTGAGTAGCTCTGCTTGACAGTAATTAATCTCTATCATTTTCCCTTTCTCACAAACCTTGGATAGTAGCAAGTGGGTTGTTGGCAAGAAGAGCTTGGTTCATTCCTGCGTTAACTCCCCTTAATGTATTCCTGAGTCACACAAACATGTAACCACCCCCAAAACACACAGACATCAAGAGAAAACAGAAAGGTGGACAGGGAATAAAAAGGGAAATAGAGCAAGCATTTAGAAGCATAGTTAAGGGCTGAATATACAGTGCAAGAGGAACAAACCCTTTCAGAATAAACAACTGTTTTTATTTAAATGCAGTTTGAATACCAGCAGAGCTCAGACTATTTTTCTGTTCAATTGAATCTTTTAACAAATCTGAATTTATATATACACCTTCCAACCTGAAGTAAACACCTGAAGTTATAATTCACTTTTATCCCAACAATTTGCAAGCCGTGTTTGTGTGTGTGCATATATGAAGTTAATATTTGTGTGCGTGTAAACGCTCTCTATGCTGGTTGTATTCACCTCAAACTTGCAGCAAAATCAGTGATGTAGTTAGAAACGTCACCATTCTTTTTATGCCAAGAACTGCGGATGACAAAATCACACACAAAAATACATTTACACACCCACACAAACACTGCAGTTACCTTCATTTGCCGGGCCAAAAGGCGATGAGTATGTGTAGTATTATGTAACTACTACTAAATGTATATGTGTATGAACATGTATGCATGAGGGAGAGAGAAACTTACCCTGTGTTCAGACTTAGTGTGCTGTGACTCTGAGGGGCAGGGCTGGTGTCACTGCGGGGAGGTGGGGTTACAGGGGATGGGGCGGAGCTTAAGGAAGGCCCACTTGGGGTCAAAGGGCAAACTGATGACATGGTGGTCACTGACAAAAGGTACAAAAAGATAAAGCATTAATTAATGAATTATCACATTTATGACAAATAATGAGTCTATCTGAGATTATCAGCTGTACAGAGGTGCACAATACCTGCTGTACTGAGACTGGTCACTGTCTGGGACGGACCCTGACTGGCCATCTGCAAGGAGGAGGCAGGAGAAGACAAGACCATGTAAAACATCAATGGGTAAGGATTGGAGGGTAAAAAGAAAAAGAGGAGTCAAACACTGGAAAGTGTGTTCTCTATTTGTGCATGTACAGTATGTTAAAATTCCTTAATTATGCAAAGCTTGAATTAAACTGACTTTATAAGTTATGGAATACATGCAGTATGTGTTCAATTATTAGTAACATAGGTTGAATCCAATAGTAATAATAATCCCCAATAGTATTAGGACAAGCTAGTTCCATGAATTTGCTATGGATGTAAGAATTAAGATATTAAAATGCAGGGCAATGCAGGGTGGGTGAAACCATATTAAGGAGAGAATGGGATGTGCATCATTATGGGAATGACGGTCAATGTCTGCTCATGCAGGAAAAGCCACCAGTGTCATAGCACAGGGTTGTTTGAGATGGAGGTGTGGGTCAAGGGTGCAAGCCGGGTCGTACCATGTGTGGGCTGTAGCAGGGGGGTTTGTGCGAGGTGGGCTGGGGTTGGCTGGGCAAGGGAGGGGTGGCACTGGAAGGGTTAATACGTTTCTCTTTCTGTCGGCGGTTGCAGAACCAGACGCGGATCACCTCCTTCTCCATGTTGAGCTTCTCTGCGATGAGCAGGATTTCCTCTGAGGTAGGCTTCTGGTTCTGAAAGCAGAAAACAACAAACTTTATCACAGTTTTAAATACAGCACTGACTGTTGACAATTTCAGTAATCAGTACTGATACCAGTATCATTCTTTATAATATTCATCTTTGTAGTGCAGTACTACTATTTACATATACGTGTCTACATATTACTCATAAGTATATATTATACTATATTATATTTTGTACGCCTTGTATATGTCTACTTACATGTGCCTCATTTAGATCTAATGTATGTGTACTGAAGGAGAGTGAAAACATTAAGTCATATTTTCTGACCGTGATGAAGCTGCGTTCCAGAGCAACGCGAACATTGGTCTCAATGCTGGTGCGTTTCTTCCTGCGGCGGCCCGGTAAGCCGTCAAAACCCAGAGTGGGAGAGGAGAGAGAGCTGGGACTCGGCAGGGTGCTGTCCATCGACATTGTCTCTGAGTAAACCAGTGACAAGCCATAGTTACCACCTTAAAATCCCCTCTCTGTTCTGTTATTCATATCATTTATATTCAGTCTGTATAATTATGCTTATAATATGAATGTATGTAAAGTGTGACAATGTGCTTTGGGTTTGATCCATGGCTGTATAATTTCATGCAGTTGCTAGTTGTTACCTGCATCAGTGAGCCACTTCTCCAGCAGAGGTTTGAGTTTGCACATGTTCTTGAAGCTGAGATTGAGCGCTTCAAATCGAGAGATGGTGGTCTGACTGAAATCATTCCCATAAAGCTTTCCCATGGCCAGCCCCACATCACCCTGTACAGAAAAATCATGATTAGGTAGGGACCACATGACTTGAGCGGATGTGATTGTTTGCACGTTTGTGTACCTGTGTGAAGCCCAGTTTGATTCTTCTCTGTTTAAACGTGCGGGCGAATTGCTCTAGTTCCTCCAGGTCGCTGGGTTCCTCAGGGTGAGTGGTCACTGGAGTTGCTGTGGTTACACTGCTCTCTGCAACCTTTTCTCTCTGTCACAAAACCAGGGTGACACATACACAATTCAAATGTGGCTGACTGTGTTCAGATGTAGACAGACCCACTTTGAATGACTGCCCACTTTAAATGTTTTCAGTGTGTTGTAAGACAGACTGCATATGTGACTTTTCTTAGTTGCTGTACCTGTGCTTGAAGACCAAGTCTGGGTGGAGCAGCCAGCAGGCTTCCTTGGTTTTGCTGAGGTAGTGAAATTAAATTTGGTGTTGAGAGCAGCCCTGTAACAAAACATAACCTTAAAATTATTATAATAAATCAAACTAGTCTGACTTAAAACTACAGCTATTTTTATCTAATTTAACAAGAAAATAGCGACACAAAAAAGCAACAAGCAATGTGTTTTCTCTTTCATTTAATCTGAATTTTTGTCTGAAACAGACTGTCACATGTAAAATCAAGAAATTTCACCCACAATTAAATCTCTACAATCTTAATCCATGTGATTGTATATTAAATGTTAATATTGTACATTCTGATTAGCTGTGATTTTGTGGCGTTTAATGAGGAGAGATTTGCTACTGGAAACAAAGTCAGGGTGCGAGTTACATTTTGCAGCTTGTGGTATCAATGTTGGCCACTAGGGATACCTGTCCAAAATACACCACAGATGCAGGGTAAACAAATAAAGTAAATAAATTTTGTCAGCAGGAACTCACCTTGCTGCCCTTGCTGTGTTTGTGGTAACAGAAACTGTGCAGGTGAAGGCAAAGTATGTCCTGGAACCAGAACTAACTGCTGTAGTTGCAGCAGCTGCTGAATGTCCTAAAAGAAGGAGAGATAGACATTACTCTAAAGAATGACTATAAGAGTACAGGGATTATTTCTCCAACTCTGTGAGCTTGAGCTCTGAGTATTATTTCAGTTTTATTGCCCTTTAATTTCTGTTTCTCACGGGTGTACTGCTCAGCAACATAACTGGCTGTACCTGGGCAGTGAGCTGAATTGGCTGAGAAAGAGGGAGCTGGGGAGGAGGGGGCGGAACGGAGGCGGTGGTTTGCTCTTGTGTGCTCTGTGATTGGCCGTGTGACTGGGGCTGAGCTGTCTGCTGCTGTGCTTGCTGTTGATTAGCTGCGTGGGCTGCATGCGACTGCTGCACAGCTGCAGCTAGGAGCTGCGCCTGCTGTAGAAGCAGCTGTTGCTGTGCAGGCAAGAGTGCAGTCAACTAGAGAGAAGAGAGAGACAGAGCAACACAGAGAGAAATAAATATGGTGAAAAGAAGAAGCGCGTGAAAGGAAGCAAGCAAGCTCACATAGGGACCTTAGAAGACACGCATAAGAAAACATAAATTAACTGTGAGAGAATATGAACTGTATATGTCTGAAGTTTGTAATGTTTGTCGTACTCCTGCGAGCTGGCTGCCCGTTAGCATTAGCTGTGTGTGGGAAAGAGGGGTCTGCGTAGAAGCAGGAGACATTTCACCACAGTCCTCCACCTTTGCCTGAGGCACAGAGACAGAAAAAGTATGATGATAAGTTCGTAGGCTTTTGCAAGAAGAGGCACCAGAGAGAGATTATATCAAAAAAGACTAGCATTGCTGATCACCAGTATATGTTGTGTTTAGGATGCTAACCACACCAGGCTTCTTAACTGTAGTTTAACCAATAGGACTTCCTTGGTCAAGAAGCTTTACCAGAAGAACAAGTTGGTTGACCAGAATCACCAGCAAAGTTTTGATTGACCAGCTCTAACAAGCAGGTTTCTACAGGGTAGTGCCAATTGTTTTTAAAAGCCAGAAATGTTAAAGCATTAAATCTGAAGATGTGTAAATTACCAATGTAAATTACTCTGTAATGTAGCTGAGAAGCTAATAAATGTAATTACCTTGGTGGCGCTGCTCAGTGTAGGAGAAAGGGAGAAGGGATTGATTTTCATTGGCTGAACCTGTTGGAGAGAAACACATTTTAATAATTTCCATTAAGAATGTCACTTAATGTCACTCTGTAAAAATAGTCTGTAATCTGAAAGTATCTAAAATTCTACACTATTTTCTAAGGAAGTAAAGCGTCTTTTTTTGTAGTAGGCCTACTTTGGCATTTTTTTTCTTTTTATAATTATATATGCTTATAACTATAAAATAATCAGCACTTACCTGATTATTAGAATCTGAGCCATTTCTCTCTGAGTCTGAGATATTGATAGAGAAACAAAGAGAGAGAGAGGTTTGTAATGTTTAGGTCTCATTGAGACACTGAGAAAACTCTAATTACAGTAAAACACAGGTAAAACACAGCTGCAGTTTACCTGTGCTCTCCATTGGAGAGTCTGCTGCTGGATTCTCAACCTCTACTGGTTTCGACATTCTGATATCTGTAGAGAGAGAGATGAAATTATTATCTGTTTCTACAGGCTCATGTTTTTTTTGGCACACTTTGTGAAGCACATTGAAAATGAAATGGTGTTTAAAAGATGATGACCATGGTAGATTTTATCATGACTGAAATCATTGTTCCTTTTCCCTGCGCAGAAACTGGACACAAAGGCAGATAGTTGTAATAAAAAATCTATATTCCTATATGAAGTCTGTAGTACTTCAAACAAATGAAGTATGTGTGTGATAAATCCAAGAAACAACTAATAGTTTTTCCACTGTCGTAGGTGTATCACTTGTTATTTAACTGTAACCAAAGAAAAGAAAGCAAAACCTAAATGCATGTGAAATCTATTATGTCTTTATAAGGATTTTAATGATTTTTTTATGATACTGGACCATTCTGGCCTGTTACAGTAAATAATAATAATAAAATTATCATCATTAACATATCCATATATAAGACAAAACACACAACTTTACACACGTGTATGTTTCTGATAAGGACTGAGGTAAAAAACTCTGACACAAACTCTCAAACAGACATGCATAAACACACAGAAACATCACTCACTTCCCTTTTGTGAAAAATGCAAATAAACCCAACAACTGACTAATAATATCACCCACCTGCATGTGCTGTTATCTGCCTCCTGCTCTGCTCTGTCCCACTCTCATACTTTCCTTTCATCAATATTTCATTCCCTGCTACTACATTAAGCAACGAGGCTTTTACTAGCTACTAATCATTAATATCAACCTCCTCCAGGGGGCAGTAGAGCAATTTCTTTTTTGCTCATATTTTCTCACAACCTTGATTTTCAACAGTATTAAACGAAATCCCAGAGAAACTTAGAAAGGAAACCAGATTTCATTTATTTAAATTATAAATGGTGTAAAAGCCTCCAAAACGCTGAAGAATTGCCGACTTCCTCTAACAATTCAATCCAGTGTCCAGTGAGAGCGGCTGGTAAGAGGAAAGGAAATCCCCTCCGAATTCTTATAATTTAAAAAAATACTGAATTCTGGGTTTCCACAGAACATCCTGCTGGTGAAAGAGTGCTATAATAGTTTAGGCTGAAAATTTGAGAATATTTTTGGATTGCGTAATTCACAAGTTGTGACTGCAAGCATAAACTCTAATGCAAGCTGACCATTAGATCAGTAATCTTCATGCATTATCTTCACAGACAGTCTTGATTTGAAGAGAGGTGTAAGAAGCATTTTAATGATGCCTTCATGGGGTATTACAAACTGATTTGATACTGATAATTACTGTGCTTAACCAATGCAGCAGTATTTATTGTACTATTAATCTACAACACAAATGTTTGTTTTCTATAGAGTGAATGTGCAGTTTATTACTCATATGAAGTTAATATGATAGTGTTTGATGGTTTGGTTTCAATGTGTCACTTCCTTCTCTGTTTCCCCTCAGCCTGGGGCAACAGCATTGTGTTAAACCAAACCTTTACAGCTATTAATACACACACACAATTAAATGAAATGCAATTATAGTTATAGTCTTAGTACAGTGGCTCACACATGCAGTTGTATTTCTACACTTACTCATACTTGGAACTTCTCCATTTTTGTAACTTCTGTATTAAGGATATAATAAAAGCAGAAATGTCTTCCTATTATAAAACAGAAATAAATATGCTTGCAGTCTGCCAGCACATACTGTAAATGATTTCCATGCTCAATTCAAATTCACAGTTAATTAAGAATAACATCTTAAATCTGAGATAGGAAAGACTTAAATGTTTCCTCTCTAATATCCATGTGAACTTCATAATGCCCTATTTTACTGCAATGACGATTAACTGGGGGAGGGACATTAAACGCTCAGTGTCAGTAATTAGTCACTTATTTTTAAATCTTAAATGAGATTGACATGTCAACTTTCCTATAAGAATTGTCGCAATCAGAACTCTCCATCAGTGCTTGAATTAGCTTCCATTATTCCACCAGTGTGCTCTGCTCAACCTTAATGCATTATTGTGCATTATATTATGCCTATTATGATATAAATTATGATATAAATGGTTCCATGGTTTCAGGAGACACTTTGCTCCCCTGATTAATAAATAACTATTGGCATCTCTCTGAATTTACAGTGTTTGAAAGGGCAAATAATTAATAAACAATGTCAGGACTAGACAACACCAAATAAAACTTCCTTCTTAAGGAAATATTCTTACTTTATACTCACAATCTGTGTTAGCAAACACGTATTATACTTTAGCCTTTAATTTTACTCTCAGTGGTCCAGAAAATTCTGGCACCTGTTATTAAAGACTTGCCATTTTGCCTTTCAAGTGTGCTGCTGCAAACGACCTCTGTAAGTCAGAGTTGCACATGGAAGCAGGAACAGGAAGGGGGAAACCCATGAAAAACTTCATAGTGGTTTTCCCAGAGGGTCACTTACACTTCATGTAACTCTCATTTCATCATCTCTTTAGTTCTGAATGGTGCTTTGACTGAGCTAAACACAATGGTACAACTACACGGTAAGTTATCTGATATTTGAAAAGCTGAACTCTCTTAATTTAAGAAAAGGAAAACACTGTTTTATGCATGGGTGTGTTTCATATTAAACACCGTTATTGACTGAATTCATGCAGTGACTATTTTGATGATTTTACAGCATAAATTAGAAGATTAACAATTCATATACAGTGCTAACCAGTTTTTAGTATAAAACTAAATGAATTAAAATTGTCAGAAAAGATCTTCGCAGAAAAGATCCTGAACATTTCTGTAGGAATCTCAGTAACTTAGAATCAAGTTAAGGTGGCCCAGCCAACCATATGAAGAGCTCTGGATATCCCTGGCCTGCATATGGTGACGACACTAAAGATGCTACAACACCAAAAGAACTATGTGAAGAAACATAGAGTTTGCCAGAAACATATTGCTACAGTGTGGCCAGATGAGAAAGAATCAAAACTCAAAGTGATATTAATAGTGCTAATGTAATACCAGATGGGGCAAAACTACAAGGACATACTATTAGATTTTAACCTGCTGAGAAATTTAGCTTGGGAGGAAGTTTGTCTTTCAGCAGGACAATGATCTCAAACTCTAGTATCTCAGGAACATAAAGGTGAATCTCAAACTCTAGTATCTCAGGAACATAAAAGTGAATGTCCTACAATGGCCCAATCAAATTCACGTCTGAAGCAAAACTAGGAATATATTTTTTTTGTTAACAAAATTAATAAAAACTTAAGTTACAGTGTCTCCAAAAAGTATAAACACTAAAACCACATGTTTCTAAGAACGTATTTATATAAATCTAAAATTACTGCAAAATGCATGCATTCAATATTAATACAAGGAGCATATTATATTTTTATGACAATTGCTTTCATTTTGAATTAAAATATTAAAGGGATTGAAACAATTATAATTACTTTGTGTTTCAGAATATGTTATAATACAGAAGAATATGTTATTCAGTAAATTAGGAGAATTGTTTGAATTCTATTGACATTAAATTGTTTTCCAGTGTATCATAAACACCTCTTTTTCTAACTATAAGGGAAAAATATACATATAGAACTTTATTAAAAAGATACATTTTGTCATTTCAGCTGTAACATCAAAGAACTCTTTCTTTCAGTTACTCCATGTTGACTGTCATGGGCTCATGCCACTGGTACAATTTTCTAATAAATGCAACTAATAACCTGATATAAGACCAACCTGGCAACCACATACATGCTCAATGGATACATACCTGGCAACCACATATGGGAGTAATCCATAGATGCCACAGGGCCGGTCTTTGTCATGTTGATTGATATATGTGCACTTTTACAGTGAGGTCCTCTGTGCTCGTCTTCCTTTCACACAAACACACTCTCTCTCTCTCTCTCTCTCTCTCTCTCTCTCTCTCTGTCTCTCTCTCTTTGCTCTCTCAGTTTCACTCTCAGTGTCTTCTCTTTGACTCTCGGTATGTCACCAGAAGGAGGAACAAACTCATAATAAGTGGGGGAAACTCTCCACTCCTCCTTCTCCCCTCCCTCCATCACCTCCTTCTGCGCTGTACCCACCCACACCTCCACCCCCTCCATCCCCACTTCCTGACCCTGAGAGAGATCAAGATCATTTTGCTCCTATCTTACTCCTATCTTGAGTAAACGTGCCACATTTTAGAACATTACATTGTTGGAAGCTATTTGGTCTCGTGAGTGTGTTACAAATCTTTTTATCAGCCAAACTTCAGATGCAACGTGTGGTGGTTTGCAGTCGACGACGGGCAGGAAAGCAAACAGAACCGCAAGTGACTTGAGGAGGAAGTAAACTGAGGTAGGACAGTGGGCTGAAATATGGGGTCAGATGAAGAGAGAGAGAATGAAGGAGGTTTGAAGTAGGATGGCAGTGATGAGGAGCAAGAGATGAAAGAATAATCAGATCGAGTGATAGAGGTGAAAGGAGGGGGAGCGCTGGAAAGTGCTGGGGTTGCTGGAAAGAGTCACTCACGAGCCCTGTGGTGACATACACTTTCTCTCTCTCGCACACCCATTTTAACCCTGTATCTCTACTGTACATCAAGACATCTGTCACAACAAAAGCCTCCATCAGAAAATACTGAAGAGGACGTTTGCTCACGCGGCTTTTTCCAACCTCACACATCCACACTGGAGCATGAATCATGCTGTAAGAACACAAAAACAAAGCCAAGCAAGCAAAACAAGCACACTGTAAAAAAAACGTTGCTGCCTTAAAATTTTAAGTTGAATCAATGTGGCTGCACAAGTCATTTCAACTGACTCTTTGTAATGTTGAGTGGTCTTGAGTTGCTGTAACATTACAAATAGTTGAAAATTTGCTTATTTTTACTACAGTAATTATAGTTACACCAGTCAGGATTTAAAGTATTAAGTTGAAATGACTTGTAAGTGTACAGTGCAACAATGACTGAGTATATATTTAGATTCAAAACTGTATTGTGCTTGATGCAGGAATCAGGGATGGATTATAGGCATTTTACTTACTTTTACTGAAGAAAATAGGAATGAGGCCAAAAATCATCAGAAATCATCTCATGTTTAATTTTTTCAAAGTGGCCACCCATTACCTAGATTACAGCTCTAGTCACTCTCCTTCATGAGATATCTACCTGGCATGTCTTTAAACAGTATAGAAGCAGTCCACTACATGTTGAGCTCTTTACTACGTTTCTTTATTGTCTGTTCCAATTCAAATAAAAAATAAATACACATTTTGTTTAGTAATAATGGAAAAGGTTACCACTATCTCATTCTTTTGTCTAGCTGTTACATCACTCTCTCACCATCACCATTACTCACTCACTCCAATGCTATGAGCTTACGTACACAACCATCCTATTGTGTCCGTGTTCTTTCTGATTTTCATATTTTCTTGTTGAAAATATGTGTCATTTTGTATGACAACAGATCGTATAAGTGCATGTAACAGAACGTAGAGATGAATTCATTTCTACTGAAGATTAAGTAGAACATTCACAAATATAGAATGTTCAACATACAGAAATATAGAAGAATGGTTTAATAATAATAAAATAAAATGGTGTTAAAACATTTAATGGGCAGAAATAACACTATGTAATGGCTAGTCACATCAGGCCTATTAGAAACGGTCCACTGAAGTGATTTACAGTCAAGGGCAATTATAAAGCCATGATAAATAGGTGATACAAGATTTGCAATACCGAAAGTTTAACACCAGGGGGCAGAATTGTTCCATTCGCAACTTTCAGCGAGCTATTCAGCGTGTCAGTTACGCCCCTCAATTTCGTCTTAAATTATTCTTTTGTAAATAAAAGTGACAAATTCTAATGTGAAGGTGAAATCCTAATGTGGAAGCCAAGTATAGATTATAAACAACATTTTCACATCTACACACACAAATCAGCACACACACAAGGCACCTACACATTTTTATTATATTATGTCTTATGTCTTATAATCACTGTATCACAAACACAAAAATGATACAAATATACTCAAAAACTGTAAGCCCAAATGTCTTGGTATTACACAAAGAGAGCAGGACATCAGGTTCACGGTCACTGACAGTCTGTGTGTGTCTCCATGTGCATGATTGTGTGTGCGCTGTGCGGCTGGAGAGGTGAAAGTTCATGACCCCAGAGGTCAGACAGCACAGACGTATCTGTGTATGTCACAAGGGTCACAGGCCATTTGGCTGCCCCATCAACACATAACAGAGTTTCCATGGAAACCTCTCTCCTAAAAGCATCCTTGTAATAACTGCAAATGAGAGGTGAGCATATATGTATGACCTCAGATTTATTATGTGTGTGACCACACAAATCATCTACTGTGTTATGAATATGTGGCAAAAACAGGAACAAATATGTCTCAAATATGCCTCTTTCTAGTCTAGTGTATGTTTAATCTGTTCTCTCTCTCTCTCTCTCTCTCTCTTCTTTCCATGTTTGTCTGATCAGCTGTCTGTTTAAGAGAGCGAGTCACAGATCTCAAGAGAACCATTAATCTTACAGCTGTCACAGCTCACAGCTCAGCTGTATGTGCTTGTGTGTGTATATGCATGTGTGTGAGTGATTAGATACTAAGTATTTTGGCACAGCAAATTCTCTTTGCACTGCAGTCCCAATAATGTTCCCTTGAACACAAATCCTTAGTTTTTAATACTTGTCATGCCCCAGTGGAGTCAAGTGGATTTTAAATGCAACTTCAAAATAATATTGGTAAATATTATACAATTATTATAGATCATCTGTTTTTAACAGAAAACTCTTTTTAAAAACACGTCAACTACACACCCTTATGTCATTTAAAACTTGCATGGCTTTTTCTCCTGTGGTACAAAATGTCAGAAACACATACTAAGAAAACATACTGGCTGTCAAGTTCAATTACAATATTGTTTTATTAATACAAAAACAACAAAAAACAAAAAAAAACAGTATCAACTCAGGATTTAATCCCCTTTCAAGCTAAACTATCTCTCATATACTTGCAGAGAGAGAAGTAACTATGTATCTTTTTTCTTTTATTTTCTCACCTAGGGTACCGAAGTGAGTCTAGACTGAAACTGATGCCCCCTAAAGGGGTGCATGACACCCCTGTTAAAACTGATGAAGTAATGTGGACACTTTCTTATTTCATGCTGTTCATCTTTTTAGCATTTACCCATGGGCAATCTGTCCACCTCCACAGTTGTATGAATGAAACACAAATGTCCATTCTTTTTACCTCCCACTTGCTTCTCCAGCTGTTAAACTACCAGAACATCCTTTAACTTATATATTTATTTAATATTTAAATACTCTCTTTAAATGTTTTCAGACATTTGTTTCCTCTTTCCTCTTTGCTGGTCAGCAGACGCCATGACATCACTGGACACTGCTCTGCACTGTGATTGGTCACTGGACCACGTTGCCAAGCAACAGCAGCAAAAGGTCTCCTGTGTGTGTGTGTCTGTGCTTATGTGTATGTTTTTACCCCTGTGACAGACAGTGAAATGGTAAACGGGGCAAGGCTTTTCTGCTGATAAGTTTTTCTATCTGAAATGGTGCATTTTCCTTGTAATGTGAGGGTTGTGTATCATTTTCTGTGAATAAATGTGTGTGCATATTTACTATGTAGTTGTATATCTCTGTGTGGGTGGAGGTGTGTGTGTGTGTGTGTGTGTGTGTGTGTGTGTGTCTGGGGAATAGGTGGTTATTGTTTTTGACACAGACCCTCATATTTCTGCATCGATCGATTCCTCTGACTCCCGACACGACAATAATCGCACACGCACACACATACTCAGGCCTCTTTCTATCAGTAGCATTATTACTGTGCAGAGAGGCAGAGGGGGAAATAATAGGATCTGAGCGGAATTCATACGGAAGAACGGAAAATCACGAAAAGCAAGACAGAGTTGCTTGAAAACGAAGTGCATGGTGGGAAAATTGATAGTAAAATCTCACAGGGAAAGAGAAGGACAGAAGATAGAGAGATGAGAAAATAAATGAAAAACTTGAAAGATAAGAAGAAAGTAGAAGGGAAGGCTTGTTAGCTAAAGTGTGGGACTGAGCTGGCATTTTCTTCTAATGGCCATCCAAAATGGATTAAAGTATGTATTTGTATAATATTTTATACCAAACCGACAACCTTTAGCAGTCACAGAGGAAAGGGGGGTCATCAGATCACAGCAGTGCAGTATAATAAAGGAAGAGCATTACAAGAGAGAAGATGAAGGATTTGTCCCATCTTTTTCCAATAAAAGACGAAATGAAGGATTGAATTGGGGAGAATGTGGTGGTGTGTGGGGGGGATACAACAAAAGAGACACACATAAACTGTTGTTTTCGGGGGGATGAGGAAGAAATGTTATTAGCTTGACAGCTGTATAATGACAGAGTGATTCCAGTGCTGTCACCCACAAAACAGCTACTGCACACTGATGGAAGACAAAACACATTCACACCTACACTGTCACTTTCCTGAACAACTGTTTGTTGTGAGATCAGGGATGGGTCACAGTGCTCGACTAGCTGTTCAACAACCCCTATATATATATATAGATAGATAGATAGATAGATAGATAGATAGATAGATAGATAGATAGATAGATAGATAGATAGATAGATAGATAGATAGATAGATATAGATAAATATATATGCATCTGTAAATCTAAATCTTCCTAATCTGAAAACTTCCTAATTAGCAGCGCAAACACATACCTTGTAAATTGTATACCTTGAATGTACTGTAAGTCAATTTGGATAAAAGCGTATGGATAAAAACATTATAAATATAATGTAATTAGCTCTTCATGAACAGTAATGTGAAGACACAGTGAGCACAGGCTCCCATAACTGGTTAACAGAAGACTGAAAAACTTTGCCAGGACTCTGTGTTAACATTCAGATGGTAGCGTCTGAATTTGGATTTATCCCACCTTGTACCAACAGTTCAAGCTGCTGGTGGTGTAATGGTGTGGGAAATGTTCTTGGCACACTTTAGGGCCCTCTATTACCAATTGGGCATTGTTAAAACCTCACAGCCTACCTGTGTATTGTTGATCATGTCCATTCCTTTATGACCACCATGTTCTCATCTTCCAATGACTACTTCCTGCAGCAAAATGTGCAATGTCACAAAGCTCAGATCATCCCAAACCGGTTTCTTAACATGACAATGAGTTCACTGTGCTCAAATGGCTAAAACATCTTTGGCAATTTTTGTGTCAGGAACTGCTACAATAAGCTACAATAACATCACTACTTGATAGCCTGCATCAACAAATTCTATTTCTGACTTTTATCTTAGTGCCAGAGTTGTTCCCTTAGTTGATTAAGTCATCCCTTAGTTGATTAAGTCATTGACTTAGTTGATTAAGTCATCAGTTCCAAGAATAATTTGATGTTTAACTTTCTTTTTGCCTCTTCTGTCCATCCAGTATGTCCTCTATTTTCCCCTCTACACCGCCTTCTGTCTGTCATTCTTATTCATCAATATTCCCACTCACCCTTCATCTTTATCAGAACATCCATCTTTCTTTCTCCCATAATCCCCCTCTTCCCTTTCCGCACCATTTATCACTTCATTCCCCCCTTCCTTCCCCATCCCATTTCTTTCTCTCTCGCTCTCTCTCTGTTTCTCTGTCTTTGTCTATCCATTCATTTTCCACTGCCTTTCCTTATACTTTTTATTGTTTAATTTCCTTCCCTTTTATGCCCCACTTGGCCGTCTCTCTATCCATCCTTGTCTTTGTGTTTGTGATAATAACTAAAGTAAGAGTTTCTTCTGCCATTATTTATTTCACTCTTCCAGAGCTCAGGGAGATATCAAAAGCTACTCAGAGCTGGCACAGGGGACCCATACTACATCTGGGGAAAGGAAAGGAGCACTATGGGATGGAGTGAGGGATGAGGGGGTAGGGGCTCTACTACTGTTAGATGGGGGGGTCTAGGAAATCGGTCTGGCTAGCGGAACAGCTTTTCACCTATCTCTCTCTCTTTCTCCCTCTTTCTCTCTCTCTCCCCACACTGCTTTGTATTCTGTGGAGATGACAGGGGAAAGCTTTATTGCTCTGAGTCGGTATCGATCGGGGCCCCAGGCAGGGGGGAGAATACAGACGCCCATTAGAGGCACTTTCTCAACGACCGCTCCCTAAGAGCAAAACCCCACCCTACCCCCTCTTTCCTTTCTTTGCCTCTTGAAATTCAAATTCAAGGTTTCTATCCTTAAGGCTTGACTGAGAAGGAGGGAGAAAAGGAGAGAACAGACATAATCTGGTAGAAAAAATCTGCCAACAGAGACACAAAGCAAAAGAAAATGTATCAATATTTCAATAACCAAGGAATAAACATGAAGTGCTACATCTCTCTTATTCCTTTTAACTCATGTTTCTGCTATCATTCCACATTTGTCACATTTTTAGTATTTCTAAAATGCAGCTTTTGCTTGTTGTCCAACATGTGTTTATGTATTAAGGGATGTACAGTACAGTATCTCTGTTTTTCTCACATGAACACACAGATATTATGATGCACAAACAAATAGTGTTCTGCTCAACAGAGAAAAGAACACTGGTTCTATGAATTGTGTCTAACAGAAAACGGATATCATTTCACATCATGTGTGTATGTGTCTGAGTGTTCAAATCCCAGTTGGATACTCTTTCACACTTTGGAATGAGACCTATCACCTATAATCTCCCTCTTCACAGAATTTCTGATTTTTAAATCAAAGTTTGGCGAGATGAGTGCCAACATACATTTTTGCCTTCTCTTTCACCTCGATCAAACCACTCCACACTGTCATCTTCAAGAAAATGCTTTCTGCTACCTCCCTGACCCTGACTATCAAAAAATCATACATAGTATACTATAAATATTAATTCTCTATTACCGCGGTGAAAAGACCTGACCTGCAGAGACTGAACTTTAACCTTGGGGAATATGGAGTTCTGTCTCCTCTGTCCAGTGGGTTAAAAATTGAGTGGAAAATTTTAACACCCACAGCTCAGGAAAATAGAGCCTTGGTGCTCTTGTAGGAGATGCAGATTGAATCTGGCTTGTGACATGCCTCGATGCCATTCTCCCTCTATTGCACCTTTAATTTCATGTCCCTGCTCTACTATCTACATCAATAGATGTAGTTATTAATAATACATAATACATAAACAGTGTACATGTTCATGTTTACTGCAACAGCATTAAATTTACAATATTATTATATATTTTTTTAAATATGTCTTTATGATCAGAACATGGCTGCTACTTCTATTCACAGAGTATTAGTAGAAACGGTGTAATCTGATTATATGTCAATATTAATCTAATTACATTCGGATCCTGTAAGAGTCTTAAACACTACAGAAGTCTGTCTCCAAAATAACCACATGGGAATAGTTTAAGGGACTTCAATGCAGCACAATTGTACACCATGTTTACACATGTGAGTCAATCGCTCCCACGCCAATCGATGGAGAGAAAGAGAGAGAACCAGTTACCTTTGGTCATTAAGACGGGGAATCCCAGACTTAGGGTGGTTAAGGGGTTCATTGATAGAGAAAGAGAGAGTATTTGGCAAAGAGAGAGAGCAGACAATTATATGTATTGATTAAAGAGAGGCAAGCACAGAAAAGAACAGAGCTCACTATGTGTCGATCAATAAAGAGAGAGAGAGGAGAGAAAGAGAGACAGAGAGAGAGAATTGTTTGGGGAAAGAGGGTCAATAGGGAAAGAGACAGAATCAAGGTTGAAACAGAGAAAAAGAGAGATGATAGTTATGAAATAAGAGTGCACAGAATTAAAAGGTCTAAACTGACTGAAGATGGAACCTTTCATTAATCTTTAAGTTTTTTCAGAAATTCATATGCTGACATCATAATTAACCAAAAGTGTGTGCCCCTTAAGATTCTAATTATTTTAATCCATTATGTTAATTTTAAAAAGTCTGAAACACTGAAATCTGTGGAAGAAATCACGCATTTGCATCTAAATTTTAGTCCCTTCAAATTTGTATTTGGTGAAAAGAAAAATAATTATCAAGATAGCAAAGATATTGGGATCCTCCTTTTTAGATGCCAAGGCAACGTTTCTAGTTTTTTTTGCATCTTATAGTGAAATAATTCTTATGTTATTTAAAGAGTATTTTTTGCCAATACTGCCACTGTTGCCCGTCTGGTAGTAATCATTACCGTGTAAAATCAATTCTGCTTTAATGGACTGAATGTGTATGTGTGTGTATGAGTGGCATGCAGGTGAGGATGGGTGTTTTAGGGAGGCAAACCCCTCTTTCTCCTCGGAAATGCATGAAATACCATGACAAAAGCTTCAAAGAGGAAGAACAACAAGTGAACTATGTAGACACAAACAGTGTAGACAGACCCACTGCCTGCTCCTTCTCAAAATATTAATCCCCTTTCAGACAAACTTGACCCCCCCCAATACACATACACACACTCCACTTTTCCGCTCCCCTTTGGAGCAGAATGCATATCGACAGACTGCACTACCCGTTGCCTAGTAACCATGACCCTCATCAGATAACACCAGTAACAACAAAACACTGATTAAATCCTTTGACTCAGTTGTTGCTTAGTAATGTAATATTGTCTAAAAAGCATGTCTTAGTGCCCGTAACTGGAGTTTTAGACAAAAGTTTTAAACAATGACAGCAATAAGGCAATTCAAAATGTAGGAACATATTAACAGTTATGTTAAGTTATGTGTGTAAAAATTAAAATGAAATGAAACACATGCCATGCTTATGTTATTGTTTGTGTTATTGTTTGTTGTACTGTACAACTTTGTAAATTAATTTTTACAAAGTTTTTAGCATGGAGCTGTATCCTCTGTGTTCCATCAGTCTTTGCATTTACTTCAGGTATGCAATAGCATATCAACCTGATAAACATGACTTTTATCATCATATTCCTGTCGTTACATTGTCTTATTGTCAGCTGTGAAGAGGCTAGATCACTACACTTTTACAGATTTGACCTCTATGTTTTCCTGTTCCAGATTTATTTATATAAAATTAATTACCAAAAAACCCTAAATATTACATCATATTTACAAAATGTGCATAAATTGGTCACTGTAATATTTACACAAAGTGTTTTCTAACTCTGTTCATAGCAATTAATTCATTTTTTAAATAATCATGGGAACTAACCTTTTGTTTAAGATGAGGCAAGGTTACGCAGGGTAGCACAAACACACTAGTATCCACACTGATAAAAGGCCTGTTTAATATGAATCAGATCTCATCTGACAAGGACACAGAGACTGCATGCCTTACACTGTACCAGTCAACACACAATCACATATATATATATAAACACACAGCCAAATAAGTAACATGATCTTACATTATAACTATAAATGCAACAACAGAATTATATCAAGATGCATTCATCTGAAAAAATAAATCTTTGTGATTAAACAGGTGAGGAGAAAAACTAGGGATAAAAGAAGAGAGGTCTGCAGAAAAAATGTAAAAGGGCAGGAGAATACAGGTGTATAGTTATGCATGCATAATGTCACAAGCCCCTCCCCCAGCCCTTAGAAATAGATGCCTTGGAAACGGTCACTAAGGGAACAGACGACTAAGAAAGAAGAGAGAAAGAGAGAGAGAGAGAGAGAGAGAGAGAGAGAAAGAGAGAGAGAGAGAGAGAGAGAGAGAGAGAGAAGGAAAGGAAAGGAAGGAATAAAAGAGAATAGGAAAGCATTCTTTGCTGCCAAGCAAAGGAATGAGGAGAAGAGGTAAGCACCAAAAGAGAGAGAGAGAGAGAGAGAGAGAGAGAGAGAGAGAGAGAGAGAGAGAGAGAGAGAGAGAGAGAGAGAGGATGTGACAGGAAAACATAAAAGCAGATAAAAACACACAGTATACTATCTTATGAACAATTTTTCATTTCTTACAAAGTCATATTAAAGTGCAGAGTTCATTAGCTAATAAGTCAAGACAAGTTAAGGTAACTAAATAAGACACAATGAAATGTTGTGAGATGTGAGATTTCATTACATTATTTAAGAAGGCAGTGGTGGCAATAGGCCTGCTAGGACTGTTCTAACATTCTACAGAGAGAAATGGAACACATCCATCTCTCTACTGTCCTACTTACTAATACAGAGAAATGAAAGAAGGGCCCGGGGACTTCTAATGTATTTTGCATTAATTACCATATATGTAAAACTCACACACTATCTAACTAATATGTATATATGGCATAAACAAAGTTGCTGATTGTTATCTTCAGAAAATAGAAAGTATTTTATTTGCCCACCATCAGGTAGGAAATTATCCAGTGCTGTGGCCTCCAATCATCTGCCGTTAATGTAAATTTATGCTGATGTAAAAGTTCACATTTCCATTTATATTCTATATACTCCAGCAGCCACATTCACCTGGGCCTGAGACAAGCATCTCCTGTTACATCATTCATGAGCCTCAAACTGCTTCGGTATTGTATACATCACCATTCTGAAAACACACACTCCACCAAAGCGGAAGAGGAAGAACTCGAAAGGCTATTAGGGCACAGCAGACCAACAGGCACATCATATCCAGTTCAGCAAAAAAACACTACCTAAGTGAAACCTAGACTAAGACCCAAATCTGTGATTTAAACTAGTCTAATTCAACTACATCAAACCCTAAACCTAGATCTATGCCAAAAATATATACATACAAAAAAAGGGCTTCAATGGGATCCTTATGGGACGTGTACCTTTAATCGTTGAACGCCTCTTGCTCCATTCTTCCTTAACAGAGCGTTTCACATCATAGAAGGCTTTAGTGTTCGTTAAAAGTTACAAAAATGACAGATTCTGCTATCTGCTGCAACACAGCTGGGTACAAAACAGCCAACTAGTTCCAGAACCATCCAAATGTGAATTTACAGATGCTTATCCACACGGATGTATGTGTATGTGGTGGCCGCACAAGATAAAGCAGAGATCTCAGACCAACATGTTTTTATTTATACTGATAGGAGTATCTGACTCCACAATACTATTGCAACATTGTTGAGTAAATGGTATCCTACCCCCACCGTCTACCAACTAGGCTGAGTCTTTAACCTTGACCCCTCGTGCCTCTGCCTCCGGTAATGAAGTCAACCCCACCATCCCCCACTCCCCCTGTTTAATATCTGCCCCCAGCTCTGCTGTCCAGAGCTCCCCTCATTCATAGTAAACACTATTGATTTTTCAGCACAGAGAGTAAAAAAGCCATGAATTTTAATGCTACTATCTGTCCCTCGCTCTAGCTCTCTCTTTCTATTTGTCATCTTTTCCTCTCATCCGTTTTGCCTCCATCCCTTTATCCCATCTTCTTTTCACCAGGATGTGAGGGAGGGTAGGAGTTGAACCAAGCGTGTGTTTTGTTGGCTATAAAGTTTGAGTATGCGCATGTGTGTCTCTCTGTGTGCTTATCTAAGTGTGTATGAGAAGCACTAACACTCTTCCCTTTCACCCTCTGTGACTGAGACGGATTGATTTTGCTATAAGCAGTGCTGAGGCCATGACAGTCCAGTAGCGACAGAGTGAGGAGCTCATCAACAGCCAATGAAAATAGAAAAATTCTCCTTAAAAATCCCTCTATCATGGAACGGACAGGAGGAAATGGAAACAGAGGGATGGGGATAAACCTTTACAAACTTTTATAACATAATTAAACATGTATCGTCACATCATTTAAAAAACAGGTGTCACACTTCAGTGCCCATAAGAAGAATCACAAATAAGACCTCCTTTAATTGTCTCACCTAAAAAGCAATGAGATTAAATGGAGATGTCTCCTGCTTTTCAGATGTTTCTCCTGAGAGACAGACTCTAATAATTACACTGATATTTCAGAAGAGATGTCCTTAACAATGTCCTAAACTGTGCTAAGATCTGACAACATAGAAAAGTCTGCAATCAAAACCCAGAATATTAGCAGAAACTTCTTAACTTTATTAAGTCTCCTGATCTATAAAGGAGCAACCTCTGAACAATAAAAGTTTCCTCTGGGTGGGGACATAAACGCATTTTTTATGAGGGAAATTATTTAGAAATCAAATTTTTGCCTGGCATGTCATTCCTCATAAAATCTGCAACCCAATATATTTTTATGACTATAATTATTTCTCCCATGTTGCCTGTGCTTTTTCATATCACCTCATATACATACCACAGAAGATGAATATGTGGTTATTCAGCTGTGGTCCAGCATGTTTAAATGCCCATCTGGATCATCAGATGTTATACACAGCACCAACAGAGCTCAAGTGCGCTGATAATGTAAACACATAGCACAAATCTCAAAAAGATGCAATCAACCCATCATTAAAAGCAAAGAAGAATAAAGTTGCCATTAAAACCAGACCGACTGTGGTACTCTTAATTTTGGTTCTGGCTCTATTTTAATGCTCTATTTTAAAAGTGAATTGAAATAATTTGCTCTTAAAGTGATGAGAAAATACTGCATAATGGATATAAATGTGAAGTAATCTGATGCAATAGGCATTTTATGTACTCAGGTGCACAGAACAAATTGGCAAGGCACATATTGATCGATAAGCCCAGATTGAAGGCAACCCTGTTAACAGCATCCGTGTCTGCGGAGTCAGAGTCTGCCCCCCCACATCTTAATTTGATTGATGATCATACTTGTCACTCAAGGCAGCATGTGGCCAATTACAAGATTTCTACGGGTAGGAAGCTGGTGGTGTACCAAGTGTTTGTGAAGGGCCTTTCCTGAGGTAAAATCCTGTTAATTTTTCTTAATGTTACTGAAACGTATTGTTTTAAAATCATTAAATAGTTGCAAATAATGTATCCAGGGCAACCTGAATAAAGGTAAAACAGACCAAAATAGGAATTACAAGATACAGAAAACAACTGCAAAAACATAGAGAACAAAGAGCATGAAAACAGGAAGAAACAAGAAGAAAAATATTCTTCCAAACAGCCACCTCTCTCTCTCTTAACATCTCTTTCACTGATGTTTATTTTCTACTGCTAAAAGTAGACTTTTCAAAAGCAGCCACAAATATCACATATTTTTGTAAATCAATTTCCACTGTAACAGTGGGTCACTGCAATGTACTCTAAATTAAATCTAAATGCTATCTGTCAGATCATGTAATACAGATTTGTTAGAGAGAATATGTATTATTAATAATCATATTTATCCCTTGACAAAAGACTGCCGTGTGACCACTGTGAAAAGAAAGGAAAATCAAAACCATGACACAAATATCACATACACCCTGAAAGACAGTCTCTAGACCCTACAGTGTGAATGGGAGACCTTTATCATCATAAATCTTACATGAAATGGAGGAAGAGAACAGATTTAGGTCCCTGGCTTGTTTATGAGGAGTGAAGGACATAATCAAAGAGCAAGCTTTTATTATAGATTCTCTATTATCTAAATGTGTGCTGCTGCACACATACAGCAGCTGCTGGAGAATAAATTACACTGTTTTATGCCCATTTTCCTCCATTCAGCATCAGACGGATGGGACAGATTTAAAGAGTTTATAACTGTGTGTCAATCCATCCATCTGTTTATCCTACATGTCTTTCCTGGCAATCTGAATATCTCTCAGTACATCGGTTTGTCAGTAAAGTAGCTATGCCTGTCATTTCAAATATGCATCCTTCATTCTTGTCTATTTATCTCTTTTAGTCCAACCTTCACTCTACATTTTTCACCATTTCTCATCCACCTACGAACAACGGCCCTGTTTTTCTGAAAGGAATATAACAATGTCTTTCCCTCTCCAACAAATGTGCACATGCACACTGAAATACACATGTGAACCAGGTAATCACACTAAATTAACACAGCAGTGCAGAATCCACGTGAGCACCTTTTTCTAGTGATACAGTGCTGGTGGGGGGTGTATTGACCAGGTGCTCTCTCACAGATGTGTTGATTAAGGACCGGTCTGAACACCTGAACAATGAACACTTCTATTCCTCTGCCACCAACACCTTCAGAGTGTTTTAGACCAAGTAGACCAAGCAAGAGATTTATCCAAAAAATATACATAGTTACATAGTGTGTGTGTACTATAGACACATATTTCCGTTACAGTTACTTTGACCAGACTCGAGGCATGTGATGTCTTTTTAGTTGTATATATACACACTACAGCAGACAGACATACAATCACACAAGTGTGTGTGAGTGACTCTGTGTTTGCTTGTTTTGGTCACTGGGGGGAAAGAAGGTAAACTAGGGAATTCCTTACTGAGCACCATCTCCCAGCAGTGCTAATGAGCGGAAGAGTATCATCAATTTTAATACACTACAGAAGGTCAACCCACACGCATGTGGCAACACACATTTGTCCTTTGCCAAAACTAACCGTATAACCAAAAGACCTGTGGAAGTACTGTCACTAAATAAACATCATGACAACACAGCATATCAATCAGAGCAAGATGGGATGGGGGAAAGAGACAGGGAGAAAGAGAGAGCGAAAAAAAGAGAGAGAGAAAGAGCAAAATGCAGTAGAACATTCTGTATTGACATTTTCCTTATATCTATTGATTTCCCATTATGTTACAAATAAACCCAAGCTGACATTTTGTCATTGGCAATCATCTTAACACCAGGACTCCCCCGATCTATAAACTCTCACACACTCTCTCTCATTCACTCACAAATACACAAGATTTAGCTACAAAAGATCCACAGAGGTCCTCATGAGGACGTACAGTACATCTTAAGTTAAAGCATATCATTTTGCTATATTTTGTTTAGTAATTTAATGACTGTCAATTACATTATCTTTTGTTTAATTATAATAACAATTAACTTTTAGTTCTGTCCCTCTGTGGATATAGCCACAAAAATTCAAAACCAAGATTTCTGAAATGCGGCAAAGCAGAAACTTGCTTACTTTTTCTCATTAGTCATCTGTCTGTTACATTTTTCTCCCTCTGTGTTCTCTCATCTTGCAGTACCTGTTAATGGCAATAATTCTCAAGACCACTTTCAAGAACTACCTGTTTTTGATGATCTCTCTTTGCCTCTATGTGTCTATGTCTATATCCACTATTTACAGGGACAGTTGTAATAGCTAACAGTATATGTAATTCATCCGTGAAATTCAACTGTTAATTAGGTGAATTCTATACCTGCTATGAGAGCATAGAGCATTTATTCAAGTATTTTTCTGTTGATTGTTATTATATGTGACAGCCTGAAATGATGGAAATCAGCTTAAGGAAATCAACAAGCAACATCCAACTTATGTCAGACACTGCTGATGTTTAGCAGACTTCACATATACACTGAAGTGCCTTTGACTAAACAAAGGTTTGTTTAATGCTTAATCATATAAACACATATGTAAACTGTTTGAAAGAAGTGTACAGTATGTATAAAATACAAGACAAAACATAGAAAATTACAGCTTTTTTGTGTCATTACTAATGAGAAAGTCAAGCATGTCCATACAACCTGATTTCAGAGCCCAAGATCACCCCTCCCCTTCAAACTCAGTTTTCCATACTGATTCTCATTTTTCACTGTCATCTGTGCCTACTTTCCTTTAGTGTTCCATAGCTTTTTTCTGCCCTCTTTTTTATCTTCTTTTGACACTTGCTATTTTTCACCAAAAGGGGCACAAAACTCAACCTCTTCTCCCCTGGCACTGTTAATCTCTAAGGGGAAAAGCCTCATTAGTCCTTCCCCTTAACCACCCCAAAGTCTATGAAATCCTGTTTTACTAAGTTCTGCTAATTATAAAATGAAAAATTATGATCTAGAAAACAATATAATCCAACTATCCATGGTAATATGAGGCTGCCACAAATTCACAAATGTCTGATAAAAATTAGGCATGCATTTGAAAATACTTCCATTATATATATTCTGAATGTGTTATAATGAATAATCATAACATCTGAAGACTTTCAGATGTTATGATTGCTTGTTTTCAGATGTTATGATTGCTTGTTTTATACCACAAGAACGATGAAGGTTATCATATGGATATTCTGTATAAAACTGTGGAATAATTTCAGTGTTCTCTTAGACTGTACTGCTGCATAATAAGTAACCATGTAAGAGCAGTATGTTTATGTAGTTGGTCCTCCTCAACGCAAACTCAGACTACACCCATCGACTCCTACTCCACCCCCGCCCTCCACCCTTCTCCGCTTCGTTCTCTGTTTTCATCTATCCACATAGCGCCCCTGCAAGCGGCAAGTTCTCCCCATAGAAACACTAACATTCGCTCGTTTGCTCTTCGCCTTCTTATTGCAATGACGAGATACGCTTACCCTATACACCATGCGTATGATATTTTCATCCAATTGATCACACGTAAATTGTCTACCTGTTTATCACAATATACATCCAGATATGTAAACCAAACATAAAATGTTAAAACAGTATAAAAGGTGCTTTCTCTGTTGGGTCGATCTCCTTTCCTCTTCTATTTTAGCTTCTCTGATTCTCTCCTCTCTCCCCTCGATCCGCCGGCCCCGGAATCGATCTCCGCAGGATCGATAAGTTGGCATGAATATTCCCAGCTCACCGCGAGTTTAGTTCGGGGGAGACGGAGGCAGAGGCAGAGGCGAGAGGAGGAGACGGACGGATACGGAGGCTTGGAAAAACAAAGCTCATGAAAACAAAACAGGAATATATTCAACACCTTAATAAAACAAAACCCACCAGAGCTGTAATTTTAAGGCGCGTC
Source organism: Chromobotia macracanthus (assembly GCA_036877525.1). Taxonomy (NCBI): domain Eukaryota; kingdom Metazoa; phylum Chordata; class Actinopteri; order Cypriniformes; family Botiidae; genus Chromobotia; species Chromobotia macracanthus. Next base: position 9,316,351 of record JAZGTH010000015.1, on the reverse strand, counting down.
GGTGCTGTATTGTTGGAGATAGTTCTGTTATATACAAACTTGACTGAATTGTTGGAAAGGGCGGTACAGGTGCGCAAAAACGCTAAAGAAAATCGGAAATTAACCGAGGATGTTTCATTCACAAGGTGGATACGAGGATTAGGCCACTGAGTGAAATGATCAGGAGAGATTTACCCGGGCTCGTGGATTCTGTATGAAGGAAATGAAGGGGTGGTTGTTATGGAAGAAAGCCTTACCGGAGTGAGAGCGGAGAGCCAGCGGGGACTTGAGGCGCCAGGCGTGGAGATCAGAGGCTGTTCTCGGCAACACAAACGGCACCGGCAAAGGAACAAACATGATCCTCCGTCTTCTTGTCTAGTTTTTATCAGCTGTTTCAGATGCCTTTTCTTTGCAAATTTTGCCGTAGTGTTAAGACAGACTTTTTAACACTTAAATTCGCTTTGTTCCGTCTGCGTTCCAGGTTGACTAGTAGACAATTCTGGTATAAAGCGGGCTTATTCGTAATAGTTACTCGATATAGCGTTTATATGTATGCCCCCAGGTACATTATATATTTGTAGCCTTCCTTTTAGCTTGTATTTACTTTTTGCATACGTGCATAGATACCCAGAGGCGCTCAGCCTGACTGTATTTTCCCAGCGCGCGCACACAGGCGGATAGACGGGCTGGAACAAGACAAAAGTGGGTTATTTTATTTCACTATTACTTAAATGTTAGTTTAATTGTTTTGGTATTAAGCTATAGTATTTGGTATAATAGTTCTGTTTAACAATATGTTTAGCGAACATGTATCTATCACCTACACGCACAGGTTTACAATGGTTACGGACGTTGATGACGGCATATCTATCTCCCGTTGTGAGCCGTAGTCTTTCTGTCTCTAAAGAGACTTACCACTGTATGTTCAGCCGGCCTGCTTCGCCCCTTGGTCGCTTTAACTTTGGTTATATGCTTGGGAAATTAAATGACGATTCTGCATTTATTCTAAATAAAGACAAAATATTTCACACCCTGCCAGTAAACGTACAAAAGACGGCGGATATTGTGTTATTACTTGGATATGCGGTGCATTTTTGGTTTAGCTCTACTATAGCTCTCTTCCTTGTTTTAGCAGCGACAGGCTACACATTCATTCGCGCAAAGTAACTAAACATGGTTAAAATGGGCTGCATTAAAATGCAATTGCTTTTGCTAATTTAAATAAGAATCCATACAAAAATAAGGCAACTCAACGTGCTCGCCGGATTCGCCCCTCCTCCCACGCACCCTGTCACAAGCCAGTAATTAAAACGCAATCAATCGATAAATAAGGCAAACAAATAAATAAAGCACGAAAACATCAGGGGAAAAGAGCTCGGATACGTCGCCGGGCTTTTTAAGATCACTTGCCTATCCTTCCGTCCATCCGCCTGCGTGTTTTGGTCTGTCTGCTTGTTCCCGTTATTTGGGAACCCCAATAGCTCATTCGTGCACGCTCTCCTGTACGTTCGCGCGCTCTGATTCCACCCTGCCTGCAACATTGAAGCGCGAGCCGAACCGCTACAACTCTCACATTACCCCCACCCCACCCCCACCCTATCTCTCTCTGTCTCTCTCTCTGTCTCTCTCTCTTACTCTCTCTCACCCTTACGGATTCGTGCCCACTGAAAGATGCGAACACCTCTCCCCAACAACATTTTACAATTACAGCGATTACTCACCTAATATAGACTATAACGCTGTAGAGTAAGAGACGTTTGCATTTTTGGACACACCTGTCATTAACATTGTGAGTCACAGATTTTATTTTATTTACCTTCACCAATGCGATTTGGAGTAAGCAACGGTCTGATTGCATGAAAGCCGGTGTGTTAGGAAATCTCGCCGTGCCAGCAAACCTCCCGGGGGCCTTAATCAGCGAATGCTAGCGGCTTCTCTTCCCACCGCCAATTCATCACGGCCTGTCAATTACAAGCCATGCTGCGGCGCACTTACACACAAGATTATTGTCAATATAGATTTTTAAATAGAAAAATCTATACGCTAAACACTCCGATCGATAGCATTAAATCGATTCCACTAGGCAGCAAACCTCCGTGAGCTCAAGCTCATTCTAGGCAATGACCAAGTTACAAACTGTAAACTTGTGGTTGCAAGCTGAAATGAAGCAGTTCATGTAAAACAGGCACAAATATTGCTGTGAGAGCTAAAGAGTTTTGTCATGTCTTTTTTGTTACACTTTTGTTGTTATTATGAACATGTTGTTCATTTTTGGTTTTGTTGTTCAAATTGTGTTGTCTTCACATTTTTTTACGTAAAATGAAGCTTGTATTATCCTTTTTCTTCTCTAGCATCTCAAAGTTGACAGATGACATCCACAGGTCAAGTTAAAGAGATGAAAAGAGGGAAAAGTGACCAGTTGTCCCTCACATACCCCCTTGACGGACTGTGGTAAGGGTGCTCTGCCCCTCCCTCTAGCACTCCTTTCAGACAAAAGCAATTATTTCTTGTAGAATATAGTGTGGTTGTGTGCATCTAAGAGAAGGAGAGAGGGACTGGAGGAAAAGAGAGTGCGAAATTGAGGGAGAGAAAAATACGATGGTATTGGAAGGATAGGAAACTAACACCTTTTTCCTAACTGTGCTCTCCTCATCCACACGTACCTATCCATTGTTCCTGTTTGTCTGACTTCAAGAAGTAATAGAAATAAGGGAAAGCTGCTTCACACACACACTTCATTACATTCTCAAATAGTTTTAATTGCACACAATGTGCATGCACATTCATTTGTGTATGCACACACGCATACGCTTTTGTCTGTACTAGCTATGACACGATTGCACAAAGTTACTATGACTTTGTTATCCAGTTTGTATTTCTGTTACAGTCATTTTTTGTAGACTGAAAGCATCCAAGCATGACTTTACCAATAATAAATTCCTTAAAGTTTTAACAGCTAATGACGAAAAACAACGTTCAGTCATTATAATAAAATCAACATATAACCTTTGAATGTTTACACAGCACCTTGAAAACAGAGAAAATGGTTGCGTTGTCTTTTTCCTATTGCTTTAACCCATGTTAATTATTTAGATGAGATTACGAGAATGCTTATAAAACAGGTCATCTATAGCTATTACATTCTTTTAGAGCATGGTGACAGGTTTAGCATGGAGATCTTCAAATCACTGTACATGAGTGTGGAATGAAACACATGAATGATTAATGCTGCTGGTTTTGTTATTGATGATTAAACTGTCACCTCTCGACAACTGTAGAAATATTCTGTGGTTATGTGCACTGGAAATAATAAATTCTCATAGGGAATAATACACATTATCCAGACAAAGACATATAGCAGAGTAGAAAGTATGATAAATATAACTGAGGAAAAGAGCAGGCTGTGAGAATGTATGTATGAATAAAAAAGCAGAGAATAAGCATTGTGTATGTGTTTGTGATGATTGCTGCAATGACATGATTTTGGCAAATGGGAAGGTCAAATTAGAGTCTCTTTTATTAACAACATGATAGTCTAATCAATAATGTCTGATACATCCAGCAACACATTCAAATGTTCTGCATTTTTGTCATTTCTATCATATTCTATCAGGTCAATGCAAAGAGCTCTTAGTATAAAAGAGAAGAGCAGTTGCCTTTTCGCTTTATACGTATCAATTTTAATGTCTTTCCCTCTGTCATCAGTCAATCAGTACATATGACAGCTTTATCACAAAAGATTGATTACTATAATATTCATGGACTTTTTTGTTATAATATCCAGAAACATGGAATAAACAAAGCATTTGTACAGCACCACAGAAACACATGTATGAATAAGAAACAGCACAGCAATGCAATGTAAATGCAATTAATAATCTGTATTTATTGCTGTAATCTGTATCTCTTTCTCACACACACACACATTTCTCACATCAACAGTACGAGTTTAGTGTGTGAATGAGTATTTGTATAACTGAACATACTCTGTGCCATGTACAAATACAAAATTGAGCATTCACACCCACAAACACACACTCTTTTTGCTTCCAGTTTACAGCAGAAAGGCAGATCCATCTAAAGCCTCTGTTCTTTCTTTACACGTTGCCTCTTTTATTAGTTTTTATGAACTCCCTCTCCCCCTTTCTCCTTCTCTGTCTCTGTCAGTACTCTCAATAATCAATGCTGATATATTGCCAATATCCCAGCCAGTCCCCTGTGCCATCCCTCACTGCTCCTCCTTTATTGTGTGAGATCGGTCCAAAAATAATGATATTTATTAGATATATTTATTATCCTCACGACTGCTGCAGTGCTCATATGATGTGTGAATGTGCTATGACAATACGCTTTGGGGTTCCTTCTTAAACCTCAACTTGCTGCAGTTCCTAAAGGAATTGTGGGTACATTGATCAGAACTAAGACACTAAATTTGATTTCCTCATTTCTTTTTACTTTTGACTGCATCATTTTTATGTTTTCCACCAGATATATAATTTAGGGGTGCTTTAGCTCCTGTGGCATACAGAGAGATTTACAGATGAGAGCTACAGCCTTACGGCTAAGTCCTAAGGCAGCCCCCCCAACCCATCCACCCCCCACCCCCAAACCCAAGGCCTCCAGACGTTAATCTACACCTCCCTTCCTCATCACTTCTCCTATCGATTTCCTCTTTCTCTCTTCCTCCCGCTTGCTCTCGCTCTTTCTTTCTCTCTCTAGGACACAGCAGGTGCTGCTAACTCATTGGTCAGCAGAAGAGAATATAAAGAGAATATATAATACAACTGAAGACCAGCCACCACATAACAGAAAATGAAATAAATAAAAACATAAATAAACAGATACATACATAAATAAGTGAACAGCAAATGGCATCAATGAATGGCACACACAAGTCTCCTCAGTGTGACAGCAGGAGGCAAGGGGATGTTTGGGTTTATGAATATATTCAAACAGACCATAGGGAAAGACTTTATGTAAACAGCATTTGAATTTGACATTTGATAGGAAACAGCACACATAGGAAGACAATCAAAATAGATGACAGATAACAAAGCAGCACTGGTGACGAGTAACAACCACAGCAATTGAGCTTTGCAAAGCACAAAATAGTTGAGAAAAAGCAAAAATCAATAAAGACAATTACACCAAAACCAAGGAAAAATACTTTTTTTAAACTAGAGAAAATCATGATGATGATGTTTGAAGTGCTTCACAAAGGTCCGGTAAGGAATGGAATGTCTCTCAATTCAGCTGTGACTAACCACATCACAGCAAATGGACAAGATACTGTTCTATTCCCCATGAATACACACTATTTTAGAGGAGACACAGGGCACACACTCACATTCACACACACTTGGTCAGGAAAGGTCTTTCTGCCTTTTCATCAGTGGTAACCCTCAGCTGTGTCCAATCACTCAGAAAATAAAGAGAAAAATCTCTTTCTTTCTCCCTTTATATATATATATATATATATATATATATATATATATATATATATATATATATATATATATATAAATCACCTTCCTTTCCATCTCACTGGCTTTTTTTTCTTTCTGTATTTGGGATCCTGTGAACTGGCAGATGTTGATTATTCTATAAATTCTCTATTTATCCATTTATCTGTCCACCCCTCTATTGACTCATCACATCTATTTTAGTGCTGTAGACTCTGTTGTGTGTGTGAATAAACAGTGTATGAGGTAATAAGAAAGAAAGGGAGAGAGATTTAAGCCTGAGACCAATGGAAAGTTTCCAAATCAATGCACTAACAACCAGGAAATCAATGAGCTCTAATGAGGATGCCAGTTGCTTCTGTCAAAACAATTAAGAGGTGAAGAAATGTTTAAGGAGAGGCATGAGAGTGCTTAAGAAGGGAAGCCATAAGGGAATAAGCAAGACAAAAACCCACAGAAAGAAAATAAAGTATTGGAAAAGTATTGGGCATATTATTCAATTAAAAACAGACAATAATCATCAACACAATACAATACATTTTTAAAATGATATTTCAGGATTATCTTTTACCATATGTTTTCAGCATAATAATGCAAATGTATATGAGCTATGACACTATTTTTCACCAAGTCTGTGTTGAACGACTATACGATATCAGTCTCTGATGACAGGTGATGGTTTAAGGGTCTGAACTGTGTTGACAGCTGAGTTTCAACAGAGATACTGGGACTGAGAGAAAAACAGGGCTAATTTGGGGTCAATCAATCCATACCACACCCTGCCTCTCTCTCTCTCTCTCTGCCTTGTTCATTGATGAATGCTATCAATAAAAATCCCACTGCTTGCCAATTGCTGAACATACAGCTAATCACATACTCAAATACACTGACAAGCTGCAATTAACCTATTGATTGAAAAGTACACAGAGCACATATACTCATGACCGATGTCAGTTAAGGCTAATTTCCTTGCTGTCAACACAGGCCTTCATGATTCATTGAGAAGTATTTAATTCTTTAACCTTTTCTGTAATTTTACTGAATTAAAAATGGTAAGAGAATAGTAATTCTGGGTGAAATAATACTTATAGATAAGACTAAAAGTGTTAAAGCAAATACATAAATTAATAAAAGTGTGTAAAAGACGTTTTGGTGTTCTAGCAGCGTTGGCTCAGTTATCAAAAAGGTACTTCAAATCACTCAGACACAGCCTAGATAACATGCCTGAAATTGTCCTTCAAAACACTCTCCACAAACAGCAAGAAAAGTTGGGAGAGAAGCCACAAACAGGCCAACAATCACTGTGTAGGAGGTACAGTTCATAAGCTGAAAATGGTGCCTAAGTAAAATATAAGTTCCAAAAATACATAATTGGTTAAAATTGGGATTACTTACTTAAGATGTGGTCTTTGAAAGGTGCTGTATGCACAATTGCACAAAAATATTTGTTGCAACTTTTTGCAAGACTCTTACAATCTGTTACAGCATCCAATATCCCTCACTGAGATTTATATTGTCTCTATTCATCTTAGATTTAACAGCTCAGATCATTACAGAGAAAAGCAGAAAAATGATCCTGCATGAAAGAATGTATGTGATTTAAAAAATCATGTTGTTTGTGGAAGATCACAACTCTAAAAGCAGACTGCATCAGACATGAATCTTTCACAAGACTCTTTAACAAGACAAATTTGTGTGATTATTAGCCAAAAATGCCAATAATTTGCATCAGATAATGTTGTACACACAGCACAATATCGGGGCATAGCCTTCATTCCTGTCAATTCTCTTCTGTCCAAATAAAATATGTCCTAATAAAATATAAAACAAATTTAATTTTAAAAATAAGTCTACAAAGGGAAAAGATAATGTAAAAAACAATCTCTATAGAAAAAGAAAAATTTCTCCAAAGAAAGACTCAGTAAAAATATACAGTTAAAATACAATAAACAAAGGGGGGAAATAAAAAATTTAATTTGTGCTCTATAAATTCTAGGAAAGTAAAGGAGAGGATTGTAAATGTTTTATTTAATTTAAAACAATTGCTAATACATAAAAATACAAACCTAATAGAAGTACAAAATCCCATGGGGCAAAATGTGAAAGCAAACAAAGCAATTTCAGGAAACTTGGGGATTGAATAAATGAATCTGGACAAAGAAATCTCAACCAGATTATGTGGGCTTGATCCTACAGTGAATGTGGAGAGGGAGAGAGTGAAATGAAAAAACTGGCATTTGGTGCTGTGGGGAAGCATCCAGAGATCATTTTTCTCAAATAAGTGTCTACATCCAGTCTCTTTCATCCCTTTCAGCTAAGAGCTTTGTATTTCAGGGCTGCTCTACCTTCTTTTGCCCTCCCACTCTCTCTTCATTTCTCCATCCCTCACACCCTTTCACACTGTACTTTTCTAATGTTTGTTTTGTTTTCCTGGTAAGTTCCCTCTATGTAACAAATGAAGGGACATGAATCTGAGCTTGAGCTGTGAAAAAAACATACAAGAAAAAAGTGAAAATGAAAGATTCGCTTTCATACACACCCTCAAAAGCGTGTGTATGGGAGTTAACAGCAGGGCTTTTTGAAGATGCAGCTTATTACAGATAAAATAATTTTGGATTCCTTTTCCTCACATATACAATGTAAAACATCTCTGATGCTTTGTTTCTGAATTTTTTTTAGTCTGGACCATTTGAACAAGGGGATGAGGGTCTGGGTAGACTTCTGGATCATCTCTACAGGGTTCAATTAAAACCTGTAGGTCAAGCCCTTGTTAGTGACTAAATGCTGCATTTTAGAGCATTGGAGATGTACTGGTACCATAAGGTACTTTTTCCTGTCAGTCAGCTCAGGCCTCTTTTCTGTTATCACTTTAGTCATCATGGAGATAAACTACAGCTGGGCCCACTGTCACTCCTGTATTACTTTACAGTGTCTCCCCAGCTCTACAGATACGTCTTATATCTCACAGATAGTTAAAACGCCAATATCTTTGCTAAGCACATTTGGATGTGTATTTGCATTGTGTATTTTTACTTTCACCAATCTGGCACATTTCTTTAGTATCCATATTACATTTTTAAAGGGCAATATTAGCTATTATATATGCTTAAGCACAGCTGAATAGTCCGAATAATTTAATTGTAATACATTTTATGTAATTGTAAATATTTGTACAAAAAATTGTAACTTCGTAATTTTTATAACTCAACACCTTTTTATGATTATGAATATTAATGAAATATCATATTTAAATATCATATGAAAACATAAGATTATATTGGCCCATTTTCACCTATTTTACATAATAGTGAATTTATTTATAAGCTTTATTTTTTTACATTATGAACATTACTTCTGTCTGTGACTGATCATTACCTCAGACCTCATTTAAATGCAAACCTAATAAACATTTAAACTTCATTCATTCTCAATACCTGCAACCATTTAGATCCAAATACTCAAATAGAAATCAAATTATGCACAGTAATAATTAAATGTCTAACCGACAAAACCCTTATTGTTTTGCTCGAAAACATTCACCTCCACAAAAGCCAAAACAACACCAGCCACAAGCTTAAAGTACCATATACCAAAATCCCTTTAAAGATCCACTGAAACAGCTAGAGTTACAAAAAATCACACTAAATTCCCCATCGAAGGGAAAATGTCCACTAAACACCCCACCACTTGAGGTAAAGGCAGACTGATTAGGTACCACCACAGTCCAGATAAAGGAAATGTCAGCCAAACCTGCTGTTCTTCTTCAGCAAGAGAACACACCGATATTCTCTTGGATTTGGCCCATATAGAGAGATAGGAGTAATTGTTCAATAAGAAAGAAAGAAAGAAAGAAAGAAAGAAAGAAAGAAAGAAAGAAAGAAAGAAAGAAAGAAAGAAAGAAAGAAAGAAAGAAAGAAAGAAAGAAAGAAAGAAAGAAAGAAAGTTATTACTCGGAAAATAGCATGTATCAGTGTTTAGAATCAGGTCTAAAATCTAAAATCTAAAACATTTTTTTAAGCAACATTACAGGGGTTATAAATCCAGTAAAGGAGAGATGAACCCACAATAGGGAAACACTAGTCTGAATTAACAAGATTAAAAATAGAGGGCACATCATTTTAAAATATGTTGGAGAGGTGGAGAAAAATGTGATTGCAGAAAGCTTTCATAGACCACAAATGGACGAACAGATATTTTCCAGAGTGTTTTTCATGTCATCCTCCTCACCTTCGAGCTTGCTTCCTCCCTCTCACTCTTGTATCCTCCCTTGGTCATTGGCTAAGATAAGGAGCTAAACTAAATGGGCCAGACAACTGGCTCTCTGCTGCCCGGCACAGGTCATATATGAAACTGCACCCCATTCATACCCCTATCATCAGCCACTGTCAGTGGCCCCTGTGGTACCCTGCTGGAGCTGCAAGAGTGGTCTTCAGCCCTGATTCTTCACTTCCCCCTATACCCATGAAACCAGAGGTGGTGGACATGGGCAGCTGCAGGTGTCTAAACCTCAATCTTAGATGGTCACAGGAAGTGTGTTTGAATGCCTACTGACAAGCATGTGTGTAAGACACAGAACAGCTCATCTAGCAGCTGGAGTTGCAGAAGCACCCTGGAGCTGGGGCGAAGATAGAAGGTCAAAGGTGAACTTTTTCTTTTGTGTAGGTGCGAATGAAGCAAATGGAGAAGCACAAGACACATGGCACCAAAAATGTAGGTTTGATAACCATATTTGTTTTTCACCCTTTTGCTTCTGATATCAGTTTCAACGTAAGCTATCATTTTCTACATCCTGTCAAATCCTTCCTCCATCCTAATATAACCCCGAGGTCATGCATAAGGGCAAGGTCGTCTGTCTGGGGCTGAATGTGAACTCTGACCCTGTTGTCTGATCAGGTTCTAAACAGCGTACATTCTTCTCTGTGTCTTATTGTGGTCATCCTAATTTTTGTCCAGCAGCCCCATGAGCAACATAGGGGGGCGAACAGACTGGCCACACATTTAAACCAGGAGCAAAAGGCACAGTTGCAAAAGTTGCACAAACCACCACAATCTGTCGTTCGCAACTGTAAATATATAAAGGCCAATATCGTTACGTCACGTCATCTAAATAAATGTATTTAAAGTATTCAAAATATTGGAACAAAATAATTTACAGAAGACTCCTCAAACTGCAGTCGTTTCTATCGAATAAATTACGCACCACGCCTCTATATATTGCCATAGGAAAAACAACAACAGCCTATAACTTATTCTGCACTTTTGTAAATGACTGTCAGACGATTTTGTTAAATAAATAAAATACCTTTGCATACAGAAAATATCCATATTCTGGCATCACATCAACAACGCCAAATAAACTAAACTGAATCTCAGAATTATATTTAAATAAGCTTTATTTTTCTAGAAAGCGTTTCCTTACCAAAGCACAACACAGAAAAGCTTACCTGATAAGGGCTATGCTATGACTATTGAATCAGCAGTAATCAAATAATAGGCTACACTTTGATTACCAAGACTAGAACATGCAAGAATATGAGTGCAGTATATAAAATATCATTTACTTATTATTTAGTATTTCGTCAGCACATCTCGTTTATAGCAACGCTAGAAGTATGGCCGTCCGCTTATGATAACATTTATTTTGGTATGTGTTTTGGGTATTTTGTTGTTTTGTATCAGCAAAATTGAATGGGGACGCAACGCTCTGTCTCTGTCCGTTTTAATTGAACCGGTGGTCGGTTGGCCTTTGACACGCGGGGTCGAGGAGATACGCATGCAGACAGCTGCTTTTGGAAAACGCTTAGATTGATGCCGGACACTGCACCGAAAATTAAATAAATTATAATATTATTAAAAATACTAATATTGGCTTTTATCTTTCTGAACAGGTGGCATAAATAACGCGACGGTCAAGATATCGACGAAAAATACTGATGACAGATTGATTAATATTGAGAGCATATAAAGCTCAGTATCCCGATTGCTTAAAATAGAGTGAAAATATTGTGTCAGAAATGCAGAGCTTTCTGCTCTCAGAAAACCGAGTCTGTGCAATTGCAACTAAAAACATACCCGAATAAAGCATTGAAATAGCTTAATAACAGATTTATACTGTTACTTTTCTGTTAGGTTTATAGGTATGTCCTATCCGGACAACACAACACTTATGCAATTAATCCTTTTCATTCTTTTTTTTGGGGCAGTTTTAGGTTTAATCAGGCTTAGAAAAAACTGTTTGCGTGGAAAATATGCTTAGTTAAAAGTTAATAATCCTCAGTTAAAAGGCTTACTTGGTATTTTTCGTTTTGTTTTTAAGACTGTAAGACTGTAGAGTCTATTTGTGAATTATTAGATTGTTGTATTGTAGTTTTCCATTTTTAATTTTAATTTAACACGTTGGATATAACACGGGCACAGAACTATTGTTAGTGTGTAACATGTTTAATGTCACAAAATGTGCATGTATAAGAATGAGAACAGATTAGCGAGGATTGTGATTTCAAGCGTTTGTATTACATGACACTGATGGTGTGTTCATCCTCTTGTCTCCAGAAAAAACCCACCAGGCCTTTATAATAAAAAGAGAACATATATAAACCTATTGCCAATAGCATGCATTTGACTACTTCAAACTGCGCAACGTCTATACTTTCTCTGCGATTTCTTGGGCATATTTTTGAAAATAATACGCCTGAAGACGCGTTCAAAAAATCTTATTGTTTTGTTTATATAAACAACTGATCATTTTAGATAAATAACGACTTGCATAAGCACAGTTTTGCATGAACTAACTTCGGCATAAACTCTAAACTAAAATAATTTTACATTTTATAATTGTACGCAATACTCGGTGATTTACATATCAGCTCTGCTCAGGTCTTATTTATTTTTAAACGATATATGAGATAACGGATGTTTATTTAATAAAAAGGTTTAACACATAGTATTAAAATAATAACTAAAATACTGGAATACAAACTCATTCGTGCCACAATGTACCTCAATAAAGAACAAATTAAAAACGTATTTTACATGTGTTAAATAGATCATTACTGAGCTTTCATATGCATAATTAGTATTTGACTATAGGTCGTTTTAATTATTTTAATAGTTTTAATTTCGGGTCATACCAAAAGACAAACACAAGTGAATATACGCCGGATAGGCCTACTACGTAAATTGTAAACATTGATTAATCTTTCTGCAATATCAGAATGCAGTTGATGTGTTTATCTTATGCGTTTACTATCTTATGATAGGTCACCTACATAAATCAGCTTCCGCAAATCTTCCTTTAGATTTTTGCATAAGAAATCATATTAAAAACTTTTCTTAACTTAACATTACCAATTCTTCTCATAATTTCTGCAAAGGTCTGTCAGTTTTACATTTTTCTAACGAGCAATACTGACACATAATAAGTACTGAAGATTGAAAGACATCGTTTCGTGTCTTTAAATAGCTGCGTGGGTTTTCTGAACCTTATAATAAGTTAATCTGAGGCTAATAACAAGTACACGAGTCTGTGTATTAACCATGAAACGTGAGGCGATATAAACATAGTTAAAGCTTGGCTTCAGGTTGTTTAGATATTTGACGGACCAACTCCAGCACCTTATATAAACTTATGGCAGAACGTTTATTCCTTTCTGTCTCTTTCTTCAAAGCCAAATACAAAATAATAATAGGAAAAAACGATTAGTCCACGACAAAATACATCTGGACTGTTTGTTCTTCGGACTTTGGCTTGTTTACTGATATAAGGACGTATAATATCTCCTTCTGCACCGTCTCCCAGCTTCTCATCATAAGGACACCAATGCACTCAAAGGTTACGTCCTAAAAATATCAGTTAGAATGGGGTGGCTTTGTACATCTGTTGTAAATCGGATATAATTGCAGACACGTAGTTCAGCTCCATAAGCCACGAAGAAAGTAACCACACGGTAAGCACACCTTGAATTATAGAAGCGGAGAATGACAAGAACGGAGGAGATGCGTGAGCAGGCTTCCACACACGGTCTCCATGGTCTGTACGCTGGAGCTGGCTGTCCTTTTAAAGCCAAAATCTCCTCCTCTTAATTGATTTTCTCATAATTAACTCAGTCTGCTCATCGATTTTCTTTTTAGTCGAGTATGAGATTGTTCGGCGGCGGACACTGACGGCCATGCTGTGAGGCCGCGTGGTTGTGTTATTACGACGTCGTTATCAAGGATACGCCGCCAAAAAATTATCGATCATATTGATTAAAAAGCTCCCCGAAGCACTAAATATATGCCCGGCTTTTCCGCAAGTTAAGAGACAAAACGGTAGCTGGAGCATAGGCGCGCACATTAAGTTTAAAAGAAATAAGGAAGCATGTTTTATCCCGATGCTCGGATTTAAACCAACATTAACCCAACAACAAAGCCCTTCTTCAAATATCTTGAATATTTTACACTAACCATGACTCATTTCTATACATCGTTGTTCCTTTGTAAACATATATCCAATTAAAGGTACTGACGATCGTATTTGGACTATACAGGATGAAACAATATGAAGAAACAAAATGAAAGACACAATAAAAGCAGCAGTAATAACTAAGCTTAGTTTCGTTCAGAGCAGAAAGCTGTTTTATCCGTACGCGAAACATCTGAACAACCCTCCTGCACAGAACCGCGAATTACTTTACAGATATGATGTGAGCTGTGCGTCCACATTTCAAATCAAATATTCCCGCGATGGCCTGCGCCAATTCCAGCATGCAGAACAGAGCATGCACACACGCAGGAACATGCAGTGCTACACATGCACAGATTCAGAGAGGGAGGGAGAGGGTTGTCATGTGAATTAATTTCTATCTAATCAATAAAAAGAAAACCCCGCTTCGAGCAAGAGATCATTAAAGGCAATAACTCTGTCCGCCTCTCCCCTTCTCCCTCTGTGCGGGATAGTTTAAACTGAGATAGACTTAGATAAACTGAGATCACTTAAAAGTGAAATGTTATCGTGGAATACAACCAACAGAAACAGCATAATGTAAAAACGAAAATGCAGCTGTTGGGGACAGCGCGATTAAAGACATTAAACAGTGAGGAACTGTCGCAAGTAAATATGTCGTCAGAGTATGGAAAGTTATATGCAAAGTATAGTTTTAAAGCTGTCAGTTTATTTACACAACATTACCAGCGTTTCCATCGATGAACACAGCGGTCTCCGTCACGCGCGCGTGCTGCTCGGACACGAAAAGAGATGGCAAACGGGAGAGAAAGGGCAGATATGGGGGGGCAGAGGTGTTTGTTGGGGGACGTTGCATGGACAGAAGGGGGAAAGAGAAAGGGGATCCTGAATTTGAAATTAGGGGCGAAAGGTGAGGGGGGTCGGGTGTGTACTCGTGCACTGCCCCCCAGCTCTAGCGGTTTCCATGACGACGAGTTGACCGCTAGTGCTACAGAAAATAAAAGCTCGTTTGTCAAGGAATATACATCAAAAATTCATTATTTTCCCTTTATGATCCATTTCCTCAATATCTAATTTTGGGTAGGCTTAACTGGGTTTTAGCAAAATAAAGCTACCATCTGCTGGTAAAGTTAATAATTTGCTATTTTTGCTAATTATTTTGTCAACAAACTGTGAAAGTAGACTCGACATAGGCCTCTATTTAACAATGACTGGTGAGCCTTCAACACAACTTAACGTATTGGTTAATAATTATGCAATTTTAATTGTCCTGCATTATGTGTAATGGCAATGTCAAGTCGACGCGCACTCATCTTCAGCACCACGGACAGAGTCGTAACTGAACAGCGCATATAAGCCTCTTCTAAATGTAAAATAGAAAATAAACCCAAGTATGAACGAGAGTAACCACTCAGTAAAAGGCTCATAAAAGTGTCGAATAGTGCAGCTAATAGAAACAAATAGAGGAAACATTCAAAAGTTCAATTCAAAGAAAGTTTCATGATGTCATTCATCACATCCTAAATTTAGCATCTAAGCAAGCAAATGATTTAACAAGACTTTATTAAGAATTATTTTTAAATAAATGTACATTTTCTCAAAACAGGTTATACCATTAACAAAGCTTGGAAAAAAACAGGAAAACAAACTTCTTCCATTTTCCCCTCTCAATTCCCTAATATAAGTAATGACTGGACAGCTCCAACTAAATCACCAATAACAACTACTAAATTTGAAATTTTCTTTGCATTTTCTCATAAAGATAACAAACAGACCAATACATTTTCTATATAAGCACACCAGAGGTTTGTCTGGTTGTGTCAAAGCTGGGGTCAAATCAGCCTTCCCCTAATTATAATTAACTATCCTTGCTTAATCAACAAAGGCCCTGTTAATATAATCGATAACATTCCCATTCTGTAAAGTTACACTATCTTGTGGCATCTCCTGATTCTCAATACACCGTCCAGTGTCTAATTACACAAACTTGAGAAACCAGGCCCAATTAACTGCAAAATTCAAGATTTTAACAGCGAATAGGCTTCTTCCCACTAAACTGTCACTATCAGATTGGGAGCCCAAAGTCTTAATAGGATATTGGTTTTATCTTTATTGATTCATTCTTTTGTGAATCATTGACTTTTTAAAATCTTTAGTTACATATTTGCTGTGGATTTTTCCATTTGCTTTCTATTAATCAGTATGTTGTTTTCCTTACAAAATTAAACAACATTAACCCAAAGGGTTCATTCAAGTTTAAATGGACATCAGAAAAAAAATCATTAACTTTACATTTATATACCAACTTTTGGCACAGTAAGTGGTATTTTTGGAAAATACAGAATGGAGGGTCTGTGTGTTTATGGAAGTAGTAGTGTGTACTTTAACAGCACCACATTCACACTGAATGATTGTGTGAATGATTAACAATCATTTTCTTTTAGAAATAGTAAATGTCAAACAAAGTGGCTGCCCAGTTTCATCTAGAATCCTCCAACAGGTTCTCCACCCTAGCAAGGTCACCAATGTTTTATAGGCTGCGTTTCTCAAAAGCATTGTAAGCCTAAGTAAATCATAGCACCAACTTGCACCAATGGTCTCTACAAGCAACGCTATTTGAGAAACGCAGCCATGGTCAATAAAAACAAAAGCCAAAACTCAATTTTCTTCATCCATTACGGTCTCAGCTGATTCTGCCATTACTCTGGGCCTGTAAAGAAACATGAGACACCACTTAATTATTATCACAACATACAACTTGGAAGAAAATAAATTAAAAAATGATTACACAAAGTGAAACTTGTGATCAAATTGTACATTCATTAAACATGGCACTTCTGATTTTATATGCCATATAAATACTGAGAATGAGAAAAATGTTTTCTAATGCCCCCTGGTGGTAACAAGCGACAGACTTAGTCATTAGCTTTTATGCAATGGCTGATTAGGTCATTACATGTTAAACTTTTAAAACTGCTGACCTAATATATAATCAGGTCTGATTTTTAAAAAGCAGACAAAAATTACAGACAAAATGCAGTCTATTTACAAAGCTGACAAATGAACACTTACCTTTACGCTCCCCAGTTTGTTCCACTACATGTTTGGCTGCTAAGCAACAGTTTTCTGCCCTCCTCATAATCATCCTGATCCACACTGACAAGCAGCCTGACCCCCTCCTGCCCCGCCGCCCTCTTCAACGAGTCTGTGATGAAAACCCCTTTCAGTGCCTCCAGCAGCGCCCCGCTCAGGTAGTCTGCCCAGAAGGCATCCAGGTTGGCAATTTCGGAGAACTTGATATCACAGACAATAGACCCCAGATCCCGGGTGCGAAGCAGCACGCTTGCTTGACTGAACAGTTCAAATTGCCTCTCCAGAGGCTGCTGCTTGTCCGAGGAGACTCCGCCACGTAGAGCCGACTCATGCTCTGAATACTCTGCACGCACACGCAGGCGAATATCTGAGAGCATGACAGAGTGCAGGAGTGGGGGAGAAAGAAAGAAGGTGGGATGAGGGTGGCATGCAAAGAGAATGTGTGAAAAGAAAACCGGGGTTTGGAGATGCAGATGAGAGTTTTGGTTTTGTGAAAAATCAAAGGTTTTGTTTTGAAATTTAGGATGGATGGGGGAAGGTTGGAGAGAAATAAGAAAAACAGAAGTGGAGAAAAAGGGGAAAACAGGAGAAATGATGTCAGTGGGGGTCAAAAGGAGGGCGAGAATTACAGTGATAATGAGCAAGACAACATTCAGTTTATCTGCTCATACCAAATTTTTGGCATAAAAACAATTGTAGGAATATCAACAATTTACACAGTGTTGATTGAAATTAGGTAATTCCTGAATTGTTTGGCCTGTGAAGGACAGAGGGCTTTGTGCATTTCAATAATCGAAAATGCACAAAAATAGGACTGCATCAGGTCTGAGAACTAGTAGAAATGTGAGGCCAACACCCAGAGCAATATATAATGCATCTAAAACTGGACAGTGATATTTTTCAGAGTTGACTGAAGCTGATTGACTCTGCATATTTAATTTCTGTTCTCAGTGATGGGTCAAACCATTATGGTAATTCAGTATTTTTCTTTTGGGCACTTTAAGAGGACGACAGCTAAATAGAGAAATGTATCATCTGGTGGCTTTCAAATCATTTCAGGGCACACAGGGGCTTGTACAAAAGACCATTGAACACGGCACTTTCATATTTGCAGGCCACAAAGGAAAGTCTATGAAAGTTTATTAACTGAGGTGGTTTGGTCAGTTGAGGTGGCCTTATAGTAACTCAACCCACTTAAGCGACTGAAGGTGAACATTTTTTATCAAATCCAGGGACAGTGAGCAGAGGTATTGAGAGTTTAATTGCAAAAAGCATAGCCCTTATTATTAACTAACATTCTTTTTAAAAATTTAGTTGACAGTTAGACAGTCCTATTTCTTCCCAGACAGATTGGCTGTATTTATACTACTGATCTGTGCATCCGAGTTCCGGAGGGGCCATTATTAAAAGACTGAATGATGCAGGTTGGTTTTACCAAACCGTGGCTTGGTTTACAGGAGGCAGAACTGATGTCATGCAACAGCACAGGGAACAGAGACGGCAAAATACGATTGGAGTATACATACTGAACCAGAGCTTCGCAGTGATGTCATTTCCTTTCATGTCATTATCTCAGAGGTCAGAGGAGGAAGTGGACCCATCAATCTTCAGAACATTGCTGCAACACAAATCCAACCTTTCTACAACCAAACCTCCACCACAACTGAACCCTTTTTCAAATATGGAAGCTTATAAAGCAACAGTAATGTCAAATATAACCACAATGTAGGTAAAAAGAGACTGAGCAGTAATAAGTTAAAAAAGTCAAATGCTTAAATGCATTGCATTTAGGAAAGGTGGAGACTTTTGTATTTTCAACAGTATTATTTTTTATGGTTTGGCATTGGACTAAAGCTAATTAAACCACCATACAAGCTCTGATTTTTGAAATGAGATAAGTGAGATTTCATTACCAGGGTTAACCTATGATTAAGCAATTTATATTTCTGTTAATCATTATCATTAAAAAAAGAATATGGAAAAAACTTTCACTATATTCCACTGTTTAAGGATTATCTATTTCAAAGACTAAATTACCTTTGTAAACTTGTGAAAAGCAAACTATAGAAGTTTGTATGGTCATGGCTAGAGATGTTTTCGGACTGCAGATTCAAACTGACATGTAGCTAAAACCTAAAAAACCTTAAATGTAAAAAAAAACTTTGCTGCCTTAAAATTAAGTTTAATCAATGTGGCTGCACAAGTCATTTCAACTTATTCTTTGTAATCTTGACTGGTCCTGAGTTGCTGTAACTTATTAAAAATAGTTTAAAACTTATTTTTAGAAGTTACACCAGTCCGGATTTAAACTATTAAGTTAAATGACTTGTAAAGCCAAGTTGATTAAACATAAAAATTTATGACAACAAATTTTACATCTATCGCTTGTGTAATAGTTTAAGAGCTTATGGTGGTTTTGTCTTACAGTGGTGTTATCCCCTTAATATTGAAATAAAATGCAGATTGGCACACAACAGACTGGAAACACAACACTTCTTTAACGTTCTTTTAAACATAGCACACATTTACAGAGCACTTTTAGGTTCCATTGAACAACATTTTCAAAGCTCCTCACATAAAGTAATACAAGACATTGTTGTCCTCTGCTTCTAACGCTAGCACTTTTCAGACTTCAATTGCAGTACACAGAAGGTGCCTATAATGAGCAGTGCAAAGGTTTTTTTTTCAAGATATGTAACGCTCCCATGGTATGCATTACATTTTTTTGCTCAGCAAAGATTTATAAAGTCATTTTACGCAACCCAGAGCATTAATTCTGAAAAGTTACATCAATTTACAAATATTTCGAAGTGCCTAAACTGTAAATTTCTTTTGTCAACATAAAGAATAAACATTTTTTTTCTAAATCAAAGGGAAATCTTGTGCAACATTTAATGGGGAGTTGCCCCATGTGAAGAGATTCCACACTTATTTCCATCCCTTTTTTCTGCTGAACAACAAACCAAGATGGAGAGAGAGAAACGAGGGCAAAAGGCTGACCAACTGCGCACATAGGTCAGGATCAAGCTTTTCGACTGTTTTTTTCTTTCATTTTCTCCCTCTCCTAGTATGTGAGGTTTTCCAACTTGTTTTTGTCCCTGACACTTGTATGTCAGTCTGTTTTTCAACTGTGGACATAGAGAAAGGAGAGGAAGAGAGAGAGAGACAAGCAATTTTGGATGAACGTTGTTGTAATAGTTTTGCTATGTCTTATTCTTTGGTCAAGCAGGCAAAGCTGATGTACGTAATTTCTTCTTAGTGCGTGAAGGCAACAATTTCTAAAAATATTTATATAGAGAGACCACAGGTGTAAACCTCTGGGACTGAGAATGAGCTACATTTACAGTGGATGAATCCAGTGTCTAATTCAATACTATTAAATCAAAACACTGGCTCAATTAGTTAAGCTAAACAAAAGCATCTGGTAAACTAATGAAAGTAATTAGTACTTTCAATGTTAAAACAAAAAATTAACAAAATCAAATATAATAAGCTGTTAAGACGGGTCCAAACAAGAACTGTTGGGTCACTTTCCTCAGAACTGCTCCTGCAAAACTGTCACTGAGGCTTTTTAAAAAACAAATCATTAGTCTTGACTGTAAAATCAGGTTGAGTTTGGTCAAAGCTGTAGATCAAGCAAAAATGTAGTTTAAAAAAAGGGCCATTTACGGGCAAAATACACTGTTTGGGCAAGCGAATTAACAAGACATACAAAATAGTTCCAGAAAATTGTAAGGAATTGTAAATACATTCTTTGAGTCAGTTCTGTGAAACACTGAGGCCAACAACCTCAACGTTCCTATTTCTTCCCAAATCTATTTCTTGGTTTATAATTTAGCACATGAACAAGTAACTGGGGAAGTGGACAGTAACAAATAAAAACTGACATTTGTACACACAGTATTAGATTTCACCCCTCCTCCTATGCGAGTTAGGAAGGGGGTTCTTTACCTTAGAACATGGACCAGGCGCGTGAGTTAAAGCACTGTGTATGATTGGACAGAGAGGACAGCACACACTTGTTTTTGTTGTGAGCTCTGTCTCTTTCACTATCCATTCTCCTGCTTTGTCTACTCAATCCTGAGTCAACCTGCCAAGATCAAATGTGCAGTCAACACAGCAGTCAGCATGTTCAGCTAGTTCAGGAGCAAAAAAGGTGAAAGGTCAAAGGTCAATCATGGCACAGCAGGACTGTAATGTTTTAAGTTTGAGTCACAGTATGAAGTCTGAAAATTGATTTGTAACAAATATGGAATAAACCTTTTAGACTCCAGAGTGAATCGCATGGTCAATAGAAATAAAACAAACAAAAATGTAACCAGTTGAATTTGAAGTGATTTCAGAGTTTGTTGATTTAGTTTTTATAGGACAAAAAGTCCCAGCCCTCAGTAAAGTGTAAACTAATGTTGAAGTATGTTATAGAAACAGCTGAAGTATGTTAAAGCAAAAAGGAACCACATCTCACAAAACACAGGGCCAGTGTAGAATTTAGAAATTAGCTGCATTAAGGCTCACTTAGGCAGAGGGGGTAATAAATAACTTTAGTTTCTGGCCCAATATTTAATAATCTTCTCATTCTCTTTAACAGATATTTCATTCTGAATTTCAACACACCACAGGAGTTAATCACACTGAAAACTGCTTATCCAACAGAGAAAGAAATAAGGAACAGCAACAGGGAGAAAAAGGTTGATGGAAAAATGTGAAATAAATAAAAACAGAGAATGTGAGTGTACTTTTCGGTCCATAAATTGTAACATGAGGGAAGCAGTGGAATTGAAGCGAGCACAACTCTAAAGCTCAGCTGGTGTCACACAAACGACTACAACTAACAATTACACAAACGTAACCTAAATGTTATTTCTAACGTGGTCTCATGAGGGATGGTTTAAGATTTTCACATATAGGCTAAATCCCTTTTTACACAGACTGTGTTGTTGTGTGTTGTAGTCAGCAGTTAAGGTCAAACAACGGAGAACGAAAAAATTGGGATAACTGAAATAAAACTGCTAACCATAAATCATAAATCACTACTGTGCTGCCCCAAATCTAGCAATTTACTTAGTTTGCCTAAAACATAAACGCAATTACTACAGGGATAGTAAGTACATAAAAAAGACTACAATCAAAACAGCATAAAATTTTTGATTTTCTTGTTGTCTTAGCAAATGCTCACTGTTTTAACATTGAGACATTATACAGATTCATGGAGTTTCTGTATGGGCCAAGAAGCATCTAACAAATGAGTAAAACTGGCTCATTGAGAGAGTTAACAACACAACAACTTATCGTTTTACGCATATAACATGTTTTTTTTTACTGACCACAATACACAGATTTCCCTCCCATTTTTGTTTTGAAAGTGTAAAGTTCAGTGTGTGGCTTATTCATCAGACAAATATGTTAAAGAATTATTTTTTAATGTGAAAATCTGATTTCTGTCAAGCAGAAATATCCTTTAGACACACCAGAAAGTACACTGTGAACTCAATATGGTCAAAGATCGAAAGATGAACAAGAGCAGCGTGCAGGTTAAAGGACAAAAAGAGATGTATTGGCACTGCTGTTAAGGAAGAATATAAAATTTTAGCTATATAAAATTATATTTTTAGCTACAAAAAACTAATTGATTACAGAAAAACAGTCATAGACACAGGTATCCTCACTAAACTTTATTATGAGACATTCAGCTCCCTCAAGAGTATTAATAAGAAAACACTGCTGACAATAACAGTCACTGCAACTCACTGCAGTGATTGTAGGTCAGTTTTTAATGCTGTACAGCAAATTACAACATACATTACAGATATAAAACCAGCAGAGGAACCTAATTGTGGCCATGATAGACAGATGGTTGCTTGCTTAGGCATTTTCTGAACATGTTCATACCTACTGTGCCATTATTGTCACTCTGTGCTCTGTTTTGCAGTTTTTAGCAATGCCCTGATGGCAGGACAAAAGCATGAAGGGGCTTTAATGTGAGCAGTCTTTGAGTCCAATCAGAACGAAACTCAAAGTGACAGTGCAGAGAATTCACAAAGAGATGAACAGAGATGACATGTATTTAATATGAACCCCCTGTGTGACTGTTTACCATTTTCTTTCTGATAGCATTAAAGACAGGAACTAATGATTAGTACTAAGTACTTTGTTACTTATAAACTATGAATGAATGGAGCACTAATAAACACTCAGGGACCAGCTATAAAGTGTTTTATAAATAAATACATATGTTTGAAGAATGCTGTTAAGAGAAATTAAATAAGAGAAGAATGCGATAGAAACATGGAGGAAAGGATGTGTCCTTACCACAGGTCACTTTGTTGGGTGTTGCCTGAGGTTGGATTTCAGGCTGGTTTCCTCTGGATTGTCTCCTGCAGCGGCGGCCTCTGCCTCGCTTCCGTTGGGCAGGAATGGTTGCCGTGCCAGAAGAACCGGCCCCTGACATGACACACACAAATTAATACCCATAACTGGAACTAAGCCAATATACAGTATATTAAATACCCAAGGTGTCTGTGCTGACATAAAATAAAGCTGGGTGTCAATGATGTCATAATTCTATTTGGCCCTTAAGTTACCTAAAACATAAGACAGTATCAAGTTTCTTGATGTCTTAAGACTTGCAAGACAAACAAGCACCAAGAAAAGGTGAAAAGGTTTTCATATATGTTTGCATGTCTGATCTTCAATCTTGTCAGATTGAATCAATTAAAATTAGGAGGCTTAAATCATTAAAAAATGTCTCTGTGAGGAATTTTTCATATTTTAACCTTTTATGCAAAACTATATGTAGGCTATGACTTGTTCATTTATGCATAAACTAACCACAAACATTTAAAAATTGATTTGCTGAGCTTTTAGATGGAATCTCTGCTCACCTGTACACCTCTGGTGGTCTTGTGTGTTTGATGGTATATCTGCATTTAGGTTGCTTTGTATGTCCCCTCTGGTATCCACTTCTGGGTAGCCAATTCTTTCTCGCTCTGGAGACACTAACAAGTGAAAGTAACATCAGTGCTTAAATATCAGGGTTTTTTTACTATGAATGCTACATTTCTTGTACATATTGTACATTTGAAGCTGATGCTCACCTGTTCTTCTTTTCTTCTGTGAGACAAAGGGCAGGACATCATGTCTCGTCAGAATTCTCAATAGCTGTAATAAAGGTGTGAGGTTCCCCTCGCTCAAGTAGCCTCGTCTCTCCAACTCTAACAGCAGTTCAACGCCACTCTTTGGTCGGTTGCGAGAGGCAATAGGACATGGTTCACTCTGTGGCTGTATCTTTTGCCATGTCTTCAAAAGCCGCGGGCTTGGAGAACTTCTCTGAGGAGTTCCATCAGGACCTGGAGGTAACATCTCAGTCCATCCCTCAGGATCAAGTGGATGTTTCCCAGGATAGGTTTCATCAAGGAGAAAAGACAAAACCTCAACATCTGCCTCAGTAAGTTGGGAGCCCACGATTTCAAAGATCTCATGAAGGGACAACATCTCATAGTAGCTCAGGCACTCAGTCTCCTCCCAGTACAGCGAATACCTGGTGCATTGCCCTTTAGCCATGGTCCCCTGACCTTCCAGAAATACCTCTGAACGCTCAAAGGTCAAATGTTTCTGGTGAAGCAGAAAATTCATTTTTTTAAATGAATATATTCGAATACATTTTTCCTTGTTTAGTATTTCTTCATTATGAAGTATATTTAAACGTTTGATTAAATACGCTACGTTACGACATTTTTTTTGTCAATTTTTACCAGTATATAAGTTTTAACTAATAAAATAAAATAAAAACAAAACACGCAATGCAGACCAGTACAACAACCCTACTAAAAGGTAAGGTTAAACGTATATTAGCCCATAAGCTAGCTTGGTTTTAGGTCGACTGTGGATAAAGGAAATAGTCAACAAATATTCAACCCAGAAGACTTAAAAAACGCTTTTTACGTCTTCATTTAGTTTAAAAACAATATAGAAAGATATTTACGTGTTTGTATTTGAAGCACTGCGGATGTTTTGATTAATACAGCGTTTCTGTGGTAACGCCCTTAGTCAGTCAGCTGCTGCTGTCAAACGTTGCTCTCGCGCAGCCTCACGCGTACTTCTTATGTAACGTCACGTTTCTGTGTGAGAGTGGGGGACAAAAGCAGTCCTAAAGGCAAACAAAACACAGAATTTGTTAAGCTGTACAAATAAATGGTTGAGCTTTTTTTATTGTTTGTGTTTGCTGCGTCAGCTGACGTCCCTGCAGCTGACTTCCGGCTAGATATTCCTCGAACCGCCCAGACAACACACTGCACCAAAACCATCGATGCACCCATATAAAGAAACTCCTTACATAATACAGACATTGCATATGTGTAAACTTATAAGTGAAATAAACATTTACTTTAGTCTGAACAGTTAATTGCTTTGTATACTTGCAGTTTGAAGAGTGTTGGTATTCTAGCGGCTGAATAAATAACTAAACAACTGTTTGATATAGACCCATCATAAAAACAGTAACAGAGAAGAATCATTGAAATTAAAATATCTTTGTTGTAATAAAAAAAATGACAACTTACCTGTATCAAATTGTTTTGCTGGATTTTGTCCACTCTCTTGTACACATTTTTCCTAACACCACCTATCACTCAGCTGGACTTACTGGTATGTGTCACTCGGTTTTGTGAACTGATCTTTTGCACAGTCGCAGATCTTAATTGTCTATTGAGGAAATTCTCCAGCATATGGTTTGTAGATCAGGGGTTTTGAGTTGACAGTCTGTTTAAGAAGCTTAAAAATTAGAATCAAAAATTGCAAAATGAAATTTTGGTAGCTTGTTGTGGAAAACGAATTTGTCGTTCCTGCGCTTCACAGAGAATGATGGGAAATGTAGTTTGGCTGCCTGTTGTCAGCTCTCATAACGTCCTATTAACGACTAATGATTAAACCTACTAATTTATGTTCTTGGTTAAAAATAGGCAAAATTCACATTTGTCATTAAACCTAACACAGTTTATTATAGTCATACTGAAGAATATCATTAATCTGCCCTGTTTGTTAGGTCCACGTCACTAGGAGGCGGTAGTCAGTTTGACTCGTGATCGCGTTTACAGAAGAAAATCATCACCGTCGCTGCTGTTGTGTATCCGCTGTTATCTAACCACATAATATCCGTTGTATGCAGGAACAGAAAGTACTGTAAGTACGGTTTTTATATCTTTATATAAATATATACAGTACCTAGCCATCTAACAAAACCAGTATTAAACTTTGTCGTCTTTTTTCAAACACCCTTACGTTTTTATAGTTTAGGGGAAACCAGCTTGTATATTTCAATATGGATTGTTAGCTTCCTTCCTTAATAAACGTTTCGGAGTTGTTATATCTCACATATAAGAAAATTATGTTAGATATTTATAAAGTTGTAAAGTTAATCAGCCAGTATTTTTCTAAAAGCAGCGTAGATAACGCAGGATCGTAAAAAACTTGTTCTGCTTGTTTCTTCCTCTGTAACTGTGATGTAAATCGACTGTACCAGCCCTTCAGTGACATCGATTTTCCATTATCACTCATTATATAATCTGAGACATTTGTACCATGCGAACTGAAGATGGAAACTGTTTCTTCTCCTTAGATATAGATAGAAAACAAAAGCTACTGAAACAAAAGGAAGTTTCCAAAACTTGTCATAGGAAACCAACAGTGGCACATGTTTGAACACCTATACTGTATACACTGTATACTGTTAATCTACTAGTATATGCAGTGTATGCACTGGAAACTAGATAGATATTTCTAAGTAATTTAAAGGTTTTTATAATTCTGTTTATTAAGATCTGTGTGTGTGACTAGGCACATTATGATGGATGGAAAAGCGAGTGACCCTTTTAGCAGTGAGGCTGAACAGCTTCCTGGGGCAGGAATAGTGGGCAGGTAAATAAAGTCCCTTCTCTCACCAATAATACAAGACTTATGTGCTCAGGAGTACAGGAATTTGTCACCTGCCATCCTGAATCATGTAACTATATTATTTCCTTGTTTCCTTATTGGCTGACCTCATTACCTCTTAATACAAGACTTAAAAGTCCTGTATTATGATGCTGTTATATTAGTCAGTGATTATATTGTTTTAAATACAATAAACTAATGTATTATTACCAAATGTGTATATGTTATTACTGTGGTAATTATATCATCTGTCTGTCTTTGAACACAGGCTGTGGTTGCCCAAAGGTTTGTCTGGGAATGTGATTAAGGATTGGCTGGACCGCAGACGGAAATCTATCCGTCCATGGGCCGGCTTTGTGGACCAGCGCAAGTTCTCCAAACCCCGTAACTTTGGAGAGCTTTGCCAACGTGTGGTGAGAAACATGGACACCTATCAAAGCAACTACACCTTCATCTTCCTGGGACTTATCCTCTACTGCATGTAAGGAAGCGCTTCATAATGCTAAACATCATAAAGTATGAATACAGATGTTTCAGATAATATGAGTGTGGGTTCCTGTCTGCCTCCTACATTCGTGTTCACCGATATGATTTTATTTACATTCCTTAAAAATGACACAGAAGGGTCTGTTATAATACCAATAAATATGCAGAATGAAATCCAATGCATCCGGCAGTTGTATTGTGTCATCCTTTATTTAACTACCCACACTATGGTTGTGTATGTGTGCTTGTTTAAGTTCCTACGATTGTCCACATTAACATTGCATGTTCTTCCATTAGATCATCTGGAAGAGTTTTATAACTGAATAAACATTCACAGTAGGTTTCAGGATGCTGTGTAAATTAAATGGTGGTTATCAGGCTTGGTTAAATATTAAATATTTACAATACATTCACAATAGCTTTGCTGGCAATAAAAAAAAATGCAAGGCAACATTGTTAATATTGTAATGTGTTTTTAAGTTTGCTTTTTGTTTTGTTTATATAAGTTAGTCCTTACTTATATTGACCTGTAGACCATTTCTTGAATGTTTTACTGTATTTTATTTTTTACATTAGTCAGCCCATCAACAATGGCTATATAATTAAATTCTTTTAAGAAAACAGAATTGTAAGCAATTTTAAAACAAAACTATTAATATTGAGTTATGTACTGAGATATATATTATTGATATATATAATATTGAGTTAATATAATATATATGATTTGTACATGTTTTTTCTTTTTTCAGTATCAGTTCCCCTATGCTGTTAATTGCCCTGGGAGTGTTTGCTGGTGCCTTCTATATAATCCACTTGAAAACACTAGAAAAAAAGCTGGTTATTTTTGGTAAGAGAACGAGCATATATGAATTACATAATTTGAAATTATATATTATATATTAAGTTTTAAATAACAGATAATCAAATGTATGGTTAGTTCTAATGTTCTGATTTGCCCTCCAGTAAACACACACATCTTTCTCACACATCCTCTTTTTGTGCTTGTCTCTCAGGTCGTGAGTTGACTCAGGGACACCAGCTGGGTTTGGCAGGAGGAGTTTCCTTCCCTGTCTTCTGGCTTGCAGGGGCTGGAGCAGCTGTGTTTTGGGTACTAGGTGAGCATAATATTTTCCCTTTCACCTCAGTGATGTTTTAAACAAATGTTGATTATGTTCTTTCTGAATCAGTGTAATTACTCTGCTAACCTTCATTCAGGTGCTACAATAGCTGTAATCGGCTCTCATGCAGCATTTCGTGAGCTGGAGTCATCTGATATGGAGGAGCTGCTCATGGAACCTGTTTAAATATACACTCTTCACCTTTGACCTTCTAGCTTGTTGCCCTATAACGTCTTGCCTCATTTATTGTATTGCCACATATAGGTTGTGCTACTTTGCAGTTTGCGTCAGTGAATTAAACAATGTCAATTTACGCACAGACAGACCAGAAATCCAGACACACTGTTAAACTGACATTGTCCCAGCTAGTCTTGCTTAAAAACTGATCAAACACATTTTAAAAACCCCAAATGCCTTTACTGCTACCAATTGCAAAGGATTTCCATTTGTTACATACTGAAATGTGATTTACTTCCTCAAAGCACAAATTTGACTGGCTAACCCAAGAGATTTAATCATTCACTTATCTTAAAAAAAGTTTAGCATTTGGTTAAAATGCTAAGGGTAACTATTTCACCCTCTATATGCCTCGATAGACTGTCCTTTGAGGTTACTCTAAGGTAGAGAACAAATATCAGAAATAGCTTTACAAAGGCAAAAACTGGTTATTCTAAAAAAAAAAGTAAGAAGAATGTACTTGCATTCATTCATAGGGTACCAGCATTACATATTAGTTTGTCTTAAGCTATATTTAACTTTATTTAAATTTATTTGTTTCCTGCCCTTGTTACATCAGTACTGTTCTAATCAGCATGATTTAATGTCAGTATGCGTCAATTAAACAAAGATAGTGTTTTACTGGTGTGTATTCTGTATAATCAATTCCTCATAATGCCAATGTTCACAGTGGAAGGATTTGTTTCATCTTTTAGTCTAGTTTTTATTTTATATAGGTTTGTTTTATGTCTTTTGTTTTATGACTTGCTTCTTTTCTATCAAGAAATAAGGAATGGAAAGTGCAATAAAATGCTCTGTTTGTAACGTCTAATGTTATAATGAAATCTAATGTTTATTTTAGCTTTGTTCATGGGAAAGAATAAGTAGTTATTGCCTTTTCTTTTGCATTGTAACTATCACGCACATTTTGACTTGTGACCTGTTCTTTATGACAGCAGACTAACTACAGTCCATCTCATTTTTAAGTTGCCATAGTGATGACCTTGAGTGGGATCTACCTCTCCTTTTAAGCACTGCGTCAGGAGCAGGCGATCGATATTCCATTACAGCAGTGCAGCAAGGAGGGAGGGGGGGTTAGAAAGAGGAACACTGCAGTGAGCCCACAGCATTCTCCCAGGGGGCGTTAGGGATATGTGTGTGTGCGTGCGTGTGTGTTAGACAGCCCAGTTTTGCAAGTCAGTAGTTTGCAGTGACAAAAATGTATGGTGAGTTCTGTGGTCAGCATGTTAGTCATATGCTGTTGTGGCAAAAAAATAATGTCTTTAGCATGTATTTTACCTTCCTGCATATAAGAGCTGTTTGTATAGAGGGGCTGTATTAATAAAAGGAGATAAAACTGTTGGCAGGTTTAATGCTCATGTTCTGTTAAGATTGTATATGCTTTATGTTTGTGATCCCAGAAGCCAAATGCTACAAATTTAAAATAATACTGGTATTTTTACTGTCTTTATTTGTTTGTTATTATGTTTCTCTGACTCAACCCAGAAGGCAGGTATTATTAAAATGGCAAATAAAACAGTCCAGAATGCCTCAGTCGCCAAACAAAAAACCCCACTATGTTCAGGAGATCAGATTTATTTATTTGAATTATTTAATTCGTAACCAAACCCAATAACAATTTGGGGGTCTTTCAGACTCCAGACAGACAATGTGGGTTGAATAATACCCATTTCTCATTTAATATTTAGAAATAGTTTTGGTGGTATTCAAAGGGTATTCATACAGAAAACATAGATCTCATGTTGCATTTAATCATGAATTTCCTTTAGTTGCAATGACTATTATTAACTGTTAATAAAACTGTTGGTTTTGTGATAAAAACACTTGTGGTTCTCCTGTAAGTGATTGCTTGGTGAGGCATTTGATAAAGTGAAACACAAGAACAATGACAGAGGGAAATAAAGACTCAAGGATAAGTTTGTAGTATTAAATGTATTAGATGTTTTATTGGAGTTGACCTCTTTCAGACACATTGTTCTAGGAGAAATATTTTCTTTCTGTTTTTAGACTCAACACCCACACTTCTGTCAGATGAACACAGCCAGTGAGTGGCTGCAACAACGTACTGTCCCTCACCTTGCACACACATACACACACAAACATACAGACCTCTTAAACACCTGATGCTGTTTTACACCAATTGCATTTCCTGATAAACCAGCCGTGGAACCCTCACACACCAGGCTTGATTGATTACAGTCAAAGAACAAAATGAGATTTAGATTGTAAAGTTTATCTTTCATCACAAAATTTCAGAAAATAAAGGGCTCATATTTCTACCTTTATTTTTTCATGAGAGATAAAAGTTGAAATCTGTACCTGTGGCAGATGTGTGAAAATTGTGAAACAACTGCCCTGCACAGGGAAAAAAAAGCTGATGTGTTAAGGTTCATGACGGCATTAGATTGTGTTCCAGAGACACTGTTCATCACCATATTAGCCTTCTGTGCAACATCTGCTATGAAACTTTCTTTCGGTGTTTCATTCATGTAAGTTGAAACATACAAAGAATCATGTTTCACAGTTTTTTCCAGCGTTTCTATCTTCCAATATACATCTTTATTTGTTTACATCAGATGTGATATTGTTTACATTTTTTTCCTAAAACACACAGAGTTTGAGAGTGTATTTGAAATAGTCTGGGGTTATTGTAGCAGTCAAACAAGCACACCAACAATGACAGATGGTAATAACAACAATAGCAGACTGAGAAAGAAAGTGATGAAACAGAATCAAAATCTTACCATCAAATTTCAAAAGAAAAAAACCTTCTTGTTTACTGAATAAAGAACATAATATGAACAAAAATATTAATAAACAGCAAGTTAGTGTCTACCGGTTTGTGTGTTGGGATTCAACAACAGGTTTGTGCAATTTCTGTATCCGTGTGTGACTGTAGGACAGATGAAGGGATGAATGTGGAAAAGGAAGAGTGTAGAGGAAAAGGCATGAGTAGAAGATCATGGTGACAGGACTGGTGGAGGGACGGCCACTTTTAATAGGCCAGCGTACATAATTTCCTTTTATTGTCAAAAGCTCCTTTCAGATCTACGATTATGCAGCTGCCAATTTTAGATATATAGTAGACTTTATGTACACAGCCGTGTGGAAATACATGCAAAGAGTATTATAGCTGATGGGGGTGTGACATGGATGGTCGAGAGTCCTGAAAGTGTTTTGTGATTTTCTGGAGGAGACGTGCTATTGGTTAGATGCTTTTGTCTCTTTGGGGGTGGGGGGGTCGGTGGTTGTGCATCTTGGTTGGAAGAGCACATGAGAAGTAGAACAAATGGAACGTGGGAGTAAAGAAGGTAATTTGTAGATCAATAGTATGTCTCCTTTTCCACCCATCCTGCAAGAAAGAGAGAGAGACATTTACTTGGTGAATGATGCTAATTATTTTGCACGCCTGCAATGATTATTAAGAAGCTTTAAAATCAATATTAACAATTACTGTCATGTTATCATAGAAACTAAGTTGTAATATTGGATTTGATTTTATCAATGTTCTCTTTCTAAAATCATGTTAATATGTGTAATGTTCATGAATAAAGTTGAGTGTCTGTGTGTGTGTGTGTGTGTGTGTGTGTGTGAGAGCAGGATGGGATACAAACCTCCGGGATTCCTGCGTAGGATCAGCTTTCTGACCTCATCATACACAAAGATTAAGAAGCTGTACGGGAATGCACAGAACCACCAGCTTGGTCTTGAAAAGAGAGAGATGGACAAGTGAGGACAGAAACCATAATAAAACTACATAATAAAATATTTACATAATAAAAACTGTACATTCATGTAATGTACATTCACACAAGAAGATTTTTTTATTTATTTTTTAAAGTAATTAAAATGTTAATAGTTCCTTTGTTGATTCTGTTCAAACTAGTAGTGTAAAATGCATCTGCAGCAATGCAGTGTGGATCTGTTTCCTCCGGAGAAAAGCCCTGCGTTTTTTGAGAGAACCGAAAACTAAAAGGCGGAACTGTATATACACTAATAGGTTCCTGCTGTATACATTTATGCAAATGTTTGTGTGTTAAACTCACTTTAGCGGGTACATTCTGAGAGCCACATCCATGCCTGGGCAGTATGAGAGGAATGCAGCAAGAGCTGTTTCTTCAAACAGACCAAATATCAGGATTTTATTCCTGTGGAGGACACACGTGATATATTACATAAAATGTTTCTTCCTCTGTGTTACATATCCAAACAAACACACTTCCTGAACTCACTTCATGCCCTGCTGGAATACTGAGTTGCGTCTGGTCTTGCAGATGATGACATCAGCCCATTGTACAACCACAATACTGACAAAGAACGCTGTGTGACATGTGAACTCAACAATCTTCCTCTGCTCGTATGTCTGTGGAGCATGAACATGCAAACACGTTTACATGTGGATCACTACAGATCACTACAAACACATTTCAGAGATTTACTGCAGCTGAACACTTAGACACACATGTATGACACGTTGCCTGCTGTAAACAGGCTGTACCCACCCACTCCTGTCCATAACTGTCCTCCAGGTCATTCGTAGAGCGATCGTCCCACATGAGTCTTATGCCCACGAGCAGAGAGGGCAAGAAGCCATTCTCAGCCAGAATCACAAAGTAGCTGAAGAAACCACCCAGAGCTTGGATCATACCTACACACACACACACATGCTTTGTTACAATGCATTGATATGTGAAAAGCAGATAAGAGAACTGTTTATGTTTGTGTGAGCAGATTTGGGTGAAAACTAACTAAAAGGAATATTAACCTAACTTTTTTTTATTTTTCAACCATTATTAACTTTTTCATTCATTACAGTAGCTTAGCTGTCTTCAAAGTGCAGAAATGCTATCTTTTGCTATTTTTGTAATAGTAATATGAGCTAAAGTAATAATATTCAAATGTACTCTCCTACAATAAAAACTTTATGTAGTTAACTACTTTTCATCAGTAGCTTGTGGTGTAGTGAATTATTTAAAGTAGTTTGCCCAACACTGGTTAAAAGAGAATACTGAATGCCTGTGTAGGACTAACCAATCTGTCCATAAGCAATGCTGATGAGACGCTCGTTCACCAGTTTGTCTCTCAGTGGGTTTCTTGGCTGTCTCTTCATAATGTCACTTTCAGCAGCCTCATAAGCCAAAGAGATGGCTGGAACCTGTGGAGGCAGAGAACAAGACACTGTACAGATTTGTAGTATCTCCATGTGTGTTTATAGATGGGTGCGTATGCAAGAGCTTTTATCTTATGTACCGTACACAGGTGCACGTGTGTGTGTAGGGTTTTTTTGCAGTTTTTTTCACTGTTATGCCTTACCATGTCAGTGCCCAGGTCGATACAGAGGATGGTGATGGTGCCCAGGGGTAGAGGTATATTGACCATGATGAAGAACAGGAAGGGGGTGATCTCAGGGATGTTGCTGGTCAAGGTGTATGCAATGGACTTCTTCAGATTATCAAAGATCAGTCGGCCTGCAAGGTGACAGATGCATTTACGTTTTCTATAAAGTGGTCCAAAGCGCCAGCCCTGTGCTTCTGTGTGCTCCAATTTAATAGCCTAAAGGTCACTCACCTTCCTCCACTCCAGTGACGATGGAGGCAAAGTTGTCGTCCAGTAGAATCATGTCAGCAGCCTGTTTGGACACATCAGAGCCAGCAATGCCCATGGCAACACCAATATCAGCCTTTTTCAAGGCGGGAGAGTCATTCACACCATCACCTGTTACAGCCACGATCGCCCCCTGAAATTCAGAGAGAATAGAATTAGAATTGTGAACTATAAAGCGTTTTGAGTGTTTCTGTGTGAATGCTGGGATGTGCATGCACCTGTCGCTGGCAGCCCTCTACAATGATGAGTTTTTGCTGTGGAGAGGTTCTGGCAAACACAATCTCTGTGTGGTTCCTTAGAACTTCATCTATTTGATCCTGAGAATAGTCCTTCAAATCTGTGCCATGAATCACACAAGCCTTGGCATCCCTACAACACACAACAATAAACTATAAAAACCTGGAATTTAAACTCTGATTTAAACCTGGAGACATGTTGTAAGTTTTTGAGTATTTGGTGTATCCTAGCCTTACCTGGGATTAACCTGACTGACGGGGATGTTGAGGCGGGCAGCGATGTCTTCAACAGTCTCGTTGCCCTCAGAGATGATGCCCACACCCTTGGCGATGGCCTTGGCAGTGATGGGGTGATCTCCTGTCACCATGATGACTTTAATTCCAGCAGAGCGGCACTTTCCCACGGCGTCAGGCACGGCAGCACGGGGCGGGTCAATCATCGACATAAGCCCCACGAAACACAAGTTATCTGTCTGGAAGTTCACATCATCTGTGTCAAAGGCAAAGCCTTTTGGGTACTGGTCCTCAGGCAGTAAGACATGGCAGAATCCTGTGGAATAAAGATCAGTTTATTTTATATAACCCATTAAACACATATACTTGATATATGAATTCTAACCATTCTAAATATATACCACGCTGTAGTATATATTATCAGACTATACCTTATATACTCACCCAGTACTCGCTCTCCAAGTCCTCCAAGCTCCAAGTAGGCATTCTGGAAGGCCTCCTTCATCTCCTCATCCATGGGCTGCTCTTTACCCTGCAACATTATGGTAGAACAACGGTCCAAGATGCGCTCTGGTGCCCCCTTCATCACCAGCAGATAACGGTTATCATTGGGGTCTTCTGTCTCATGGACGGACAGCTGGGTAAAAACAGAAAGGGGAGTAAGAGGCACATGTTGACTGTGATGGTGCTATTTATATATATATATATATATATATATATATATGCAATACAATCAACAACCAGTGATCAGTTCTCAGAAAGAATGTGTTTGTATGATTGTTTGTATTATATTTAAAAATATATTTTAATACAATTTAAATTGATTTGAACTGAAAGCATTATTATTGCACATCACAAGTTATTGCATATGGCATTTTTCTTCAATATCGTGCAGCTCTCAGTCAAGGGTTTTGTACCATTTATTTGTAGCGTCTGCACTGTTTTAGCCTAACAGTTAAATGAATCTGCCCCGTAGTGCTTAAATGCTATTAGTTGGTTACATTATTTCCAATCTACTGTGATTACAAGCTGATATTTACTGTTTGATGGTTTAATACCAATAACTGATGGCAAACCTGGTATTTGTTGGTGGAGTTGAATGGGATTTCAGCTACTTTCTTATTCTTCTCTCTCATCATCTTGACAGAGCCACAGGAGAGCTCGATACATTTGAGCAGGGCAGATTCTGAGGCATCACCCGCCACATCCCTCTTCAGGATGGGCAGAGATTCTTGTGCCGCTTTAAACACTGCCCGGTTACACAGCGCTGCCACCCGGGCCAGAGCCACCCATGTGATTGAGCTCTTATCAAATGATGCACCTAAAGAGAAAGATCAAATCACACTCTGTAGAAAAACATTGTTAAATTAGACATGCCACATGGACTAGACCAACAAAAGGATTTGCAGAAAAAAGAGAACAAACCAGACTGATCTTCAGTGGTGTCGGCTTCATGGATCTGGTTGTCGAACCACATGTGTGCCACTGTCATTCGGTTCTGGGTCAAAGTTCCAGTCTTGTCCGAGCAGATGGTTGAGGTGGAACCGAGTGTCTCTACAGCTTCAAGGTTCTTCACCAGACAGTTCTTCCGTGCCATACGCTTGGCTGTCAGAGTGAGACACACCTGGGACACAGAGAAATAAACAGACATAAAGAGATATTCCATAGCATGGCATGGAACTGAACTAGGGTGGCATCGAAACCAAAGTTTTGGCTTGGATACCAAACTGTTACTCTAGACAACAAACAAACTTATGAAATGAAGACAGAGCTGTCAATTGATTCAATAATTCATCTATTTCAATAATTAAATAATTCCTGATCAATCTAATCATTTTTGTTAGCACGTTCAGGTATTTTTAAAGAAATGAAACATAATAATTTGTAAGTGTTGGTTTCAGCAATTCATCTGAATGACACTCAGAGTCTCTGTATGAACTGCTGTACATCGTGCAGGCCAGGTGCCAGAAGATGCCAATTGATGATATTTTACCACTGGACTGAACTGTATTGAAATGTTTAAGTGAATATGTGAGTGTTAGGAATACTCACAGTGACAGTAGCCAGCAGACCCTCGGGCACGTTAGCCACGATGATTCCAATGAGGAAGATGACAGCCTCCAGCCAGCTGCATCCCAGGATGACTGACAGAATGAAGAAGGTGACTCCCAGGAAGACGGCCACACCTGTGATGATGTGAATAAAATGCTCGATCTCCTTGGCGATGGGGGTTTTTCCTGTCTCCAGTCCTGAGGTAAGCGTGGCAATGCGACCCATTACAGTGCGATCGCCAGTGCAGACCACAATGCCACGAGCAGTGCCTGATGGACACACACAAAAGAGGTTCAACATACTGGTGTCTACCCAACAGTGGCTAAAACTATGCTATGCTAAAACTAATATGGGTAGTGTCTTTTTAAATATAATACATTTTACCCATCCTGTTATGTTACTGACTCC
The DNA here is from genome assembly GCA_036877525.1 of Chromobotia macracanthus. Lineage (NCBI taxonomy): Eukaryota > Metazoa > Chordata > Actinopteri > Cypriniformes > Botiidae > Chromobotia > Chromobotia macracanthus. The sequence continues at coordinate 9,279,072 of JAZGTH010000015.1, read as the reverse complement.
AAAGGGTTTTTGAATACATCTTAGATAGGATGACAGCATAAAACCTAAAGAAGCTACGCTGAAGCTAAACAACTGAATTATCACGCTAATGAGAAACATACATAAGTAAATAGTGTTGCTAATATATGTTAGTTCCTTCCAAACTTTTACTTGCACATTACTATAATAAATCCCATACCTTCCACACAGTTGGTAGAGAAGAAAGCAATGTTACGAGTTTCCAGGGGGTTGTCATGGGTACAGTCAGGTGATCTTGTCTGGGGTTCTGATTCGCCAGTGAGGGAGGAGTTATCCACCTACATATTTTAGAGACACAAATATACATGACTACTGGGTAGCACCATAGGAAGGTGTGTGCTAATAGCAATGGTGTTAAACAGGGATATGCTGTATTTGCAGCCACTGAAATTAGGTACCTTGCAACCATGAGAAGATATGATTCTGAGGTCAGCTGGGATTCGGTCTCCACCTTTGACCTCCACTAAATCACCTGCTACCACTTCTTCAGCATTAATCTGCATCTTCTCTCCTTCACGAATCACTAACGCTTGCTGTTTATAAAAAGAATGTTAAATATACTCACCCATTCATTCTTTTTGCAAGCGTATGTGTCTTTTAATATAGCATGGTGTGAAAATACCTGGGGAACCATGTTCTTAAAGGACTCCATGATCTTGGAGCTCTTTGCCTCTTGGAAGTAGGAGAAGCAGCCAGTAATGATGACAACAGCAGACAGCACGATACCCAGATACAGCTGAGAGTAGACCAAAGAAAACAGACAGTTAGTTCAAGTACAATTTAATCCCAACACATTTGACAATCCTTTCAGATTTTGAGAGATGTTTTGTGAAGTAATAATTATACAATTATACGTAGAGTTGTCAGCTTTTGCCTACAGTTTGAGGACCAAATGTCTCCACAAGGAATATGGTTTGAAAAACATAGTAAAATGTGGTAATGAAAATCTAAAAACAGAAACAAATAGGTTTTTGTGAGGGTTTAGGACTAAAGGATAGAAAAAAAACACCATTACAGAAAACATGTGTTTGTATTCTCACATTGTCTCCAGCTGGCTCATCTTCAGTAGCAGCCTGAATGGCATATGCTAGGAAGCAAAGAATGGCTCCGATCCACAACAAGATGGAGAAACCTCCGAAGAGCTGACGACAGAATTTAACCCACTCAGGTGTTGTGGGAGGTGGGGTTAGAGCATTTGGCCCATCCCTGGCCAGAAAGTCCCTGGCCTTTGCATTAGTCAAACCCTTTTGCACAGAGAGAGAGAAAGGGAAAGAGAGAAAGGGAGAAGAGAGAGATCTAAATTCTCTAAATCAAACTCATACTATTCAGCTTACATTAGACAGTTAATATGCAATAATACTAATATGCAAAACTCATTATAAAAAAGTTATTCTTTTTAAAATCTTGATTATTAGTACCCCACATATGAAAGATTTTGACTGTGCATGAACATGTCAAGCATTTTGTGTACCAATGAGGATGGCTAATATATGCTGCTCCCTAGTGTTCATTAAGAAGAAATGCAGCCAAATTTCAATCATTCCTAAAACCAATAGTGTTCTTTTCTCCTCTTTAATTTTTATTTTCACACAAAATAATAAATACCTGAACAATGTCTGTCTGAAACTTTCGGCATACTTCCTCGACTGACATCTTGTGTTCTGTCTGAAAAAAAAGAGCGTAAAAACCATTAAAGAAATATTTTTAAAAAATACTGTAACCAGCTAACTCTGTCAATGAGTCTTACCAGAGGAACTTCTTTCTTCAGATCATCAAGATCCTTTGTTCCCTTCTTCTTCTTGGGAGAATCTTTATCATCTTTATCCTGCGTGGTGGCCACACGGTAGCTATCTGACCGCCCATACTAAAACACAACAGACAGAGAGAATCAGTTGTGGAGGTCTACATGATCCATTGCTGAAACTGAATTATTCAGTTCTGCCCACTGTGTATCACACTGAATTCACACTGATTAATCTTAGTTGTCTGATGGATTTATAATAATGAAAGGTCACTAAACACAGCAATCTCTATCACTCACTAACTATGGTCACCTCAAATAGGTAATATTAGGCTGGAGTTTACTTGGTAAAAAATACTAAATTCACTTTCTCTCATCCTGTTATTCACACAATCAGAGCAAGACAAAGAAAATGAATCACGTCTTCATCAAAGAAAAGGTGTCTGTTGTACATCACAGTGACATGAAAGATGAGAAACTCTTCCACACAAACAGTTCAGAGGGTTCAAAAGGGCTTCAAAACAGCACAAATCTGATTTTTCTACTTTGTTCTTTAGCTAAATGAAGACAGAGATCAAAGCACAGAGTTCTGTGGGTTCATACACAGCAGAAGTGGAATATTCCAGTTCCATATTTCTATAATAATCTGAAAATTTCATCCGCTCAGAAACATAACCCAAGAAAATCAATGTATTTAGAGGTAAAGACATGGGGTGGGAAAAATAATCTATATTGTAGTTAATTGTTTTATATTAATGTGTTTTATATTATTCCAGTTAGAGTAGGTCTTTGAGAAGATGAAATACAGCATTAGGTCAACACATGCTAAATTTTTTATTCAGCCAAAATTCGACTTCAAAATGAGTTTAGAATATAATTGTACCAAGCATTGGAGCAAGTCCAATGCAGAATAATTTATCATGGTCAGAGTTTGTCCTTTCAACTTTCAAAGTACAATGATTATTCATTCCCTTGGTAAATCTTTGGTTCTTATTGGATGTGTAATACTAACATATAGGAGGATTGCAGCACCACATTAATCCAGCAGAGCCAAGATGGCTCCTGTGAGCCTCAGTGGCACTATTTTAGTGGAGCAGTCATCATTAAAGCAGGAAACTGAGTATCATCTGACAACAAAGTCAGATCAATACTGAGCTTCCAGAAGACCCAATATGGCTTCTACCAGAGAGTAAAGAACTTTTTTTGTATCAGTGTCAATATTTAAAAAGTAAATTCCTTTCCAGGAAATAACTGAGGTAAAACCGTGGCTGTCTTATTATACTCCTTTTGCTTCCAATGTTCACTATATCCTGAACACAAGCTCAGGCTGTAGCAAAGGCTGGAGCCTTTATCCATTAAACATTAGAACACATTATTGATTTTAGTTTTTATGGAACTCTAAAGATTGAATGTTTCAACATTCTGTAACAGTTTTTACATTGTAACTGAAAACTGACAGGCTTCTTAGGCAGTGCACGTTCACTTTTTACTGAACTAGAGAGAACATGTTTTACTCAGCACATAAACTTTTGCTACTGCTTGAATGCGATTCTGGATGAGTAGAGACATCTGCTGGTCACTTTATAACCTGAACCAAGACAATTTAATTAATTATGAGAGCATGATCAAAACCAAACAAACAACAAAAAATTTGCTTGTTGACAAACATTTAAAGCTCCCACACACATCCAAAGCTTTCTTTATCATCAACAAACTTAGCTTTGTTGCACTGGAAAAATACAGTAGTAAATTAAAGAGGTGCTTTAGTACTATAGATTATGATTTATGTAATCTATGTAAGATTTATGTATCAATAAATTACATTTACAAACTCAAGCAGTGATTAACAAAATACAGCGTCAAAACACAGAATCACATTCATTTGATTGAGGGTTTTATATTTGCATTGTTGTATGGTCAACTGACACGCCTGTTTAGTCAGGGGACACGCATAGACACACGCACATGGCCAGGTGGCACATCTATTAAAAGGGAATGAGAACATGAGAGAGGAAGATGGATGGATAAAGAAGTGTAACAGAACAAGGGGCATATGGAATGAGAGTAGATGGGGGAGGGTACAACTGACAGACTGAGAGAGATATCTAAAGAGATAAAGATTTTTAAGAGGGACAGATGAGAGAGAGAATGAGAGAAAGAGAGGTAGACGAATATCTGCCACTTCCTGTGGGAAAATTAGATATTGACCTGCTGCTTTCTCAGTGTGTGAACTTGTCGCCTCAGCGACTGCACTAAATGCTTGATGACTCTCAGCAGCACGCCACCTGGCCAAACCTTAAAGGGGCAGTTTACCCAAAAAACTTGCCAGATGTTTGGTAGAATGTTAGGGAGTACCAGCCTCAGTCCCCATTTACTTTTACTGTGTGGCAAACAAAGCAGAATTAACATTTTCTTGTGTTCCACAAATGAAACAAAGTCAAATGAGTGAATGAATTGACATGAGGGGAAGAAAATGATGGAAGAATTTGTAAGGTTTGGGTGAATAAAGCTTCAACAGTTTGACCTTTAACAGGACACACAGACACACATGATGACCTTCTAACAAGCCCACACAGGACGCACACCAACAGGTCCTGTAACAAAAGCATGTGCGTGTGTGGGGTAGATGACACCACTTAATAATTAAGTGAATAGAAAGTGAGGATCATCTAATCAGATCTCCATGATCTTACAGTCAAATCATCTTGACACCACAGACACACACATACACACAGTGTTTTTGAATCTCACTTTGTAATGGTTGTTATACTGTCAAAAACTCATGATAACGCTATCCCACACACCTGGAGACACTACAAACATGCAACAAGGTGCTCTTTCATCACTATGAAATTAAAAGCCAGCTAAATACACACATACACACACAAAGAAACAGAGGGAATGATGACAAAATGAGAGGTGAAAACAGATTGAGAAGTATAAATCAGAGGAATAGAAAAGTATAATGCAAAAACATAGAAAACAATGTAGAAGATACACTTAAAGATTAGTTATAATTCTAATTTATAGTATGTGTGCATGATCTCTAGATGCATAGGTGTTTATGTGTATGTGAGTGTGCATGTGTAGTTGTGTGCGTGAGCACCTGCCGCAGATACATCTGCAATGATACCTGCACTGCGGAGTATGTTCTGAGTGGAAACAGGAGAAGAGCCAGAGCAATTTTGGAGAGCTATCAGATTAATATTAACTTTGAGTAAAGCTTATGTTGAGAGATCCACTCTCAGCCAAGCAGTTAAGCCAATGTTGCTGTGCCGGGGTGATTAAATAAAACAGCAATGCTTCGACAGCGTTGTAACACATTTTTTAATTATTTTGATTTTACACATAGAAATTAAACAATTACTTATAGTTGACTCTACATGGTAAACTTTATTAAAGTTATTTGACACTGAAAAATAAAAACTTTAGTTTTAAATTACAGTGTGATTAGCAGACAAGATCATTATACTGAAGTGTGATGTATGACAGATTCTGATGTGATTGTGCTTTTTGTGGCAACACTATTCATGTATTCCTCTTAAAAAACCTCTTGATATATTGTCAGAAAACCAGACACGACAGGCTGGAATTACATGCTGCGCACTGACATTTCTACTGAGTCAGAACACACACATGCAGTCTCCTGAGGTCTGTCCCCTGAACTCCCAACACTAATTATTGATGCTTTTGTAACTGAAGGACACAGTCTCTATGTGTGTGTGTATCCGTATGTTCAGATCTGCATAAATTCTACAGAATAAATAACATGAAGAAGCAGAACTGTTTGCAATGGCTGTCAGTTGCAGGTGATATTTAGAATTTAGAAATTCTAATTTAGAATTTATTTAGAAATTCTGATTTAGAGAGCTTCTGATTGGATAAAAGTCTGTGTAGTGCAAGATGAGTCATAAATATTTTAGGCCTGTTTTCCCAAAAACAAAAGACTGTACATTTTAAATGCATATATCCGCTGTAAGGTATTGTCTAGAAGAAACAATTTCCTGTGAGAGAGATTTCATTTATAATTTTTGTTTCTTACTAATTATATCAACACCATGGGACAAGAGTTTTCCCACTCTAGTATACAAACCAATCTCAAACAGTCATTTAGTTTTTCTTCTAATTTTTTTCCAAACAAACTTTAGCAGACACATTTTGTGGCAAGTTTGTTTTGGGTTGGCATTAGTTAAAGCTGGCATTTATATCCTGAGAGGAAGGTTGTCGACCAAAGGGAGGGTCTTCTCCCCTCCAATTAGTCCTGATGAATATTTCCCAGCGGCAGAGTGCCAGCTGTAGACAGTTTAACAGTTTAAATGCCTGTAATTGCTGTAGACACATCAATACTGCACTCAGAGGGCTGCTCACTGTATTTGAGTGAAATAGTTCTACAATAAGTGTGTGAATAATTTATTTTAAAGATGTGTTGATATGACCCTGCAAAAGACCGCTGTGATGTAGGATTGTGTATGATGAGGATCTATTCGTATGTGTGACCCCGAGGAGAGTGACCTGAAAAGTGTGAGTCATGTTTAGCAGAGAACATTAAACACCTCATCCAGTATGTGAGTAAACTGTGTGTGTGAGTAAGTGACCTTGGGGCCTTGGTGTACCATCTGTTATGCCATGAGATGTAGACTGGGCAAGGACAGATTAAATCATCAGATTACAGCAGACTGGGATTAGCTGCTACGGCATCATCTCAGATGCAAAAGAGTCATACTCACTTTGCAGAGATTTTAATTATGTGAATACCACACACAATAGGCCCAAATGCAGCCTTTTTTTTACAAAAAACATCGGACCAGACAATCAATTATTTAAATGAGCAGGTTAAAGAAAAATAACCAAATAAATCGCATACTGTACATAATTTTACGATCATGTCTTTATGTACACAAACTAAATTTCCAAATTTTTATAGACATGCTGTTTGAAAGAAAAAAGAAAGAAGGAATAGCTAATCACAAGTATAATTTGATGTGTGAGTCTTCTAACACAAAAGAAAATTTAAAATCTATAATCTGTTTTGTTAGTGTTACCCCTCTTTACCCCTCCTGTTATTTCATTCATCATTCTATCCTGCCATCTGTCCATACTTCATCCACTGAACCCAGCAGCTTTGCCTGAGTGTAGGACATTTGAATGTGTGTGTGTTCTTGATGAGAAGAATAAATCACTGCCCCATGTTACAGTCACTGTAGGAAACAAGGATACTTTACTTTTTAAAAGGGTTGTCTGTGGATTTTTTGTTTGTTGTTCTAAAGTTTCATCTTCTGACTTCTGACTATGTAAGTCTCTTCCTCTTACACAGACACATACAGACAGACAAGCACATTTTATACACACTTTCTCATGTCCCATCACTGTTATTCACTCAAATAAGACTTTTTTCTAAGCTAAGCAAGATTTAAGAACTGTTCCAAATTACAACCAGTTGCCCTATTGCTGCTTAAACAGGCAGTTGGCTTCTAAGGAAACATCCTAATAAACAGGGAACATCATACGTGACTTATGGATCACTTCATGTAGGAAACAAGATTTGATTTCAATAAATTCATGTCATCATTAAGTTAAGTTGGTAAAAAGGTGGTTGTATTACTGTTTACTGTTTTTACTGCTGTTTTAATAACAGTATAATATCAGCCTTTTGGAACAGCATTGGGACCCAATCTGATGCTTCAAAATGCTGCTTCTGTAGGAAGCTCACTAGATTTTGGAACAGAGGACTGTTTCTACTGCAACTTCAGTTAAAGCAAATCTGGTCTGAAAAAGGTCACAGAATTCCCCCCATCACATGGACTGTTCTTTCTGCTTCATCTGTCCTTTTAACAAAGGATGGCATTAATAAATAAGTGTGGTGTTGATGTGGAACTTGAACCAGGCCCTCCACACATCTCCCCCTCAATGGACCAGCGGCACTGACCTGAAGGGGCAGTTACACCAGATCAACAGTGACAAAAGAGGAGGACAGGGTAATCTGACCTTGAGTATCCACTCCACTCACAAATGTCTCCAAGACAGAATGTGACAATTAAACCTAACAAGATCCAATCAAACTCAATGTGATCAGCAAGCCTCTGAATAATTTGCTTTAGAAAACATGGCTAGTAAAATCATGTTGATTACTTCTGAAGACATCCTTCTTATTTATTCACATTCTACTTGCATACTAACCAGAAACACTCATATCAAAACAATATGAGTAAATTATAATACTACCAAACATTTCCAGTATTGTTCTAGCAAACTCACTCACTCCTGCTGAAGTTAATCATCCAACAAGAGGAAGCTATTTCCTAGGCTAATCTTAGCTATGATGTTATTTAATCATACATGTAATTTCGATCCTTATTAATTGTTAGTTCCACATTATGGACACCTCAGTCTCCCACTCACTGGTCACTCTCTGTCCGTACCATCTGTATACCTAGGTAACCCAGCCCACTCACACTGTGGAAACACTAACTCAGTCAGACTAATTACAAGTAACAGAATCTGTATCTCCTCCTCTCCCCTCTGTATCTCCTCCTCTCCCCTGCTGCAGCACACCCCACCTCTCCCTTTCCTCTCCTCCCTCATTCAATCACCTGCGTATGCACACACACACATACACACTTTGTCCCAAGTACTGCTGTGTGTTACCTCATGTGTCTAAAGATCAAATATAATGGTACATACTGAAATTCATTCTGATGTTCTCTGTATCTCTCTGTTCAGTAATCTATAATGACATGATAAAAGTGGTGTACATTGCCAGTTCATTAACATCATTATACACACACGAAGATGTAATATTATATGCATACAGGTGGTATCAGTATTTTTTATGTGTTCAAATATTAAGCTGGTTGCTTTTTATCTTGTTTGTGCCCCCATGGGTAATCATGTTATATGCAAAGATGTTACGCTATAATTTCCTCTTTTCCTCTTAAACAGAACTATCACGTGTTATTAACCTAAATATTAATTTTCTAACTTATGGTTTGTAATTGTAAAAAATTGCAAAAAAAATTGCTGAAACATATTCCACTGGTTTTGAGAGTAGTTTAAGAGAGTTCAGCTACACGTATAGATGAACCCAATCAACTTGCATCTTTTCCGTCAAAGTTTCATTTATCTGCATTCGCCAATCACAGTCAGATATAGGGAATTTCCACTAGCGTGGCTCCGCCTCGGGTTTGATGCAGAAAGCGGCCTATGGGGAATAAAACAGCTGGGATGATGATGATGATGATGATGGTGGTGCATTGCCACGAGCATCACTGCGACAGCTACCGGCACATCATCGCGCTGCAGTAAAATCAAACAAACCGGAAGGATCAAATTAAAAACAACTGCGCGAGTGCTATAACCAGTGTTCGTGTCCGTGACTTTCCCTTTTATTGAACAAGGTAAACTTAACACATAAACCAGGTAAACACACAAACCCACCATTCCAGAATGATTCCATGACTTGACAAAACTGTTTGCGTAATCATTTTACCCTCCTGGTACACGACTAGTCATCAGTTTTGGTGAGTCAAAACTGCATTGACTCTTTGACATTCAGTTGTGCAATGCTGAATGGTTTATAATTGATCATTTTTTCCCCGTTAATAGCTTGGTGTCCGGTTCCGTCTGTCCGACAACGACGATTGACTACATCAGCTGTTAAACACCGGCTTTCTTGCTGAGTAACACGATCTGCAACGGGATGTACCTTGTTTGTTCGTCACGTCATACAATTATGGGACATATATTTCAGAATATTACGGGATGGAGCAATCGAATAACTCTGACACTAGTTTTACCCCAACTCGGTGGTATACTGTACTTTAATTCTAATTAAAATTAATTATTTAGAATCGAATGTGTTAAATCTAATCCCTGATACGATGCAGCACCTGTGATTGCCAGCGCTAGGTTATGTCACAGATGCAGGAAATAAGCCGGTTTGAGCACAGATTCCCAGTAACCGCATTATGACGCATGGACTTGAGAGATGTACCGGCTCTGTGTAGACATTTAAACAGACATTTAAACACGCTTAGAAATGGCGCAAGTGTTATTAAAGATACTTAAAATGCATAGTTCTGTTCATCTGTTCGGCACTCAAATTGTCCGGAGACGGTCAGTAAGTACGGAGGAAAGGATGCGTGTGTGTGTGTGATGGAGGAGGGATATGCAACACACACGATACCCAAACACTCATACAGTGCGTGCCATGAGAGAAAAGTAATAAAACATGTCAAAACAACTTTACAATGCTTATACTACCAGATAAACAGCACAAACAATTACAACAAAATAGAGTAGAAAGCAGAATCGACACAGTCATGACGCAAAGGCAGCATTACGCAGTGATGCCCTTTAGAAAGTCCATGACTAGCATAACCCGATTAGACTGGCACGATAGCGTTACTGAAATACCAGTCCAGATATTATCACTCAGACAGCACCAGTAAGCTTTCAATTAGGATAAACGTTATCTGCGTCTCATTGAAAAGCGCATAAACTACGACCACAGCGTTAAAAAAGTTCAAAAAGCCGCTTCATCGTCTCTTCAATAATAACATTTCAAGTAAGCGTGGCTGGTTATTGCGTTGCAATTTTCTAGAATGTCACCGCATCAGTCTGTCGCCGTCTACGATGTAAAACAGGATCAGTAAGTCAATGTCATTCTGTCACCACATGTCCGACAACATAAGACATGACTCTGCAGTTTGCGAAATCCATAAGGGAATAAAGTTTCTTCCGTCAGGAAAAAGTTATAATATTGTCTGTTCACTTTAATCGATTAGATCATGCAGTCAAAAAGAAAAGATGAGAGATGCCGGTCTTACCCCCATGGTTGCGCAGTCACTTCGTTCTCTTCAGATAATATAAGAGTGATGGAGAGGGAGACAGCCCTTCACGAAGAGAGGATGTCAGTGATCAAAAAAGGTCTTATGCAAAACGTACAATTATAATCTGAAACCTAAACTTGCTTTACCCCCGGCCGACAAGGTGAAAGACCAAATGAGCCTATGCTTTCAAGTCAATTTTTAAACGAAGTTATTCGTTGCAACATTAAGTAACTATATCTGATAACTTTCTAAAGTATGCAGATAAACTAAGTGATCAAATGAAATTCGACGGCAGGGCAGTGCATTTCGCAAGGATGCCGGTCTCACGCACTGCACTTTTACTTGAGATAAAGCCGGCAAAATTAAGAAGCCGCACTGCCCTCTTTTTGTATTCTTGTCTCCCTCCGCGGCACTGCCAGCTGCCAGACTACTCCGCCTAGAAAGAAGCGCCGGTGGATGTGAGGGATGCGCTTCTCTTACTTACCGACCTCATTAACAAATGCCTCACTTGAAACGCCTATATTTACAGTTTTAGCCAATGAAAACACAACACCGTATTATCGACGTATTATTGTTCCAATCAGCTTAAAAAGAGCAGGTAAAAGACACCAATCGGGTGCTTCAATTGCTCCTCCTGCGGTACTGCAGAAAGGTGAAAGCGGTGTAACGTCATGGTGTGCTCTGAGAAAATCTCTTTATGATAAAATGGACTAAGAATAAGCTAAGTCTTAATCGGTGTGGTTGCATGATTAATGCATGCAATGTGAACGTGTTTGGTTTATTGGTTGTCTGAATGCTTTTTTTGTTTAAATGTTTAAAATTGTGTTGTCATCCAGAATAAGATCATACCGGTGCAACTCTAGCCGACACTTCAGTAGGCCTTAAGTACATTATGTTCAATCATAGACATACTGTACTGTAGTGTTATAACTTACAATAACTAAAATAACCGTGGAATGTATTATAGTGATATTTCTCTTATAATATAGTAGCGTTATACACTTACAAAACTGGAAACTATACAAACTGGTTTTATAATGTACTAAGGTTGGTCTTCGTTATGTGTGTGTGTAATGCATGTCGGATTCCCTTTTATTTTCAAGACTGAAACAATGAAAAGACAGAGACAGTGAAAGAGGAAATCAAAAGAGAGAGAGAATCAAAGCGTGACATTAGACTCAATGACTCCAAAAAGATGATGAAAGGTCAAGCTTAAATTTAACAACACATAAGCTTTAACATATGAAATGTATAGGGTTTGGTAGAATGCACTCCATAATATACTTTCTGAGCACCCACACAGGGACAATGTGTTGATTTGCAATGGAAAGCAGTGGTTCTGTAATCCGCAGGGGACAGACATTGTACCGCCCTCAATCTTTGGTATAGGCCAGTCCATTAAAATTAGCTACAACCTCCACAATACTGGCTTTGGGTGGAAACCTGTATGTCAGTATGTTTCCACTCACTTATTTGTATGAAACTGAGAAATTGCATAAAAATCCTGGATGGAAGTACCAACGTGTAAATAAAGTTTCCAAAATTTAAACTCTTGTCTAAGGTGAATACAGTTTTTGGCTGTTATGAGGACATGTGCATTAACTAAGATAAACATTTACTAAAATCAATTTCCTGTGATGATTTCTTTCTACTATACACATGGGTTGGAAACACTGCTTTATTCACTAAAAGTTTTGGTGATTTTTCACATTTATTATATTAAATTCAGACAGGAACATAGCTGATGTTTATGATTGTATAGAATGTATAACCTATTGCAATGACAAGTATTTAACATGATCTTGTCTTCCCAAAAGCAGAAAAAGTTAACTGATTTCAGTTTTTTCTCATAATATCTTTTTTAAAGTATCTACCACATGACTGAAAATAAATTTTCCCTATAGACTTTTTACTATAGTTAAAGCTCTCTATAGCGAAAGTAGGCTAGACATTGGCATAGTACTAATAAAGTTTTTTTAGAATTTTTAAAGAACCAAAATGGCAGACACCATGCATCCTCTATCCTTCTATAACCTTTGCCAGTATCCCCCACCCCCTTGCTGCAGAGGAAAAAAATCTCCATCTCCATAGCAACAGTGATCAGCTGACTTATCTCTTAGTCATTATGCTGACTCAGAAAAGGGGGAATTGAAGAACAGAGAGACAGTAGGACCAGTCAAAGAAACCCTCATTTTAATCAGTGACAGCTGCATCATGTTTTCACACCAATTTGCCTTGTGTGTAAACATAATGACTTTATAATCAGCTTTTAAATATAAAATGACTTAATCTATAAACTGAGCAGTTTAATAAGGGGAGAGAAAAAAATAAACTAGATAAGGGTACAGAACGTACCCATAAACAGGAGGTGAAGGTAGGGGATTGATGGAGGTAAAAACAGGTGGAGGCAATGAGATCAGTGTAAAAGGAGATTTAAACAAAATATTTGTTAAAGCAGAGGCATAATTAAAGTTAGAATTAAATGTTTGAGTCAATCTATTTAAAAATCCATCACTCACACTTAAACTAGGTCAGAACTCTCTTTAGGTCACAATCGTTGTCAGAGGTACAAAATAGTGAATCTAAATGTAGACGTAAGTTTCCCCAGATGAGTTTCCTTATATATGAACTAAAGGAAGGACTTTGTGACCTTTATTCTGTATATGGGCATCTCTTAAACAGATGAACATGGTTCTTAGACAGAGAACAGAACATTCTCGCCCAGAAACAATGTTTTTTAACAGGAAGCATCTTAAGTAATTGCACAGCGCGGGTACCATTACAATATGACTGCTGACTCTGCAGTCTGCTGTGATGCTGCATAAGTGTGAGGTGCTTGATTCAGAAAGACATGTCCTTACTGGACGCTTTCTCTTTAAAAGGCATGTAGCCAATCAAAAGGCCAAACAGTAAGAGCACGGTGTCCTTGGAAACAACCTTGCAGGGAAGAGAGTCGTAAGGCATGAGGAGAAGAAACAACCTCAGTAAAGGTCACAGCACTGCATATGCCGACATCAAAGTTGTTATGTCGGTTCAGGAGAAAGTGTAACTGATTTAAAAATAAAGAATGTCAGATACAGAGCTGTATGAAGGAAACAGAGTATTAAGAGCACAGAGGTCTCTACAACACATACAGACGTTACCCCCCAGATTAAAGTGACCGCATGTCATGCGTCCTCGTTGCATAATGACTTCTCTGAAAGGAATAGAGGACAAGATAGGAATAGACTGGGATTAAGGAGAGGAGGGGAGAAATGAAAGAGAGGAAAACAGGGAGATGGAGGGATGAGAGAGGTTTTGGGCCAAGTAATCAAGTTCAGATTAAGTGTAGCTCATAATGTTCCTTGTATGTCAGTGTTAAATGCAACTAATCCACAAGGTCTTTGTGCTAACGATTACCTGTTCGAATATGTTGGGATCAGCTATATAAAAAAGGGCTTTGCACTAGATGTTGAAAACCAACAAACAAAAAGAACTGCTATAGAAAACATGCAATCGTGTAATCTGACGTTTTACATAAACTCTATAATTACTTAGACTCTTGTGCCAAGTTCTATATGTGACAACTAGCCCCAGGGGAATTTTATTTATATTATTTTCTTAATCTGAAAGAACCGTGTGGGAATTACTGTAGGTGCAGTTTTCTATTCTACAGTATGTCTCAATGGAGAGGATAAGGGGAAGTGAAGGATACCTCCTGCTACTTCTCCAGGTGTGGTTCCTAAGGTTTTATTAGTGCTACAAAAGCTAATATAGCTAGCTATCAGTGCTATGTGAAATGTATGTGTGGACAATTAATTTGGTTGTCATACGTAGCATATGTGCATATACCACACACACAGCACACATAGTTGGCTAGCTAACCCTGATCCATCATTTCTTATGATAAACCTTGTTATTAGGATGAAGTCAAGACATGTGTGCATGCACACAAACACCCTGAAGATAACGTCGCTTTTGCTTCATTAGTTTGAAAAACTGCAGTGGCTAGATTTCAGACACATCATCATTTTCCTTCCAGTTCTCGCTCTTGCTGTTTGTCTCTGTCTCTGTACCACACACAAATGCACACAGACACCGACACAAAATATCAAATCAGCATAATTTCTGTTACCAGATCTAGCAGTGCATATGTGTGTGGGGGGGTGCTACACCTCAGCTCTGAGGAGCTTCCAAGAGATTTCATTTTAAGCACACACTGTCAGTAGGCCTCTGTATCTCTGTAAAAAGTGTCAAAGCTTTTCATAGTGTTTTGTGATTTGGATTAGGGGACATTTTTTTCCTGCTTTTTCACCCCCCCTCCTCAACACACACATTCAAAATTCATGATGCAAGCGAGTCTATAAATAGCAGCATGACATCACTGCCTCTCCCCCACATCTGTTAGTCGTGCTATTTATGCTTCTCTCACACACATGCACACATTGAATCACATACACAAAGTTCTAGGAGCAAATATAAGAGGACTTTTTGAGGCATTATAATAACCTAAATCAAACCGCCAATCACATCCGGTCCAAAGGCATGCATCTTACATGATAGACCTGCAATCACAAAAATCCATCCATTATCTTTATATTTAATCTTATTTTATCATTATGGCTTATTATTTTCCTTAACTTAATATAAACTATGGCTCTGTTAAATCAAATGTGCTGTAGGGCTAGTATAGAAATCCTGTTCACCATCAAAAGTATTCCTAGTGAAGCTGACACAAGCTATTCTTACATAGAATATAAGTAAGGTAGACTTATGCACAGCAAACTATTGTGGAATGTCAAAATGTTGTATAGAAAATGTTGGTTGTCCCCTGAGACAGATGGTGTGATTTATTTTACTCAAGAAAATTGTTTATTTTTCCACAAATCATAACAAATTTAATGACTGTTCTTCTTTCATCAACACTTACACACACAAACAATCTTCTCAGTGTTTCTCATAATCTCTTTTTCTCAGTATCTACCACATGACTGAATTCTATTGTTCACCTAACATACCACCTCTCATTCTACTCTTCTCTCTCTCTCTCTCTCTCACTCACCAAGCTGTTCAGGCTTTCCCCCTCTCATTTGCTGTCTTCTCGTTCTCCAGTACAGCACAACCTTTTCACCTTGGGGTCAAAGGTGAAACAGAAGCGAGGGATGAGACAGTTTAGAGAAACAGAGAGATGCTCAGTAAATGAGTGTGAGTGAGAGGGGCCTGTTCTCTAAAACAGATAAAGAGAATCAGAGTCTAAATCACTTGATACTGTCCACTAAGCCCCTTAAACAATCTGTCTAATCACAGCTTCTATTACTTATCACTTACACACAGCAATGCAGGGGGTCTAGAGTCACATGACTGAGGTAATTCCATCCAAAAATTGTCCCATTTCTACACTGTAAAAATCATTTTATTGTAATAACGTTGTTGTTGCTATACATTTTACTTTTCATAACTGTTTTTCTACATGATTTATCATTAAAATATATGGTATCTTTCAAGTTAAGTTTGCAAATTCAGTGGGTTGAATGATTGTATAGCGTAGGAAAGCAAACTTACTATCTGCAAAAACTGTACAGCCATTTACTGTAATACTGTTAAACTTCCTGTGCTCATCACTCACAAGCACACTTAATACACTCAGCAGGCTGTCTGTCTCAGGACTTATCACTTTAACACTTCACTATAAACAGACACTGGATGTCACTTTATTTGGTTGCATCCGTCTGAATTCTGTGGTAAATTCTGAATTTTATTATCGAAACCACAAAGAGTGTGTAATGTATCAGGCAGTGTCCCAAATATGGTATCGCACTTTGTATCGTGGATTTGCAGTATCATGGCCTTCATTTGCACGTCCTTGAAGTTCACCAAACCAAATGTCCCATTTGTTATGTTTTAATTTGGGGGAGCTCACGAGAGCCCAGCCTGCACTGCTACAGATTTTTTATCTTACGGATTTTTTTTAGTCACTGTTATAATAATAGCTGTTTAACACTTTAACTGAAAACATAATTTTTAACATTTAGGCTGAATTAACAGTTTATTTTGGCTTATTAATAACAACACCACAATCAATACAGAACACAATACAGAAATTAATTTTTGGTCAAAAGTAACAAATTAGTTTTTTTTTTAAGTAACAGTTAGCTTTGCTATTTAGTTGCAGCTGCTCTCTCTGTTTAAATAAGTACAGTGAGTGAGTTCTGGCTATTGGGAAGGGTTCTTTCTTTCCATTTTTGTGGTGCTGTCCCTCAATGCTTGGATTTACAAATAGGAATTAGTTCATGTTTCTGCCACTGCAGATTGCTTTACCGGACATCATCACTGAGCTTCCCCCACTTGAAATGTGACAGATTAGCACTCAGACTTCTTGGCCCTGTATGGGATCAGTTATCCTGTCCAATGTACAATCGGTAATACAACCCTGAAGCCCTGGATACCTCCAACTGCTCTTCAGTCCTCTTCACACATTGTATTTTTAATGTACAAGGCTTACATCAATTATTTGTTTGAAGTTGACATGAAACCTAAACTGACCCTGTTTTTTTTAATACACATTTCTGTGCATGATTTATCAGTGCATTACACACTGATAAACACGCTGATCAAAATGTAAAAACCTGCTTCACCCCTAAAAATAACTTTAATGCAGGCCACTGGATAGTGTTAACCAATAGCCAAATTGCTATTCAGGCATTACATTAGCGAAACAGCTCTTACTCCATTCTATTATAGAATGCCCCCTTTTCACAATCCATCCACAATCCAAGCATGTCACATTGCAAAGCACAAAAGTATTCTCCTGTTGACTTTAAGCAGAAAGAGTTGTGTTAACTGTACTTGTGAAAACTAGTTGTGTTGGTGAGTGCAACTCCAGCCATGACAATAGTGCACATGCTGCCATGCTTAGCATAGTCAGACACTTAAGACAGAAAGTAAGGAGTTAAGTTTGTCTGTATGAACAGGACTGAGACACAAGCCAATTAGTGCATGCAATCTGAAACGCACTGCCGGTCTCCAACAGTGACGTGGACTGTGACTGGCAGAGAGGAAGGAAGGATCAGAGGAAAGTGAGCTCCACCTGCACACTCTTTAACCTCCTCCTTTTATCCCTCCATCCTCTCTGGCTGCTCATCATCCTTTCTTCTTGTTTATTTTTAGCCAGATTAGTTAAGGAGAGCAAGATGTTCCAAAGGCCTCCTGCATCAGGCACACAGAGCCTGAATGAATGCGTGTGTGTGAAATTAAATTAATTGCTTGATTCTTTTATGGCCCAGGATTTGATTTTCATTATAAGCTAACAGGTATGAACTTTTTGCTTTTTTATATTAAGATCACATTTAGAAAACATTTTACTTCATTATTTACTTTTGCTTCATTTCAAATGCTTTTTATGCACAGATTACGTATGGAAATGTCAGGTACTTGACAGATGTATAAAAAATGTAAAATGTCTGCCATTTTATAAAAAATTCGTTTTCACTACAAAATGAATGATGGTTTGCTGGAAATGACAATTCTCCTGTAATGCTTCTATATCTACTGTATATCCACAAATTAAATAAACTAACTTTCAGAGAATTTCATTTTTAACAATCCACTAGTCCAAACGTTCCTATAGTTGACAAAAATACTTCCTCAGCATGTCTGTGTTTATCAATGATAAAAATGCTTATTCAGCATTCCAGGGGATTCCTGATGCATCACAATAGGGCCTGTTTAAGTGAAGGCAGGATAGTACTTAGAGTGCACTTAGAAACCACAGTATCTATCATTTCTCCATTTACACAGTCCCAGACAGGCAGACACACAGTCACACATGTCTGCTGCTGAATAAAAAAGCACAAAGATAGCACAGTCAAATCAGCCAAATCCTTTGTTTAAAGAGCAGCTCTATATTCAGAACATATCTGTCAAATTAACAGCAAACCATCCCAGCACCACAATATTCAGAACTTATTATTTCATTTGCCTTGTCTTCTCTTATGATGAGGCTATGTTGTTGCTGTGGTGAGGTCATTGGTTGCCTAGCAACAGCTTCTGTGGGAACATTTTGGATTATTTGGGGATGTCGGTTTTGTAAACTTTGTTTCCTGCAGCACTCTGCTAAGGATGAACACAAGGCTGTATGTCGGAACAGATATGTTGTATCTCAAGTCACACTAGATTTTGATTAGTCAAAATCTAGTGTGATTAGTCAAAATCTAATCTGAAAATTTAAAGCAAGGTTTTTAACTTAATTAACAATTATTATGTATAACATAGACGGGTAACAATGATCATAGTTTTGCATAAAACTGTATCCATGTCTTCTTCAGTGTATGCTGTCATAAGAAAAAGGGCACATCTAAAAATTTGGAAATTTCAAAAATACTTTTCACTCATGTTATGCTGATATCATAAAGTTTAACAATGTATTGTTTGTAAATCTCATCTAGTGCTTTTTTTTACTTTTACAAGCGTTTTACAAATATTGTAAACTAGACAACAAAACAGCTGCAACATTCCTGATTACGTAACACTGAACACTGACATTACAGAATTGTTTGTATGATTTCAGACAGCAGGAAACATCAGAGTGCATGGACTATGTGAAAATCTGAAAGTAGTTTTGAATCAGTTAAGTTATATTAAAAGTAATTTATCAGTGAGATGGTTAGCACGGAAGTGCAGTGACGTCGGCGGTTAGTATTAACCCCTCCAAAAAAACCAACGTGTATTTGTTAAAGTTTGTGATACAGCGCCCTCCTATGGTTTAATTAGAGAGCTGCTCAATGGTTAACTATTTCAAAACAAGATGACATGCATTTAGCAGAATTTGGTGGGTTAACGCTGCACAGGTTTACGTGTTCAAAGCAATCGTACATAAAGTACATTTTATATGTAACATACTGTATTTACTTACAATGCCATAGACTTTTTACTGCAACATTAACTATATAGTTACATTAACATTACCCACACATAATACACAGAACCTTCTGTAAAAGGTAATGAACAATCATGGTTCATAGTGAGTAAACGAAACAACAGAAAGGCCTGCGGTAGAACCACTGTGTTGCCATGGTTTTTACAGCAGCGAAAACCTGAGATAACACGGATATTACGTCATTGACATGGATATTGGATATTACGTCATTGACAAGAAACAAGCCACCTGGGACGGTGCACTATTTAAAACTGCTCATTTCTAAATTTCCAAATACTTGGAAACATTTATGATAATGTTAGTAGACAAATGAACAAAATACATAACACTGTGCAAGTGGTTTATGGATACTTCATTACAAACATCTTACATATTGTCCCTTTAAACACTAATTTCATCTTGAGCACTTGGATTTTCCTTAATATCTGATTAAGGCAATATAAATAGAGGATGTCGTAATTATTCTGAGGGTTACTGGAGTGAGGGAAATGCTGTTTATATATGTAGGCAACGTGATATATGCAGGCAGGATTAAATCCCTTAAACTTAACCGCACACAAATCTGTTGACATTAAAATTAAAAGTAAAATTAAAATCAAACAAAATTTAGCCATTTGAAATTCCTTGACATTCCTTATATAGTTTTCACGATACTTGTGAGTATTCAGCCAAACCTGTATACACACAATTAAATCAGAGAACACATCACTCTTCACTGTTTATTGAGTCTAAACAATCAATAGCAGCACAGGTAAGACTGTAACAAAGATTAATACTCTAGAGCAACAACCTAAAATAAAAATCAATGCAATTAAATAAAAATAAAGGTCAACAGGGTGCAAATAATTAAAATCTAGTGCATTGTACTAAATCAAGAAATCAATAGAAAAACTAAATCTTGTAAGGCAACAACAGTTAAAATCAGAACAAGGAGGAAAGCTGGAATGTCCAAGTGTAAACAAATAAAACCCTTCTTGATGTGCATGTGATTTTTCATAGAGAGAAATAGCATTCCTGCTGTCACATTGGTACATTGCAGAAATATTTGATGTAACTAATAATAACAATAATAATTACCCTTTTAAAATCATAATGAACTTTATGTTTCAGTTAGTGTGTTGATCACAGACTCATTACATTTTGTTAGGGTTAGGGTGTATACTGTAAAAAATACAGGCGTTATCTATAATGTTACACATCCAGAGTCAACACAACGTGCAAACTAAACTTCATTAAGATGACAGAAAATCAGATAAAAACAGACCGATAAATGTATGTGCACAATTACATATATAGACAATATCCACACAGACAATATCTCACAGTCACAATAAAGTGTCTTCATTCACTTATGGAGGTCTACATGAAATAGGGTTTCTGTAGAGCAGGGCCCTTACGGTGTTTGGGTTACATTGGCTACAATAAAGCAAAGCCTTCCATACAATCATATACTTCATTATAAAAGAATATACAGTAAAACGACTGGCAACTCCACAGTATGTTTATGTTACAGTAAAAAAGCATGGTTCTTATATAGAGTTATTATTTTTTTTATTTTACTGAAGTTTTATTAATATTTTGAATAATTTTATTTTTATAGTTTCCATGATATTTCATGATATAAGTTTTCATGTTTGTTTCATGTTTTAATGTTTGTTACATTTAAAGCGTTAATTTTGTTGTGTGTTTTTGTAATTATTTAATTTGAGCATTGATATGTTTAATTTATTTCAGTTTTGGTTTCAGTTTTGGTTGAATTTATTTTCAGTTAACAAATTTTAATGCCTCATCTTAAAATTACTTAAATTTATTTCTAAGGCAACATTTCACATTTTTGTGTAGAAATAATATTATTTACAGTACTGTGCAAAAGTCTTAGGCACATTAATATTTTCATACCCAAAAATGGTTTTAAGCAAGTTGAAAAAAAAATCTCCAACAAAAATTTTTTGTTGTAGTGTCAGTAGGAATTATAAGATTACATTTCCATATAATTAATTATTCATTATCATTCAAGACTTTTGCACAGTACTGTATATTACAAATAATATTTATGCCTATATTTTATTTGATTTCAGTTAACAAGAATGTTTTAATAGTTTTAGTAAACTATAATAACCTTGCTCTTAAAGACTGTCATCATATCTTCATATTCTGACTTATATTGTACAGCACAGTGGCCCTAAAACGTGTTGGACAGTTTGAGACATGTAAGTTACACTTAAAGTAACACTTAATGTTAATTTTACTGCATTTGAGAACAAAATATCAAACTATATGGCAAACCAAAACACTAAACTAAATAGACTCTGCAAACTAATTTCAACTTTTGGGACCACTACTGTATATGGCTTGGTATGGTCCTACACTATCACAGCTGGTGACATAAAGCTACTTCCTCTAGTCATAGAGGAAGTGATGTAATGTTCCTCTTCCTCTCCCATCATTCCATCTCTCTCTCTGTCATCACAATCAGCCTCTTTCTGGTCCCAGGAATAAGAGGCAGTGTGTTGTGAAGGCTCACAATGATCAGTCTCATCATAATATGATGAGAGATTCTGTGAGATTAGAGATTGGATACAAAGTATATTGAATTAGAGTCTACAGTTAGGGAAGCATGTTATTCTATAATTGATACATACAGTCTGTCAATATAAGAGAATGGGGCTCTTACTGTGATTGGCTTCTCTCTGTGTGTCTCAGGGTACATGTATTGAGAATCAGAAATAGGTCCACTGATGGTTGGCTGCAAAATAAAAAGACATTATTTACACGTGTGTATTACGAGTGAGTTGCTGTGCTTCACAATCTTGATTAACAAATGGTAACAGATGAAAAAATATTAGTGTCTGGGGTTCAAACACTAGGAGTACAGAAAATTCTTATATTTTGCATTTTCACAATTTAATACAATACACATTTGTTTTTTAACACATTATTATTATATCAATATTATTATGATGATGATTATTATTATTACTAACATAAAACACAGTGAGAAGTTCAATTAATAAAAGTTATACATAAACAAGAATTTTACAGTTTGGAATGTCTTATGCTTTAATGACATCATGCACTCAAGCTGGCATGGACTCCACATATGTGTGCAAAACCTCATGATCCATGTTGTCTTAGCTTGATTTGAAAATGTTCTGAAATGTTCTTGTGTGCTTGAATGTGCAAGACACTCTAAAATGTTGTATAAACAGGTTAACATGGTCAGCATCAAAATGCTTATATTTGAAAAGTGACCTAGAATTGTGAAGAATCTTCATTTAAAGTCAAACCATTTTTTGTTTACAGTATTTGATTTAACTCATGTAATTTCCTCCCTGTGATATTTAGCTGCATTGTTTTCCTCACCTTGAAAGTCACTTAGGATAAAATCAGGCTAAATGCCTGAATGTAAATGCAATGTATTAATTCCAAGTTAAATTCAAGATTGAATTTATGCCAAGAAATCAATTTTAATGTGAATTAGACAGATGGCATTTCCTTCCCTCTACAACCTAAACTAAATTCTGCTGTGTTGTGTTTGGTAAGCTTGTGAGACAATAAAATATGTATCTCTCATCTCTACTTACTCTGTCTGTATAGGAAAACGTTTTCATGGGAGGAGGAGGTTTGTGAGTGGGCGGAGCACTGTGAACACAAATACACACACACACATAATCACAATAGTGAAAAGCATTCATTAGTCATTCATAAGTAATCTTTTACTAATCAGGGTACCAGTCAACATCAGAATACTTCAATACTACACTGACAGAAAGAGATTAAAGCACCCACTCTATGTTTTTCCTATGGTGTTTGCGGATGATCACTACAATAGTTGCAACGATGGCAAGCAGGATGATCACAGCAAGAATTCCACCAATAATACTTCCTGTAGCGGGACCCTTTCCTGCCTGCGAAGAATCTGAGGGGAAAGAAATAGAAAGAGAAAGAGAGAAAGAGAGAGAGAGAGAGAGAGAGAGAGAGAGAGAGAGAGAGAGAGGTTATGTCTTCAGGGCTCAAAACTGAATTTTGAAACGAACCAGATGAACCAGTTGATGCATAATAGATAGATATTTTTCTATCATCCTTAGTTGGTAAAGTTTACCAAATGCTTCCAGTTTTGCACCTTCTGAAAGATTTTGGTGAAATGAAAGAGTGGTTGAAGTTTATTTTAAGCAAACAAACAACAACAAAAGTATAATTCCCTGATGTATAATTTTGACCTGAAAGAAATGTTCTGTTCATCAGCTACATTGGAACATCGTAAATCTGTGACTAAATTACAATTTTTTTCAGTGCTTGAAACTGACAAACAGATTTTTAGACTAGTCACAATAAAATAAACATCCACAAAAAAACTCCACAAATGTCAATGTTTAAACATGACAATAATATCTAACACTTGTCTCAGCTGAATCCAAAATAATAAAAAAACACAAGTCATAAATGTTACAGTCATAAATAAACAGATAATGGGAAAGATGTGAGTTGAGTCATATACTTTCTGCAATATTTCCGAAGATTCTCACTTCAGACAGGAAAAAAATCAGGACATGTAATTCACCCACACTTGGATTAAAGTGTTCCACATAGGCTAACTTGTTGGTTATTAAAGTACAAATTTTCTTCTACTGTACAGCAACACATCACTTCACATTGTTTAAAAAAGCACCACCCGACTCTTGCTGTGCTATTATCTGGTAACAGACCCTGCTTCCTTTGTTTAGATAAATCCCAGATTCCACACACATGAAGTCATGCTCCTTTGTCATGTACAGGGCAAAATATCTCTGTACCACTACTTTGTTTTTCTCTGTTTTGAGGAAGCAATTGGATATCTATAAACATCTATTTCTTACAAATGATTCCTTTGCATACAAAGCAGGAAAAGTAGTAAAATATATGTATAATATATATAATAAATACTATACAAAGACATTACCAGACAAAATAGTCAGAGACGCAATCTTTGCGTTAGAAGTCTTATTTTTGTAATTCTGTTTGGATCCACTAGAACGTAGAAACAACAGCTTACATCACTTCGAAGGGACATGTATGAGTATATTTATTATGAAATATGATTTACATTGACATGTACCCTTTTGTCAGACACTTTTATCCAAAGTGACTTACAGTGCATTCAAACGATACATTTAATCAGGGTGAGCATTCCCTGGGTTCGAACCCACGACCTTGTCATGCTCTACCATCTGAACTACAGAAAATTAACAGGGCGGGTGTAAACAGGTTACCATTATGCCATTAAAACCGATAAATGACACTCCATAACACAAAAGTATAATGCAAAACCTGCAATTCCCATTAGATGGCACTACAACTACACGAACCCATTCCTGTACCCAAATCTTAGTGCTCCAGGTTAATGTGGCAGGCCGTACCATCATGCATTCTAGACAGATCCTCTGATGTCACCACCATAAAAGTGCTGTGAATACTTTGAAAATACATCCGCTCTCTCAAATCACTCAAATTATGTCCCAGGTGTTATGCTGACAGGCAGGGTTAAAGTCTGGCTTATGGCCGAATACCTGCGTTGGCGTTCTTTCCACAGAAGATGTTAATGCGAGGATCTCAGTGCGGTGATACAGAGAGAGAGAGAGAGAGAGAGAGAGATTATAAAAAGAAAGAGTGTTGGCCAGAAAAACTGGTTTACAAGGACAAAAGGCATAACTCTCTCAAAGGAGAGCAAGTGAAAAGAAAGCCAGGTCTTGGATGAAGAGATGCGTGCATGTCACGTCTCACTGAATATTTTCCTTGTCAATCACATGTCGTTCTTTCACTCCTTTCGTCTCGCACTGTCAATCTGCCTTGCGTGTCCTAAAGCGCTCTTTCCTCTCTCGTTCGCTCAGCTCAACTGGGAATGGTTGAAATCTCTAAGCGGATGACATAGCCAGGCAGGTAGCTCATATCATTTACACACTAGACAAACATACTCACACATACTCATAGCTCATTAAAATAGCTCAAGCTAGTGTACGAACTACACAATCGCAACGCACAAATACAATGAGCAAATTACCACTCAGATCTAAAACCACAGCTGATTCATTGGCCGGAGAGCCTTTAGCAGTAAACCTTAAACACAGAAAGATGAAGTGAGAGAATATGAGGTGTGTAAAGGAATTGAAGGTCACTGCAGACAGAGGCAGAATATGGAAGTGTGTGTGTGTAGTGTGGCAATGGCTCAAAAAACCACACAAGGGAAAATAACTCAATCAATCATCAATGTGACATCTCTGTTTATAAACTCCAACAGCACAGAGTCCCAGACAGAACATCCATGTGACTCTGTTTACTGGCACAGAAATGTTGGATACAGATATTGCAGTGCAGTACCTATAAAATCACAGTCACCAAGTGGAATACACTCTAAAATAAAGGTTTCTAAATGACTCTTGTCAGGCTGTATTGTTCAATGAAGAATCTTTTACATTCACAAAACCTTTCTGATGCACAAAAGGTTCTTTGTAGTGGAAAATGGTTCTTTAGACTATAAACAGGTAAGAAAGAAATGGTTCTTTCAAAAACTACATTCATGCATTGCCAAACCAATATGACTTTCTTTCCTTAATGGAGCACAAAAAGTTTAGCAAAATGTTCGAGCAGATCTTAGTAAATAGAGACCAGGGGCCGTAGAGCTACAAAAATGACACAAAGCACTATAAAAGTAGTCCTTAAGACCTGATGACAGGTGTAATTTAATTTAAATAACAATATAACTGCATTGGATTCCTCCAACACCCCCACACATACACCTAATTGTGGCCTGGTTTCCAAACACCCACCCAGTATGCTCGTGAAATGAATGCTTTCTCTAAAATTTACAGTCAGACTATGCCAGGTGAAAGCTTTTACAACTTAGAGGGGTATTTCAACACCCAATTCCCCCGCCTGTTCATCAAAACCAAACTGAAGATAAATATGTACAGGTTTGTTTACTTGTCTTAGCGGCCTTTGCTCTCGGTTCAGAGTAAATGTAACTAAAAGCATTTGGAAAGCTCTTGGGCTCGATAAACCACAGTATGCTGTAATTCAGTTATGGTGATTAGCATCGGGTCACATGACCCTTCTCTTCCACGCCAATCCTGTTTTACACAGTGTGTCTAAAGTGGCAGGTTGATGGGATTAATTTGTTGAATAAACAATTTAAGGTGAATTATAGATGTGTCAATGTGAAAAGACATATGCAATTAGAGAGATTATGGCTATAGACATGATGCCCTGTCAAAGCAAAACTGAAAATAGAGAGTGTGTGTGTGTACTGAAGGGAAGCTTCCAGATCCATGCTTAATGGAGTTAGATTATAAGCATCCATTCTGACTGAGTGGAATTTGACAGCAGAGCACATCTCCCATAAGACGTTGCATCCCGGTGACTAACAGTAAAAGAGAGAGATCAAAAGAGAGATGATGACACATCTGACACTAAAAACTCAGAGAGAAAGATTCTGTCCCACCTCACATCATATCGAACCCCACCAAATACACAGCGGATACAACCTCAACTGTGCTTGAAGCTGGATGCTGCCTCAGGTGAATAATTGAGAGTGAATGTGTTTATTATTGAGGCATCATGAATCTATTTTTTTAAGGGCACTAGTGGTAATCCTAGCCCACGTTGTATTTGAAATAGAAACACTTTTAAAACCTTTGTAGTTAGATATCTTAAAGTGAAGTGATGTGCCGGCCAAGTATGGTGACCCATACTCAGAATGTCTTTGCATTTAAGCCAGTGGTGAGTTGTGAATACACACACACACACAAACAAACACACTACAAACCATAAGCACACACCTGGAGCAGGGGGCAGCACTGCAGCCCCCGGGAGCAACTGGGGGTAAATTGCCTTGCTTAAGGGCAGCTCAGATGTTTCCTGTCAGCACTGGGATTAAACTGGCAGACCAGTAGGCTGCAAATGCCCTAAAAAAGTGGAAGAATTTTTTGTTTAGCCTGCAAGAAGTTGTGAGTTCAGTTCCCAAACCCATAATAAAGCAAACAACCTGCAGAATGTGTAATGCGATTAGACTTGTCTGATTAGAATTCATTTCCAAACATTCTGTACATAATGTGTTTTATCATTTTATGTAGTTGGATTTAAAAAAAACAATTGGCTCAGAGTTCTGATCAGAGATCAGTGATTCATGCTGATGTTTGTCTGAAGCATTCTTGACCTCTGACTTTGAATGGACACATGGTTCACCATTGTGATCACCATTCATTTAACATCAGCTGCAGTGAGCACTGTAATATGCTGCATGTACTGTACACCATGCAGTTTGACTCATGCTATCATTTTTCAGGATGTCAATGCGACACAACTGTGTGTGTGTGTATGTGTGTGCATCTTCATTCATCACACTGAGGCCAGCACTAATCACAACTGAAGTCCAGGCTTAGCCCATGCATTTAAACTGTCTGAGGATTAAACTGTTGTCAGCGACACCATGTCTCTGTGTGTGCATGACTTCCTTGCTGCATGTGTGTCTCTCTGGGGATGCAGTGAGGTTTCTGCCACTGCGTATCAAGGCAGTAGACAGTAGCCACAGGAGGAGGCCAGATCTGGATCTCCAAGGTCACTGGTCCTTCAACACCCACAGCTCTGAGAATCTGCTGAAGTCACACATGTAATTTTAAAAAAATGTTGTGCAGTCGTTTTCTTCATCTTGCATTCTGATTGAATTTGATTGGACAGAGAACCAATCCCATACTTTAGAAGTGAAAGCAATGATCGCTCATAAACACAATAACTGTGACTTGACAATTTTTTTATAACAGCTATACACCATGTAAAAATATGCAAATATGTTTTCTAATTAAGGATGTCCCTGAAGGGAGGTTTTGTCAGATTTAGCTCAGTTTTGGGGCCAGTTTTGTCTCTAAACTTTAGCTTAGTATGTACACATACAAGCATAGATTGCTATTATGTGTTAAAAATAGCTCTTACCAGTGTCCTTTCTGGTCATCACAATTATTTTTAAACTTGTGATCTTGCATAGCCTCTCTTTCTCCTAAACACACACACACACACACACATATGTAAACTGCTAATTAAGTGTTGAGGAAACACCACACGTTCTACTTTCCCCAAGTATTCTCTCAGTCATCAGGATTATATTTAAATGTGCGATGTCTCATACCTTCTCTCCCCCCCATAAGCACCTTCAGTCAAACAAACACAGCTCATCAAGCTTTAAAGGGCAACCAACATACATTCCTTTAATGCTCTCTCCATCATTAAGACAGAGTTCCTAACAAAAGTTTGGGAGAAGCATGTTCATCATGTCTTCCGTAACGATGCAGATATATAAAGCCTCACTTTATCTCACTCGCCTGTTTTCGCAGCATTCTTCCTCCATTCCAACTGCATTCTACTTTCTCAATCATTTTCATTGTTTTGAGAATCATTTGAGCTGTGAACTGTGTCTTAGCCTGAGTCCTTGTTTATTTGGCAAATGTCTGTTTATTCCATGAGCATTCTGTCTATAATGTGAATAATACATTTCACAATGTGTCCAGTATATAAATGATTACTTTTTCATTACAAATTATATTTGCAGCATGACAATTTGAAAAACTAATCGAGTAATAAACATGAATAAGTTAGTATTTGGACACTTTTTCTAATGACAGTATGCCCCCAGAATTGGTATGGACTACTTAAGTTTATGCTTAACTTGATTGATTTTGAAACATTCTGAGGAGTATCTTGTGTGTTTCAATAGAAAAAAGTAAATCTGACCTTTACACTGTTAATGTCAAAAGACCTAAAGATCTAAATCAAAAGACTGATTAAACAGTAAATAACAGTGAGCAAATCAGAGAACGTGAGCAATCGCGTCTGAGTGAGTCAAAATTTTCTCAAGATTTTTGGGTTCCTCCCATTTACAAGTTAATGTGTTCCTGCCAAGGGCAGATAGTGGTTTAACCTTTGTAACCTCTGTCTACAACAAACAGGAAGTCATTGAACACACTCATTTAGATTTCCATGTATTAGCATTTAGCAGTGGCTGCTGGGCAGCAGTGTTGAGATTGCTTGTGTTTTGAGATGCAGATATATGAGAGCTCTGTGGTTTCAGGCACCTGCCCGTGGCCTAAACAGCCTTTTGACTGAACCAACCAGTTCCTGATTACTGGGCCATTACCCCAATTACCCAGCCGCATACAGCCACAGGGCCCCGATCTCTGTGTGTGCGTCTGTGTGTGTGTGCAAGATACAGAGTGATGTGTGTTCACTGATGTGTGTGTATTTGTTTACCTGTTCGTTAGCTGGAAGTTATTCAGCTTCATTAGAGAGCATTCATGCTTGCCACACACATAATTGCTGTGTTTTCCCGCCATAGTCCGCAGCTACATTCCAAACTCACCCCAACGCAACAGCTTTACCCAGTTTGAACACACCCCTACACAACCTAGATTTTCCAAACATTCTGAATCCTACAGCCGCACACCCCACGTGTCCCTGAATATCTGAGATTTTACCCAGAGTTGCCCAAACAAATACCTTTCGCTCTCCGACCCAAAACCATATTCTGTACTGCAGAAGCCGTTTGTGAAACAGTCCTAAACCTTTAATTACACAGTGGATAAAAAAGTCTTCAATGTAACTAAGTTACTGTGACCTAACAAGAGAGAGAATCTGTAGTTTTATCCTACACCACAACACCCACTCCATTATTTGCTACAAAAATAACAGTGAGTGGAGTGAGAAAGAGAGAGAGAAGAGGATAATACTGATCATTATAGCTGTCCATGTTGTCCTTCTCTGCCATAGGTGCTGGGGGCGGTGGTGGGTGTAATTTTTCTGTGTAATGTCCATGCTGCATTGATTAATGTTATGCTGTTCCCTCTGTCAGATTGTCTGCTTGTATTCTCTGTCTCTCTCTCCCTCTCTCTCTATTTCTCTCATTCATTATTTGGAATGATTGCTCATCAAGGTATTGGCCCTGCCCCAGTAAACACTCTGCTATATTATATCTGCGAGTGAGATAGCGAGAAACTCTGCAGCTTATATTTACAGCTCATATGACTGTCGTCTAAATCAGTAATCACAGCAACAAGACGTGCAGTGAAGCAGAGAGAAGGCCACTATTGAAAGCCTGTTACAAACCCTAGCCAAGACTAGCGTCTGTCTGTGTTTAAAGAACCACAAAAACACAGACATGCAGCCTAGTTTCCACACATAATGTATATTATGGATTTATGGACACACTAAATCTGAATCATTCAATCTGTGTACTGTTTTTAAGGGCAGTGATATTCTTCTAAATTCTTGTAGCTTTAAAATATTATGTATTCTACCTTTGCTAACCTATCTGAAAACTGCCCATGAGACCTGTCATAATATGCTCACATTATGCCACCCCATTTATTTATTTACATACTTTTTATTATCATACTTTTTCTTACTATTTTCTATGCGCTTGTCCTTTGTCCAAACATCAGTGTATTGAATTGTGATTGAATTTTAATTAATATGACTCTTGCTAGGCAGACAAGCAACAGTTAAAGTGAATGTTCTCAAGCTTTCAGTTTGCTCTGAATGCACAAAGTCAATTTAGATTAATTTAATTAAGCAACCATTTCATCTGATCCATTTGATGTTTCAACCCAAGTCATTTTTAACCAACTAAATTTGCCATGGATTCCAACATGATTTCATCAGTGGCTTTGATGGTTCCATTTTTATTTTTTTGGCGTATGACAATCCAGATCTCTTTCAAATGTCTTTCTGAAACAAATACCACCACAACCTCAGTAACTAAAAACATAAATCAAAACATGATCTAACATCATAAACTGTGCTCTCCATAAAATTTAACGAGGCCACTATAGCAATAAAAGCATGTTAAAGGCCCTGATGTTTCATAAATCAACAAAATATTATGTTATATCCCATTATATTCCAGATCTGTTTTATGTGTGCGCACACATGAGCATTTTTGTAGCCAACAAAACCTTTGCATTTGACCATCTCACCATGCTGTACCCTTCTGTCATGGCTGCTATGGAGATGGAGGGTGGATCTTGCAGTGTACTACCATGGCAACTGTCTCCCTGGTGACTGGATAGTGTCAGCAGATGAAGAGTAATCAATGCACAGCGTTAAGTAAAGCAACAGTGATGGGATGCATATGAGGGATGAATGAAGGCCGTCAGGATGGTACTGACACCAGCAGAAGCATTAAATCAATGTTCCTGTCCAGTTCATGAAGAGTTCACTCTCACTCTTTCCCTTTATCTCTAATACAGAGACCAATCAGTGTGGCACTGAGGCATGTGCACAGAACTTCTGTTTTGAACTGTTTGTAAGCCACCACCCAGGCTGGCCTGATTAAAAGGTTGTAGGTTCAAATCTTGCAATGGATGAGCTATGAGGCATTTGTATATAATTTGTATTATATTATTATTGTATTTAGCCTCATTATTAGTCTTTATATCATAAATATAAATATCATTAAATATCAATAACATTGATAACATAAACATATTAACATGTTTATAATTAATGTTTATAATTTTTAATATGTATATAATATGGGGGCACTTGTGGCCTACTGGTTAAAGAGTCTGACTTGTAACCAGAAGGTTGTTGGTTTGATTTCCAATGCCGTTAGGTAACAACTGAGGTGCCCATGAGCAATACTGAAAATGATACTGTGGGAGGAAACCTTTCTTTCGAACTGAAGCAGTGTGGAAAAATACAGAATCTGTTCTTTTGTAATTATATTTAGTTTGATATTGGTTCAATTTGTAGAGACATCTGTTAGAATAAAAACAGGAACGTTCTGTCTCAGTGAATCAAAGCAATATCAAACTAAATGAGCATCACTGGCTGAGCAAAGTGACAAATTACTAAATAGTACTCACAGGAAAACTCAGAGTACAATAGACATTTCACAACAAAACTGAAAAAAGCATCACATCTCAATTTTTTATTAGAACAACAGCAATGAAAGATTTTAGCACTGAGACGTGTTTTGGCCAGTCTGTTTAAGTATGTTCTCCCCCAGCTTCTGTCATGTTGTCAAAGCTGATTATGAACAGAGTGAAGGCATTCACAACACTGACCCGTTTTGACATTGTAGTGACGGAAAAATAGCCTATATGTTTATTTTGGGGTAAATTGCATTAGCTTGGAGAAAGACTGGCACTAGTCATTTTTGAAATGTCAGGTCCACTGCAGCTATGGGCTCTAATAACTTTTCTCTGACTGGCCTACAAACATCACCGCTGGTCTGTGGTTCAGCACGAAAATAATTTGAGAGGTATGAGGAAACAGGCCATCTTTTACAAAGCATTGTAATGGTTTGGCCACACCTCCTGTCAGCTACCGACTCATGAAACTTTTCTGTAAATGCAACAGCCAGAGGCAGAACCCTGTGTCACAGGTGATCTCTGATTACCATCCGGGCTGTAATAGCTAGAAGGTGGAGACAAAATGATGACTCAATACATAAGAAACTCTCTTTATGTCTGAGATCAGAGACAAAGCCTTATTGTCTATGAATGAATCTTATCTGCCTGATGCATCTGTAGGGACCCATGAAGATAATCGAAAGAACTACAAAGAAAAATGTGTTAAATGTCTTGTGATAAAGCAGGAATGTCTGACTACCGAAACCTAAATCCCAGCATGAGTGAATAGCCACTCAGCCAGTTTTATACAAAGCACATCATACAAGCCAGTATTTCCTGTCCTGGGGCTCATGCTTTGACTGCAAAGGTCAAATTTTTAGCCTGCCTGGAGCAGACATGACGTTCATCATTTAATATCTAAAAAGAAATGGGTTAGCAGCTCAAATGAAGTGGAAGCTACAGCTAGATCTATCCTATAAAAATTGCCAAAGACATTTATCCAGCATCCAGGCATCTAAAAATGGCTGACAGGGGACAGAACTGTGAGCAGGAGTGTAACATGACTGTTTCTGGGCGGCCTGATGATCCAGATTGACATTTGTGTTATTTGGCTCGGCTGTGTGTGTGTGTTTGTGTTTAAAGCTCTAGAAGTTCTGCTGAATAAATAAGTAAGAGAGTGGCCGTCATGCCTGATGAGGAGTTATTTCTGAAATCCAGCATGTCACAGAGCACCCTGCTCTGTTTGGGCTGCAGGGCATTCTGGGAGATCTTTGTCTGAAATGCTCTGGCCATGACCACAGTTAGATGAGCAAGAACTGTCTAGCTATACACATCAAAACAACAATCTCTCTCAAACAAGCAACCGTATTCATTAGAAACCAAGATACATTTAATAGTATACATACTGTGGGTTTAACACTGTGGGGTTAGCTCCTAATTTCTCCAAAGTTTGTACCAGTAACTAAGTTTTTTATATATCAAATCACACAAAAGAAACATTTACAAAGAAAGATACATATAGCTTAGTCTAAAGCAGTCAGACTTTTGACCTGCAGTCTGGCCCACCTTTGGGATCAAGGGTGATATTTTTTCATACCAAATAATTTAACTCATAATATTAATCAGGTCCATTTTAAACACAATTTTGTTTCCCAGGAGACTAAAAATAACTTGTTCACTGTACTGTAACTCCTGGAAACTGCATTGCTGTCTAGCAATCTGATTGGATCTTTCCAGTTTTGTGTACAATACGCATCACACAGTCAGTGAATGGTCTGCGGGCAATCTGTGGGCGTACCGTCTGAGGCTCAGACTACACATACCTTCATCAGTGTGTGCAAAATTGTACCTGCCATCACACAACCTCGCTGCATTAGTGCATGGCAGTTTGGATTTGCAGTAATGGGTGTGCATATCTGCGCTCCACAACTGCACTCCAAAACTAACCCTGCCCTTTCCAGCTTCAGAAATAAGAGGAAGACAGGGGCATCTGAAATAACAGAAGAGCCAAAAGGCTAAGCTATGAAGGACAAGAGAGGAAAGAAGGAGAGGGAGAGAAGGAGAGAGAGAGAGAAAGATGGGGTGGTAGTGTCATCTCTCCGCCCGCTGGCCTTCCCAGCTGTTCTTTCTTCCCCTTTCACATTTCATCTGCCATCCGCCCCCAGCACCATTTCCACCACAGACCCCTCATTCTCCTCCTCAGCATCTTTCTCTTCCCCCACCTTCTCCTCCCGTTTGTTCTCTGTGACTCAGTGAAACAGGTCAAGTGTTACTGAATTCCCCCTCCAGCTCAACCTGCTTAATACACGAGCACATAAAAACTCATATGCAAACACACAGCGCAGGGAAGCTCAATACCAGCCCATTTCTGTAAAGCACACAACATTAAGCCTCACAATCAGCCATCAGTGCTTTATTTGATTTGTGCTTCACATTCACACACACACACTGTGGAATTGACTCTGCAGGAAAGCTCACTGGCTGAAGTGTGGCACTGCTGTGCTGGAGAATCATATCTATGAAAATGGCTCATACAGTTGATTGGGTATAGGAGCACTGAAGGGTGATAAGATCTTTTTGAGTGCTTGTGTTTTGCTATAGATATGGAGGGTGGTGTGCGATTTGTTAGTGTGGACACATTAAATGGCGTGGAAATGATTGTGTAGTGGGAACAGTAAATAAATGTTAGAGGAGACTGTTTAAAGTAAACATGCAATTTTAGACATTCAGCCAAATCTTATGTGTTTTCTAAAGATTGCTTGAAGGCTTATAAATCTATTTATAATTCTAAATTAATTACATCATTTTCATAGCAAAATATGGCTTTTAATGAATGTGACTTTTTGGGAATAATGTAACTAGTTACCATATTATAATAATTAAACAGGAATGTAAATGAATCAACAAAAGCAAATCACTGATTGTATCCTGTTAGTATAGAACTGTCACTGCAACATGAGACATGAAAAGGACTGTTGAGCTTAAGATGAGCCAATAATGAATCTGCTTAATGCCTACTGTCACTATTTATTTCACTTGTGCGGTGTATTCATGTTCCTTAGATAAAATAAAGAACTTAAATGTTGCTTTGAGATTAATTAAAAACAACAATTCACAGTGGCTAATAATTCACCCAAAAATTAAAATTCTGTCAGTTTACTCATTGC
The DNA here is from genome assembly GCA_036877525.1 of Chromobotia macracanthus. Lineage (NCBI taxonomy): Eukaryota > Metazoa > Chordata > Actinopteri > Cypriniformes > Botiidae > Chromobotia > Chromobotia macracanthus. Next base: position 9,243,532 of record JAZGTH010000015.1, on the reverse strand, counting down.
ACACTCCATGCGATTCCAATTTTAAATGCTTTTAGTTTACCCGGAACTAAAATGACAAAGCTATGGCTCAATACAATTTAACACAAGAGTCATATGGACTATTTTATGGTCTTTTTTGGAACTGATTACATGGGTGAAGATTTTCCAAAAAGTTCTATTTTGTGTTCCACAGATTTAAATAACAGCATTTGAAACTTCAAAAGAAAGAGTAAATAATGACAGAATTTACATCTTACAGTGAACTATTTCTTAAAATGTAGAGTTCAATGATCAAAACAGAGGTGGGCAGGGTTAAATTACTAAACATCTTGAAGAGTGACATACAATCATGTGTCTGGATGCTGGGCTGGGCAGTGTAGTGTTTAGTGCAGTAGACTGTTTTAATGTGATATTGAGCAGTGAGGCTGTGTGGTTGGACTAGTTGTTTTAGTGGGGAGCTGAATGCTGCAGAACGGTTGGCTGAGTGTTTGAGCCAGTCAAGCAGAAGTGAGCAGCACCGAAGCTGCAGAGATGACCAGGATGAGAAAAAAAATGCTCTGCTCTGCTGGGCTGTCAGATGGATTACCTCAAAGCATCCCACACTCATCCACATCACTTCATCATACACCACCTCTTCAACAGAGAGAGGGTGGAGCTGGACAGTGATATTAGATGGAGGAAATAAATTGTTACTTTAGCTTGTGGACATATAGAGGAGACCAGGGCTAGTTGTCAGACGGTGAGGTTGTCACAAGGGCTATATCTAATCCAATACCTAATTAAAAATAAGAAATGTGAATATAAACAAAAATTCCAATATCATCATATTTTGCTATAGCCTTTGGGTAAACAATAAAGACAACCACACTGCCATATTTAGGCAAAGGTGAACTATATAATGAATGTTAATTATAACTGAAAGGTTAAATTGTGTTCTTAGTACAAGGCTAGTTGCTCCTTTTTGACTGGGCCATTTTATTGGGTGTTTTAGTGTTTTGTAATTGTTTTACTATTTGCATTTAGCTGAAATGCCTGCAATAGAAATGCCTGTTTATTGGCAGATTCCATTGTGATGTGGGAGAAAAGGTCATCTTGTGTTTAATATACTTATATTTATTTCCTGGACAATAATGGAAATATTCAATAGTTTTAATGCAGCCAAGACATTCTGGCAAAAAAAAATCTACCCAGAGAAATATTCACTGGAATGAAAAGTGTGACAACTAACCCCTGTCTCCCTTTATGCAACTCAAGCATTAAAATGTGTGTGGGATAGTGTGTGAGAGAGATGCTTTGTGACTCACTATACAAAAGTGGCAATGTGCGCTTGCCCTTTGGAAGAAGGAAAAGTGTGTGTGCCCATTCAGAATGCACTGAACACCAGCAGCCACCCTTCTTTCATCTCACACTCTGTGTTTGCAGGTGGGCCATGTCTCAGGGGAGGGGCCAGAATAAGTAAGAGAGAAAGCAAGACAGAGATGGAGACACAGGGGTCTCTGGCTAGTTTTAAAGGATCTTTGTTAAGAAAGCTGCCAAGACCTCTACAGATGAAAAAGCTAAACAGAAAATGAAGCTGGTAAAATAAAAAAAAACTGAAGAACAGAATTTTGCCCGTCCTCTATTCCCTTTCTTAATTTATCCTGTCAATCACTTCATTAATTCCTTAATGCCACGTTCCAGTGGTTATTTTCAGGGAGGAGGTGGAAAATTTTGAGTTGTCTGCCCTCCATCCTACTGTCTCCTCAGGTCTGTCCTTCTCCTGCCCTACACGCACTTTGCTGTGTGGCACAAAGCCAGTCTTGTAGCACCTCTGGGATATCTTCCATATATCAGTCGTTCCAGCCACCTTTACCCTGTGACACCCCAACATCAGGAGACCAGGACTATTGCTGATACAAGACGCATCAGAATGCTCATTTATGAGATACTTAAGGGTATATGAATGTGTTGTAATTACTAGTAGAAACCTTTTACCTTTCAAATTGTTAATTCAAGATTTGTGGGGGAGCCCACAAATCTAGCTAGTATACTGGAATTAATAAAATAGGAATGCTGACTGTACAACCTATTTTAAATGGATTTTGAATACTGCAGCTTTGCAGAAAACATTGCCCATTTAGCCAGTTGGAGCCAACAGGCTTGTGCACCACAACTACATCATTCTCTGCAGCTGCAAAAGAAGGGTAAAATACATAAAGCATCAGTTACACACCTAATGTGCATCTTTTGCTTTTCATTTTGTTGCACCAGCACTATTAAACTTCTCCTTGTCAGAAAGAAACATGTTTTCTCTGACTGAAATAATTTAAATGCATATCACATCCTCATTACAACTTCAGAGCAGATAAGTAGGGAGTTCCCAAGAGGACCTGAAGGCTGCACACCTGACAGAAAGAAAAGAAACAGAGCCATACAAAGACAAAAAGCTACAGCAGAAAGAATCTAATGATTGCCGAGGCAACAGAGTGCTGGTGTTACTATGACTACCTGTCAGAATAAGTCTTTATCAGCATCCCTACTGATTGATTATGTGCACTGTCCCCTCTTTAACACAGCTTCATCAACCAATCATTTCATTTAAATGTCAGAATGTCTAAAAGGTCACTGGATCTTCTTTTCATGATAACCCCATCATGAAAGTGTGGCAAATCAACCACAAGCTTTCCAGTACTAACAAATCAATCCATAATCAAAGCAATTGATATGGCCAGACGGACCACCAAAAGAACCCCACTGGGCCTAATCTATCTATTCATCTGTTATCCATGTGTAATGCTGTAGCCTCCGGGTGCCCACAGGAGACAGGGAATACCAGAAGATACTCACAACCTGACAGCTCAGGGCAACATGGGTCAATCCAATCTCCCACTGGGCACGGGTGCATGCACATGCACGTCCAATTCACAGAAACGCTTCAGATGACGGAAGTGTCACATGGCTTCGGGGGCAAATCACACCACTGCATTCTCACTTTTCCACTCTGCTTCTAATTCTGTTTTTTCATCTTTTGAATCTATCTCTCCCTTTGACAAGGAATATAAATAGAGCCTTTGGACCAGACTCGTCACTCGCTATTAACTGTATATTCATGTGTGGGGAATATTATGTTGAATGGAGTTTTTATGTGTGTGCATGTTTAGAAGGAATCGAGATGTCCTTGGGCTGTCTAGCAGTGCATGATCCCATAAAACTCTTTTCAGCCAGTGTCTATTCCACACCATAACCTCAGTCACAGGCCAACAATGACACTGCATTTCCTCCTTTGACATCTATCCTATAGCAATGTGAACTAACCTGCAAAATTCGGACCATGTCTGCTCAACTGGAATGTTTGCATGTTTGTTTATTAAATATATTCACAAACATAATAACTCTCAGCAGTTTAACACATTTTACTGTTTACATTCAGCAGAAATTCACAGATTGCCCCCCAAATTTAGCACAGTAGATGCAGGGCTCCATCTGGGGCTATGACTGTTTCTGTGGACAAAAGACCCAGGTAGGGGCTGATCCAAGGGCATGTTAACATGGGCGACACAGGATGGCAACTACTATGCTAAAAAAAAAGCTTTCCCACCCAAATGGCTGCTCCTGACACACTGACCATGAAAAATGTTGTAGCTCAAAGACGATTTAAAATGTATAAACAATTTGCACTGAACAATAGCTGACATAAGCGTGTCAACAAGGAATGGCTGTTGCACTAAGTCTCGCTCACAGCTGTCACAGATGCATGCTTTTTCTCTCCCTCTCTTTGTCTGTCTTATTCGAACACTTTCCATTTCACTGAAATTAATAAATAAAATGCAACCAATTACATCAGCATTGCAGATACACATCTGCTGACAAACTGATTATTTTTTTTGTAATTGTTACAAAAAATTGTTGCAACCTCTTGCATGTTCTTCTGAGTCACACCAGCTCATGTTCAGAAAGAAGGATGTGCCCCCATGAGACAGAAATCCTACAACTGTCACTGTAGGTGCCACCCCCTTCCTCTGCGCTGCTCTAAATTCTGAAATCATCAGCTAAATTGCATACAAATGTATAATCTCACATCTGCATCAGGCCATGATTGTGTCTCAAGACAAGTGGAACGGGCCATTATACACTAACATAAGGTTATTATCTTGATGTATTCGACAAGTGTTGTGGGAAGAGAGAGAAACACCAAAATCTGAGAGAGGAGAGAGGCAGCTGGTACTCACACCAGGTTGCAACTCAGAGCAATTAGAGCAGGCAGATGGCTAAATGGCCAAGAAAAAAGCCTCCAACTCCAAACGACAGTGACAAGTGAGCCAGCAGCACAGAGATTCTGACCCCGTCAACAGAAAGAGGAAGAGAGGAAGGACGGAATCTAGGACACAGCTACTTCTGGAGGAAAAATCTGTTGTTATATTACAGAGAAACAATTCTATCAGGGTCAACTGCTAATGCATACACACCTCTGAGGAGTTTCTGCCAGCTGAATATTTTTATTATGACACCAGTTCTTTCAGTTTCACTCCCCCCTGTTTTGCAGCTGCCTCACCTTGTGCTCTAGGTTACATTTTAACCTGCTGAGATATGAGATCTGTTGAGATCTCATATCTGCTCATGTAAACAAAGATGCTCATGTAAACAAAGAGTTTTGAGAGCAGAGTTCCTACCTAAAAACCATAAGGTGGAGAAACACCAGCCAATCCACATTCTTGAGCTTTTAATACGCATGTGATGTTTTTTGGGTTTAGTGTTCACCTCTGAAAATACAGACAAAACGAACCTGATCTATAAACTGCAACTTGCAAGTAATGACAGCCATGTGCTTTGTCAGTGTCACCTGCATATTGTGCTTTACAAAGGGCAAAGAAGTCAAAATCTGAGCTTTATGCTCACGTGTGCGCTTTCTTGCATAGCCCATTTAGCTCCATTTCAGTCCCCAACGTTATCTGTGACAGGTGACTTATCAAGACACACACACACACAGCTAACGGAGCATTTACTAGCCATTCACAACCCAGAAACCCAGACTGAAAAGCATTAGGGATTTGATTGAGCCCCAGAGCATTCAGCACATACCAAGATCACTGTCAAATATCAGTAAGACTTTAATAAGCAACCAAATAAAAAAGACAATTTTACAAAGGCCGAGACTTTAAATCATTTTCAGACAGCCAAAACAAAACTTCAAAGTAACGCAAGGTGATAAAGCATTTAGTATAGATGTGTTTGTGTCCATGAGAGTTTGAGAGCACCGCTTAACTGTTTACAGCACAAACACATTACAAGCATCAATAAACCACTCGGAGTGAAACAATTAAAGCACAGATCATTGAACAAAAAACAAATAAAAGCGAAATAATAAACAACAGTAAAATCATTTGATGTAAAACTCAAAACTATGTCCTTCATGCTCACAGCAGTGATGTTTCCTCACAGTATGTGACGTCACTGTTTAGCCTTATGTCCTTCATTTTTTGTTTATATATTTATATTATATATACAGGGGAAATGGTTTGTGAAAGGTGATATTAAGGCTTTTAAATGTGCATGTGTACAAAGATCATGGAACATCTAAACCAGAAAACAAAGCTTGACAACATTGAGAAGACTGTAATATCCCGTATTTAAGATCCCACACAAATCTGTAATAGATTTCCGTTAGACTTCCTTCACAGAGGTTACTTCCTTATTATTCTCAAGGCATTTATTCCTTCATTACTGAATTCCTGGTGGAGATGGCGAGCTGGAAGGTCAGCGCGTTCTCTTTAACGAGGAGCTAAAGTGTTCTGCATGAGTGTTGACATCACTTCCTCTACTCTCAAATCTGCATCAAAGGACCGATGGCAGTCTGACCTTTCAATCAGGATGTAAACTAGGTTGTGTTGAAGGCCTGGCCTATTCACTGCCAGTCATACTGTCAGTTCAGAGCCATCAGGGTGTCAGGGCTGAGACTGAACTGGCTTGTGTCAGATTGAGCACCCTTGCAGAGGTGAGAACTCTTTTAATGGTATTGATCTGACCGTGGGTCTAATAGGGTCATTGAATCAAGACTGCAGCCCAGGAAAACACTACACTACTCAGTGTGCCCTCTCACGGTTGGAAACAGAGAGGCAGACTTTTATACTCAAGGACAGCTGAACTGACATATGATTTAGAGAGAGAAGTGTGTGTGTGTGTGTGTGTGTGTGAGAGAGAGAGAGAGAAAGATGTCCAGTTTAAATCACACTGTGTACAAGACCCTGAGAGAGTGGAGGAATAAGTCACTGCTCTCAAGTCAAACACAACTTAACATGCTGACTCATCCCCATCACACACACATACCACAGCTGACCTCACAGAGTGACTCCCCATGTTAATGGTTAAAGAGCCAATTGTGTAGGGCAGTGATAACTCACAGGTGAAACTAGTATGATGGACACTAAACTACAGATACAAATATGTGATATGTGCTCTCATATACAAAGGGGCCTCAATAACACACACCAAGCTGTGGTGGACAGGTAACATTATACCCAGATATTTGCTGCACCCTGTACTTTATTTACAATATTTAGATATATAGACGTTTTTTAAGAAAAATAAAATGTGTACATACAGTAGTTTACAATCACCTCACATTGGACGGTACGCACAACCTTTCTCTTTCACTCATTTAAAAGCTTTATTTTCCTCTCGTTTGGCAGTTTATCTCTCCCAACTAAGAACAACAACAACTAACAACTAAAACAAGGAAATAACAGAGTAAGAGATGCATAACTGCACTGTTAGGAGAGGTATATATTTAGCTGTGTGGCCATGGTAACCACCCTGGACGTATAATTCTACATATACACTTGTTAGATGCACATATGTGGATTCACCATCACTTATTAAGTTTAGTTGTAACACATTTATTATATTTAGTTGGATGATTATAAGAGTGATTCTCCAGTGACATTTGTACAGTCGAGATTTCACACTGTGCATAATAATGTGACCCTGACTTCCTTGTTTTATTCTTACAACGATCTGCTACATTTTTTTAATGATTTATCACTGCAGGCCTTATCTAACGCATAAGGAAATCATAGATGTGCAGGAATGACTTTTGACCCCCCCACCCCAAAACATTGCTTTAAACTCAGATAGACCATTTTTAATGACTGTGGGTAAAAAAGATCACATTATTTATGAACTTTGACGTGATGTGATTTGATTAGCCCCGAAACCAAATGCTTCACATGATGAGTCATGTTCTGTGATTCAGATATATTGAGTGCTGTATAATGAGAGGCTGAGAGAGAACTGAACACTTTAGCTTAAGACAGATGAGTATGTGAGGGTGATTTACAGGAAACAAGGTCAGAGAGGTGTGGCTAGTTAAATATTACACTGAAACAATAGCAGTATGATTGATTTAGTCTCAGTGCAACAGATCCAAAGCACTGTGCATCTTCCTTTAAATTTACATGAATATACAGAGACAACTTAAACAGAATGAGAGAGAGAAAGAGAGCGATAGATTGAGATAGAGAGAAAATGAGAGAGAAATAGAGAAAACGAGAGAGAAAGACAGAGACAGGCAGGGGAGGCTGAGATTGTGTGCTCTAACAAAACTTGACTCACACTGAGTGTGAACAAAGTTTTAAATAATGGAACATGATGAATAGAAAATAAAAACAACTTAAAACTACCAATACATAACCAACAGCACAGTGCATTTACAGACGACTTTATGTGTGTGCATGTCATATGTATTATGCAGTGTCAACATTTAAAGTTTCCTATCACTCTCAGAACATGTTGACATGACGACCAGAGCAATAATTAGGAAGTGGAAGCCTGACAGTTTAATACAGTGTCTATTTCCTTTACCCAATCCTTCATTTGTTTTAATCTGTGCTATATCCTGTGTATTACTTCCAGTCATTAATTCAATCCATCCAATAATCCTTTCTCTCATGGTGTTTGATTTCATAATTTGTTTTTACAATAAAATGAATATTACGAGGAAGAAATGCAATCCTTCTGGAAGAGGTCTACTGTTCTTTCTCCATATTTCACCCTTTTATAATCTCTCATGCCTCTTCTCTTACACATAGACGGCAGTCCGGGAGATCACAGATCCATCCTTCTGGGACTCCATGTCATCATCTAGGTCATCATCGTGTGGGCGGAGCTGCAGGATGGGTCCACCTCCACTGAAATGGTCATATCTTTCATCCTCTTCTTCTAGTTCATCAAATTTCTTTCTTTCTACCTCATCCATCTCTCTGCTAAGCAGGATATCCTCTGCTGTATGAGTATGCGTGGTCTCAAGCAGAGCCATGCCCCCTGGATGCATGCCCTGATTGGCTGTTTTCTCATTAAGCCCCACCTCTCCTCTGTAAATTGGTGTGTTGTTGTTGCCGTTGTTTCCGGTGCCATTTTTGCTGGATTTAGCGGAGCCGAAGAGGCGAGTAAAGGAGTCATAGGGAGCACCAGCTGGCTTGCCAGTGCCACGGTAACCATGCTGTTGGCGACGGTTATGGGTTACCAGGAAAAAGATGAGACCAGCTATCAGTAAGACAGCCAGAAGACACGCGAAGATCACGCCTGCGATCACGCCCGCATTCGAGGTGGAAGGTGATTGCTCTGAAGACAGTAAGAGAAGAAAAGAGAGAAAAGAAAATAGAACAAGAAAAGAATTAGACAAGCTTCTTGGAAAGGGATAGTTCACCCCAAACTTTATATTTTGTAATTTACTCAATCTTATGTGGTTCCAACTTTGAATTATTGTTTTTCTCTGTGAAACACAAAAGGAGATGCTAAATTATAGGTGGATAAGTTTTCTGTCTGTTCTATTGCAACAAAACATCATAACAGTATTTATTTATATAGCAATAAGTACATTTCAATCTGTTCTTCAAACAAAGCCATCACATGACTTTAAAAGACATTGAATATAGTGTACAAGTCACATGGACCACTTTCTTTTGCATTATAAATGACAATTATTTTTTACTGTATGGAAAACCACTGCTCAGATATTCTGGCTAACATTTTCTTTTGTGTTTTACAGCAAATAGCAAAAAAAATACATTAATAAAATAATACAGGTGGAGAACAACACAAGAGTGGGTAAAAGATGACCAATATTTAATTTTTTGGTGAAGTATTAGTTTAGTGTATTAGTGAAATTTAGAAAAAGTATTCCTTTATTCCTTTAAGAAGGAAATACTGTATGATTTCCAGTTCCTCACATTCCATTGCAGTGGCTGTGTATAAAAAAAACGCAAATACAACGTGTGTGTTTACTGAAGCATGCAAGTTCATGTGGGAGGGTGACATTTATGTATTATTTCTTAAGGGGACTGCTTTCCATAAGGCCAGTTTGCAACATTAACACTTAAAAGTACACAACAAAGAAGGAAATGCAGCAGCAACATGCTACATCAACACACAAGACAAAAGGGGACGGATGGACGGATGGCTGGCTGGCTGACAGATAAATGGATAGACAGACAGACAGATGAGAGGAGGCTTGGATTGACAGGGTTAGACAGCAGACAGACGTATTGGCCTTGAAGCAACAAAATACACAACACCACGCAGCTTTGGCCCACTGTCTAATGAGTGTGTGTGTGTGTGAGTGTGTGTGTAAGAGATGAAATTAGTGTGAAGGCGTGACCAGCACTGCTGAAAGAGAGCAGTGCATGAGATAACACACTCCCGGAAAACACACACAACCAAATGCCACCCCTTATCCAATACAAACACGACATCACTGATTCTAATCGAAACTCTTTAATTATTCATCCACCGTCATCAGAATTTTCCTTGCACAGATACACACTTAACGTGAGACAGGATACGATCTTGTCTCACTGCCTCAGTCGCTGTGTTCCGATTAGCCACCCACTGTGTGACTGTGTGCACTTCTCCTACACACGCCTCCGCCTCCCACTCTTTCAGTCACAGGGTGTATGTCATTCTGATCTTTCTGAGTAAATGTCTTACTTCCTGCTCCAGTCTTCTGAATTATACATGACAGTGTGATCATATAGCAGTCTCACTTACACACATACACACCACCTACTGATTTGCATGATTTGATTACTGTCCAATTTGCAGCAGATTTAAAGCATAACTCTCCACTTGAGGCACTTACAGTTAGGACTAGATTTTCACATTTTCTGAATTAAATGTAAGTGTTGCCCATGCAAGTCATATTTCATTCAGGTGTGGTCAACTACATTTACGCATTTGGCAGACGCTTTTATCCAAAGCGACTTAGTGCATTGAAGTTATACATTTTCTTAGTACATGTACTCCCTGGGAATCAAACCCACGACCTCTTGCACTGCTAACGCAATGCGCTACCACTGAGCTACAGGAGAACCTACAGAAAAACAACTATAACTTAAATTCGGATTTCTTCCTTTGAGAATAGTATAGCTTCTTACAAATTTACAAATAAGACTTAAATATAGCTTAATAATTATATTAAGCTTAATTTTGTAGCTTATAACTTAAATAAGATATAAATATAGCATGAGTGAAACTAATTTCTTATGCATCCTTTTTGAAGCACAAAAGCCTCCTTTCACTGAGAATGACCAGTACAATTCTGTGTGTGTGTGTGTGTGTTACACAGACAGGTCATACAGGTTTAAAATAAGTCATTTTTACAGTGGATTCTTTTTATAAAAGTAGGTATTAGCACCGGAAAACAGTGTGAGTTACTGAGTAAAAAATGTAGTCTTCCTCTTGGAACATGTTACAAGCAAAAGAAAATCTCTCAAAGGCTGAACATCCTCTTTTTTCTTTGTTTTTTCAGTCACAGAGTTGAAAATGATTAAGGGAGGAGACAAAGAGAGGTGGGGGTTGAATCTGGGTTAGCCTGGCTTGCCTGAGAGCAACATGTGTTGAGGAGTGATTTGGATCCGTGGTTGAGTTCTCAGCTCTGGCTGAGGTTCCTCCCCACAAGCAGCGGTGGAGTCAAAAAAAAAAAAACTGCTTGAAGGTATAACTGTCCCGCTCTCTCACTTCCAGGAGAAACACGGAGACAAGATCTGTGCAGGCCTACCTCAGTCACCATGGAGATGGTTGCCGAGGGCCAAAGACGGTCGTGCGACTGAAAAGTGGTGGCCATTTCATGGTTGTCAGCAGGGCTGCACTTAAATGACACCACTTCACATTTAACCAACAGTTTATAGCTAACCCAACACTTCACGCGACACTCCTCAGAATATCTCACTCCACAGCTACACATCACATAACATTTATGCATTCAGCAGACGTTTCTATAAAAAGTGACTTCAAGTGCATTAAAGTCATACATTTGATCAGTACGTGTTCCCTGGGAATCGAACCCACAGCCTTTACGCTGCTAACACACTTGCGCTGCTACACACTCCTGAATTCCTGCCCTGCACATCACAAACGACAACTGAACACTTCCACCAAAACACATTTTAGCATCTGTCTGCACAAACGCAAAGCACAGAGCAGCTTGGCAGTATGGAGCTGCTTAGCATGTTCTCGTCTCTCCGGCCGTTAGATTGCCGCTCCTGCTTTGACAAAGGAGAACAGGATAAGAGGCCAGCAGCTGAAACAGCAGGGAATGACTTATTCTCATGAAGGCTTTATTCAGGATGGACCGAGAGGGGTGGAGGGATAGCAGGTTTGGAAGCAGAGTACAAAATTAACACTCAGCAGTCGCCAAATGTGAATAAAAATTGGCTTTAGCAAGCATATAACACGTTACTACCTGCCAGTGGTAATTCCTCGCATTAAGCCAACAAAGCAAATAAGTGAAAAACAAAGTTGCGATTTTGCTTCCCATGCTTTTGCGGCAGATGCAGTTTCGCTGTCTTATTTAATGTAAAATTGTGCAAATGTAACGGTGATCTAACAAGGGAACACTTTTAAAGAATAACCTATAGTTATAATAATCCTACTATAGGTTAAGTGATTGATAAAGGCAAGGAAGTGATTTGCTCAGGCAAATGATGAAAGTAATGTGAGTGGAAGAGGATAGAAAAGCGAGAGGATGCATGTGTGGGGGACAGACGAGGGAGATCCGCAGGTTCTTGGGGGGGTTAAATACCACAAGCATTTATCTGCTCCACCCTCTTCACTTGTTTCTCTCTCTTCCTGCCTGTTTTCACTCCATTAGAATATTGGATGGACTAGAAACCAAGAGGCTGGAGCAAAGACAGTCGGTTTAATGTTTAGTACATAGGAAAATATTTGAACTGCCTCTAGGCAACAGAGATCTGCAAGGACATGTAGATGCTAAAGAGACAGAAAGAGAGAGATGTGAAGTTGTGATAGAAATAAACAGTTTCCCCCTTTACCGACAAACTATTACTCTGAACTTGCAAAGTTCAGTCCCTCAGCAGTCAAACATGTGTATGCTGTACTCCAACAGCCTGCCATGGGACATCAGAATGACAATGATTCACACAGCACTCGCTCTGGACATGCAAAAGGACCCTATCCACAGTCTGAAAGTAATTCAGGGTCAGAAATTTGTTCAGAGGCCAGAAATCAAATCCAACTCCACATCAACACCAATGCTAATCTAAGCAACAAAATTACTGACTGACATGCTCATCGGCACAGTTTTGATTTCTCTAACAATAAAGCAGTGTGGATGAAAATTATGAAAAGGTGATTTTTAATTGCTGTAAGAAATTATTGCTCTGCAGATGAAAATATGACCAGATAAATTATCGCTATAAGAATTTTTTTTTTCAGAAGAAAAATATGGATAGAATTGATTCAAATGATCCAATCATAATATATTGCAGGTGTAATACTGCAACTTTACAAGAAAACGCTATGGGGAATTAAAGTTATGTGTTAGTCAAAATATGCACCTCATTGTAAACACAGTTGAAAACAAAATATGTAACTATGAGCAGTAAAAATTACCATGGCTCAACACCACCCAAACACAGCTGCACATATCCCAACCCAAGCACAGTCACACCTGCCATCACACACACTCTTCAGGAAAACTCCCTTTGGAATTCTATGGGAACCTAAATTACAGTTTAAGATGTTCCTTCAGATCCAAAAGAACCAGAACAGAGACAAGAGAAAGCAAGAGGGAGACAAGACAGTTCATGCTAGGAGGAGTTATCTCGAGAACGACTGCTCGAAAATAAGCTCGGAAAAGTGTGAACAAACTGCCTTATGTCAGAACTTTAAAATCTAGCAGCTAATTTTCACAGCTAGAGCCCCCTGTAACCTCACACTCAAGACAAGTACAAGTCTATGTGCTAAATAACTACTAAAGTAAACTACCAAATGCAGAATATGGTGCAGACAGACTTACCCCTCACAAAGACAGTGACCTGGTCTCTGGCGGATCCCAGACTGTTCCTGACCTCACAGATGAAGGTGGTGTTGATGCTGTCATCCACTTTCTGCACAGCAAGCCGATTGTCCTGCACCTGTACCATTTCAGGCATCAGGCCAGACAAACTGAAGAACAACATTAACACAATATTAGAACATTTCTGAAAGAATTCACAATTCTTCTCATAGTGTTAAAAATACATTTTAAAGGCAGCCAATCAGAGTAGATCTTATACAAAATACAACATCAGTCAGTGAATGGACTTGTGGGTGTTCCATGGGTGTGACCTAAACGGATGTAGACTGAATGGAAAAGAAAGTACTCACGTTCTCCAGGTGACAGTGGTGGGGGGAGGGTTTCCATCAGCCTGACAAGTCAAAACCGCACTTGTCCGACCCTTATACCAGTTGTTATCATATCCCACGATCTGCACCTGTGGAGGATCTGATAGAGAGATCAAGAGAGAGAGAGAAGAAAATACTGAACAAGTAGATCGAACGACTTTGCCAAAGCTAAATGTTAACAAGCGTTTATGAATGAGTTTTGCCTTCAGGCACAAATGCCTTAGAAAAATCAAACACTGAAACGATCTGTCGGTCACTTCCATGCTCTTAGACAACATTATTGACCTTTAGCTTGTGTGGCCGGTCCAACCAGCACTATAATGCCTTAGGGCAATTTGCTTAATGACCACTGCTAAATCTCTGGCATATCCTGTAGATGCATTAAACAGAATGGACCCATTTAGACATGAGTCATTATAATGCAAAATCTCAGTGATCGCAATACGGTTTGCAGTCAGCAATGCTTAGCTAATTGAGCATTTGAATCAGTAGTTGCGGGTGTATTTAATGGTCTGCTTAAAATCAATCTTACATTCAACTACGAGTTTCATGGGGTAGGTCTCTGGTTGAGTCAGAGTACGATGCGACACTATGCACGTGATGTCTTTGCCATTATCTGCAGGCTGCGGGATCAGCATGTACTCGCTCTGGACGGTGACTGTGTTGTCCGGATTGTCTGTCTTCTTTGGCGTCGTAGCATTCCCATTCAGCGTGGTAGACCAAGAAATGGTCGCTGCAGGACGACCATTGGCTGATTCACAACGTGCCACGATGACCGGAGTGTTGCCGGCGGTAACTGTGACAGTAGTAGCCAGGTTCCTTGGTTTAGCTGTAGGAAAAAGAGAGATTTTGACCTTTATTTGATGCTTCTACTGTGAGGAGGGTAAAAGAGGTTGGGGAAGAGGAAGCAAAGAAGATCACAGCCTGGTTTGTCCCGCCACACGCTAGTACAGCGCTCGCATTGTGCTCACGTTTCGCTCGAAGAAAGACATCAAAGAGAGAGAAAAGAGAAAAACAGTGGAGATGGTTAGCGACGGGGGAGTGGCGGCCTCTCGGCATGATAAGCAGGCAGATCAATAGAGGAGAGAAGGAGGAGGGGGTGAGCAGGCGAGAGTCTGGCCAAGGTTACTGCCACATTTCACACACATTAACAGCGGCACAATTGATCTGACAATACCATTTATAAATCCCCTTTAAGCCTGCAAGCAGACAGTAGGAAGGGTCACACACATTCCCTCAAAGACCCATTTTCAAGTTGGGACTGAAACTAGACTGTTTTGATCATCAATTAATTAATTAATCTTTCCCCCCAATTAATTAATTTTGTTATCAAAAAACTGAAATTTCAATTGCATACTGTATACATTTATTGTACATTGCACTTGTGCTATACATAGAAATGCTGCAATATATAAATTGGAGGCAGTGTTTCACATAATCAAAAACATCAATATAAAATGTCATTGGTTCGCACATTGCTCGTGACAAAACAATGACATATTTGATTTGAAATCTGAATCTGAATGAGAGTGAGAGTGAAAAATGACTTAAATTTCAGTCTTTTCAGACACAAAGCTTTCATATGGCTTCAGAAGACTTGCAACAGTCATATGGTACTGATTACAATAGTGGTATTTTATGGTATTGTGCTTTTATAACCTTTTTGAAGCTTTTGAAGGCTGCTCACTATGTATTGCCATCATATGAGAAACAGGAAGTAGGAAATGGTACATTTCTACTTTTGTATTCCATGGAACAAAATAAATGCTTATAAAGAGCTTCTTTCCAGTTGAAAGACTGCAGGTTATTTTTTCTTTAAATAAAGGGGATTTTATTTTATTTTTCTGTTATAATCCCATTACTTACTAAACTAATCAATTCAAACATTGCTTTATTTGTTTTATTTTTCCATTTTAATGATTAATTCAAATCCTAACCTGTATGTTTCTTATGTACACTTACCCAGCATGACCAGTGACGAGACGCCCTGTTCATTGCCGCTAGGGTAGGTGGCATATTCACAGATGTATCGCCCCTCATCAGTCATCCTCACATCTTTGATTTGAATGGATGGATTTGCCAGAGTGGGCGGGTTCAGTACAAAACTGACACGCCCTGACACAGGGGATCGAGTTGGGTAATTTACCCCAAAGGTAGGATGGAAAACTGCAATGTTGGTTCGTTCTCCATCAGTTGGTTCAAAGATCCAGGACACCTGTAGCCCAGAAGAAAAAAAAAGACTGAGGCTTTACTGCAAAAATGCTATACATTCAGTAGAAGCACAAAGTGGCATAACAAAGCAACTTAAAGACCAACAGAAAGGGGAGGTAAAATAAGCTCTCCACCATAATGTAAGGTTGTTCTAAGTGGCCATGGCACTGCAATATGGCCACTAAGCTGTTCTGGGTGTTGCCAGGCTTTTATTGTTGTTGTGTGGGATGTTTTATTATCCACCAATTGAAGTAAGACCACCTAAAAAACAGCTCCTCAACAAGCCATGATTATTTCTGCAACTCTGTTAAGTAATGCTAAGTAGAGGAACAATTACCACCTCAACCTCCACACAATGAAACCTTGAGTATGTTTCACATGACTAAAAGATAAAACTAATGTTTTAATACAACTGTTTATTGGCTTTGTAGCCTGGTAAGAAGCACAGAGGCTGATTTCTAACCTGAGTGAGCTGGGTCTCTCCCGGGTCTGGAAACTGGCACCGCATTGTCACAGTCTGACCAGGATATGACACAACCTCTGGCTCCACCCTGACTCGCTGAGCCAGTGACCCTGGAAGGAGAACGAGAAAAGGCCATGAGAACAGGAAACAACCTTCAGTTCTGTCTGGCTACATTCAGGTGACCCCCAACAACCTCGCTACATGTGTGTGAGAGAAATGCAGCACATACTGGTGCAGTCTGGAGTTCAGGGATGTTGAAATGTGAAATGATAAATGAGGTTACAACAAAACAGCAAGTAGGCCAATGTTTCCGATCTCAGCAAGGATGTGTGAGAAAGTGCAAGTCTAAATATGAATGTGTGTGCAAGCGTGTGTGAAAGTATCTATGAAAAAAATATCAGGCTCCTTCTCTGCCCAAAGCATTCATCATCTGACACAGTCCTGACAAAACATATTCAGTGAGAGCAAGAGTGTATGTGTGCATGTCACTGGGTGTGTTAAGTGGTAAAGAAGATAACAATAACATACAAAACACAGTGAAGTGCCACAGGAGTCCTGTATATGAGCTGTGGTTCTCATGTGGACAAGCAAATTTAAATTTGGCTTGAATGTCCTGCATGACACATTATCAAAATAATCAAAATATAACAAATGTGCATAGTTCAATATGCATTTTGCAAAAACGACAATTTCAATACTTCAAAAAGTTATGTACAGTTTTAGGTCGATGTAGAGAGATTGGCATGCAAATGTTAGTTGGCATATGTGTTTCTTTTTCCAGAAAGAGTCTAATGTATGTATGTTGATTACATCATTTTGTGTTTTTAATAAATATTTAAATAGAATTTAAGTTGATTTAAAAAAAATTAAAGCATTATCACAAATATCACTTTTTTCTTCAATATCATGCAGCCCTACTATAGCCTGTCATACAGAAACAGAAATGGAAAAACCCAATGTGGGTATTAAACCAGTCAGACCAGTTGGTCTGCTGAACAGATGAATAGGCTGAAACTCTCTGATCGAAAAACCAGCCTGACAGAGGGCATGACAGAGCACAAGAGAAATACGAGGAAATTGAAAAAGCAAACGTGTTGAGGAAACTCTCAGGCCTTCTCTAATAAAACTGATCGGGAATGTATGTCCTTTCTTACCTCTCACAGGTGCTCACACAGAGAGACGAGAGTGTGCACAAGTCTGTGTTTAGCACCACTGAGCCCTGTTATTGAAAACGTCCCTCTCCCCTTCTCGCTCTGGATGGAGCGTGTGGATAGGTCATTACCCTGATGTGCAGGTGGAGTCAGCAGTCCGTCACTACACTAAACACACACACTTCTCACCTTAATGTACAGCAGCATAGTGCGAAAATGGCAAGAGGTGGTGGGCGGGTATGGAATAATAAAAAAGCACAGTAAAGATGCTGCAAGGATACAGCAGCCCTTTAAAAACAGACAAAGAGAGAGAGAAAGAGAAACAATAGCTACTGTTGCTACTGTCGTGTTGGGGACTGATGACTGTCTTTACTAATTGGTGTGACTCCTACTTTGTCCTGTTCACATAGCAATCTAATCTATTTCAGACAGCTCCAGCTCTTTCTATGATCTCTCTCTCTATATAAATATTTACATCCAAATGCTCTCCATCTTGATGTTTTTCCATTGTCCTTCACTCATACACCTTCAGCTTGCTCTGACAGCATAATAACACCATTTTCTGCCATTTTTAATAACCTGGGAAAGGTTGACAAAACTAAAGATGCTCTGCTTAAAATTACAATTACAGTCTCAAGCCTGTTGCCCACTGAACATTGATCTTTGTTCCATTAAAATCAACGGTACAGAAATCTGCTAAAGACTATTAAAGCACTGCTTCAATGGTGCTTTATACACCTGGCTCCGTCTATAAAGACTGCGTTATTCAATCATAAATGTTGTTACCACATTTCTGATAACCTTTTAGGTGAAACCATACAGCCTTAAAACAAACAGCATTACTGTGAACATAAACCAGAGTCACTCTGATTCTCAGTGTACTGCTTTCTGCAGGTGATATGCCACACACACACACAGAGGGCGTTTATGTAAATCACACACCACCATCCTGATCCCTGTCACCACTCATCATGTCACACACACAGGGAACACCTCCATCTCATAAATGAGGTGGCCCCTCATCCCTTCATCCAGGAGAAAACTGCTCAGTCCACTGCCGAGTGACGGACGAGTGCCCAGAATGAGAGTCTAGATGGCAGACATCATACCGTGACTACCAATTGTGTGTGAGCGTGTGTGTTTGTGTGAGTAGACCTTCATTTTTGTGTGCAAGGACAGATGATAGAGAGTACAGGTTCTGTCCACACACACACACCCGCAGCGTTCATTACCACACGCACTGAGAATCTGAGCATATGCCTGGTAAGCAGGAAAATTCAGATGTCCAGTGGGTGAATAAGAATCATTCATGACACAGCTGATGTGAGCAGAGAGAGAGAGAGAGAGAGAGAGAGAGAGAGAGAGAGAGAGAGAGAGAGAGAGAGAGAGAGAGAGAGAGAGATAGAGAGAGAGATAGAGAGAGAGATAGAGATAGAGATAGATAGAGATAGAGATAGAGATAGAGAAAGAGAAAGAGAAAGAGAAAGAGGGGGGGAGAGAGAGAGAGAGAGAGAGAGAGAAAGAAAGAGAGAGAGATGGAGGGGTGGGAACATAAGGCAGCTCAGATATGAACAGCTGGAGGGGGTCTACAGGGAGTGCGTGAGTTTTGTACGTACACTAAACATGTTTATTTATGTGCATATGCAATCTCTTTAGTGAACAACTTTTGGGCCTTTTGGCCCCTTTTTATTGACCGTGACTGTAGAAAGGAGACAGTAAATTCTGGAGAGGGAGGGGTAAAGTGATCCTGGCAAGACGAAGGCCAAATATAAACCCAGGTTTCCAAAATGAGCTCTACCACCTTGTTTACATTGACAGTGATTTTATCATTGGAAAAATAAGATGTAATTCTATTTTGATAAAGTTTTGATTATTCTATGCATAAATAGATATGCATAATACATGCTACCATGAACAAGATGAATGTTTATCAGTGCCTTAATATAAAAACTCACTTGTCAAAACATTGACAATTTCAAACTGTTTTGAGCAATACTGTATGCCTGTATATGGGCAAAAGTAAACTAAACTAACTATACAGAACAGTGAAATCACTAAGAGTAACATGCACCTTTCCTCTGTCCTGCCTACACTCAACTACAGCATCTCACATACAAATGGCATAAGCTCCCCTTGTAGTCCACTCACCCTGTTGGTAATCCAATCACATCACTGCTTATTTGCATAAAGTTAAACTTCTCAATTTGTCCAGTCACTGGAACCGCCCACATTGCATTAACAGTACTTCACACGTCACTGGAAATGGCCAACATTAAAAAAAATTAACCACATTTGCTCTCAGTGTGAATGGGGCTCTGAAACACATGCATTTCAATTGTGCGTGTGAACATTTTTTAATCAGAAATTTTTGTTCAAAGTGTGTGTGGTCTCTGAAAAGCTCAAATGCTTCTATAATCACACATACACTATGAGGACAGTTTGGCAGTTGTCACGCAACCCCAGTCAGTCTAACACATACACAATTATGAGCTAATGAACCCTGCAAGAGAGAATGAGGGCCATGTGCGGCTGCAAATGAAGCACAAACCATCAACTATTTGCCTCTTTATTCAAACACGTGCAGACACACACACATACACTTATATTAGAGTAACACACACAACCAGAACTAAGAGCTCCATCCTACAGGCTAAATTATTCATCTTCCACTTATGACAGGGAGATAGAGTGAGAGAGGGACAAAAATAACAAGACCCTTTTTCAGGAATTGCAAGATAAGCATTTACAAGATTTTTTTCACTCTTATTAGGAATGTGAAAGTTTGTGCACAAGTATGACTGCAGCTGCTTGTAACAGCTGTCAATCATAAGCACA
The DNA here is from genome assembly GCA_036877525.1 of Chromobotia macracanthus. Classification (NCBI taxonomy): domain Eukaryota; kingdom Metazoa; phylum Chordata; class Actinopteri; order Cypriniformes; family Botiidae; genus Chromobotia; species Chromobotia macracanthus. The sequence continues at coordinate 9,223,237 of JAZGTH010000015.1, read as the reverse complement.
TCTTAAATGCCATTGGCCAGTGACTGGAATGTCCTTCCCACAGGGTGACCAATCAGACAAATGGTGATAAGGAAAAGAATGATTGCTGTTTGTTTGTGTGCTCAAATCCTTAAGATTAGAGTCAACAAAAACCATACACACTTCACACAGAGATGCCCCTAAACCTTTAAACACACATAGAGTTCAGAGGTAATCAAAGATTTCTTTGTGTTGACATGACTGAAATGATTGAAAATGTTGCTTCAAGAACATCAAAACCTTCTTAATGGAACCTTATTGAAAAATAGCATGATTCAAAAATATTAGTGCTAAAAATCACTGTGGCAACATTAACTATATCCAGTGATGTCAATACAAACATGACATCAAACAATGTTTTAAAAACAACAGTGTAGTATAATCACAAGTTGGTTTGTTTCATACAGACATCATCAGTGACTTCAACATAAATAACTTCCTTCATTTAGAGGTCATAATTTGCTAATGTAAGGGATATGTCCAGGATCATGTGGCTACCTCATGAACAATACAACACAAATCCGATAATTAAACACTTCTGGTTTCTTTTTACTTTTTTCCTCTAGTGCACACACAAGCACACAAGTCTCAGACTGTGTGTGGTGTGTAATTGGATTCCTGCATTTTCCAGAAGGAGGAAACAGGGTTAGATAGATGCTTCTGGGTAAAGTAAAGAGATAGCACAATCTTCAGCCATAAGAGACCGCAGCCAATCACATTATACCAGACTTCAATCGGATACAATACGATTTCACCACAGGCTTGAATTTACCTAAACAACCCTCCAGAGAACTGATTTGGGACCAGCTGAGAGAGTTTTAGTTTACCTCTCTTGCACTTGGTTTTTAGTTAAGTGAAGTGACATGTAAATACGAATGTTTATGAAAATTTATGAAAAATTTACATTTGTTACTATTTAAATGCTCTTAAACCTATAATTTGTCAAAGTCTATAAAATGTAATGTTTGTATATCTATTAAACGTAATTATAAAAACCCATGGAATCTGTGCCCATATTACTGGAGAACAGAATAGAATTGGAATGCTTGTCATGCTTTCAGGTTAAAAATCCTTCACCCTGCATGTTCATTCATTAGGATTTTTTTTCACCTAATTTAATTATGCTCTTAGCGGTGTGTAGTACACTATGCTCTATTAAAAGCCAGAATTCTGCCCAGTCAACCCACAATCCGGAGCACTGAGCTCGGAATCCAGCATTCTCATCACGCTGTCTGAACGTACATTCATTACAACTTCTGTCAACACACTGAGAGTCAGTAAACAGTCTGATCAAAAGAGCTAAATGGTCACTGTTAGCAGAGCACACAGACACAAAACAGCCCGTCTGAGGAGAATTAAGGGGCATGAAGGGTGAGTAGTGTGTGTGTGTGTGTGTGTGTGTGTGTGTGTGTGTGTGTGTGTGTGTGTGGACAGACAGCACTGATGTACTAGGCTGCATCACAAGATGCATTCCGCAAGACGCAGTTGGGGTGGGGTAATTTACTAAAGGTAAATAACTAAAGGCAACCAACTTAACCAATTTTAGCAGTGACAGTAACTCAGCTGTTTTCAAACTAGTGTAGCATTCCCAGTAATAAGCAATTTATCTGAAGAGGTAGAGTTGTATTGTATTGTGACCTAGACACTGTATTGAAAGGTCTCTGATAATTCCCCTCAGCACAATGCATGTATGTGGTAAAACATTAAGCTCATTTCGTCACATATCAGCACATCATCATCACAGATAAAGATAATTCACAGCAGAAGAATGCAGAGACTGAAATATACAAACATCTGCACTTCCTGTGAGACCTAATGCCACAGAGAGGTGGAAACACACACATATACAACATGATGTGTAGATGGAGAGGATGAGGTCAGAGTTAACATTTGACCTTCAGAAATGATTTCACTTGTCAAAAATGTTGATGACGCTTCTCTTGATAATATTGTGATAGGGGATCTTGTTTTGTTGAAAATTAAACATGAATCGTCTTCCTTTGAGTCTGTATCATGTCAAAACCAAAGCATAGCAGACGAAATCAATCAAGGATCCATCACTACACCTGCATGTGCACACACACACACACACACAGGATCTAACACCCCCCATTAATTAAACTAGCTCCTTATAATTATACTGATCTTCAAAAAGGGCGACAGAGAGGGAGAGATGGGGAGGGGGAGAGAAAGAGAGAGAGAGTGAGTAGGGGGCTGATTAAATGAGTGGATTCATAAGTTTTCTTGACTTCTGGGTGAATCTACCAGAGGTACAATATATATTAAGCAGCTCATCAAAGACCTAAATATGTATGATACGTATGAAAAGGGGTAATAGAGAACACACATATGGTATTAAGCCATTAAATGAGCCAGCTTTCTCCGTCTCCTTTTAAAGGATGTGAGAGAGATTAGACTGAGGCTGCAGAGATTTGCCAGCACTTTTGATTAGGGACGGATCATCCTGGATTTTCTGCACATCACACTCACACACTGACACATCAGGAAAAGCGGCTAATTACAAACACACAAACACTCACACACATTCCGGCAGTGCCATCTAACTAATTATCTGCTGGGAATGACAGCGTCTGCAGGTGAGAGGAGATGAGATGGGAGATGGGGAGAGAAGAAATGAGAGGAGACATGAGAAGAGAAAAGGAGATGAGACGTAAGGAGAGAGAAAAGGAGACAAGATGAGAGGAAATGAGACAAGAGGCAAAGAGATATAAGAAGATAAAAGAAGGCGAGACTGTAGGAGAGGGGTTATCACTTCAACATCTGCTTCTCTTCACACTGTTGACACATTCCAGAGCAAATCAGTAAAGAAACTCTAGTTATCTATGAAGGATCAACCACAGAAGATCCAGACTGAACAACCACTGTAGATGGGCTATAAACCCATCAGTCTTATTTCCAGGAATTAGGAAGGGAGGAACAGGGGGGAGGATGGGGGATAAAGAGAGCGAGCAGAGAAATGCAACAGCTGTTTCCCATCACATCTGCACAGAGACACGGCCATCAGCTCACAGACGCTGCCCTGCGGAGGAGAGAGACAGACACGGTGTGGTGTGTGTGTGCGGATGGTCATGGTGGGGTGAGCTGTAGATGAAATATAAAGCAAGGGTTGGAGTGGAGCTCTGTCACTGGAGTAACCTGCTTTGCATTCCCCTTGTGTGAGACTTCGCCTTTCACTCCCTCAGACAGCTGAAGCTCCTCCACTCTCTCTCTCTCTCTCTGCCTTTTTCTGACATTCGGAACAAGAAGGGCCTGTGTGAGTTCAAAGATGAAGAAACCCAGAGGAAAGTGTCTGCGTGAACATCCTCATCTGACCCTGCCGCAACGTCAAAGTATGGTAGCAGGAGAAATGGGCCGCATCCATCTGAGAGTAAACGTGTTGAAGGAACAGCACCTCACACAAGCGGGTGTTCTGTTGTTACATCCATTTTAACACAAAAATGTAAGAAACACTGTGCACATTATGCAAACTTTGAAAACTTCTCTTAAGAACATTTGGAGTAGACACACCCACAAATGCAAACTACCAGTAGAGCAGACATAGAGAAGCTTGTGTTTCAAAGTCATAAGATTAGGAAAATCCACTTCCAAACACTTAATGCACAAAGATAGCCCGGGGTGTGAGGTCATCTGATGGGTGTCTAGGGTGAGCAGACTGTTTCCATGGTAATGGAGGAACTAACACGCCCCAAGCCCAACCCCCAGCCTGCACCCCTCTGAGTTAGCGTCTCCATTAACTGTTGGGGCGGAAAACAACATACACACTCAGACAAATCAGCAGGAACTTTATCATTTATAAACCCTTATCACTGTTCAGTCAGAGCTGGCGAATGGCTAAATAATATCAATAAATCAAGCTAAGAGGACATGAATCAAATTGTACGTGTAATGTTGAGAAATACACTGAAGCATACACACTCACATTTACCTCTCATGCTCCCTCTCACCAACTCTCAAAAGCATTTTAAGAATGATAATGATTAATACCCTAAGTATACAAACAGTGTTTTGTTTGCTTTGCTTTCGGACTGTGTGATTGATCTCTTCTCAACACAGAAAACTAAACCAAAATATTTGCTCTACTTCAAATAACCATTGTTCACAACATCTCTAATCAAAATTGTTTTACACACATGCATGTTTAGTTACCAATTTAAATGGAGACTAAATTAAACTAATCCTCTAAATCAAACTCGTTTAGCATTTTTAAATTAAAACAAAAATATAATCTGTAAACCTCTGGGAATATTTCTCTGCCGCTTTGTCTCACAAATACACACACAAAACTACCACAAGTCTCTGCACTATTTAACCCTGTCTAACTCCATTATTTTGCACCAGGTGTAAGGCTGTACATGGGATTTCTCTCTCTCTTTCTGTCTGTTCTCATCTCTTATCATCTGCCGCTTTCTGCAGTCCACCTTTCCAAGCACTAATTCATCTATCCATCTCTTCATCCAGAATGCATTGCAGCGTACAGACCCAGCATCATTTCTTAAGCAAACATTTTAAAATGTGCCATACTTTCATAATATAGTGCAAAACTTGATTTTATTAACCTACAATTGATTGTGTGGTGGGTGATACATAAACCAGATTAAATGCAAATTTTGCTTTAAAAAATAAATACAAGAAGCCAAAAGAGATGTTGGGGTACTGGTTACATTATTAAAATCCCTTAGCGCAGCCTAAGTTTTTAACGTTAGCCTGAAGTTTTTGAATGTTTCAAAATTCGGAGGCAAACAGACGCTTTTTGATCAGAGCTTCTTTAGAATAAGATGTACCAATGAACTGTTTACAATAAAACCCAAAAGGTGTACTAAGAGGGTAAGAGTGTCAGTAGCAATGTAAATGTTAAAGAAGAGAGATTTATTTTGTCTGATGTTTTTGACTCTTCAGGAACATCATCAAATAATACCCCTCACAAAAACACCCACAGCGAGAGAAAGAGCATCCATGTGGCTCAAACAGACCTGTTTTAACAAATCTGTTTCCAAACTCTAAAATCTATCTAAAAAATATCCCTGTTTCCACAACAACTCGGTGCTAGAGTTGTGCATCTGTCAGCTTCCCTTCCTCTTAGTGTTAAAATATCAATCTCGTTCTCCCTGACACCTCTTCCTCCCCTTCATCATCCATCTCTTCACCCATCTATCCATCCCTCTCTTCCTCTGCATCTAAATAAATAAACACAGAAAAGAGAGCGAGGGGAACCAAGAGAGAAAAACTAGGACACTACAACCTGGGACCCACAGACCTCCCCCACACACACACTGACTGACAGAGAGCAAGAGAGGAAGGAACGTGATACAGACACACATTTAGGTAAAGAGAGGAAGACATGAGGAAAAAAGGAAGAGCAGAGTAAAGATGTTCAGGAAACAGGAACAATAGTGGGGGGTAGGGATAAACAGGCAAGGGAGGCTGGTCACCAGCACTAGAGTTTATTAATAATCTATATCAGATAAATCTTTCCAGTATTAGACCACCGGTGGAGACTCGGGGGATAAAGATGAAGCAGAAGAGATTTTGGCCCTTTTAAACCGTGTCTGTCGAATCAGAATTCTCCAGCATTAATCACTGGGAGCTGTTCATACATCCCTCGCTCTGCCTAAGGCGTTTTTCTTGTTCTTTTCTCGTTTGTTCTCTCGCAGGCCTGTGTTGCCCTGAAGGTTTGCTTATGACACAGAAGAATCACTCGCAAACCGAAAACAAACTCACAGCACACTTGTATCACGTTAGTCTAGTCATACACATGATACGCTTAGGTGTGTTAAGTTTGCAGTAAACTGTTTTATCTTATGTAATTTTATATGCGTATATTTATACAGATACAGACTAATTGGAAGATTTGCACTTTTAAATATTCATGTCACATCACAGAAAAGCACAAACAAGCAAATGGTGATTCATAAACCTCAAAGAAATGTGACCAGTTACATTGCCAAAAATATACTGTTTCCCTTATACGTAAAATACTGATAAGTTATTGACATTATTTGTCAATTACCACAATACACATGCCCAATGCAGAAAGAGTGAGAGTTCATATTCCCATCATGCTTTGCTTTTCAAAGAGCCATAAAAGGGAGCGAAAAGATAAAAACGATCCATTCAGCCATCATAAGGTTGAGAGTGACATTTTCTCCTCTGTAGTTTACTCTAGTTTACCATTTACTCTCTGTAGTTCTGTCCTCTAGAGAGTAGAAGAGGAGAAGGGCACAAGCTAAAACTCTGTGCTATATCACTTACCTGTATAAACAGACACGGATGAGAGAACAATGAGAAGCTTTCTTCAGGCCCACACATACACAGTCATGCAGTCTTGTTTGAAGAGCAGTGTGTTTTTAGAGGAGGTAAGGGGCAAACACAATGGCTCTACTGTTTCCATATGGTTGCATTAGCATGGGACATAATGTGATGTTAGGCAGAATATTGAAGATGCTTTTACCATATAATAATATTAGAAACACTAAAATAAGTCTATATATGATTTGTTCACTGTAGTTAAAGTTTTCTGAAGCTATATGAAAGTTTTGCATGAGAAACCGACAAAATTTAAACTAGTCAAAAAGACATTATTCACAGATAACCACCTTCTTTAATTGTATGGAAAAGAGAAGTTCAGATATTCTGCAAAATATCTAATTTTACACTCCACACAAGTTGGAGAAATAAGACTCACAAAACAAGTGACTCACAAAACAAAATGAGTTTGTAAAGACTAAAGACATGGATACAAGTAAATTATGACAGCATTGTCATTTTTGCTGTACTGTTCCTTTAAAAAAATTCCAGCAAATGTGATCACCCACTCAAAAATCAATCGCTTTACTAAATTCTCCTCACAGGTTCATACAAGTCTTCTGACCTTTAACTGAATCGCAAAATGATTTTCTCTGCTTTCCTCAAGTGTTTTTCCCAATTTTTTTTCCTTCAACAAGTGCTGTTTCATCGACTCTGTGTGTTAACCTTCATGAACCACGTAATGTGACAAGAAAAAAAGAGACAAGCGAGAAGAAAGACTACAGGGAGAAGAAAAGACAGGTCAGACTCAATTTTAAGAAAAACAGTGCTAGCCTGAGCCAAAAATTGAGAAAGCAAAGGGGAGAAACAGAACAAGATTGAGGCATGGCTGGTGGTGAAGATTAAAGAGAACGAGACTGTCATTGTTACAAATAAGACCAATGTATGAATGTTGAATCAGGAAGGAGAATCATGCCTGGCTTCCCCTGTCACAGTGATAAATGCACATGCAGCAAAAACATGCCCAGTCGTCCCCAAAATTTACACTGACTTTACTGAGATCAACTGTCCTGGTTTTACAAAGCAACCTGGATTCAGAAACATCCAGCTAAAGTCTGCTACAGACAAAATTACAGTGAAAAACAACAAAACTGAGGTAGATGAACCAGAGACTCAGAAACAGATGACTGGAGGAATAATGAGTCAGAGACAGAGGGGGAGAAAACCGCAGAAGAGTCAAAGACATAGCATCTCTGTGGTGAGATAGACCTGTTAGGTGGAGCGAATCCACAGGATGGAAGACGTGAGAAACAGGGGATAAAGAAAAAACACAGGCTGGTGGAGGACGGACTGTGCTCATTTGTAAAATGGCTGACGGGGGGAAGAGTGGAACAAAAAACATCACAGAAGGAAGCTTTGAGGAACACAATGAAGATCAAAAGGTCAGAACCAAGCTCGACCACCTGCTTAGAAAACAACAAAGAAGAATGCTTAGCAATCCTACCTAACAAAAAGGTTACGTTTACGTTTGCATGCTAAAGTGACGGAAAAAGTCCAATCTGTCAAAGAATCTCCTACAAAAGTTTTTCTTAGGAGAACATTCCATGAGTTTCTTTCATTTTGGTAATTCACAAACTTGGTTCTTAGTTATTTTAGTGTATTTCTTCAAATATCCTGACCTTATAAAAGTCTACCGAGTACATTTACACTTGCACCAAATGTACCCAGCAAACCTTTAGGGGACAATATTACCTTATAAAAACACTGTAAAGGAGAACGATATCTCACAGACTCACGATACAGTTGCTGTTCTCCTCAGGAAAATATTCTCAGGAGAACTATGATTTTATTTTATTTTATTTCGGTGATTCACGCACTTGATCTTGTTTATTTTACAGTATTTCTTCAAACACACTGACCTTATAAAATACTACAGGGAACATAAACTAGCATTCACCAAATATACCCAACATAAGTCGCGGGAGACAAGAAAATTATCTTAAAGGTCACTGCTGTATGTCTTTGACAGCTCGCTACACTGGGCATGCTAATGACATTAGCGTTCTCTGAGGAGCGCTGTGCAGTTCACGCTAACAGGAATCTTGTAACAAGATAATTCAGCTCACTAAGACTGCAGTGTAGTTACTGTAGCTGGTCTGGAATGAAGCTGCCAAAAAAAAAGAAAAAAAACAAGGCCATTTCAGTCTGGCTCAAATCCAGTCTGGCCTCCATCACATTGTCAGTGAGGGGACCTGGCATGACCTTCTGCAGACCAGGTGCAAGGAAGAGAAGGAGAATGAGATACAAGGGCAAGCAGTGAGAGACAGGTGCTTACACCATCACTAACCTCAAAAGAGCAAAGGGATTACCACGGTGACAGTATGTTGAAAGTGGTAAAACACCTACAAAAAAATTTTAAAAAAAGGGAAAGCATGAAGATGATGTCAGGTCTGGTGCCTTTTTGCAGCTTTAACTGGCAAAGAACTGCCCGCCTAGACATAAACAGCCGCATTATTGACATAAAGCAATCAATCACAGTTTTTTTATTTTTATGTGCCATTTGGAGGGGTATCAGATATATCCTATACAACAGACTGGCATGAAAAATGTATTAAATTCTGCAAACAGCTGTATAGAAAAACAGAGTCTCTAGAGATTACCCACTGTTTTACTAAGTACAGTACATTAAAAAACCTTGTATGCCCTATGCTTGGAGGCTGCGTAAGGTCAGCCAATCAGATTAGTGCTTACTAGAATGAGAAAGCCCTTTCCCATTTTGCATGCAAATAAATGGCCCATAGGCATGCTATTTGAGACTATAACTATAGCAGTTGAAATATCAGTGAAAGAGTAAATACAGGAGAAGATAAGTCATTAGATCAGACATCCTCAGGAAACTAGGGATTATATTTTACTGAGGTGTCAGTCTGATAAAGGCGAGGACACGATGTCTTTAATAAGCTGTGTTGACTCACAAGGGCATCGCTGGCCTTGCTGATCAATACAGGAATAGAGTAAAGCCTAGCTTCCATGTCTGCCTCTGGCTAGCCAACTCCAGACTAACACTAAGGACAGTAAGAAAAGAGGGAGGCGGAGGGGCAGAGGAAGGACAAGGGAGAAGGAGAGAAACCAAGGCTAATCCGAAGAAAATCACCTCTTTTTTTAAAAGGCTGTTGACTACATGATTTGTGAATAAAGACTAGGCTACTGGAGGTCACCGAGCACAAGTCTAATTAAATACCCATTTCCCATTTCCCTTCCATGAAGCATAACATGTAGCATAATGATATAATTAAAAACCATATTGGTCAACCCGAGAGCCATAAATAAAGATAAAGTTAAATAAAGATACAAGCGTGATACTGACGGACAGAGACTCTTTTAGCATTAGTCATGATAAAATCCAACTCTCGTCTGTGGTATTCATATCAAGCTTAATGCAGCTATTTGAAGGCACCACGTCCCCAGCCGAGCTCGTCCTTTTAGCCAGCGCTGTCTCCTCTCACTCTGCTGTGCCCAGTGTGTGATTCTGCAGTACCGTCATGGCTCACAGCAAGTAGCAGAATCCCTGAAACCACTGGCATGCTAAATTCATGAGACAGCACGAGTGTGCTTTTAAAATCCTTGGGAATCAAAGCCACTTTCACCCCCTCCCTCTGTAAACCTTTTAAACACACTCATTCCTGTTTAAGGGCAAAGAATCAAGTTACTTTATTGTACCATTTTAACTTAAAAGGAAATTTTTCTTCTTCAACAATTTTCAAGTGAACTATTCCTTTAAGAAACCCATTTATTAGAGGCTGTCTCTATCAAGGCCACGGTGAATCAAGGCTAAGTGAACACAGAGCCAATAAATTTGAGCATCCCAAAAACCATCAAGGTTGCAATGTTAATAATAAAACGAACTGGATGTCTGGAGGGGCTGAAAGCTCATCATGTCCCATTCCTTTTTATGCCATTTGGCTTAGTTTTTAAAGAGGGAAGAGCTGCAGTCATTTTCCCTGAGTAGACATGACCTACTCCAAAAATCTGGCAACTCTCAACATTCCCACATCAATCTGGCAACCATATACCACTGCTCACACCAACTGGCTGCTGGCCCCTGGAGAGTGACTGATCTACCAGCATGCAACAGGACAGAGGGCAAACTTCGCCAACATGTGTTACAATACATGCACAAACATAAGTCAGCATGTATCTAATTCAATTGTGTTTATTTGTATTTTTCAGAAACATTTTGTGGTGATTTTTCACCACAAAATCACACTGTGTCTTTGAGGCACACGGTAAACCACAGCAGGAGAAGCCTATTTTCTCTTCCTTCAGCCACACTTTTGTTTCACTTCACATCATCTTGTTGGGGACACTTGGTTGGTTGTCTTTCCCTCACCAGGCAAAAGACTAAAATATGAGGACCAATTAAATGGACATGCCAACCCCATGAATCTCTAAAACCATAAAAGCATTCTGAGATCTGACATCTGCTGAACTAGTGAGACTCAAGAGAGAGAAAGTGACAAGAATAGAACAAGGCAACCAGAAACAGAGAGATGCTTTAAAGAGCCTTGTCCTCTAAGTGCTTTGAGGACCAGTCCAGATTCATTTTAGGTCCATTTTCAAAAGTATAAAGAGTAAAAGGCCCTGACCATAAACCATGTTATTTATTTTATATTTCAACTGTCACTGTCTGTCTCTTCAGACCGATATGGTAGATATGAAACCACCTATGTGCCATGCATATAATATCAAATTTGGCAGGAAACCCTCCTGTGTTTATATTAGTGCAGGTTGATGTTAATTATCCGGTCAGTCACTGATCTGATTGGAGTGCATTCCCAGAGCAGCATGTCAAACACAGACCTGTGTCAAGTGTTAAAAGCTTTGGTTCTCCATCCACAAATTCCCCTGGCCAAATTTACCAGGCCTTATCTTTACAACCAAACAGAATGACAGATCCACAATAACTGACTGTCTTTCACCAACATCTAGATAACCAAATTCAGAGAGAAAAAAAAAACACATATACCGATAACCTCATTAACCATATGAGCTTGAGACATGAATAAGCAATCTGTGAAACATTCTCTGCCTATATTTTAAAGACACTTAATTAAGGGAATTAAGGTCATTTCACACAAGTTATCTGATAGGAACAGTTAAATGAATATCAACAAAATTAATTTGGCAAAATCGACCAGCCAAGCCTTCAGAATATCACCTACGCTTATAGAAGATCATACAAGTTCGAAACGACACAAGTGTAAGTAAATGATGAATTTTTATCCCTTTAATCTGTTTTTCCACAGTCCTTCTGTTTTTGAAATATGCTACACCCCCCTTCCACATTCTTACTTCAGCTCAGATGCTAATAAACAGAGTGGCCTTGGGGTCAGGGTGAGATGGGGAGGATTTGAATACACCAATAGCAATCACCTCTCAAACAAAAGCAAGGATGAGGACAACGAATGATGTCTGAGGATACAGAAAGAGAGGAAGGAAGGGAAGGGGGAGAAGATAGGAGCTTGTATGTATAGAAAAGCTTCAGATTTATTTAACGATAAGCTTTGTTTTAGAATACTTTTGTTTGTGGGTTCCCTGGAATGTGCGTTCAAGTGAAGTGAGTGGACAATGGAGACCGTCTTGCACGGCAAAACACTCCCACCTATTTACTTACCAGTTATTTGCCGTTTAACCCAAGTCTGCATGCACTGCACTCAAGTCAGCGCAATCAAGAAGTGTGTTTGTTAATATGCGTCTGTAACTGCTATGCTCACACAGTTTAGAATAAGGTCAGTCTGGCCCCCGCCTCCATCATCGTAGCAGCCTAACATTTTCAAACCGCCCCTCCTCCTCTCTCACTCAAACACAAACACACACTTGATGCATTCAGTCAGAGACGCCGCTACAGTAGGCCCCCCTAACACTGGCTTTCAATGAAAACACAGCATCTCCATGGCAACAGGTTCAAGCATTTTTTGACCCGTGTTCACTAGGAGGGTATTATAACACAATCAGTGGTTGTTATTGTGCAGATCTCTGCTCCCGGTAGTCCACATTTCTGCCTGGTGCCGCAACAAAAGAGAAATACAAACTGGATTGAGTTTTATAATGTGAACATATAAATAACTAAAGCCCACTTCCTGTCTGAGTATCTTTTTATTTAAAACACAAAATTGATCAATAAATGTTTTAATACAATGTTTCTGAGATTGGTCTAATTGTTTTAAAAGGAAAAGATAAAGGGAGTTGCAGGGGCCACTGAGTGCACAAAACAATGTTTTGACCCCTTAAATATTCCACAGCTGCTGTGTATAAAGACAAAAGCTCCCAGGACACTGAAGTAAACGGATGCGAAGAGGAAGGTAAAAAAGAAAACACATGGACTGTTTATACTGTTTGTTAAACGAAGCAATCATGACCCTTTTTTCCACTGCTCTCCATTCATAAATAAAACAAATCCTTTGTTTCGATATTCTAGTTTTCCTCCTAAAGTGCTGCTGATGTACTGTGAATTGAGACAAGGCAGAAGAGGTCCAGGCCATGAATAAGTGAAAAGAGTAAATAGCGTTTATAAATTATGACACAAACAAATAAGACAAAGAGCCGCAGCATACAGTATGACGTCACACACTTTGGAAGCCGCAGTTAGCCATTTCAGCCAAAGCGTGGATGATCAGTCATATCTACAATGATTTTACAAATTAGAAATTGAAAAAATGTATAAGGATCGATCAGGATCGATGGTTAATATTGCATGCGCTCTGTCGGACACTCATACGCCGGTCTTTTTCTCATGACGTTCAACACCAGTTCAGATCGCTCCGTCTCAGGTGTAGTGCACCTGCGAACCGTGACACGGCCACTGAATAATTAAACCGGAAAGACAGCGAAGAGCGAGGCTGCAGAGAGACTACAGCTAAACCTGCCATAAGGAGCAGCTGAACTACGTACTGTATGAGGCGAGGCGGAGTGAATTATGAGGAAAATGCAGTGACGTAAGCCACTAGTTCAAGCAGATCTGTGAAATCACAAATAATTAAATGTGCTTTTTTTAAACTTGTTGTTAAATTGGTTAAACTGAACTAAAGGGAAAAAACTAAAGGAGTGATTAATATAGCTTCAAATGAAAGCGTGAAAGGTTACAACCTAGCTGAAACATACGACACAAAATTAACGTTGGAAAAAGCCTGTTGCTTTTGTCGAGCGGTCCTGATTTACTTTTATTTTTTCGTTTCGTTTCAGATGGAAAAAGATCACGATTGGAAAGAGTGGAGGAAAGACTCAGTGGACGTGAGGAATAGAGAGAGAGAGAGATGTGGCAGAAGGGAAAGGGCACTGAAGGACATGTTGATAATGTCTGTAGTTTTGCAAACAAACACACCTGTCAATACCTACGAGGAAAAACATTTCCCAAGGCCACACCTAGAGAAAATGGCGCTTATCGAAACTCGAAACAATTCACAACAAAATATGAGATAAACAATCAAACCGGAAAAATTATTCTACGAAGTATTAAACACCAGTCTGATAATTTGAGGACAATACGTTTTAAGTACCGGTAGAGAAGTGCGCACACACCATTAGAAATAAACACGCTTTGGGACGTTTCTGGCATCATATACAATTGCGACAACGCGTTATTTGAGTATGTCTATTAGAATGAAACCGAAAGAGAACAGTGTTATTTATAACCAGTGACAAGTTGTTATTTCATGTACTGTTTAAATATAGTCTTACCTTGAAGAAATAGTAGAAAGAGTGCGGTTAACATTCTTGGCATGTTCATCGGGGACCAGTCCACCTTTGATGAATCTGTCTGCTTGTTGAACTAAATCGGCGTACAGAATCAAAAAATAATATAAAACAGCCTACTGATGATCGGTGGAGATCACAACTGCCCTGTGCTTATTCTGGTTGCCCTGGATTGGTAAGTACGAAGAAACTTATTGTAAAGGTACTCTCTATTCAACGCGGGGTTAAATTCCCTTTAAAATCGTATAAAGTTCTTTGAAACTGCGTGGATTGCAAGGTAAGAGACGTCCTACAGGTGAATAAGATATCCAGTAAGGAGTTGAAAGCCCCACAGACGGTCAAGTCTCAAACCTGTCGCCGTGAGATCGTACTCAGTTGAAACTCTATCAGAGGCACAGCGCTCATTGGACAGCTTCATGTGACGTAAGGGCCACGTCATGCTGCTTTTAAAGCTACCTAAAAATGACAGGATACTCGGGTAACTTTCCTGGGTCCAGTAAGATTTTGATCACAATTTTAATAGTTTCAGACTTCTTCTTAACTATTATATGATCCGACAAGGAACGGAACCTTCAAAATTATTTGAAACATATTTAACAATCCCCAGGTTAGGTATTAAAAGTGGCTACTGCGCAGTGTAAACTAGAACATTCTCTGTATCGTGACCTGTTCGTCGTAATATATGAAATATATTACGTTTGTAATAATTATAATGCGTAATATATATATATATATGAAAAAGTTAACTAGAAACTAAAACCCATAACAGTTGCAGCTCAGATACTGCTGAATTTCATTAAAAATGTGCTCTATTCTCATGCGCAGTAGGCGCAGATAAATTCATCCAGCATAATGAGTTTAACTGACTTGCAAGTGATGCAAAAGAACGCCACAAATGTATTTTAGGTAAGTTTGTTTTAGTTACATGTTAAGTTAATGTGCATCTCAAGCACAAGAAGCTGTAGCGCTCCTCCTGCTGGTAACTTTCAGATACTACATCTAGACGTCACTTGTCAAACACTGTATGCGACCTCTCTGTACAAATGAAACTATTTTTCCAGTGCAATAAAGTTCACATAACGTTATGCACATTATGCATATTGTATAGTTGCATATCCAAAAGATCTGATATGGTAAGTAGACTGTGTTTCCTGGCACACCATGCATTCACATTGAACAACATTGTATGTCTGAGTGAGATCAGTTATGATTGCTAAAGTACTGTTAGACCTGTCCTAATGACCAGAAGTGCAGGACTCTATCCCAGTAATTCCATTCAGTGTCACTTCCACCACCCCACTAAATTATAACTGAAGCATCTACCTCTTTATCCATTCCCTTCATCTGATTGTGCGCTCAGGCAGGATGTCACGTACAGTACTATGACTTTCATGAGTGGCTTTGGCCTAGTTTGCTCTCTCTGATGTTTTTCTTTCCCTGCTCTCTTATCCTATCCACCCTTTCTCCATTTCACTTTTCTTCATTCACTTTATCTCTTTTCTTATAGACCCTTTCTTATTCTTTAGCTGGAAGGTAATTAGGAGCTGAGCTGGTAATGGGACTTGGAGGTGCTGATAAGTCTGTTAGCTTTAATTAAAGACATTTACAGGAATGTAAAGACATTTAGCCAGAAGCTAAAGACCATTGCTGATTACATCTCTTAATTCATTTCACTTATGCACTTTTTCTCCCTTTCTTGTTCTCTCTCTCACCTTTCATATGGTATAAAGTTTAGTATAGAGTACTTGATTTGTTTCCAAATGTTCCTTGTGAACACATAGCAGGACTATATGTTTGTGACTGCAGACAGATAAATTCTTTAACCATCATTTTAAAGCTGCATATAAACTGTCATGTGTTCTGTTTTATCAGCCTTCATATTCAGAAAACTGCTTCCGTTTGGTGCATGAGTTGGCATTTATTGTGTTTATCAGTTTATGCCACATGATTGTTCTCAGCCCTGGGCATCAGGCTCTTTTCCTGCCTTGTCCATGAGGACAAATGCAAGAAAAGCTACATACACTTGTCCTGTAGCTAATAAACTGAAAGATACACATATAAGCATCATTGAATCTGTGTCCAGGGATCGGTGAATAACTGTTGTATTGCTGTTCTGAATACGTTCATCTCTATAAGCTCCATGGGGAATCGTTCTTTAGCTTTCATGCTTATTTGTTCTGGTTTATGTTTTATCCCTTCACTCATGGCAGGTAAATTCTATTCTTATATTAATGTTATAATCCTGAAATAGAAAGTTCACACTACTAATGCATTTACAGGTGGGTTTGTACCATTGCTATGTTCTAAGAACAACTGTTTGTTTCTTTGTTTTATCTAATATACTGTATTTAAGAGTATGATGCTGTGCTGTTTTCTACAACCTCCACTTAAATGTTTTTGACTTCACTTTAGAGTGCCTGAAAGATAGCTAACTTTATAGTTAAATGTCCAAGTATTACAAGTTTAATTACATTAGGGACTGAAAGTACTTAAGGATGATGCTCTGTTATTTAAGAGACTCTAAATTGCATTGGGTTTATATTCATGGGCTGATTAACTTTTGATAACTGCAGCTTACACTGTACTATAACTTACCATGAAAGATGTTTCTCCTGTTAGGCAACTTTGCTGCCTAATGGGAAAATAAAAAATTAAATCCAGCACTTCTCATGCAAACTGTTTTATATCACATTATCTAAATTTCATGCTTGTAATGAACAGGGATTTGTTCATAAAGAAATCTGTTTTTTAGGTAATGTATGGAATGGTGTGGTTATGGCAGGCAAGGGTACTTCCGTTACACTTTCCTGCTTTGATTCACCACCCGCATCTTCTGTAATGGTTACCTGGAGAGTGATGTCGGTGGGAGGGGATCATTGGTCATACCTGTTTTCAGTCATATGCAATGACGGCAGGACATGTGGACAAAACATCAAAGAGTTTGAGGGCAGAACTTTTGAGATGTCCTCAGGTGCCTCGCTCACCTTCAAAGCTTCAGCGTCCGAGCTGTACTACTGTGCGATCAAACGTGGCAACCAAAAGCTACAGGAGAAGACTGTTCTACTTGCATTGGTTAAATGTAGAGTTTAAGCTAAAGAACTGCACCACACAACATTCTTTCAAGTCTCAATTTGTCTGATATCTCCAAGCATTTTCTCTCTCTTTCTCTCTCTCTTAGTAACAGTCACTCCCACGCCCCCCATCATGGTGGACAGTACTCTGAGACTGACAGCTCAGGTGTCTCCCCCTTCTGTGGCTACCTGGGGAACGTGGGTGTCTCCCTCGGGGAAACAGCTATACACCGAGATCTTGCATGCATCGGGCAGTCTGCTCAGCAAGCTGCCTCGCATCACACATAGAGATAACGGAGTCTATACCTGCAGAATCAGTGTCCATGGTAACAGTGACATGACTGTCTCAGAGCACAGGGTGAATGTGACAGTGAATGGTGAGATTTGGAGATTTTTGAAAACACGCAAGCCATATAAGTTGCTCACTCAATGCTATCTTATAAAACACGGTCTGAAGGAATTTAAGATAACATTTTATTGTTGTAGCATTACCTAATGGCAGTTAAATCAGCCCTCTGTCAGGCAACAATTATCTGCTATTTTATTTAGAAACATCTATACATCTTGTATTGTTTTGTGTTTTTGTTCAACAGAAAAGGCTCTGAAACTTAAACTGAAGGTGAATCTTTTCATTAAAGCCTGGAATCTTTCATTTTGGCTTTAAAATGTTAATTTAGAACCTGCTTTCTTAATGAAACCATGTTACAGGTGTGAGACTGCAGGAGGGCGGTAAAGAACAGAATATCACAACCTCATTATAAACCAGATCTAACTCTCTCCTTCTCTCTCGCTCTTTCCCACTCTTTCTTTCTCTCTTTCAGAGAAGACTGTGTTTTCTTTTACAGATGTGACACATGGTAATAAACTCTTTTGTTACTGAAATACTATTGTGTGTGAAATGGGACTATCCTTATCAATTGATCTTAAACATTCTCCTTGACCTTTCTTAAACAGAACACTAAAATCTTTTCACATTCTTTTTACCCTTAATGCGTCTTATTATTAAACCACAACAGCTGAAACAATTTGACGAATTTCAATTTGCTATTTGACCCAAACAAACACGGTTTGCTCTTCCCAAAGTCTGTCAGCACATGGTTAATCAGGGTTATTAAATCTGAGAGGAGAATGTTTCTGAAGAGCTTTCTGTGAGCTTAATAACATAATCCCCATTTTCATGCCCCTCTCATTTCTGATATCTCCCTATATGACTTTGCTCTCAGACTCATAATGTTCTGTTCGCTTGACTGTCTCAAGAACAAAGAATCTGAAGTGACTAGCTGCATAGTGGATTACTATGTGGACTGGATCAGTCCAAATTAATGATATTGTTCATGTATCACAGCCCATTATTTCACTCTGTTGGCTTCTAATGCCTTTCCCTTTATGTTCTTTGGCACTGTTGTGCACATTTTCTTATATTTCTTTGTGCAGATTGAGTCTCTCTATACATTTCTTTATGATATCTCCTATATTGTGTCTTCTGCAGGAGTCACAAGGTCTATAGCAGCCGTCTCTCGTTCATTGGTAACTCTAACCTGCCCACCGGTTCTCGGTGACTATGTGCTTCTCTACTGGGAATATCCTGATTCCAAAAGGAAGGAGTGTATATTTCAGTTTGACCGCTGGAGGCGGAACTACACCAACCAGTCCATACCCCACCTTCATTTGGCAGACCCCGCCTCCCTGGCAGCTGCTGGGAATTTCTCTTTCCTATTAAAGCCAGCCCTGAAGGATGGAGGAAATTATTCATGCAAGGTCTTCCTAGATGACAAGGCCTTTAGCCAAGCCAATAGACTGAGTGTTTTACATGGTAACACTTTTCATAGTACAGCACTAATTAAGCAAATATCGAACAAGCAAGAGTGCGAGTGGGAGTATGATATGCTTTTATAGATATCATTGACTTTATATCTATAAATCCTTTTTTGCTTTGTGAATGAAAATAGTTTCAAACAAAGTTAAAGCAAGATCGTTCTAAACACCACTAACTTTATTATAGTCATACAGGTGTCTGTATAAATACTAAAGATGTTTTAATCTTTTTTATTTTAAAAGCTCACAAATCTTTTATCTCAACATATTTTATATTAAGCATTTCCATATAAGACAATTGTAGAACCTACACCAGCAGAGTACCTAGTGTGTCAAAGCTTTCATAAATCACACAATCCATTTGCAATTACAAACATTACAAATTAGGTCTAACATTCTGCAAACATCATGTGTAAACAGTCTCTTATTATCAAAGGCTGCACATAACTCTCGTTCATTGATTCTTAATGATGCATGTGCTTGCATCACTGATCCTGGATTTTATAATTGCACAGGCTGTTACATCAATCACAGCACATCAGCGTGCAGGAATCAATCAGTCAGTGTCTCGTCATTCATTTTTCTCTTCTTTTTAATCTCATCACTCCCTGTTCTTCCTTTAATCTCCTTTTCTCTGTATGTCTTTCCCACTCCTTTTTTCTCACTAAATTATTTTATTTTTGTCTCTATT
The DNA here is from genome assembly GCA_036877525.1 of Chromobotia macracanthus. Lineage (NCBI taxonomy): Eukaryota > Metazoa > Chordata > Actinopteri > Cypriniformes > Botiidae > Chromobotia > Chromobotia macracanthus. The sequence continues at coordinate 9,203,626 of JAZGTH010000015.1, read as the reverse complement.
CTCTATATATATCTCCGCCTCTCCCCCTCCTCTCTCTAATGTAATGTTTTATAGTAGGCCTCATTACAGATCTCATTATGTGTAATTACACCTGCCCGTTGCCGCTGACAACTCTGTGGGTTGTGGCATTACCATGGTAACGGTTGAGCACAATTAGCCCAGGATTGATACTGCCGTGAGTTTGAAGAGACGCTGTACATCAGTCACAGTCATCTGCAGTTGACCAGCTACACCCACCTGCTTAATGAAAATATATATAATTTAACCCTTCACTGACTGTTTCTTCTCTATAATTACCAATCTGTCTGTTTGATCATCAGGTTACACCAAATCATCAGGCTCCTCCCTGGATCTGACCTGTATGTATTCAGAGCTATCTCAGATCAAATCAGTGAAGTTGTCACATGTTCAGAACCCCAGTCGCCCTCTGCCATCAGCTGGCGTATTGGGCCGGATCACCACCTCTGTGGCATTTCCCGTGACTCCTGAGACCGCCGGACAGTACACTTGCACTCTTTATCTGAGGAATGAAAACTCAGTGCAATACATCTACACTGTTCCAATGTCCAATATAGGTAAGAACAATACAATTCTGTTAGTTGATTTGTTTCTGTAGCTCAACTGATAGAGCATTGTGTTAGCAGCACAAAGGTTGTGGGTTTAATTTCTAAGGAACACACATACTGATAGAATGAATTTGTTGAATGTAATGTAAGTCACTTTGGATTAAAAAGCATCTGCCAAATGCATATGAAATGTTTGAAGTTCTATGAGCACTTTATTTCTCACAGTGTAGATGCTGCAGTACGGATAGGAGAGATTTATTTTGTCGGGTGAGTGATAGGTAGTCGTGCTTTCCTTCATTGAGCCCAGTTTTCATAATGCATGACAAGAGCATTAGGTTAGTAGAATCATGTAGATCACTGGGGAGCTCAATCAAGTGCCAGTCCCTTGACCAATCAATTTCATGAAACCCATCTCCATTATAATGGATTATTTAAAACATAGATATTGAGTCTTCGGGCAGCGGAGTTCAGAAAATAGACTTTTACACAGTTCTGGTGTTGAGAAAGGGTTGCTGCGTAATTTAACAGATTAGTTTTCCACAAGAGAACATTTGGTCATCATTTACTCATCATTTACAAACCATTATGGTTTTCTTTTTCTCATGTTTTCTTCCTTGAAAGGAAGAAAAAATAGTAAAAACAAAAAAAGGTATAAATAATAGTATATTTAAATAAGTATAATTTTGTACATTCTCATTTCATTTCAGTGTTTATTTCATACTCAACAGTCAAATTCCAACTAAAAGTCAAATGTTGTTGATTTCAAGATTTCATGTTGTTAAAAATGTCAAGATTACAGGTATTTCAACCACAGTGTCATAAAATGTCACGTTAAAACAGTGAAACCCAAAATGGTAGATAATCTTGGCATCTTTTACTGTTTGCATAGATGAGATCACTTCAGCATATGCAAAAAAGTTAAATAGAAACTATATTTTGTTCACATTACTTCCTCTTTACCTTGTGCATTTGTATATTTATTCATCTTTTAAAATACATGCATTTGGATATTTTAAAATTACAGCATGTCCACTGTTTAGTGTTTGTCTCATTTTGCACTGTACCACAGAGGTTTTATCATATAAATGGAATTATAGTAATTCAATTTATTTTAGAATTATAGAATTATAGTAAAATTTCTAACCATTCCTTTCTATTCACACCTCTCTCACTGTGCAGGTACAACAGTTTTTCCAGAATCTGCAGTGCCACCTGCAGGTGAGTGCGCCAGTGCCAGGCTTCACACTTGTGCTCGCTCTCTGACGTGTAAACTAACTTACCTTTTCTTGTTCTGTCTATCTCACGCTCCTCCCAGCAGACAATGTTTCAACATCGTCCCATTTTCCCACCCTCTCATTGCTCCTATTTCTGATACCCATGATTGCTGTAGCTGTTGGGGTGTTGCTATGGAAACAGGGTTATTGCATCACTCGTCGAAGTAAGGCCCTGTATTTGTTCTTTTATTCCCCAGTCTGTCCATCAAAGATCTGAATGCTGTCAGTTCCCAAGAGACGATTGTGATGGACATAGTAAAACACAACAGATGTGTGTTTGGTGTGATCCCTGTGTGTCTGTGTATGTAGGTGTTGAGCAATCACTGTCTCATCACTCTGGAGAGGTGGAGAACATCTATGAAAATCCTGACGATCTGAGACAGGTGATTGAAATGCACAGCACCTCTTTCTCGCAGGTTCCTCTTTCTCCTCCTATGCTGTATTATTAAATCTATTTTTACTACCCCACCTTTCTTTCTCTGTTTCTCCATTGTGTTTATCTCTCAGTGTATATCTATCTTGGCTCTATTATTAAATCTTTTTCCTCCTTCCTCTTTCTTTCCTTCTCTTCCCCTAACAGACATCTCCCCAAGGCGCAGTCTACATGGTGAGTTATTATGGTCCTTCCCAGGCAATGCACTGAGTAATTGTGGGTGTGTGTTTTCCAAAAAGCAGGTCCCTTTATTTTGCAATCTATCTATGGCAGTGTGTATGTGTGTGTGTGTGTGTACCTCTCTGTACTGTCATGCCTGCATTAGTGATATTAGCAGAACCAAATCAAACCTCTGCAAACTATAAATCTAAGACATCTCCCTCCGCCCTTCTCTCTCTCTTTCTCTCTCTCTTTCTCTCTCTCTCTCTAGGATCTAAAGCCAACGGGTGAAATGGATGTATATAAAGAATTAGATAGGTGAGAAATGATTGGTTCCAGGTCATGCGGGGAACATGGTGCAGGCGTGTCATTGCTCATGTGCTCTTGGTACCATTATTCATCCGGCTGATGTTTTCCTGATCTATGTGTGTGTGCTTCCATTTCAGATACGACCAGTGCTGTTCCTGAGTTTATTCAATATATTCAGTGCATACAACTGTGTATGAAATAAAACAACTATGTGTATCTACCTGTTTCCTCACGTCTCCATGGAGGGCACCATTTTGGTGAGCAACTTCCTGTAGGATGCTCTGCACTTCCGTTTAGTATTTGTCATAAGCTAAAGAAGGTTACTGATGACGGTGGAAACTTAATGATCTGAAGAATTTATGCTGTTAAAGTCTGTCACAACAGCTACAGAAAGTTTAAAAAAATTCTTTAACAAGGGTGTTACGACCACAAGTTAACAAGAAGAGAGGAATGTAAATGACATTTAAAGATAATGCAGTGGCGAGTGGTATGACAGCACTCTGTACCTTTCAAATAATCAGAACATATTTACTTTGAATTTTTAAATATTGAATCATGCATCCCACACACAATATTTAAATGTTATTTCTATATGTTTAGCCACATTTGCAGTGTAGCTGCATGGCCACACGACCTACCCTGGCAAGTTATGCATAAACATCCAGCTCTCACCACTACTCTGTTATTTTGTTACAGAACCCGCACATTTATCATTTCTATGATCCTTTTGTGTACACCCTCGGACAAAACAAGATAATTGAAAATGTCAACATGTGACTGCTGGTCAGAATTTCATATCGATCCAGGTCGAGGCGCCAGGCATCTTCAAAGGGTGACAGTTGAGTTGTTTACTGTCTTTCAGAAATACTCTTGCCAATGCTGCGACTGATTACACAGATTACACTGTCTTTATTAGAACTATCCATGTAACTCAGTAATGCCTAACTAAAAGGCACCAAGCTGAGAACTGGAAGTTTTAAGCATCACCCCCATGCAAACACACAAAGCACAATGGGTATTTTCACGTCTTGTGAAAAAGGTAAATATGGCTTAGGCAGCTGCCTCATTGCCCTAACCTGCAATTGCTTCGGAGGCTGTGATGGCACCTCTCAAAACAGGCTTCAGAACGAAATTATATTTGAAATATAAACAAAAAATATAAACAAAATTTAATTTTCTCAGTAGAAATCAAATCAAGAGTTGTGTTGTGTAAATAAATCTTAATAAATACAAAAACTGTCATCCAACCACTTTCGCTAACTCCATTTTAATTTTTTGAGCTTGTTGCTCAACCAAACACCTTCCCTGCAGACATACACGCACAGTATTGTGGGATATCAATGGCAGTAAAGGATACATCTGATCAGATAAAGGTATCGCCAGAGACAGGAAATGAAGCAAACATTGGATTCAGACGTGTCTTGATGCATTTCTACTTTGGAACGCTTCCTCCGAAAGCAACATTTTAGAGCTTTCGCATGCAGCCTATGTGTGAGATGTTATATGGTACACATGTATTAACTATAACTGTGAATTATTAAACACATAATTATGCACTTTATATCTCTGGTTATTTGTGTTTAATAATTTGCGTTGTAACTATAAAGCTAAAGAAACTCAAAACAACATTTCTAGATAGAACAAGCAATATTACATAAAGGCATGTTTGTATAGAGTAAGAATAGCTTTATAAGGGTGAGATATATTCTACATAACATATTATTTATTTTTTAAATATATGGTTTCTTTAAAAAAGTATGGTTTATTTCCTGAGAATCTGCATATTGTATATGGATTTAAACCAAAAAAATGTCTACATTTGTTTGTCTTTCTAACTGGCATAGAGCCCCAACAACATACCTGTTTCCACACATTTATATTTTGCCCCAACAAGGGCAACCATAGGGCAGTACCAGAACAAATAGCTGTCTCTTGACATAAGCTGCTATATTCATATTGTTTTATTATTTTCATAAATCTATTTCCTTTTCAGATGTAACAAGATAATGTTTAGTAGGGTGTATTTTATGAATTTGTGAAAAGGATACGTGAACTACCGTAATCTTTCTTAAGAAGCAAAAATTCAAACAATGCCAGAAGCATCAACCATGACGTAGGGCGTTGCGTTTTTCGCTTTCGCGACTGTAGCAACTGTGAGCCTCACGGGCCGCCGTAGTTCCCGACCGAGGTGAGAATGGCCAACTTGATGTGGCTCCGGTGCCTTTTCGGGCCTAATTTACATCGGATCCACCGATCACCGGACCAGACACGAACTGAGGGCAGAGCGGGGCGCAGAGTATGTATTCTTCTTTTTACTTTAAACACAGCCTGGCGGTAGAAACTGTCGCATAAATGTGCGGAAATTAATTGATGTGTTATTGGTTGAGTCTTGATTCCTAATGGACTGTCTGTTTAGACAGTGTTTGTTAGCATCATATGCGCGTTAGGACCGTTTTAATAGATGTAAACATTATGATGCCCCACAAAGCGCTGTCTAGATTGGCAGCACAGTCGGATTTTAGACGCATCCATTGACAGTAAGCTGAGTGGCAGGTGAGTTAACCATCTGTCGCCGTGAGCGAGAGATAATGAACCATTGCAATGCTTTTGTTACATGAAGTGTGTTGAGTTTTTCTACTTTGTTTCGTTTAACGCATGTGCGTTGCGATAAGTCCTGTCTGAAGTGTGTCAATAACGATTATCAGCTTGTCTCTCTTACCCACCTACTAACCACAGCGGGTTAATTAATTCGCTATATTATGTAAAAGCTATAAAATTACACGTTAAATCCGCTATAAAAACCCACGTTTATTGCAGAGACAATATTGACTGGTCACTGTAGTGGTTTTTGGTTAAGAAAACAACAGTAATTGTTTTCATGCGCAGGGTTGGAATTATCAGCCCAGAGTTTTGGAAAGACACACGGACAGCATCCTCGGTTGGGTATGTGTTTACTGTGATGTTTCAATGACACAGCAGTTTATAGATAATGAATCCTTCTTTTTTTTACATATCCTGTCTTAAACATTCATTTCCTATATCTTTTAAAGTCAATTATTTTAAATGCACATCTGTCCCTGTTGTTATTGTAGTTGACAAGTGATCTCACTAAATATTAAGCTTCTTTACAGACTACTTGTCAGGCCTCTGACAGGATTGTTTTATGATGTACAGTGTAATCAAAGGCCCTTATTGTTATCTGTCATATCTGGTCCTGCAGGCCTCAGTGCTGTGGTCTCTGTCATACTACAGTTCTCCACTGCTGCTCTGCTATCTCTACAGGAAAGGTAAGGCATGCAAACACATAGCATCATGCAGGAGCACACTACAAACCTAAGTACGTATGCTAAAGTGTAATACAGTTCCAATATGCAATACCAGGTAAAAAAGTGTTAGTTTCATTTGCATCACATCAGTATTAAATGTTTTGTTTAGACTGTACATGCACATGTGGTCAGATTGACTTACTTTGCTTTGAGTAAGTATAGAATAATAATAGTTCACTGGGGTTACTGTGCAGGCCAATATGTACATGTGATGAGAAACATATAGGTGATTTGACTCAGGTGATTTGTTTTATTTTGCCTTATCAAAGCTATTAACAGCTCCTGTCTGTGCATAGAACCATGCGTTTCTGCATGCATCTTAATGCAGCTTTGAGCAGGTGCTGATCTGGTTGCATATCGTTATGGTACGCAGGTATAATCATATCACAAGTCATGAGCTGATGCTCTCACAGCAGGGCTACGTGTATTTCTAGACTGGTTCCTAAGAGGTATCAGTGATGTCCAGATGGTCTAATGGTCTTCAGCTGAACAGCCTGAGAATACTGATGCTTAGCTTCTAAATGAATGTGCTGTAGTTTATTTACATACTGAACCTAATGTAAGTATTATAAGCACTGTATGGTGTTGCTTATTATATTTTAAGTACTTCATAACATAATCATAATCTTTAGTTTTATAAGATAAATAGTTGAATAATATATTGTAGTATATTCTATATATATTCTATATATATATTACTGGATGACGTGTACCCCTGTTTAGTTACTGTATTTTAAATGTGGTATGCTGGGGTTACATTTTATCAGTTTGCTAAGTGTAGGTATGTTACTATAGTTGACTGGAATTAATGGAGTATATTGTAGATAAACAGTCTGTTTGTCTGTGTGTTTGGTGGGAGTTTCCAGGAGCACAAGAGAATCTGTGACATACAAATCTGTGGTTTATGGTGTTATTAATATGTAATCATCGCTTGTCAATATAAATCTTGAATACTTTACATACACTATTCAATGTGGTAATATATGGTTAAATGGATAGAGGAAAAAATTAGACTAATCAGTTTCAATATGCAAATATATTCAGAATTAATTTCATAGCTAAAATACCGTTGAAGGCTTTGAAGAGTTGTAATCAGTGCTGCCTGCCAACCACTGTAATTACTCATATTTTTAGGGTACATTTGCAGCAGTAAGCTGGTTCCTCTCAGTCAGTATGTTGGAACAGTGCTGGTCTGTCTGTTGGGAGTGGCCTGTCTGAGAGGTGAGACTATAAGCTGTATTTCTGTGGTTGTGTTTTTTCTGTTAAAACCCATTAGTTTGTTTGTTCAGTTACTATAGTTTGCCATGTTTGTAGATTAATATTTACCTTTTGAAATAGCCTTTAATACACTGGTATATTTACCTTGATTTGTGTTGGTTGTGTTGTTGCCAGGGTGGGGGCGCTGGAGAAACCCAGAGTACCTTCAGTTCATCTCCATACTGGAGGAGACCAGGAAGAACCACACGGATAGTAACAAGGTAAGACATGAGTAGTGTTATAGTAACATTCCCATAGTCTTGCTTAGAACATAATGAGCCCATTAAATGCATGTTTTCCTGATATGTTCCCTGTAGAGAAAACTGGCATGCTTTGACTTTGACTTCAAACACTGGCCAGCAGATTTCAGCTGGAAAGAAGAAAGTAGCCCGTAAGTAAAGCCTGTTTCTCTTTCTCACTTTCCCTGTAAGAGTCAGTGGTTAACTTATTGCATTGCACTTTCTCTGTCTGCAGGAAGTCAAAAGGTGGAGTGTCCCTGTTGAAACCAGAACCTAAACACAGAGGAGCAGCAGACAGTGTGCTGAGTTCAGTCCGCACATTGCCATGCCACATCTTAAGGTAACACCCAAAGGATAACACATTTACTGTGCTCTGTGGCACATTATAACACAACACAGAATTAAAGAAAGAACTGAAAAACTTTGACATCAAATTAAAAGGATAGTTCACCCAAAAAACACTTTTCCCATCATTTACTTACCCTCATGTAATCATATCATTCCAAACCTGCCTTTTTCTCTTCTGTGGAATACAAAATATGATATTTTGAGAAATGTCTCGGTGGTTTTGTTTATACAGTGGAAGTCAATGGGTGCTACTGTTGTTTGGTTACCAGCGTATTTTGAAATATGTTCTATTGTTTTCCCAAAAAGCAAAAATGTCATACAGGTTTGGAATGCCATGAGGGTGAGTAAATGTTGGAAGAATTTTCATTTTTGGGCAAACTCTCCCTTTAAGTGGAAATATTTTTAAAAGTTTGCACCGATTCTGCAGTGATTCATGTAATAGATTCTCAAATATTATGTGTGTTTTGTGTAGTTATCTGATAGCACACTCATTCGGCCGGAGGATGCTGTACCCAGGCTCTGTAGGTCTTCTACAAAAGGCCATGAGACCCATGCTACAGCAGGGCCAAGCCAGACTCGTGGAAGAGGTAAAGCACTCCCACAAACTCTACTGTTACCTAGATAACCACCAACCCATGTCACAACAAAGCTCATTTAAAGTCTTGTCCAAGTATGAGTTTTTACATAGATTATATCTAATATATTTATATAAAATAATCCTACCTTCTCTGCCTGTTGTGTTCAGTTTGATGGTCAGCGGAACAAACTGGTGGCCTGCGATGGGAATGAGATTGACACAATGTTTGTGGACAGGAGGAGAGAGGGAGGGCCAAACGGAAAAACTCTGGTAAGAATCTGAATGAAAGTGACGAGTGTGGAGTGAAATAGGAGAGAATTATTGCATAAAAGGGAAGAGCAGTATTTTCATAAGTGTATTGGCATATTACCTCTGGTTACCTCTGGACTGTGTTTGCAAAGCTGGTTTAATATTGAATGTGTGTTAATCACAGGTGATCTGCTGTGAGGGAAACGCAGGCTTCTATGAGGTGGGCTGTATGAACACACCACTGGAAGGTAAGTGTGTGTGTGTCTTAGTGTGTTTGTTTTATGTTGTATGAAACTCCTGTTGAATGAGAGCTGACTCTCCTGTGATCACAGGTGGGTATTCAGTGTTGGGCTGGAATCACCCAGGGTTTGGCGGCAGTACAGTAAGTGAATTTCACACTGTTCCTCACACCTTGCAATAATACAGTTAATGTATAATGCAGTTAATGTAACGTAAACTTATGGACACTGCTTATTGAATACTTGTGTCATTTTAGTGCTATTGCCACAGTAAGACAGCAATGAGTGGCTGCGCATTATGCTGATTTTACTATAGTGAAAACAGCCATTACACATGTTAAAATTACATGTTAAAAACACAGAGCCTCACAGACTTACATATAAATGAATGAGAAATCTCAGTATGCAACAGAACGTAATACTTTCTCACACGCAGTCTGTCTGATGTTTATTTTCTCTTCCGCTTTTTCAGGGAGTTCCATTTCCTCAAAATGAGGCTAATGCGATGGACGTTGTCATTCAATTTGCTGTTCACAAACTGGGTTTCCAGTTGAGTGATATTATTGTGTATGCCTGGTCAATAGGAGGCTTTACAGGTAAACAATCATGCCACACAAATGAAATTACTTCTGCCACCACCACCTGACCAATCAAAAGTCAGGAAACCTGGAACCAACCACATTCACTTGATTTCATTTCAATCAGCAGCTGCATCTTATACAGCATCCCATAAACAATAATGTTTCTCTATTTCAGCCAGCTGGGCCGTAATGTCATACATGGAGATTCAAGGTCTGGTTCTAGATGCCTCATTTGATGACCTTTTACCCCTTGCCCTGAAGGTCATGCCAGACAGTTGGAGTAAGTGTTGTTTTCTCCTCATCTCCACTCAAGTAAGTCAAAGTGCTAAGACCTGAATTTATTAATAGATGTTTTCTCCTGCAGGACCTTTGGTGACCCACACAGTGAGGCAGTACATGAACTTAAACAATGCAGAACAGCTTTGCAAGTAAGTCTTTATCATCATGATTCATTATTATGTATCATTATTTTGCAATAATATGAAATTACAAGTAGTTTTTTGTAAAATTGTTGTATTTATTAATTTTATTTATGCGCAGTTTGTATTTCATGTTTTTGTTACATAGTTATAAGAGCAGATAGTTGGTTACTGTAACCTAGTTAATTGGAACCTGGCTCTTTTTTCAGATACCAGGGACCAGTATTATTGATCAGAAGAACCAAAGACGAAATCATCACAACCACGTGAGTTATTCAAAACACAAAATGGGTTATGCTGGCCAAATCAAAAACAGTAATGATTTTTTGTGTCTTCATTATGTTCTGACATGCAGCAGTCCAGAAGACATTATGTCCAACAGAGGAAATGACCTGCTGCTCAAACTACTCCAGTACAGGTCTGACTTGATTTTACACTAAGTGGTCAATCTGATTTTACTCACAGATTTGTTTACACACTTTTCAGGGGGTTTCATGTTTCATTCTCTTTCTGTGTCTCAGGTATCCTAAGGTCATGACAGATGAAGCTATCAGAGCAGTTAGGAATTGGCTTGCAGCTGAGACACAAATAGAAGCTGGTGTGTATTTATAGTTTATTTCTGTATGGTATTAAAAGTGTGCAAAACTGTATTTTTGTAATTGATTGATGATAATAACTGAGTCCTCAGGAAGCTACTTAAAATGAGACTGTCCACCTCACACTGAGCAGATGGGTTTCTCAGAATGACATTAGTCAATTTAAGTGCTTTATTTTTAAATCAGCACTGCTGAAAATATGAGGGCTTATTTTTTCTAGCCTAAACAGTATGATCATTTTTATTTTACTGTGTCAAAAGAAATAGTCGTTTCTGATTCTTGATTTTATGATGTCCTATTGCTTGAATGTAGCATGTTAAAGTGGATTAGTGTTGTAGGATTTTATTTTTTATAAAATAATATTGATTTTGAATAATTAGCCAAGATACCAGTTTTTAACCATTATAGTCATTGTAATTGTACTTATGTAGCCAGCATAGTCAAAATTGTCTGTTATTATTTGCCTCCATCCCCAGTAATGTTGTTTTGCTAGCGCTTTGAGCTGAATATTTACAAAGTTTTCCCACTGTTTCTCAGAATCTGTGTACAGCAGCTATGAGGTGGATGATGACTGGTGCTTGTCTGTGCTGCAGTCCTATCAGGCAGAAATAGAGACTCTGTTCCCCTGGAGTGTTGGTACGTGCTTCATGTAACTAACTAATCTTTAGTGTTATCTTTACCAACTCAAAACTACGACTCAACTCCCAGGGCTCAAGTGGCTGGCCTGGAAATGCATGTTTCAGCAGTGATTCTCATCTCTTAGGCTGGCAGCATTTGTTTTAAAGACAGTCTGTTGTCTGATGTTATCTGTTTATGTTTCAGGTGAGGACATGGCACTGGAGGGTAGAAGACAGCTCGCTCTATTCTTGGTACGTTATGAAACAACAAACATGTTTGGAAATAACCAAGCTACAGTACTGTTCCAAGAAGTTGTTGTGATTTCCAGAAGTCGTTCTGATTTCTTAACACTGACACTGTTATTGATCTAAGCAGATTTTCCACTTTCTTACAGGCACGAAAGCACATGAGAAACTTTGATACAACACACTGCACTCCACTTCCCATTTCTGAGTTCCAGCATCCCTGGAGATCGTAAAAAAAGAGCGCTGGAGAACAGAGGTCAAAGGAATCACACAGCAGTACAGTTGACTCCAGAGGAAGCTGGGAGGCATTTAGTTAGCCGTTCATGTACATGTGACAGGGTTACCAGTTTATTGTTGTTGGTTGTACACATTGTTTGATAAAATGATTTTTAAATTATTGGTTGGCAGCCTGTTTAATGGTTGTGGGTTGGAAGTTTGTTGATGCTCAGTTTTGTCATCACCTCTGTTTTGAGAGATTATCAATGATGGGACTCAATATTTCTCTGACTCTGTTTGTCCATTTTTATCTTCTGTTTTGTGAGCACTGTACTTATGAACAAAAAAAATGTAAAATGTCCTGAATGTTATTACATATTAATATTAAATTACAGGATGCTCTTTTTTGTGGTTGGGTTCCATATTTTCTGTCACAAAAAAATTAAACAGTAATTCTTAAAAGGTGTGACTGTAAATGTTCTTGAAACATTAATGTTTCTGATTCAGCACATCTTACTGTTAATATTATCAATACCACAACTTCATATTTAATTACAAAAGATAATTCAAAGTAACCTTTAATCTCAAGTTGATGTTTATTCAAGCTTCCCCAGTAGTAATTCAGTAGACAGGATGACATACATTTAACAAAGGGAATGGAGAATCTGAATGTAGAAGTCTGTAAATGAAAGAGGTGTGTTGAAAGGAGAGTCCTATTACATCATCTTGGTGAAGTTCTCAATGGCTTCCTTCACTTTCTGCAGTTCCGTCTCATTCTGCCTCAGCTGCAAAGACCAAACAATATCTTCAGAAAAATATTCTACTGCACGCTTCTGTTAAATGACAGAGGTAAAAACAGAAAACTGCAGACAACTGTAATTTCAGATCATCCCTCAGACTGCTATTCTCCATCCTGCTCACCTTCTCAGCATCAGCCTCCTGCACCTTCACCGGGACCTTCTCCTTGTAGTCATTCTTGGCCATCTTCTCCTTCAGTTTCTCCGTCTGTTTCTCCAGCTCCCCTCTCTTTGCTGTTAGTTTAGTGACCTCCTTTTCCAAGTCAATCAAACCCTGATCCAGGAAAGCAGTATAACAGATTTAGAAACCTGCATGTTTATATACATGCACAAATACACCCAGAGAAAGCTCATTAAAATGTGACAGTAGGAAGGAGAAATTTCTTGACATGAAGCCAAACCAAACAATTGGCTGTTGAGAGTGTGGTGATGTTATTATTAGAGAAGCGTATTTAAATGAATCCCATCTCCTAATTTTATGCTGATTAAAATTATTTCTGTATTTGGCAGCTGTTGTCGTGTTATAACAGCTAGAATTTAAAAGTAAAACCCTGCAGGTGTCTGACTAAAAGTCAGTTATACGGTTACAGTGTTCTGAATGCTTCTCACCTTCAGCATCAGGTGAACGGTGCATCTGTCAGATGCGATTGCCACCGCACAGCCTTGTGGGATAGCGCTGTCACTTCCTGTAACTGGGTGAATGGCCTGAGAGTAAGACAACGTCTGGATCTGTAGACTGTATTTCTGGACCAGAGCAGTTGTATCAGAATCTATGCACTGCAGATAACCTGAGACCAAGATTAAAGAGAGACATTCAAAGTTACATTTGTGTCCAAGTAATACTACTAATACAACTTCACTAAAGCACTGGTTCTTCTACTCTAGAGTACAAGGTCTTAATTTCATCAGATGGTGTTCTGTTGTGTTCAGTGAATGTGTAGTGCACTAATGCAGTGTAGTTTCTCTCACAGTCAGCGCGGGTCTTGGTCAGGTTGTAATCAGCCCTAAGTGATCGGATGGTTCTGACCACAGACATGACAAACTCCATCTGACGGTCGATGTCCTCACTGTGCCAACAGAACTACAGACAAACAAAACAATTTATATCATAAATCACTAGATAATGCATTTATTTCTCATAACCTCTTCTCCACTATTATATTTTGTTAAACCATTCAAGTTCAAACAACAAGTCATTAAAAGTACAAAGATTATTTATAAAAGGGGAGCAATCTGGGAAAACTGACTCGAGGACACAATGGTGATAGTTTATGGATAACCCAATGCAAGGTACAAACCCACAACCTTTGGGCTATTGAACCAGATCATTAACCACTAGGATGCAGCATTGATATTCCTGACCATTGACTTCTACGTTCCTCACCTCTGCAGTGTCTGGATAGGGTGTGACGCAGATGCTGAGGGGGCTGTCCTGAGGTCGTCTCCTTGGCAACCTCTGAAAAAGCTCCTCAGTAACGAAAGGCATTAAAGGCGACAGGAGGCGGAGCCCCACCTCCAAACAAGTGTAGAGAGTCTGTCTGCAGATGTCTGCCTGCTTCTCTCCCTCTGGATCTGTCTTACTCAACACCGGCTTCACACACTCCTACATACATGAAAGAATGAGACAGAGTCTTAAAAAGTTATAACAACCTGCCCCCATAGCTTTAAATGATAGTAAAGTATGATGTTAGATACACAAGTTAACTAATGATAGAGGCTGGTGTGCTCCATTTCTTACCAGATAGACGTCACAGAGCTCATAGAGCCAGAAATTGTAGATGGCAGTGGTGATTCCAGGGAAATCGTAGGCTTTAAATCCATTATCACACAGAGCTACTGCTGCACTCAACCGGGACAGAATCCAGCGATCAGACATGTTCTCACTGCCACACAGCTGACACACAGAGAATCAGACATTCAGAGATGGAGAGGAGATCTGTCCATAATACAGTACAATATATATGTCATCACACAGCAAAACACAGTTATACATGTTTTGCATAACATCTTCTCTTTAATGGACAGCAGGCAGACAGATCCCCCCATCTGTCTGCCTACTGTCTGTCTCTTTCACCTGAGCTTTCTCCCAGGGCACAAATGCCTCTCCCAGGGTCCTCATGGCGAACTTCACAGCGTTCCACAGCTTGTTACAGAAATGCCTGTATCCCAGAATCCTGTTCACATCCAGATTAATGTCTCTGCCTGAGAAAATAAGACAAATTAAGAGGCTTTTTCCAGACAGCCTATAGTAATGAACAGGTCAATGCAGATATGCTTTGTATTATGGGCTTTTTTATCTATACCTTGACTGGTGTAAGCACACAGAGCAAATCTGAGCGCATCAGTCCCACATTCTGGAATTCCACTGGGATAGTCAGATTTCTACAGAACACACATAATTGTAGTAGAAATGTTACTGTTGCGGTACTTGAAGATAGCAGAAGTTAAGAGAAGTTTATTCTGTGATTTTATAATAGGAGGGATTGCATTGCAGAAGATGATGTACCTGCCCTTGCTTGGCTTTCTCAATCTCCAAAGGATCCAGATTGCTGTCTGCAAGCTGTGCATAAAGACCCTACACAGACATACACACACACACTCAATCAATCAATCATCAATTCTGCAGGGTGTGTTCACTCCTCACGAGTAAAGGGTTAAATGCAGTCAAATTCAAAGACTGTGATATTAAAGAGCCACTGAAATGCCTTGAAATGTACAGCTTTATTTAATGCATTGACAATTTCCACTGAAACAAGAAGTTAGGGGCGGGACATAATACTGAGTGGCAGACGGGCAGGACCAGCGGGACTCTACAGTTACTTAAGAGCATTTGATTGGTCAGAAAAAAACTGATGAGAAGCTCAAATGCAGAATCATGTCATAAAAATGATGTGAATCCATACTGGCGGACGTTTTGAAATCTTATCTTTTAAATGTGAATCTTTTGAGCACACTAGTTTCACACTAGATATCCTTAAAACTGACACCTATATTCTAAAAGACAAAAAATCTTTTGATTTCATGGGGACTTTAATATGGTAGTGGGTTGTGCAGTACCTCCAGAGAGATGCCAGTGATGACGTCCAGAGGATCAATGACATTACCCAGAGACTTGCTCATTTTCCTGCCATGTGCATCTCGTACCACTGCATGCAAGTACACCTGAAAAAACACATTACACCTGGTTTACATGTACAACACGAGTTACACCAGCTTTTGATGTCAACGCTGTTTCTTTGCTTCTACACATTCGAACTTCCAAAAACTAAAACACATCTATACACTCACCTCTTTGAAAGGGAGTTTTCCAGTGAGTTTGAGACCCATCATGACCATACGAGCCACCCAAAAGAAAAGGATATCGTGCCCCGTCTCCAACAGTGTGCCTGGGTAGAACACTCTCAGGTCTTCAGACTAACACAAAAATGTATGCATTTAATACACTATTATACAATACATTTTTCAATGCAAACTTTTTTGCACCAAATGATATGCTAATAATATAATTCACAATTCAAAATTAATGAAAGCAATTTTACTACTGATCTCAGACCTTTTGGCCCCACTACAGGTCAACACATTAAAACTGATTAGACTGAATTTAGTCCCTGCAGCACAGGATGTGTGTATGTGTGTGTTCTGTATTAATATCTGACCTCATTGGGCCATCCAAAGATGGAGAAGGGAAAGATCCCTGAAGAGAACCAAGTGTCCAACACATCTTCATCTAAAACACAAACAGACATATGGAAAGATGCAATGATCAAGGCCAGAGAATCAGTAATGGCAAACACATATATACTCTGTGTGTGTGTATGTTTTTGTGTGTGTTTTTTTTTTTTTTTTTTTTTGTGTGTGTGTGTGTGTGTGTGTGTGTGTGTGTGTGTGTGTGTGTGTGTGTGTGTGTGTTTTTTTTTTTTTTTTGTATTCTCACCCTGCCGGAGAGATATCTTGTCTGCAGTCACATTGAAGCGTTTGGCTGCTTTTTCTCTGGCTTCCTCCTCTGATCTCCCGCTAACCCAATAATGTCCATCCACATCCTGAACACATTTACGTATTTGGTAGACACTTTTATCCAAAGCAACTTACAGTACATTCAGGTATACAACTGATCAGTATGTGTGTTCCCTGGAAATCAAACCCACAAACTTTGAGGTGCTAACGCAATGCTCTGCCAACTGAGTTACAGGAACACATACATCTTAACTCCTAACTATCCTTGTGTATCCAGGCTACATGCTGAATGCAGAGTCAGTGCAGCCTCTCACTGGGCACCTCGACTCACCTCGCCCGGTTTGGCCAATGGGTCATTTACAGTTACAAAGTACGCTGGTATCCTATGACCCCACCACAGCTGCCGTGAGATGCACCAGTCCCTGAGATCCAAAAGAGCCATTTTTACACATTATTACACAACACATACACCAACTGCAGCAAAAAACATCCAAGCTGAGGACAGAAGGATTACCTTATGTTGTCCATCCAGTTGAACCAGGTTTTAAGGTGGTGGTCTGGGATGATCTTCAGCTCTCCATTTCTGACGACATCTGCAGCCTGCTTTCCCATTTCTCTGCAGTCCACGTACCACTGGGGCTTCATCAAGGGCTCCACTATGTCCTTAGAACGGCTGAGAAACACGCGCACGCACACAAACACTCATCAAATCTTTTTGTCCTTTCTAAATATTGCTCTCTTTGTTAAAAGATCCACACCAGCCTGACACAGCAACACTGTCAACCAACCGCAAACAGGAAGATGTATACTTGAAATGTTTGTGATTCTGTTATAAATTCCATGTGTTTGGAATTGCACAGCAGCTCTGAGTGGATTATCACAGGATGCGTGTGAATGTTTATATAGGAGAGTTGAGTGGGAGTCCATGTCTAACCTGCAGACAGGAACCACCATGGGATTATCTTTGACCTCCTTAAACTGGCCTCTGTCCTTCAGAGCCTGAAGCACAGCTTTCCTCGCCTCAAAACGCTTCATTCCCTAAAAGACCAGAGCAAAGGAGATTATTCACATAACAATCTTTCAGTCTAATGACTGATGTAAATAGGACTTTATATCTCAGAGTGTATACCAGGAATGGAGGAGGAACGTTAATGAGGAGGCCATTGTCATCCAGTATGTTAATGAAGGGCAGTTTGTGTCTCTCTCCCACCTCATAATCATTATGGTCATGAGCAGGAGTGATCTTCACCGCACCTGTACAAGAACACTGAGATTTAAAACTTACACATTGTGCTGATTGGTCCATGTCTTCCTAAACACCCTTTTGACAAAATCTATTGTTAGTAAGACACCAGTGTTGTCTGTTTATTACCGGTTCCAAAGTTCATGTCCACAAAGTCATCAAACACGATTGGCATCTTTCTGTCACAGAATGGATGTACAACCATCTTGCCCTTGAGATGCTGGACACGACAGAGTTCAATTTCCAGTCACCTGACTTTATTCACACGCAATAAGACAAACAGATCTTTCAGAGGGAAAGTTGGCATCACCTGATATCTGGGGTCATTAGGGTGGACAGCCACAGCTGTGTCTCCAAGCATAGTCTCAATACGTGTGGTGGCCACCACAACCTCCTCATCTGAGAGAAAACATTTAAAAACCCTCATATTTCTGCACTGAAGAATTCATATGTCTTCAATCCTCTGTTTCTCTCCTCTCACCTGATCCTTCGATTTTGTATGAGAAGGACACCAGAACTCCAAACTCAACCTTCTCCTTATAACCAGGCACAGGAAGAAGAGTCCGGCCTGTCAGCTCCTTTTTATCCACCTGGAACATGAAACAGTTTGCAGAGCTCATTTGACCTCAGAAAACATCCCAAATCTCCAAATCATAAAAACTCTGAGAACATTGTTAGTGAAGGTGCCACTTTGACATGTGAATCACCTATTAGAAAAAAATTCAATTCAAATGAATTACAATTCTGTCATCATTTACTCTCCCTCATGTTGTAACAACTGGTGTCACAGTCATGCAAATAAACCCTGCGGACAACCTTGACTCAAAAACACAGCTCACACAGAGATCATCTATCTTCAACATGTCCTAGTGTTAAACATATCAGATATGAATGTACCTCTATGTCAGAGATGGCTGAGTTGAGTGTGCAGGACCAGTTGACCAGCCTCTTGCTCCTATAGATCACACCATCCTCATGCATACGAATAAAAGCCTCCTGGACTGCAAATGACAGTTTCTACAGGCAGACAGAATTACACATGGTTAAACACTGATAGTATTCAGTATTGTATAATGCATAATTACACTGTCATACTCAGTAATGTGAAGCTTGTTCATAAGAGAACTTTCTGGATGACATTTAACACCTCAGTGGTTTATTAAGTCTGCACTAAGGCATGTTGGCAACTTGGTATCTGTTTAGGGCTGTGTACAGTACTTACAGTATCCATGGTAAAACAAGCTCTATCCCAGTCTAGAGAGGAGCCCAGCTTCCTCAACTGGTGGTAGATGCGATCCCCCTTTCTGTTCAACATCAATCAGATTCATTATTATACCATTTCAAACATAAACAATGCTTTCATTACAAAAATGTGATATGAAAGATCTACATAACTGCTACCCCCATAGCATATATAATAGATGTTTAATCCATTCAGGAAAAACACTGCAAGTATCTATATGTCTGTATGATCTTAAATGATCATCTCCATTCCAGAGAATTCTCCTCAAACTCTCTCTTCATACTCACTCGTTCTTCCACTTCCAGACTTCCTGGATGAAGTTCTCTCTGCCAAGGTCATGTCTGCTCATCTGTCTCTCTCTCATGAGTTTCTTCTCAACCACCACCTGTGTGGCAATACCTGCGTGATCACAGCCAGGGTTCCACAACGCAGTCTCTCCTCTCATCCTGTGCCTGCATCATCACACAGAAAACGCATGTATGATGTCATGTAACTAACATGTTTAATTATGCTAATTTACTTTCATTCAATGTAATGACTGCTAATCAAGCATAACACAATAATTGCTTCAATATAAATTGCTAATATCTATGTATAATAATTGTAGCAATTGTAATATTAAAACACTGCAATTGCTATACTACAATCACTATGTAGTTGTGATAACAATTATGACTGGTTACCATCTTGTCAAGCAGTCCTGAATAGCATTGGTTAGAGCATGGCCAAGGTGCAGGGATCCGGTCACATTAGGCGGAGGAATACACATCATAAACACTCCACGTGGGTTTGGCTCACTTACATTCTTCCTCTGGTTAAATAGTGCAGAATTACCATTAACTGTATGTTTCTAATGTATCAGTGTGTGTCTTTACTATATTGAGGCATTTCAGTGTGAAATTATACAAGATTACTATCATGTCATACCCCATATTCAGGTTTAAAGAAACCCTGTTTCTCCCACCAGGGGTACCAGGCTGCCTCCACATACTGAGGACTGTATGAATCAGGCAAGGGACTCAAAACATCTGAAAGGAATGAAGACACACAAAGATGATGTGAAATATGTAGACGTTTTGTTTTCATGTTTTTTGATACAACAGAAGGTGACATAATACAGAAAACCAAAGCACACCTTTTTTTTCTCCAGGCGGGGTGGAGATGTTGTATGTGATCACACCTAGTTCTTTTTTCTCAGGTTTTGCTTTTTTCTATTTAAGGAAAGAGAAAAGTATAAATAATATGACAAACAGAAAAAAACATCTCTCTCTCTGTCTCTGTCTGTCTGTCTGTCTATCATATTTGTCATCACTACCTCTGTCTGAGGTTGCAACTTCTTTTTCTCCTCCATCTCTTTCTTCTGTTGAAATTTCTCCATCTTTTCACGCTTCTTGGCCTCTTTCTTTAGCTGAGCCTCTGTCTTGGGAGGACCTGAGTCAAATGGTGTTGTTTCAAAAGAATACAAGCTGTGTTTCATTCTATTAGTTTCTTGTAGTCTTAAAGATACTTAACATGGTACAACAACAAAGACACATTCTACATACCATATTGCTGTCAAATACACAGATTCTTACCATCAGCAGATGCATTGCTGGATGTAACAGTGTTGGAAGCAGCATTTACCATGGCATTAGTGGCAGTAGCAGGTTTGGGTGTCACAGGGACCATTTTCTCACACAGTGAGATTTTACCCAACACCTTCAGGAACTGTGGCTGGTTCACACAAGTATCAAACCATCTGGTCACATTGACCAATGACTGCCTGTCTGCAGGTTCCAATGCCTTCAAGAGAAATAAACTGTAATGAGGCATCATTCCTGTATTAGTAACAACTGTTGATTTAATAACACAATCCAACGAAACTACAGTTACAAAGTAGGTATGAAATACAGATGTGCACTCACATATTTAAATGGCAGCAGCGCTGCCATAGCAACAGCCATATCCGCCAGAGTCACACCTTCCCCAACCAGGAATGTCTGTGTTTCTAGGGTCTTATCTAGAACTTTAAGAACACGTAGCAGCTCTGCTCTGGAACTCTGCTGAAGCTAGAGAGATCATACATTGTATAATCCAAAATTCTGCAGGTCTATAACCTGCATCCATTGAAAATGCATTCTGATCATATCTGAGCACAAACACACTCACCTTCTTGTCAAGTCCCATCACACCAAGCAGAGGGAATGCCACAGCACAGGCCACAGGCGTCAACTCATTCTCAGCAAAGCTCAGCCACTGCCACACCTGACTTTCTTGTTTCTTATCACTGCCTGTCCGTTTACCCGCTGCTGCCAGGTACCAGCTCACAGCACTGGCTCCAGTGAGCACTGTCCCACCTGCTCCAGCCAAGACCAGTGCAGGACGAGATCTGGCAACCTCAGCCGGAGGGTCCTCATGCACTGATTGCGGAGGAGATCGGCAGTATTCAGCAGCGATTAATGGCAACAAACTCCTGAAGTCATCAGGGTGGGGAGAGATGTAAAGGGTGTCCATCTAGAGTGTCCAGACATAGACAAAAAGCACTGGTTTAAGAACAATACAGTGTGCAATATAGTATAGCGTCTTGTATGCAATACAGTGTATTGTATAGTGTGCAATTTTGTAAGCCCTCAATCGTTAAAAGATCTTTAATAGACAGACAAAAGTGAAAGTATTTTAATGATCTTATCGAAGAACTACTCTCTGTCACATAACTAAATTGAAACCGAAACCAATATTTAAACATTCTATTGTGCTGTTTTATAATACGTTTCATATACTGATACCTGATATACTGACAATATATTTCAATATTTCATTATAATATTACTTTAAACTTTCAAAGTACCCACTAAAATATCAAGTCAGAAGTGACTACGAATATTGTAGATAAATACAAGTAAGCCTTTATTCAGTTATATTAGAATTTATTACTTGACTAATTACTTGAGTCTTCCGAGATCTAAACATAGACAGGCAGACTGGCTAAACACATGCTACACACTGCTCATGTCAGCTGGGCTATGCATGTCGGCAAGCGTTTAGTAACAACATGTAAGACATAAACACCCTTAATAGCATTGATCCGCACAGACTATTGATCTTAAAGTCTCCTTGAAGATCATTATTGTCTTACCTGTTTGAAAACGCGGGTAACGTCAGCCCAAATCCGGCACGCAATGATTCTAATGCTTTACTGGCGCTCCCGTAAAGTCGCGTGAAGTGTCGTAAAGCCATCTGTCTGACGCAATAAATATGACAGCAGACTCGCCAGTAGGAGCGCTTTAGAGCTACGATGATCTCATACAAAGGGCGTTATGATGTAACTTAACAGATTTGTTTCACTCTATTACATTTGATTTACGTCATCGGTAAAGGCTGGTCAAATATGTGACGGTCAAATACCGTTTTGTTGAACAGTAAGGGGTGATGTTGCCATAATACATATGTGCTTGTATTTGTTTCATATTCTCATTCGGATAAAGACTCAATACCTCAAAGTATTTATGTAAGTTCAAAGTGGGGCTTGAATGTAGAGGTTTTTATGATATAGATTATAAACAATTCTTTATAATCGCAACTCAGCACAACAATTAAGCACAACTCAGACAGGTTTTTATTGCAGCATATAAACCATGACACAGCATAGCGTTTACATGTCTGGTAAAATTGCAAAAACATTTCACAACACTTACATCACCCTTATTCACGTATCCACATGCTGTATGGTGATGTTCAAATAAGGTATTAAACAGGCCAGGAATATACATGTATACATCTATTCACCAGCAACTTCTGGTGCCTGTACTTCAGGTACCTGTACTTCAGGGATCTGCAATTTAGACGATCCTCCCCAGCTGTTTCCAAAAGCTTCCTGAACATTCTCTATTGTATTCTCCACCACCCCCCAAACAATGGACACCACCATATTGAGCAGGTGGCCCACACCCCTTCCACTTCTCCAGGTAAGTGTTCCTATCCCACAACCCATTGTTGACATCTGATGGCCCATTTCTGAGCATATAGCACACAGGTAATCTACTATCTGATCCCAAACTGACCCAAGCATCATCTTGCAGACCCTTAAACCATTGCACACTATACCCGCCATGATGCACAGGGCATCCCAGGCCAGTGTGCCCATGCCTACGAATCCCTCCTGAAATGCTAGGAGCAGGCTGCTGACCAGCGGGCTAATACACGAGTAGAGAGTACATGTAATTACTTCCCCTGTCTTATAAAATACTTTAAAAACACGTGAAACCCCAGATGACACACCTGAGACCAAGTTGTTAACCAGCGTTAAGCTGTCACCAGGCACTGAGGCTAGGATTGCCAGATCTTCCTGCAGAACATATGCAACCTGGGAGGGAAAGTTGATGACTCTGTTTACAATTGGAGAAAAGGGGGTGTAAAGGAGTGAGATGGTGGAAGACAAAACATAAAGTACAACAGACTCTGAGCTCTCTGTCTCATTGGTGCTTTCCTGAAGGAGAGCTCTCTCTGACTCCAAGGAAGATGTGTAGCTTTGTTCTTCACCACTGGCATACTGTGATGTCACTTCCTCTTTTCCAACATCTGATGTTTCTGCTTCTGGAGCGTTGTGTGTGGCTACATGTTTCTCACTGTGTGCATCTGAGCTTTGTGCTTTGGTGCTTATCAGCTGCTCTTTAATGAGTGACATTAGCTGTTCTCTCTGATCGCCTTTTTCACCACAACCTCCTGAAAACAAACCTGTTACGCCGATCGACTCCTCTAATGCCTTAACACTCATCACCCTCACTTCCCCCTCCTTCACTAGCCCAACACTGAAACTATTATCCCCACCATCTGCAGCAGCACAACACACTGCTGACCATAACATTTTCCCCCCACACTCATTAAACCTTCCCACACCAGTCTGCACATAAATTTTCCCGCTTGTCTTTGCACACATTGGAATGGCTGAGCTCCGTATTAGCCCTGCTGTCAGAGCGTCCCACTTCAGGAAGGGAGAGTTTGAGGAAGATGGGATCTCATCAGTGGTTCCTGCGTAGAGGGCTGGGATGGCCACAGGGGAATCTTCATTGATCTGCTCTTTGGCATCCTGCTGATGTATTTGAAAGAGAAAGGTACAACTTAAGTACCTATTTACATGCAAAAGTGTATCTATTATATATCTATTATTGTCTTGTATTTCTATACACTAATTCATAAAATGGACAGATAAATGGGCGAAGGACAGAAATGTTCTTTATACTATTTTTTAGTATTGAGAGTTTAGGGCAGTGCTTGACAGACAAGAATGAGATGTTTTAGGTGTGACTGAAAGAAACAACCTGTTCTGAGTCTGTGTAAGCAGTTTCAATGAACAGCCCCATTTATTAAATGCTGTCAGGCTGTCTGACAAGGGTTGCTCTGCATGTTGGAGTTTTATCTTTATTCTAAAATGTCCCTTTGCATTTATTGCGCTTGTAAAGAGCTATCAACAATGAACCATGAAGTACTGGATTTCTCTTTCACTTGACTTGCCGCCATTAGCGTGTCAGCAAAAACTGGATGACAAATGCAAGACATCGCTCTAATTTAAAAAAAAAATTAACCTTTGTACACTAGGGTAATGTACAAAGGTTAATTTAAGGTAATGAAGGCTAACAGGTTTACATTTCTATGCACTTTAACAAACTCTTTAATCCAAAGCAATATTCAAAACATTTATTTTATCAATGTGTGCTCCCTGTAAATCGAACCCATCTTAGCCTTGCTAGCACCACAGAAAGACTGCATGATGAGGCATTTTACTGTAGTTGGTATACATCTACCTTTAAAATCTTCACAGAACTCTGAACAGCATGCCACAATGTCAGTAAACAGTTTGACATGTCTCACCTTATCCTGCTCTCCTCTACCCCATCCATTAACCAGGCTGAGGTGTAGGGCTGTATAGACGGTGGTCTGACAGCCAGGGTTGAAGAGAGATGCAAAGGGGAGTCCAGTTAGCTGTCTGTGACACCTCTGCTCCAATCCCACTTCAGCCAGTGATGGTGGAGGTGTGCCTCGGAAAAAGCAGTCCTTGCACTGTAGGAACCCTGGATCAACAACTGTGTGTGTGCTCGCAGAGACCAAAACACTGTTAAATAACACTGCAGACACACACACAGCGAGTCTAGGCAAAGCAAACAGCATGGCCAAAACCCTCAGTGCATCAAAGCAGAGATGGCTAAAGCAGCTAACAGTGCTGAACTAGCAGTTAGACAAAACAAGACCCCTGCTAGATTGTTCCTCCCCCAAGCTTGCTCCCTTTGACTATGCAGAATGAGTCTGGCCAGAATGTCACCTATCTTATCCCTCCCCCTTTCACTCTCTCTTTAATGCCGCCCTTTCTAAATCACACTTTTTGACTACACCTTGTCTCAGTATTGCTATAATGTACACAAACCAGTACACACACCTCTCACACGCCTTAATGACTACCTGTATGTCAGCATTCCCATACACATACACACACAGTCGCACACAAACATACAACAAAAATGGCCATTCTTTGCAGCTTCAGTCAGTTTACATGCCCACGAGAACATTCTGACAATGTCTGCGTGCCAGAAAGAGGAAATCACATTTTCTAACAGCTAGCAGTAGACTCAAAAAACTGTATTCAACACTGTATTTAATTCAAATGTAGACAGAATCATCACACAAGAAGCACAGATTTTTTAAAATGTAATTTAATTTAACTTGGACAAACAAAGGACATTATAAAAGATCTTTAAACAAAGATGAAATTATTTGCTTGCAGTGTCATTTGGCACCTGTGTAAGAAATAAAGAAAATTGCTTGTTTTTCTCTCTCATGCTATAAAACTATAAAGCTATAAAACATCTAACTAGAGACACAATTCTGAACTATTAAGAAATAATGATGTACAGTTCAGAATAATGTATGTCTTCAGTTTTAGTGTGTGTGTTTTGTGTGTATGCATGTACTATGATCCCATAGCAACTTGTCAGGACTGGTATTTATGTGCTTTTGGGTAAATGGGTGTGGCTCTCACTCACTGTTGTTTTCTCATTCTTCTGCTCACCCACCTTCTTTCCCTGTTCACATTTTTTAATACTGAGTGGCAACTCTATATTTGCTGAACATATTTGTCTACACTTACAGGTACTGTATTGCAGCTCAGCAGTCTTCAAAGAATGCAACCAGTATCCATGATTAATTCAGTCTGTTGTGCAACTAAATGTCTCAGCTCCACACAGATCCAGTTGTGTGATAAATCCCTTGACAACTTTGTTTAATCACTGTTCAAGGATATGAACAGTGGGAAAACATTTTTGTGTGTGTGTGCGTGATCCTTCATATATAAAATGTATCTAGCAATATATAAATAATAGTAGGAAAACAGTACACATCAACTGTAAAATGAACCAATGGATTTTTAAACAGTCATTGCTGCTGTCGAATGTTCATTCCTGTTCATGTGCATCTGTTACCTTCACTCATTGGGTATGTCGATGACCAGCTCTGCCTCGTCTCCCTCTCCTCTTTCCTCCTCTCCTCTGTCACTTTCTCCCTCACTTTCTCCCTCTTCATCAACTGCATCTTCACTCAGCATCTGCTGTGGGACCCAGCTGAACGGCACACTTGTACCCCCAGCTGTACCACTGCCTGCAGGGTAATTCGATGTCAGCTGGCCCACCACCTGAATAAAGTGAGAGGGAGATTTGTTATTAAGAAGACAGCATGTTCGAAAAACGATCCATAAAATGTAAATTGTAACTGCATTTGTGCAATTATAATTGTGATTGAAAGAAATTATGCTAACAAAATAAAATCTGTAGCAATAGATCATTTGAATCTATAGCGTTCTGTATCTTTCTGTCCCTCTCTCACCTTCCCCGAACCATCTTTCCTGTGTTTGGCCAGTTTAGTTTTTCTCTCTTTTTTCACTCGCTCAGCAGAGGGAGCCAAATACTCAGGAGGGAAAGGTAACTGCTCATCCCACATCATACACATGCCAATACACAAGAATGAACGTTTCCAAACACACCCAGAGTGCCCCAGTGTTTTGCAGTCCACATAAACCAGGTGAGGTGATACAAAGACAAAAGGGGAGAAAAAAAAGGAAAAAAATGAAAAATTAACAAGTGACAATAGTATGTAAAACAATGTAAGTGACTGAAAAGCATGCATGCAGCACGAATGAGATGTGTGGAAGGGATATGGAGGTGTATGGAGCACTCACACTGTTGAGGTACTGTGCAGGAGCAGATGACTGGAGAGGAGCTGCACTGGAGCGAGACAGGAGTGAGAGATGAGGAGATGATGATGAATGGACGGGAGGAATCCCTGGGCTCCTTCTCCTTAAATACAAATCAAACATGAAAACAGAGCTATATATATTAAAATATGCTGCAGTAGCTGCAGTTTATGCATAACTTGTATCAGCTTGATTGGAATGAATTGCGCTCTCAGGTCAAGTGGTCAGGGACACAGATCACTGTTTATATCAGGTAGAAACATGAATTGCAAAAACAATCTCACATGCACCCTTGCTTTCTACATCACTCATCAGTGTGTGACAATACTGCTGTTAAATATTAGTTTGGTAAATACTAAATTAATAACAAGTATGCAAAACAATTTATCAGACACTTTCATCCAAAGTGGAATATCTGTGCCACTGCATACAGCATACTGTAAAGATGTCTGTGAAGTCGGTGTGATTTATAGAAGTTGTAATTTATTTACCAAATTTTCCTATATAGTTATTTCATTTTAAACACATAGATGGTACAATTAAATAAGCAGTGCTTCACTGTTGTATGGACTAAATCAGGCCTTTTCACTACAAATGTGATATTCTAGAGTACTCCAGAATGTGGTTGTTTGATCGGATCACAAAACATTCTGGGCTTCATTTACACCTGTATTTAGCACTGACCACTTGTCATCAGATTAACATCCAGATTAAGTGGATGTTAATATCAGGTGTACACAAGGTCAATAGTGCACATGTCCATTTTTAACTCAAAACGTGTGTGTTGTTGTATGTGAAATGCAAGTAAAATTGTCATATCATGCCTATAAAGGGCATCTTAATCTATATACTTGATTAAAGATAAGTAGGATAAGTATTCACATTACTAGCCCTGTGATAACATCCTTAATGTTTTACATCTATAAAATCCAAAAAGGATCCAGTTGCTTTAGACTTACTTCTTCCCTGTTTCCCTGTCTCTCTCTCTGGCTCCTTCTCCCTCGCTGTCAGAGGACACAGTAGCTTCAGAGTCTAAAAACACAAAACAGAGATTTTAACAGGAGACATCATATCACAGTCATTCTTACTAGTATATTCCTACAGGATATTCCATTAGAAAACCTACCAGATGATTCTTCATCTACCCTTTCATACTGCAACAATCTGTCCAACAAAAAACTGACCCACATACAGCAAGTTATGTGTTAAATTACGTGCAATCATTTATACAAAAGATAATATACAGAAGGACCTTTCTACCTTTTATCTCTAGAAACTTTCAGCAATTTTCTCTGAGCTCGTCGTAGCTCCTCTTGAAAACACTCTTGCTCCTAAAGAGAAACGAAGAGACAGTCCTAATTCTGACAGTATTGAAATGGGGGGGACATCTAGAGGTGAAATAAAATACTCACATATACTAGGAACTTTAA
The DNA here is from genome assembly GCA_036877525.1 of Chromobotia macracanthus. Classification (NCBI taxonomy): domain Eukaryota; kingdom Metazoa; phylum Chordata; class Actinopteri; order Cypriniformes; family Botiidae; genus Chromobotia; species Chromobotia macracanthus. Next base: position 9,175,093 of record JAZGTH010000015.1, on the reverse strand, counting down.
TTTGCGTTTAAGATTTTTGTATTTTCTCTTGTAATCCACCTCGACTTCAGCTTGCCCATTCATTTCTAATGTTTAACGGAAGATATGCTCGAAGAGATCGAAAATCTTCGATGTTTGGCTACAGCTAAACTGTAGTGTGTTGAATTTCAACGTTTTTGCTTGTCCATAAAGATTTAATAGACTTAAACCAGCTTAGAGGAACTACTTCTGTACTGCTAGCCTGGCTAACGCTACATGCTAATAGCAAGCAAGCAAAATACTTTTATTACGTATTTGTTGTATCAAACAAAGAAGATAACGATCAAGATAACATTAATGTTATAATCTACTACGCGAAACAAAACAACAACAAATTTAACATCAACAATAAGCACATATTTATTGCAACTCAAGCACAGGGCTAAATTGACTACTTGCTCTTTGTTTACTTCCGCTCTCTGCATAATGACAATAACCGGAAATGGGTAATGTAGTTTTTCAAGGCTTTGTTCTGTGAAACCTTATATTAACTTTCATTAGGATTATTAACTAAAACTACATTATATGACGCTTAGGATAATATTGGTTAGAAAATTACTCATTAACAAATAGATAGAAATGTCATAGAATTTCAAAATATTATATTTTCTAAACTGATCCACTTGTACCCCTGGGTAAAATCACTGTCCTCATATAGAAAGGTTTCTAATGAAATGTATATTTTTCTAGAGTCATCTCTATACCATGTAGCCTATTATTGCATGTACTATGTAAATATAACATTCTGAATTTTAAAATTGGCCAATATAGCTTAATTGTATGTGCTGTATCTGACTATGCTTTAAATGCAATTATACTCCACCTTTAACTGAGTCTGCCTCTTAATGCCAGCAGTCAGACGCTCAGGACTGATCCATGAATAATACATTACACTGGCTGAGCAGTGTTTAGCTGAGCTGAGAGAAAGTGAGAGATAGAGAGAGAGAGGTGACTTTTTCCACAAAGGATTTTGTTCTTGTCACAGAGCACTGCCCTCTACTATTTCAGTGAAATATTTGAAAAATCTTTGCCAGACAGACTGCTCTTTATGAAACATAATCTTTCCTCTGTTTGCACATACAACGCAGGCACACTCTCACTTTCTCTCGTTCCTTTTGCATTTGTGTATATACATACACACAAAATTCTGCTGCCAGACCCCTCACAGTGAAACATAAGCCCCATGTCAACCCTTCTATCCCTTTTTTTTGTAATAGCCAGCCTCTGTCCCAACATTGACTCTTGTTGCAGACAGAAATAGAAGCTCTTCTCTCCTTCCCATAAATCACTTGTGCAGTGAGACAACTGTGAACACCACAATGTCTCCCTCTGCCCCTCCTCTACTCTATTGATGTCTTACTGTGAACTCAAAGCTGTCTTGTGCCATTAATGATAGTTAGTTTAACTTAAATATTGTTTAGTGTAGATCTAGTGTAGTGTGTAATATGCAAGTCACCTCTAGTCTCTGTACTTAATTCACCCTGACCAATTTCTCTGTTGTCCTACTTTGACATATTACCCTCACATGCCTTTGTCTTCTGTCTCTCTCTCTCTCTCTCTCTCTCTCTCTCTTCTTTCTAACACACACCTATCACTCAGCTTAATTTAACCTCTCTCTCTCATATAGGAGACCCCAGAGTTCTCTCTGCTTTGCCTTGACCAGGAAAACTGGAATGCACACAAATCACATGAAGGACACAAACAACAACTTTAATAATTCTCTCCTTTATGACCAAAAGGTAGGAACAAAACATCACCTTTATGTTATAAGCAATGACAAGGTAAGAGATACTGTGAAATTTAATTCCACATAAAATACTTTACTTCTAGAAGCTTCCAGTTAGGACAACAGCTTAAACGTTATTTAAGTCGACATGTTATTATTATTAATCATTGAAATTATGAAAATATTTAAAGCTGTAAAAATAAAAGATTAGTGTTAGAGTTAATGCACTAAATGTATTATAATCTTATTAATGCATGTTCTAAATAAGCTTATCATACTACAAACTGGCTTAGTACGCGTCTGTGTTCATTTAACAGGAGAAACTTATTCAGTCGATTAAAAAGATTAAGCATGAAATTGATGAATGTTATGAGGCCGAGAAAGACGCCTTTGTGGAAGCACTGGAGGTCGAGGTATGTGGTACTTTTGAGTGAGAAATGAACATAAAATGTGTTAAAAGACAACTCTTTAAGAAATGAAAGTAAACAAATATAACCATGAACATGAAACATTGACTTCCAGTAAACAGTATGGCAGTCAATTACAACAATACTTTACCACAGAATTTCAAGATTCCCTTAAGCTATGCAATAAGGTCATTTATAAGGACTTCAGAGCATGTTATGTGGTCTTTTAAGAAATGGAAATTAAACAATTATGTTTGAGTGATAACTCTATTAGTAAGCTCATCTTAGTCTGCTCCTTACTCCAAATTAACTTATTAGTTTCTCAGTATAAGTAATTAATGTCTCTCTTCTCTCTCACAGAACAGATTTGAGGAGATAGAGCGTGAAATTCGAGCAGAGTTTCAGAACCTCCATCGCTTCCTGAATGAGGAAGAAGAGATTGACCTGGAACGACTGAGGAAGGAGAGGGATCGTCAAGTGAAGATCTTAAAAGAGAGAGAGAAGAAGATTGCCATGCAGAGCAGAGATCTTGAGAGAGCCATTGACACTTTGAACTGCAAGCTGAGGGAAGATGACAGTCCCAAACTTCTGAAGGTGGATTGCCATTTTAAGTTATTTAAACTGACAACTTAAGTAGTGAATGTCTTTATCTTTAAGCTGTTATCTAAACTGGAGTAGTTCTTTGCTGTACATGCTAAAAAGCACTTTCTTATCCACTATAGACTAATTTTCAAGGTGAATTTAAGGTGAATTTGATTAGTCTTTAATCTAGTTTTTTGTCTGGCCAGCCACAGCCTGTACATTTAACTGTGTTAGTATAGCTTTATGACCTCATCAGCTCAGACCACATTACATGCAATACATTATCATGACAGGGTTGGTTTCATTGTTAGTTCAAGCAGTGGAAGGGTCTGGAACAAACCCACAGAACGTACTAGATGCCACCTGACACTTTTCAGTGCACAAGCAAAGTGCCTAAAACAATCACATGACTGGTCAAGTGTTTGAGGAATCTGGAGAGCTGATGGCTATAACCAGGCAGACTATGAACCTTAGAGGTCATGTTCTAAACCTTATATTTTCATCCTTTTAGGAAATCAAAGAGCTTCTGAAAAGGCAAGTGTCTATAACTACATTGTAATTCTATATCTATATTTTATATACTTCTGTTTTGGTTACTGTATTGTTATCTTAATTAACATCTATAACCCTATTCTACATTTCTTATGGCAGTTTCCACTGTTTTTCCTTTCTCGTCTTATTTTTTATAACTCAAATTTAATAATGTTAATCACTCTTTTCTTTATCATTAAATGTGTTCATCAACTATCAGTCTTTTTTCCTTGTGTTCATGTGTCATTGTCTTTTTATTAGATGTGAAGTGAACTTCATTCGTCCTCCCCCAATAGACAGCGAAATCTGCTCTGGGCAGTTTGTGGGGCCCATTCAGTACAGGATCTGGAAACACATGAAGACATCCCTCTACCCAAGTACTGGAAACAACTATATTATGCATAGCTTGTACAGTTTTAATATACTGATATGTCTAGATACTTATGTTATGTACTTTTAAATATGTTTTAAAAGTACTATTCATTTACTTTAGTGGTAACATTTAATGAGGAAAAAATGACTAAGTGCATCCTCAGTTCATTACTGAATGTTCAAAATTGAATGTTTGGCCTTTACCTCATGTTCATACGCAGACATATCTACACTGACTTTTGACCCTGAAACGGCACATCCCCTGTTAACCCTGTCTGCTGAGGGGACTTCTGTGATTTTTGAGGAGGACAAGGAGGTGCCTAAGGAGAACCCAGAGGAGAGAAACCCAAAACGCTTTCATTACTACTACTGTGTAATGGGGTCCGAGGGCTTCACTCATGGACGCCATTACTGGGAGGTGGAGGTAAAGGGCAAGACCGCCTGGCGAGTGGGTGTGGCCAGAGCGGACGTGCACCGCGGGGAGATGGACTCCACTTCCACATTAAACGGACTATGGACGTTGTCCCTCAGAAATGGCTCCATTACAGCCTGCACCCACCCAAAGCCCACACAGGTGCGCTCATCTATCCTGCCTGTCCGCATAGGCATCTTCCTGGACTGTGATAATGAGGAGGTGTCTTTTTACAATGCTGTAACCATGACGCCACTCTTCTCCTTCTATATGGGAACTGTTCTAATGCCGATCTATCCATTCTACAACCCCTGTGATACAGATGAAGGAAAGAACTGTACCCCTCTTTCCATCTTTCATCCATCACTCTGAGGGGACTGACAAAGTAGATGGATGCGTGGTTCATTCACTGCTTCCTCTTTGAATTGTTGAAATTCTAAGCATCACCTTAAATGCTGTAGTCCTGAACAAATAAAGCTAGAGAGCAGCTTTATTTTGATGTTTAGCTATCTATTGATCAGGCTCTGCAAGCACATGAAATGTTCAGATTATATTTTTGCAGTGTAATTTTTCATGCAACGTCTTTGTCTGTATTAAAGAAAATAATTGCCCCAAATTAAATTTCAGCCTCCTCTTGCCAAACATTCAAAGCTATTCAAAGATTTATAACATTTCAAACCTGCATGAAGTTATTAATTTTGACATAATACATAATGGATTTGTTGACATTTTGGGTGTATTATTCTATTACGATATTTATTTTTATTTATTTTAGTGCACTTTATTAATATAAGATGTGTTGTCATGCATCCATCAGTTGTGCATCTGTGCATCTTTGAATAATAAATGGTGCAATAAAATTTTAAAAAAGTGTGCTATATAACAAACTATTAATATCCGTTTACCTCATACTGTTTACCTCTATGTGTCTATAAATACCAACACAACTGTAACGTTCAGCCCTACAATGGAAACTATGTGCTTGGAGAGGCAGGAGAGTAAGGACAGAAGAGGGAGAGACAGAGAGAGGGGAGGTGAATGCTCCTATAAAGAATCTACCAGATGAAAGACTATGTAGTGTGTTTGACTACAAGGTCAGAAAGCACTATCCTTGTTTGCAAATGTCTTCCAGCCACAGGAGAACTTTGTCAAAGTGCTGTTCTCAAAACACAGAGAGGTTTTATAACTGCTGGGTCACAGGTCTGAGGTAACAGGGTAAAAACAACACAGACTGACACAGAGAAACATTTTAAAAATGATCATTTTATTATCGTTTCAAGGCATGAAGTAAGGGAAGTACTGTATCACTTTGTTTACAAAATGTTAATGTGTTGTGTTTGTGCAAAAAGGAAGAACAGAGACCATTTAGCATCACTTATAAAGGGTGGAATAAGGAGAGGAAACGAGAGGCAGCAAGTGGTAGAAACCGCTCATGCACCTGTGGAACATAACCTCGTTGATTTTACTTGGAACACGCACAACACCACAGGACTTAACTTCTCATACTCTGTGCATTCTCATTAATCCTCACCCTTGGGAGATAATTTCATAGTACACCCACAGAATTCTGGGTAACTGATGTAATGCCCTTTTATGGCACTGATGTTGCTGAACAAACAGGTCAAACCCATTCATAAATGGAGAGATACAGGGTGTTTTTCTTTTACTTTGCACAATGAAATTATCCAATCAGATACATAAATAGTCAGACTGTGTATATGAGGATCACTGTACTTCTTTTCTTTTATAGATTTACACACTACCTCCTACAATTGCATGACCACACTAGCACAGATAAACACTAAGGGAGCACAACTTTATAGCATGCAATGACAAATTCCAATAGTCTTGAGTGTGGTTCATGTCAAAATCACAGCACAATGCTGTCTTGGTATCAAAACAGAATTTAGTAATCAGGAACAGCTTTCCATACCACTAGACTTCCCTTTTCTGATGTAAACGTCAGCAGGAGACAGTACTGTTACCTTCCTTATTTTGCATCTGCTTTAATATCACTTAAAAAGAAAGGCAAAGATAGAGAATGCTGCTAGTTGCATTAAATTACACATATTCAATCGTGATTGCTGCTGTACAAACACACTGACACACACACAAACATACATGCACATGTACAAATACTTATAGGACTGCTGATGGTGCCGATGGTGAATATAACATCTATAATCTCTCATAGGCAGGGCCGTAGCTAGTAGGGTAAAAGGTGGGAACAATTCTAGGGGCCCACAGGTCCAAGGGAGCCCATGACAATTAAGGGGTCCATAGCACTATACTGTCTGGGGGCCCAGAATTCCTAGCTATGGGTGTGCTCATTGTTTAAAACCATAATGCACCTGGGCAAACGCACACAGAGAAAACACAACCAAATTGTTAAGGGCACAATGTGTCTCAAACAAAATACAAAAACAGACAGTAGTCATGGCATGATTCAAGAATTATACGTTAGTGGCAGTGTCTTGAAGGTTCATGTTTTCTGAATTGCATTCTGAAGTCATGCAATTCTTAAGTATGATCTAATGCTTTAAAATACTGGGTTGTTTCGCCCTGTAGTCGTAAGAATATTGACTTTGCCTGGAAACGTGTGATGCGAATTACCGGGATGCACTTAACTGTGACATCATTTTGCAGGAGATAGAAAATTAGGGCATGTGAAATCAAGCCCACTTACATCTAACAGCCAACGAGATTAGTCAGAAGCCTGGTCACAGGGGAGCATGACGGTGATGCTACATTATGTTTATAGGTTTTATTGCATAAAAGACAAAACTACCTTCAACTGTAAAAACTTGTGAGTAATGAAATAATCTGGAATGTGAAGATCACTCTCTAGAAGCCCTAAATACATACTTGAAGACAAGTTAATATTTGATTATGTATGTGTGTGTATCTGTGCATTTTGTATATTGCTTAGATTTTGTAACTTCAATACCTGTTTTCTCCAAGCAGAGGGAGGGGATTTAATTTTACTACCGCAGAACACGTTTCAGATGTGATCACAAACCATTCTAAGTTGAGATTGATTACAGGATATCTGTTTAGTCGCAATGTCTTTTATGTTAGCGGGTATACTAACCATAATTATTAGCGTTAAATATGACGGTGCACCTTGGCTATATCATCTGTTGTTTGCAAATATTTACATTATGAGATGCAACACTTTGCTAAGACTGTATGGCTTTCAAATCTGATTTCCTTGCACTGATATTAAAATAGCTGTTAAAGGCTAGGAAAGAACAAGGCCATTTTCAGAGGGTTGTGGGGGAAGGCATCGCCTGGTAGTTTGAATTTGTGGTCGAGTGTTGTAAACGATCAATTGTATTTCACCTTTGTGCTTTGCCAAAAATAAATTTTTTGTCAATGTTTGTTGATATATCTTACAAGGTTGTTTGGGTTTAGTCAGGCTTTAATGTGAGGTAGAAATCATCTGCTCTCAGGAAATCTACCCACAAACCCCCAATATGTCAGATTTGTTCACACTATAAGATCTTGAGCTTTCATCCATGCAATTTACAGTGATTACAACTCCACAGACACTGTGTTACAAGCAGGTTCCTGGATGTAGAACATTAACTAACAGGCAGTGGTGTTCAGGTTCCACTGGAGGCACCTGGAATATCTGTAAACTGAAATGTGAGGCTGAAGTTGTCTTAGGACTGTAACTATACTGTAAATCACTTGTGAAACATTTCAGATTACCAGAAATGACTCAAAAAATCTATATCTTCATACAAAGCACAGCTACTTGCTACTCAAGCCTCTAAAATCAGAAGATTCTGCCACACGACATTTTGAAACATTCTGAGTAGATCAGAAAAATCACTAATGATGGAATAACAGAAACTATTCAGCCTTCCCATCACCATCTATCAGTCTACACACATCTCATAAAAGCAAAGCACCTGTTTACATCTTACATGGGTGTTTATAAGGGTGGGATTTTTTAACCACTCTAAGTAATGGAAATATTAAGAGAGATTTTAACAACAGTTTTACAATTGAATGAATAGGAAATGTGCATCCTTACATCCATGTAGAACATCCAAGTACAACATCTGTGAGACCAGTGTCACAGGTTGGATTGAAAGAAGATTCTCAAAAATGTCCAGCCACAGAGTCACAGACTATGTAGTATTATGGTTTAACATTTTTTTGGTTAAATAATCTGGTGTCTTTTCATTATGAGCAGATCCTTGTTGGTGTTGCCACAACTCTGAAGTGACAAATGATTGTTGGAGTTTTTGATTTTGCAGTCCTCAGAAAGAAGTTTGGCTTGCTGGCTTTCTGTGTTTAGATTTTCCAACTGTTCAAACTGAGGCAGAAATAATCTTGTAAAGAATGAACATGATTAATGTCCCTTCTGTGCACTTCCCCCAAGTTTTACAGCTGTAATCTTGGATTATGGAACAGATAATACAATTTATTTTCCCAATATCTTCATACAGTGGTTATGTATTATTTCTGTGAAGAGATGTTTGTCTTTAAGCAATTGAATAGCCCTGACAGCCTCCCTCAGTCCAGGGGGAATTTACTAAGAATGATCTGCTTTGTCTGTGCTATTTTAACACCTGATTCACTAAAGGAATTATTTGAATTGAGGAATAGGCAAACACAGCCTAAAAATCTATGTTGTACACGGTTTGCATGCTGTAATTTTCCAGTTTACAGGCTGGTTTGAATATTAGGTTGTATGAATACCTGGCATACTTTACTGGGACCACACACCACCACTGCATTCCATGCACCTAAACCAGCTCTTTAAAATGCAAAAAATGTGGCCAATGCCCCATGTGTCTGGATATATTCCTGTTTAATAGTCTTCACCATCATTTGATCATCATTTGATGAATTACTGTTGCCACGCAAAACCTACACGAGCATCTGTGTTAAATAAAATTCAGTTCATATTAACTGCACCAGGCAAATAGAGTCATGTGAATAAGATGCATTTATATTAACCTAAATTTCATCGGAAATGCCGTGTTTAGCAATATTTCAGCAGATCTGAATTAGACTGTGGGTAGTTACTGGATGTTTTTGCACAGACATATTGTGCAAATGTGGCGCAACTGTTTAGTGTATTCACCCCTTTGTATTAAATTAGCCAGTGATGTATGGCCTGCAGTGCTTTTGTATCTGATGTATGTTACCCTCTATTGTCATGGGGTGATTATAGTAAATATTAGTAAACTGAGTGAATGTATTGTGGATATTTCTATTGATGCATGTTAATCATATTAAAAGTGAGACTCAAAAGAATCCTGCCCCCTTAGACAGTCACTTAGCTCTTCTTTGTTGGTAAGTCAAGTGTCTGGATTGTCTATGGTGGTTAATACACTCAGAGGAGGCAGGAAAGAGGCTACGGTTAAATCTCAGTTGGTGGCAGCTTCATCAGTGCTGGAGGGTGGTGCGCTGTCACTAGGAGAAGCCGTGTCTAGTTTTCCCTCTGGAGAAAGACCTCCACTGGAGATGAGCTCAGGGGTTTTGAGTGAGCTTTTCCCAGTATCAGGGGTTTTAGAAGGGGTTGAAGCAGGTGCCTCCATATCTTTCACATCCAGCCCAGGAGAAATAGGTGCACTGGGCTCAATGTCAGCCTTGGAATCATGAGTACCATTTGTAGTTGGCTTCAGGTCGAGAATTGGTGAGACAGGTGATTTCGACTGCGGAGTGGGTGAAGTTGGTTTAAGCTCTGAGGCTGGAGAGACCGGTTTAGGATCTGGAGTCAAAACCGGCTTTGGATCAGGTGCAGGAGTGCTTGTTGGTGGTTTTGGATCTGGTGTTGGGCTGACAGCAGGTTTTTGTTCAGGGGTGCCAATTTTAGCTGGTATGGGCTCAGGAACAGGCGAGCCTGCTGGTTTGGCATCCGGAGTAGTGGCTGGTTTGGCATCAGGTGTTGGTGTTAATGCTTTCGGGGGTTCAGGAGTTGGGCTTGGAATTGGCTTAACATCAGAGGTTAGTTTGGCAGCCTCAGGTGTCACAGCTTGCTTTGGTTCTGGTGATGGGCTTAAGGTTGTTTTTGTTTCAGGTGTTGGTGAGAGGGCCAGTTTTGGTTCAGGTGTTGAGATCACAGCAGGTTTGGTTTCAGGTGTTACTGGTTTGGGTTCAGGAGAAGGTGGTGGAGGAGCTGTGGTCACAGGTGCTGGTTTGAGATCAGGAGTTGGTGCTGGTTTTGGAGGTGAGGGGGCATTCTTTGGCTCTGAAACTTGGTTGGCAATGGTTTTGACATCAGTGGCAGCAGAAGAACTTAATACATCAGAATCTGCTATGGGTGCTGTTGGTACATCCGTATCACTGTCAAGTGGAAGCCCAGTGGTATTGAAGCCCACGCCAGAGTCACTAGTCTCAAGATTCCTTTCTTGTAGGCTTGGCTCCTTAGTGGACACTTCCAAACCCTAAGAAATATACACAGAACATTCTTTGAGCACATAGATGAAAATTAATTTAAAAATTGTATAATTTGATATTAAGCATGTACTTCTAGGATTGAGATATAAAGATGCTAAATGTGTCTAGTGCCTTATTGTCAAGCTGAAAATGTTTCTAGCTTCTCAGTACTCACCTTAATGCTGACCTCTGTACTCTGAGATTTCTCAGTGATGTCCTCTTTCTGTGACAGGGCTGGGGCTTCCTCATTCTGATGGGTACAGGCATCTTTCACAACCTCCAGTAATACAGGAAAAGCTTTTATAAAACACATTCTTTACCTAACTAAAAACATTATTTAAATGGTGTAATACATCCCTAATTTCCCAATCCCTTATAAGTAAAGTATACACATCTTTACATTTATCCACATCACCCTGTAGGTGCTTTGTATATTGATAAACAGGGGCCACTAAAATGATTTGGACATGAAGACATGGTACTGCAGGTCCAGCATCATTTGCCTGCAGATGTCGTGTTATCATGTGATGACAGCCAAACTTGTTTTGGCACTAATATGTTTGATTGTATGTTTTGTCTATTTGTAAGACAGATACCTGTCTGAAGGCATCTCCCTCCACTTTGCCTGCATTCTTGGCTTTCTCCTCAATGGCTCTGGCCTTTGCTGCACGTTTGCGTATCTTTACCAAACATGACACCAAACACACCAACAGCAGCAACACCAGTAAAGCCACCAGAGCAATGATGGCAATGTAGAGTTTAGGAAGCGTGTATGCTGAGGGAAAAGAAGATACAACATTATAACCAAAACAAACTGTCCATTTTATTTCTTGTCTCATCTCCTTACCTTCCACCTCCAGGTAGACTTCAGACACAAGGAATCCCTGAAGGTCAGTCTCACTGAAAACTCCTGCATCACTGGCCATCAGCCCCGTCAGGACACAGACAGATTCCTCCAGAGAAAAACGATCCTCAAAATTCAGGTTTGGATGCAGGTTGAGCTGTCCTCTTTCCATAATTACATACTTATTGCTGTCAGACTCAGGGCTGTAGAGCAGGCGAGCTAAGGAGCTATTCAGGTGCAGATTTATTTTCAGAGTGCCACCATATGTAAGAGTAACAAATATTTGATAAGCTGAGAAAGAGAGAGAGTGAAAGAAAGAAAGAAAAAAAAAAGGTTGTTATTAAAACCGAGACGACCAATGAGCTCAAGAGCTTTTTTTCTGGAATGATGTCATTGAGTTAAAAAAGAAGCAACAGAATCAGCATGGGGAAGAAAGCATAAATGTTTTAGTGAATAAAGGCTGCAGGCATGACTCAAGAATCTGTACCATCTGTCTCTCTCTCTCTCTCTCTCTCTCTCTCTCTCTGTACTCCTACTATCATTACTTTTTTTGTGTTATGAAATACCTAAGAGGTCTCTCTTATGCCAAATAAATAATGACATTCTGCAGTCAAATAGTTTTGTATAATGACAACAAAACAGTATGATTGACAATTGCCAATCTCCAACACTGCAGAGTGATGCAGGAGACATTAATTTAGCACACTAATCTAGTCTCTTTCAACTTAAATCAATATTTCATCTTAATTGTTTTTTTATTAATACTTACTTTATAAAAAAGCAGCCATGCTTACATTGGCGTCCTGCTCACCCTGCCAGCTGACTATACATTATCACTGATATATTTCACTTCTCCTTCAAAATGTTCACCACAGTTTATCACCTATCTTATTTTTTCACAATCATCTTAGTCTTACAAAACACATCAATCTTATAATACACACTTATATATACTTGTACTTCTATATACTTACATAATATTACTATATAATATAGTTTGTTTATGACTGTGAATGGAAAATGTCTTTTTTCTGTTCTTACCTTTCACATTTAGGCAGATCTTCTTCTGCACCTTCCCATTGGAGTCAATGAAGGTGTAACTACCTTCATCAGCACCTGTAACAGCCTGAAGGGTGAACTTTTGAGATGTCACTATGATTCTCTCCTGGTAATTCTCTCTGGTTGTTCCATCATCATTCAGCAGTTCTGCAGCCGGCAGTGATGTTTGATTGGCTTCCACTGCACTGTGTCGAAAGCCCACTCGCAGTGGCTCTGAGATATTACTCAGCACCACATGAAAATCTGAACCATACTTGACAATGACCTCGCTAGAGCAATCTGGAAAGGAAAAGAGGGAGAGGAGAGATAAATCTGACTTTTACATTTTCTGATTAAAATATAAAGTGCTGTTTGCCCATGCAAACGTTGCCTGCCACAAAGCTGGTAAGATGTAGGTGGTTGCCAGGGTGTTTCTATGTAATTGCTGAGGTGTTTTGAGTGTTTTTGGTAGATTTCTTTGTGGTTGCTAGGGTATTGCTATGTAGGTGTTAAGGTGGTTTTTGTGGGTTGAGGTAGCTGATAGGAATCTGCTAGGTGGTTGCCTATTAGCCCAAGTCAACAAAGCCCATCTCCAAGCCTAGATGTGCCAAGTGACCCTTCTTCAATATAAAAAAATTACATTTTTCCTTTGTTTGTCCACCAGGTGCAATTGCTTAGAAAGTAACAGCACATCACTCCTCAATAAGCCACATGATTTGAGTTGTTATTCACGTTTGTAGCACAAATGGTGCTGGCGAACAATAACAATAGTGATCCTTGTCTTTGTAAGCACCAATAATAATGATAGAAAGAGATGGGTAGAGAGAAAAAAGAATCTTTAGGCTGAGGAGAACGGAAGGCACCCAGTGTGGGTTGACAGAGCTACAATTACTGCAGTGGGTCATTAAACCACCCTTACTGTTCACCAAATGACTTCCTATAATAATGGAAGTCACTCAGAGCTATTCCTGTGCGTAATATTTTACTCAACCAATTTATTGTGCATGCTTTAACACATTTATCTACAGTAATATAAGACACAATCAAGACATATTATTTCCATTTAAATGCATACATGATGAACCTTGAAAACGGAAAAATCTGAAAACTGGGGGAAGGAGCACATTATAAACCTTGCCAACTTGGCTCATTAAAAATTAATTGTATGATGTAACCTTCAACCAGTAGTTCTTGCTGAAAAGCAGGTAATGGGTGCTAGTCAAAAAAAAGATTACAGTCTTAAAACATAATGACAACAAGTGGATGAATGTTTGCTAGGCCCCTGAATGAACCTCAGTATTTGTGGCTTTCCATACCTCTAACATAGAGTGTGATGCGTGTAACATTCTCTGTGTTTTGGATAGACGTGATGGTGTACACCCCTTCATCACTTTCTCCAACATTCTCCAGGATCAGGTGGCTCAAAGCAGTGCTGAGTTTGGCACGTGGATCAACCACATTCCCAGAAGTCATCAGTGCCTTCTCACGTCCTCGGCCAATTGAAGGCCTGAATGACACATCAGCTCCACCCACCGGCATGGCAATGTGGAAGTCTTCCCCAAAAAATAGTGTCTGGGACTCTTCTTGAGCTAAAAGAAATAAAAGATTTTGCATTACTGGTTCTTCTTATTAATAAATCGTAAAAAATTTTAATGAGTAAAAACATACAGAAATTGATTGGACTTTGACATCGTTTGAATTGTGCAATAACTAAAAGTTATTTGAAGTAGATTTAAACTATGAATCATACCAAAGAAATCTGCTAATTAGCCAAGTTTAAAGTTTATATGTTAATATAAAAAATGCTTGATTTGACATATGATTTTTGGTCAAGTGCAAATATTTAAAACATTTCTAACAACAGAAAGCAACTTATTTTGGTCGTTATCTTTTCCTAGAAATATCCATAGCTGTTTAAGCTGTAACTTGTAATAGATTGATGTTCACTTATTAAACCAGTATGTCTGACTTACAAGGTCCAGTTTTGTTATGGGGAATTTAGATATGGCTAATACGCTTATGGATAAGCTTAGTGACATATCATGCCATGGTCCAAGTGACACTTTCACAAAGTGCAGATGGCGCATTTGAAACTAAAAATCAGTAAAAATCAGTTCTGCTCTGTGGAGACAGATATTCATTAGAAAATTAAAAGCTATAATGAACTGTATACAACCCTGTAAGATAGGACATTTAAAATAATTACTCCATTCCAATCAGTCAGAACACTGCTATCAGTTCTAAAACTGTATCAAAGTTGTAATTAAAGAACTACAATAGCTATTAGCATGTCACACTCACTGTCCTTAACACTTCAGTACAGTCTTCTGTTGTGGTGATAATGACAGACAGATAAACCACTGAAAGGAACTGACAAAGCTCTCTCTTACCTGAACAGTAGCAGCACAACAGCACACTTAAGACGAGCAGCCTCAGATTCTGCATATTGGCTCTGAAAACATTTACACATTAATCAGTTTAACTATAAACCCACAGGGAAACAATGCTTTACTACTTTTTTATAAATCAGCTTTCAAACAAATAAGGTGTCATCTACATTCAGTGGATTTTAAATCTAAACACTAACATTGTAATTATAAAACTATTATGATGCATCGTTAAACTGCTCTTACAAACTAACAGGAGAATAAGAAAACAACAATAAAAATGGCACTGTAATTGGCAAATGGACAGAAATCAATTGAGTGCTTTAATGTTAAACTGCAAACAGAGAGCAGCTATGAAACAATTCAATTGTGTTAATGTATGACAAATGTCTATGAATGCTCAGCCCTGTTTTTCAGTTTTAATGGGAGATGTCAGTCTACCCCCTGAGCAATGATGCAGATCAACAGATTATGGATCTAAAAGGGTTCGGCTGACAAACAAGCCTCTATAGAGCTATTTGGATGTGTTCATAATTGTGGTCTTGTTGGCTTGACTTGTCTATTGTTTTTTAGGACTAACATCTCGGTATCTCGGAGGGTCTTTGTAATGAATAATAATAAACCATATAGGTTTAGTGATTGTGAGTTTAAGCAATAAAAATCAGCAATAAATTGCTATGGTTTAATTTAAGGAGAAACGCTGAGCTGCTGTTACATATAGTGCAGTCTGTTAAGTTGTGTCTGGCAAATGCACAAATATAAACTGAATGATAGGCATGAAACATCTAGGTGACATCTTTGTGAACTATGCATAATCACAAAGATGTTTATAAGAAAAGATATTTAATGACTAATGACTTTAATAACATTACACTGACATACTAAAAATGTTACCATCTGCTAGCCCTGTAGTTCTGTAGAACATCTGCATGTTCTACAGAATGCTCCACAGTAAGTGCTAGTAAGTAGTTATTTTTGTTTTATTTATTTAATTGTTATCTTAGATTTTGAGGCAAATCAGAATGGTGACAAAGTTTCAACCTCCAGTAATGTGCTCACTGCACTTCAAATTTAATTTATAATGACGAAAATGTGGTTGAAATTTTTAAATATCATAAAATCAAGTAGAACCAGCCACCTATCCAGAGTGTTTTACGGCCCAGGAGGCTGGGATAGGTTCCAGCACCCTGTGACACTAAAGGGGAAAAGACAGTTTGGAGATTATATGGATGGATGGATGGATGGATGGATGTATGATGGATGGATGGATGGATAGGAAATCAAGTAGAAACTAAATACATTTTTGCAACAACTTCAACAAATAAAGATGAAAAACAATTACAGTGTGAGTTGTAATATACAGCATCAATATACAGTATACCATTTTGGAATGTAGCAACAAGCTTTAGGTTTGTATATAATGAGATATAAGCATTTCTAATAAGACAAGAACCTGAACATGAAAGACATGAACATTTTTGACTGTTAAGAAAGAAAGTCAAGCATTCAGAATAGCAAACATGCATTTAGGCCATCTCCACTGTTGTATGTCTCCAACAGCATCAGTGTCTTCATAACAGACTTATGCTCGGACCCTCAACAATCACCCTCAACAAAGACGTAAAAAACTTCATATACATTTCTAAACAATGGGACATGTGCTAATGTGTAAATGCGTCTGCTCTGTTTGAGTTTTATATGGTTAAGGGCCATCTGTTCCACTTACACATGCTCTCTCTCTCTCTCTCTCTCTCTCTCTCTCTATCTCAGTATGTCATCTCTTTTAGCAACTTCACAGTTCCTCTTATAAGACACAACATCCATGAAACATGGGGCAGCAAGGAGTTAAAAATACAAAGCAGGATACAAGATCACATAACGCATGCTTTCTTCCGGAGTGGTTTCCAAAAAAGAATAATACATTAAGAAAAATTAATGTCAGCCTGCTCAGGATATATTAACTGGTAGAAATTTACCAAAAAGACCATGTCAGAAATGCAAACCAAGAGAATAATATAAACTATATAGGAGATCGGGGAGCAAAATAGGAACTAGTAACAAATTCATCTGTGATTATGTCAGAAGCATGTCATCTCTATAAAGACCAGTACGTGGCATTTGGAAATGACTTCCAGACCTTTTACTTTCAGTGCGTAAAACCTCATCGCCTATACTATCTATCAAATCAAAATCTGTTTCATTGATTTAAAGACGATCGATGAAAAAAATGATTATATAGGGTCAATTACATACAGTTATACGCCATGAAAGACGATCAGATTATAAGTGTCTAGTATGTGAGCTGCCTATACACCGTTATGTGGGTACCACAAAGCACAGCTGGCTATGAATACATCTTCGATGTATCGCCAGGATTTTAGAGATAGTCCATATGTGATCTGAGCGGCGGGGGCGGTGGCATCGGTGACTTACCCCGGAGCTCGCAGTCTCTCCTCTATATCTGACGTAAACCCCTGTTTCTTTCCCCTCCCAATCATAAAAATATTTGCCAGTCGAACAAATTTTCTTTCGGTCACACGATGAGACTGATCGCCTACACATCCCCGGGTTATTACGGTGCATGAACGTCGCAATGGAGCAGGCCAATTGAACCGCAGTCAATCGGCAATGATAATAATAAATAAATACATTAATAATAATAATATCAACAATTCGGAATTATTCCTTTTTTATTTAAATAATAATTTTGTTGTGTGCATTGCGATAAATGAACCTGTTTGCTTATCTTGAATTAATCTTCACAATCAACTCAGTATAAAAATAATTGACACATTTCTGATACATTACTGTAAGACCTGTGCTCGTGCGCGGGGCATTTGTGTGATGCTATGCAGAACTAGGCGTAAATCTCTTCTTTAACAAACCTACATACTACACACTCTTCTTAACCCTTGAACTTGCACATTGCATTTTATTTCATTTTCAACGGCAATCAGATACCTCAACCAGCCGGAAAAGGACCAGACGAGCCAGAAACTGCAGAATTTAACCCTTTAGTGACTGCACCCCATACCCAGCAGCCCGTTATATCAGCTTTGCCGCAAAATTGACATTCTCCCTTACCGTTCACTTCCAATATCCTCCTAAAACTGATGAACTGCAGGCAAAATTATCAAAAGGAAATTCCGCTTTTTTGCCTCTTCCGTTTCCTTTCCACCTCGATACTGTTAAAAATCACTTAAGGACTAAAGATGCACCTTAGGAATCCGCCCGATATCTCGCAGCGTGTCGAGTGCGGTCTGTAAAAAGCCGGCGCTTCAGCCCCTTATGGGCGTGTCAGGGGATCTGAGCGCACACAGCCAACCTTTGCAGAACCGGCGATCAGGTCTTAAAGATTTTCATCAAATCGATCCGTTACAGAGACCAACGCCCTTATAAATACATTCTTATTTTGTAGGCGCATTTTGTTTGTTCAACGTGTTAATTTATACCTCTTAAATCGTCTAATAACGTTTAATTTATTGCCATATACTATCTGGAAATGTAGAAAATATACAGCGCATTTAAAAGATAGAGGGCACAGATGTACAAAAGTTTTTTGTTCTGGCTCGATAGGCGTTTATTGATGTAATAGCTTAAAATCAGGGGAACACATTCTGGCTTTACTAACACACTCATTATTCATTGACTCAACACTTTTACTTTCACAGGAATCAATGGGTGTGTGGTTACAAGCATAGCAGCATTGCACAGTCAAATCATATTCATTAATGTCTTCTTAAAATCGTGATTTTACATGTTCGCACATTCATTCTCAAAAGTCTGCTGCTCAGAATCAGACTCAACAGCTACACGACTGGCAAATGTAAAACAGGGACAGTCCTTTTCTATGTCATTGCAGCTACTTCCTACGGCCCCTGGCAGGCGCTTTGGGGGCTGCATGCTGATTGGACGTGTTGAGAGAGAAAGTGAGAGAATAGGCCTGCAGGTCAACTCTCTGCTGCAAAATGCCAGTCAATAGAAACTCTGTGCTGACCACGGGCAATGACACACTCAATGCCTTCTCACAAAGTGCCCTGTCCTGGTCGCATGACACCACCACAGTGTGTTCCTGAGGAGATTTGGGAGAAAGAAAGTGTCAAGGCTGTGCAGTGGTATTGAATGCACTTAAAGTATGCATTTTTAGCTACCTTGTGAGCAGAGGGCATTTTGGGAAGGAAACGTGCTCCGCAACAGATGATAATTTCTTTCATTTGAGATGGTTCTGGTATCACAGATGGTGTCACATGAATCTCATAACCCTTTAAATGAATTATTAGGGGTGAGATTATATGTAATGTGAATGGTTAATGAAGATTTGCATTGAAAAAACAAAGTGTGAGAGAGTATAAAGAGCAGTACACAAAGTAAGCAGTCACACCTTTAAGAGAGGCTGACGTACAGCCGCTTGCAGTGCCGCCTGTAGGCTGAAACTAAACTTCTTCTCTTGCTCAGCATCCTTCAATAAATATTCATCAGCAGACAGGAAATGGCCGGCTTTGCCACACTGAGCGAAAAAGAGGGAGTTGAGAGAGTGAGATGCTTAAGACCTCTGTACTATTTAGATGCCCATAATTATACAATCAATTGCTAAAGCTGCCTAAATATCTCATAAAACAATCACACAATCTGGTGGTAAAATTTTTAGTCTCAGTTTTTTATATCTACGCAACACACACTGCCCTTTTCACTGTGGGTGAATGCATATTGCACATAAAACTGGCATATATGCATGCCCTCATATAGAACAATACTAATACTAATAGTCCAATCAGGACTTTATTAATCACATTCTTACCTTCTTCAGCCAATCAGGGGTCACAATTGGCACGCCTCTGGCAATGGCACACAAAAATTTAACAGTGCGTCTAGCTTTATCAGTCACCAGGTGAGTCATGTCGTTCACCCCCTTTGCCAGGCTCCCACCCAGTCGGGCCACCACTCTCTCTCCTTCCTCATCCGTCACCCCAGTAAATAACACCTGGAAAAGGAAAGGACAGATTGGTGTTATGCACACTGTGATTAAACTGGCCATTGAATGTTTTTATCTGAGTGTATGTTTGACCTTGTGCATCTGACTGGATACAGAGCGCCGTGGTGTCTTAGGTGTGGGTGGAGGAGTCTCCTCTGAAGATGTGCTGGCAGTGCCTGCTCTCTTTCGCCCTCTGCTGTTGGTTTTGGGCATGGCCATTTCGTCTACTACCTCTGCATCAAGGTCATGCTTACTGATTGTGCCAGCATTCAAATTCTCTATACTAGACGGCCTGCCTCCTTTCCCCCTGCCCTTTCCTGTAGTTTTAGCTTGGGCAACGTCTTCTTTTGGTTCTGGTACTTTCACACCCTTCCTGCCCCTACCTCTTCCCCTCGACCCTTGATTTTGAGTCCCCATGCTATTAGAGGATCCTTCAGAGCTTCTAGAACTGGAGCGCGATCGAGAATGGGGTGTGGAATCCTGCTCTTCAACACTGTCAGCAGGCCCTGGAATGGTACTTCTCCTGCCAGGCTGTTTGCCACTAATTGGCTGTTCATTAGCTGCCTGTCTCCCTCTGCCCCGCCCCCTGCCTCTTCCTCTGCCCCTCTGACTGGACTGCTCCTGTTGTGAGGATATAGATTGCTCAGAGTTCATAGAGGAGTTTGAATGACGACGTGTTCGTCTGGCTGGGACTTCATCATTGGGAGAAACTGCAGGAGCATTTAGTTGTACATTGTTCTTCTCCAATCTCTCATTATTTTCTCCTTCCTGCTGGTTCCTGTTGGGTTTTTTTTGTCGTCGGTTCAGTTGTGCATTTGCTTCCATCTCAAGCATCTCATTTTCTTGTCTCTCTTTTTCTAATTGTTCTCTCTCCGCCTCTAGTCTTTGTAAATGCTCCTCTTTTTGTTTCTTCTCTCTCTGAATTCTTTCCTCCTCTTCTTTTTCAAGCTGTTGCTTTTTCTCCCTCTCTAATTTTTCATTCAGCTCTCTTTTTAAACGTTCTTTTTCCTCCATGTCCTTCTTTAATCTCTCATTATCTTCTTTTCCCTTCCTGACCTTTTCCTTTTCTTCCCTTCTTAGTTGTTCTTTCTCTTCTAACTCCTGTTCTCTTTCCAACTTTTGTCTCATTTCATTTTCAGCTTGTTCTCTCGCCTCGTGTTCTTCTTTTTCCTTTCTTTCAAATTCTAGTCTCTCCTTTTCTTCTTTTTCTAATCTCTCTCTATCCTGCTGTTCTTGCAGCTCTTTTTCAATCTTCTCTTTCTCTTCTTGGACGTTCTTCTCTGTGTTCTTCTCAAATCCATCTTCACTTTCCTTGAAATTACATTTCTGTTTTATGCCAGTCCTTCTTGTTCCCCTCCTTGCTGGCTTTTCTTCTTCACTCTCGTCCTCTTCCTCAGGCAATGTTTTTACCCTCTTCCTTTTTCCTTCCTGCCCTTTTTTAGCTCTTCCTGGGCCTTTGGTAGATGGCCCTGTCTCTTTTTCCTCCTCCGTCCTTTCTTTCCTCTGTCTTTTGCCACCAGTTTGTCTTCCCTGACATGAGCCATCTTTGTTTGCAGGTTCTTCTTGAATGTTTTCTTCACCCATGGGTTGTGTTTCAACAATGCTAATATCAGACTTTGGTTTAACAGACTGTGCAGGTTCACCTTCATCTCTTTGTCTTCCTCTGCAAAATCTCTTGGGTCTGACGCTACTGTTCAGATCTTCCCTTTCAGGTTTTTCCTCAAGAACAGGCTGTGTTTCTGCGATAGTGTGAAGGGATTTGGCAACAGGATCAACAGGTTGTGGAACGTTGTCTGTTTTGATTGGTCTTCCCTTGCGAGATCTCCTGGATTTTACCCCAATGTTAAGATCTTCATCTTTTCCATTTTCTCCATCAAAAATTGGTTGAGTTTCTGCATTAGTTTGATTGACAGCAGACTCAGCAGGCCGTGGGACCTCCTCTTTCATTTCTACTCTGCGTGATCTTCTGCTAAACATCTTGCCGCTGAGATCTTTGTCCTGTCCTTTATCTTCCTGAATAGGCTGTGGTGTTTGGAGTTGTTTAGATTTGTCTGCATCTGTCTGCCCGCTGCTGACTACATGGTTCAGACCTTCATCAGCTGCCTCTTCATCCTCACACATAGGTTGTGTTTCAACAATGGTAAGACGTGAAGTGGAGCTTTTATCAGCAAGCTGTGTGGATTCATGTTCTTCTGCCTGTTGTCTCATACTTGGTCTTCCAGAGTTGTCTTCACTCTTCAGGTCCTCAGCTGATGCCTGCTCTTCCTCAAACATAGGTTGTGTTTCAGCAATAGTGACATGGGATCTAGAGGGTCCTTCAATAAGATGCATGGGTTCCTCTTCATCTGTATGCTTACTGCTGACCGCACTGTTTAGACCTTCATTTGGTGCCTCATCATCCTCACACATAGGTTGTGTTTCAGCATTAATAAGATGGGAGCTGGAGTCACTTTTATTTTTTTGGATTTTTCCTCCAAAATGGGGTCTTCTTCTACCCAATGTTACATTCTCTTCCTCCTCACACTCTTGTGCAGGCTGTGTTTCATCTATGGTATCAGCCTCCAGCAGCTTGGCTGACTCACTCTGATCCACCTCTTTCTCCTCTCTCTCCCAGATGAGTTGTGTTGGGGCAGTAAAGAGAGCTAAGTGCTGTGTCTGCTCTTCTCGTCTTGGGGTGCTGGCAAGGATCAGAGTGTCTGCGGTGGAGAGGTGAGAGTCATCAGGCATCTCCTCATCTTCATCATCATTATCTTTTTCTGCAGGGATGAGCTGAGTTTCAGCAGTAGAAAGGTTTGAGTATAGTTCACTATGGCCCAGAGGCTCCTTCTCTTCTTCTTCTCTGTCAGTCTCTGTTCCATATGCCTGTGTAGCCTCAAGTTCCAATGGCTTTGTCCTGACACCCGCACTAACTCCAGTACCTGCTGAATAGTAAAGTCATAAAAGGCAAAAAACACAACAGTCTTCTTATAATTTTATTAATTCAGTTTAAACAACGTTACAGGTTAGTTCATGCAAACATTGCAGGTTAGTTCATGCAAACGGTGACAACATTAAGGGTTAGTTCATGCAAAATGACAGGTGTTAAGGGTTAGTTCATGCAAAAATAAAAATGATAATTTACTCATCCTTATATCGGCAAAAACACATCAACACATCAGATTATGTAATATACTTGCTGCTACAGTATGTCATTAAGGTAATCAAACAACAAAAGAGAAAATCACTCACTGCTCTTGACTGAATAATACTATATGTATAGACTGTTTCTTTGTTCTTGTTTTATTGATGACAGTTTACATGTCTTTAATTACTAGGTCAATAATTAGGCTATTCAGCATGTTTTTTTTAAGGTTTCATGAATACTTACGCATTTATCACAAGAGATTGTAAAATTAACTATATAAATTATATAAATGAATGACACTGTATAAACATTTATAACAGACAGGAAGTGAGTGAGAGGAAGTGGATGGTTACCGTATGACTGTGTGGGCTGTAGGTCCCAGTCGTCATCTATGTTGTCAAAAGCTTGAGTGGGTTCCTCATGACTAGTATGTGCTTGGAAAAGATGCATTTGTTTGTAGGTGCTCTTTCCTGTTTGCTCTACTTTGTTGCCTATAGAAGCCTTCTCTGCAATCTTCATGGTTTTGCCTGGTAAAGACTTAAAAGGATCCTCATCATCCGTTTCATTGTTTGACAGAAGGTCTCTGATCTTTTTGTCCTTATCCTCTTCATCTACATCCGTGTCACTGTCCATGCAGAACTTCAAAGCTGATGTAGGTTTAATGTCACTTTCCTTTACCACTGGATATGAAACCTCTTTTGCCAGGGGAACTTCCATGGAATGCTCATCATCTACATCAGTGTCACTGTCCAAGTGGATTTCTGCAGGAGGCTGAACTGCTGGAGGACTTTCTGGAACTGCCAAAACTCTGAAAGGTGCAGCATTACTAGCATCATTCTCCTCAACATCAGTATCACTGTCCAAATGAAGATCTGATGTTGTCACCGATTCTACCTTTGGAGCTTCTTTAATCTGTGCTACTGGTTCAGTCTTGGATTTCTCTGTCTCCTCGTCCTCAACATCAGTATCACTGTCCAAATGAAGATCCGATGAAGTTACTGATTCCACCTTTGAAGATTCTTCAATCTGAGGCTTAAGTTCAGCCTTAGATTTTACTGACTTCTCCTCAACATCAGTATCACTCCCTACGTGAAGACCAGCTGAAGATGCAGATGTATCTATATTTATTGCATTCTGTGTTTTAGGTTCAGTCTTACATTTCTCAGTGTCCTCTTCCTCAACATCAGTATCACTGTCCATTTGAAGTTTACCTGAAGGTACTGGTGCCACTTCAATTTGAGCCTCTGCCCCAGTCCTGTGTTTCTCCATCTCCTCTTCCTCAATATCAGTGTCACTGTCCAAGTTCAGAGCTAGTGGGCCAGTCTTATATGAGTCTGAACAAGCTTCACTGGAGCTTTCTCTCGGTTTAAATCGGTCCATTGCAACTGAAGATGGTGTAATGGAGCTCTCATCCTCGCTGTGAAGAAAAATGCAGTTGAAAAATAAGGGTATTTGTATAATATATTGAAACAGAGATGACAGGAAATATTGAAAACAGAGATGACAGGAAATAGCACAGCAGGTGAGTTTTAAGCCTTCACTTTGGCAGCATTTCTGCTGTGTAACAGAGCTGCAGCTATAAACAGAAAATTAAATTATTTCTGGACTAGCACTTTGGGTCATTGGCAACCATAAATTATAAAATTGCTCATGTTGGCCAATTAAAGTTATTGTAAACCGGATCAGCATGAAATATAATTTACATTACATTTACATTCCATTGGTAATTAATCGACACAAACGTTTAATTTGTCTGAATATATTCAGATCTTCTAACTATAAAGTGCTGTTACAGCATGTGTAACTTTATTTGCAAATAACGATTGGTGGTTCACTCCATGTCAGTAAGTTTCTCATAAACGCTTATATAGAAAACACTGTGTTAAAAACAGCACAATTCAACATTTATTTATTGTGCTTGTGGCGATCATTTACATTTGTGTATTTGGTAGATGCTTTTATCCAAAGTGACCTTTGCAATGCTAATGCAATGCTCTATCAACTGAACTACAGGAACATGTTTGTGTGTGTGCGTGTGTGTGCGCAAAAATGTCAGACCACAATGTATAATCCAAATTTATAACACATTCTTAATATATCCGCAAGGGCCTCTATAACAGGATAAACTCTTCTCTCATGGCCAGTTAAGTCAACTACTGTCATGCCAGAGCAGTTTTGCAGCTTGACTATAAACACATTGGTTAAATGGCACAGGCAATGAGCACTAAGACATGACTAAGACATGTTCCACAGTAATACAAGAATACCCATGAGTATGTGAAAAGTGTCTGCCTGCATGCGCTGTCCATGCATGTGAATCTGTGTACATGCATTAAATATGTTTCTGGCCTTGGTCCAAAGTGTGGACAATCACAGCTATGTCAGTAACCCTATATGGTAACACATGGACATTATTTAGTAAAGTTCCGCTTGTTGTTTGTTTTAGACTAGTTCAAATAAATATTTAAAAACAATTTAAAACAACCAAAAAATCCTATATACCTTTCTGGAATTACTTTTTTTGCAGGAGTCAGGAATGTTGAATCTGAGGGGCTAACCAGATAAGAGGAGGATGCTGAGTCTGGAACTGAAGCAAGAAAAACAAACATAAAAACATGCCTTCTTACATCTCACACTAACAGATGTTAGAAACTTTAGATCTCATTTCACCTACCCAAATCTCTCCTCCCATCTGTAGCACTCTCTCCATCTGAACCAGAGTCAGAATCAGGCACCAGGGTGATCTCAGGCTGTTTGGATGCTGGCTGTGGTGAACACAAACTGGCTGCACCATTGGGTTCTTCATCATCAGCACTCCATAAGGGCACGGGAGGCAAGGCAGCTCTCTCTTTCCCACTCAGTTTTGGCTCAGAGTCACTGCTGGGCAGTAATGAACTTTCCTTTTTCTTTTGCTCTGATACTCCTCCCTCTTCTGTAACTATGTGCAAATCTCTTTTTGAGATATTTAGGCTGACATACTGGCATGGCACATCAGCAAGCACCACACTGTCCCCCTCAGATAAAGAGTATCGCACTTGGGGAGTCAGCTTGAATCTTCCCTTTCTGGTTCCATTCAAACTGCCCATATCCCATAACAGTGCTTCCATGTTATCAGTGGTACTGGAACGGAATGCAGAAATGGATATGACAGCATGCCGACCGGATACAGATCGGGCCGGAAGCAGAACAGAACAGGCACCAGGATCACGACCCAAGACATTCTCCCCAAGGTAAAGAGGGAATTCTAATTGTTAAGAGAGACATAACAGCTATCATTTAAAACGTTGTTTAATATTAGTACATTTTCAACATATCATATATAGGACACAATGAGTGTAGCGACAGTAATCACGTATTACCTGTCTCTGCAAAGTGGTCGTTGTTAAACACCTTTAATGTTGCCACCTGTTCTCTTTCTAATCCTCCCTTTTTATACTCCTCCTCCTCCTCCTCTTCATCAGAGAAAGGGTCTTTAATCTGTTGAGTGGCATCCATCCGTCCGCTTTAGAAATGTTTAGGTGAGATGATCGTTAGCACAAAACGCATATGGTCGTTACAGATACCATTTAAAAAGTAAATTAAGCTGACGTAGCCATGTTTTATGGGCCATTTTAAAGTGACATGTACATCGTTTCATTTTCAAAGACCCGATTTGTGACTATGCGTATATGCGACAAACAGTTTCCTTTATTGATCTGACACAAAGACAAGAGGCACTGCTTTGACGATTTTTAAAATCGATTACATTTCCATTAAGTGCCACACTGGCAACGGTGCTTTATTACCTAGATTATCATGTATGCTCAAGTACTCAGATATTTAAATATAAATACTGACTCCAAACATAATGCAAAGACACAAAAAGCGCAAGGTATGATATGTATATAGATATATCGTGCTTGATCATTCCATTTAATGAAAACAAGCGCTTACCGTACCAGGCAATACACTTGCAGATTAGTTCCTGAAAACTGAGGGCGCCTTTTAATGAGACACTACCGATTCGCTAGTCCAGCTGTCTGTCAGAGACTGCGCCTACACTGATTGGCTAAACATTCGTCATTGTTGTCTGATTGGCCGTCTGACAAACAGCAGCCTACTTTGTCCAAGTTATCTCCACTCCAGATTTTATGGGTGGGTTTTCTTTGGAAAATAGTTATCTCTCCCCCCCCCCTCTCTCTCTCTGTCTATCTATCTATCTATCTATCTATCTATCTATCTATCTATATATATATATATATATATATATATATATATATATATATATATATATACACACACACGTTATGTTTATCTTTTTTAAGTGTTATTTTATTTTTCTTGAACGTGCTAAGTTTATCAAGTCTGCCATTCCCAATATCGTGTTCTTCTCTCAACCCCCTTTGTTTTCTCTGTTTTTTTTAAGTATTTTATTGTACTGTACTGTGTTAAATGATGTAGGCGGGGAAAATATCTATTGAGGCACACCTACTTGGTAAATAATATTATTTTCAGTAATATGATTTTCTTGGAAAGTCTTGGCCTTCTAGGATTGGCTTTGTCAGAACAGTGTTTATTTAGAAACAGCACAAAAAAACACAGCAAGACTGATTTTAACTAAATTATTTAAAATTTTATTTTGAATTTCTGCAGAGGCTCAGTTTTCTTCCAACAGGAAATAAAAAAAAAATGCAAGGGACATTTTAAACATAAACAAATGCAGTAACACTTAACAGTATGGGCTCAGATATGGGACATAACGGAGTCCATGAATTTAACACTTGCACTACCAATTAATTCAACATGCTAAATCCCACCATTCTTCATAATCTAAAACACTTTCCAGTGTTATGCTTATCATTCTTCTATTTGCTTCCTCCTATAGACGGTGGCTGGCGTCCAAGTGAGGTAAAGATTCAAAAAAACTGTTGTTCTGAATCTTGTCTTTCGTTCAGTCCTTTTCTTTCCTTCATCTTTCGCAAAACATACTTTTCCCTTTTAAACATTTCTCCAAATACTGCAATCAGACCCAAGGAGGTCGCGCTGAAGTGCAATAATTTCACAGAGTTGCCCTGTTCTAGTGCAATAATAACATAATGCACAATACAAAATCACAAACACAATAATAATCATTTTAACTTGAGTTCTTTGCAAACAAAAGGAATGAAAATGAAATGTCTTCCTAATCTGATTTATAATAATCATACTCACTGGATAGTTTTCCTCCATTACTTTTGTCCTTACACAAGATCTAAACTCTGCCTGACCTTAAACAGCTGATATTACTATTCTGAATAACTAGATGTTTGTCATTTTAATCTTTTCTGTTATGGACAGGAACTGATGACATCAGAATGGTAAAGAAAAAAAGCTAATAAACAAATAAATTAAAAAAAAGCAAATCAGCAGTAAGAACTCAAGTTTTATCCACCATTCCATGTTTAAGAACATTCTTCTGCAGACCTCTGGTTGTTTTTGGCCCTTTTGTCTAATGCTAATTTCTACTTTGTCTGATTGAGACACTAATTGTTGCTTCCATATGTTTTGCTACATTTATCCAAACTGGAACACACTATCATCTCCCCATACGCCTCCTCTTCCTTTCTCACAACCTCTTCCTTTCCTTCTTAAGCATCTTCCTCTGCCTCTTCCTCAAACTCTCCTTCCTCCTCAGCAGTGGCATCCTGGTACTGCTGGTACTCAGACACCAGGTCATTCATGTTGCTCTCTGCCTCGGTGAACTCCATCTCATCCATCCCTTCTCCTGTGTACCAATGCAGGAAAGCCTTACGCCTGAACATGGCTGTGAACTGCTCGGAGATGCGCTTAAACAGCTCTTGGATGGCAGTGCTGTTGCCGATGAAGGTGACAGCCATTTTGAGACCCCTGGGTGGAATGTCGCAGACGGCGGTTTTTACGTTGTTGGGGATCCATTCCACAAAGTAGCTGCTGTTCTTGTTCTGGACGTTCAACATCTGCTCATCAACCTCCTTCATGGACATGCGGCCACGGAACACCGCGGCAACGGTCAGGTAGCGTCCGTGTCTTGGATCGCAGGCTGCCATCATGTTCTTGGCATCAAACACTTGCTGTGTGAGCTCAGGCACAGTGAGAGCACGGTACTGCTGGCTACCCCTGCTGGTCAGAGGAGCAAAGCCAGGCATGAAGAAGTGAAGGCGGGGAAACGGCACCATGTTAACAGCTAATTTGCGCAGGTCAGCATTCAGCTGGCCAGGGAAGCGCAAGCAGGTGGTAACACCACTCATGGTGGCTGAGACCAGATGGTTGAGATCGCCATATGTGGGAGTGGTAAGTTTGAGGGTGCGGAAGCAGATATCATATAAGGCTTCATTGTCTATGCAGTACGTTTCATCTGTGTTCTCAACCAGCTGATGGACTGACAGTGTGGCATTGTAAGGCTCCACTACGGTGTCAGAGACTTTTGGGGAAGGCACCACACTGAAGGTGTTCATGATGCGGTCTGGATACTCTTCACGGATTTTGCTGATGAGAAGGGTGCCCATGCCTGACCCAGTGCCCCCACCCAGGGAGTGAGTGAGCTGGAAGCCTTGCAGGCAATCACAGCTCTCAGACTCCTTACGAACCACATCTAGAACAGAATCCACAAGCTCCGCCCCCTCTGTGTAGTGGCCCTTGGCCCAGTTATTACCAGCTCCACTCTGTCCTGTGGGATGACAGGAAGGAAGCACAGACATCAGGCGGTTAGATGCAAGATAAGCCAGTTCACATCTGTTACCTATATTTATTACTACATTTTCTCAATATTTCCTTGCACCAGTCACTCACCAAATACAAAGTTGTCTGGTCTGAAGATCTGTCCAAAGGGTCCTGAACGCACAGAGTCCATAGTGCCAGGCTCTAGATCTACTAGAATAGCCCTTGGCACGTATTTACCTCCTCCATGACAAAAAGAGACAGGGAGAAAGAGAAAGAAGACGACCAGCTCAATACACATAACAAATCAAATATTCAAGACAAATTAAAGTGTATATTGGTTTAGGGCTTTGAATAAAAAAAAACTGTAAATATATATACATATATGTGTGTTTTTGTTTAGGAAAGTACCTGTAGCTTCATTGTAATAGACACTGATTCTGTCCAGCTGCAGGTCACTGTCTCCATGGTAGGTTCCTGTTGGGTCTATTCCATGTTCATCACTAATCACCTCCCAGAACTGCAAACCAGCACAAAGCAATTAAAACGTTTACCCCATTTATTTCATATTTTATTTATTCGTAATTATAGTCTAATTCTATAAATGTAGTATAAAAAGTACATCTTAAGTATCTTGAAAAAATGTGTAAAACTAATCTATCAGTAATCTATAATCTGGATGCCTAGCATGAGTTTTAGCTTAGTGGAAGCTCTTAATCTGAAGTCAAAAGCATCCTCTTATATGGATGTTTAAATCATTAATTCTGTTACTGTCCAAGTGACCTTAATCTGAGAGAGGCAGAAAAAAGACAAACATAACCTCAGACCGAGTAAAAGTGAATGGAGAAAGAAAAGATTGTTCTTGGGATGTATAGAAAATAATTGTTTTGATAGAATGAGGCCAATAAACTGGAAGGCACTGACTGGCAAAGCCCAACTCTGACCCTGTTCTGACTCTCACGCCTATCAAAGCCTGTAACTCAGGGCAACCATTTCTGCTGTGTCATCACACAGATAATGCTAACACATACATAAAAATTCATCTTTACCCTTTTCACCTTGTTTAACAATAAGCTCATTATTCTATGATTCCCGGATTCATTGATGTGGTCAGTTGAATTCATTTTCAAACAATGTTTTCTTGAATATGTAATTTACTTATCAATTATTTATAGTTAATGTAGGCTATATCTCTACCATACGATCAATAGGCAGCAGCTGTTAGATCCATTAAGTTTATTTGTCAGTGTTTCCCCATCCCCACCCAGAAATCATCTGAATTCAGACACTCATAATTTGAAAGACTGGTCTTTTAAATTAACCCAATTACTGATGGCACAGAATACACGCAACATTTCATAGGCAATCTTTAAAAAATGTACATCTATAATTGGGTCATGGGTGTGAATGGTGTCCTTATTGGCAGCTTTATTGCAACTGTTTGTGTGCAACAGAATTCTAATGTATAAACGTCATGTTTAAAATGTAAAAACGTGGCAATATTGGCAGAACTATAACTTTAGCGAGAACAATTAGTTAATATTTAATCTTATTTTATCAAACGAATAAAGCATACCAGCACAATGCGATTTAGGTGATTGAGAGCTCACAAGGGCAGATGCATCCCTAAATGATTATTATTGTGCGATACACCGAAAAAAATTCTTTGTCGGTCTCCATCGCCCCACCCTTCCCATCCTCCATCCTCATCGCGGCGGTCAATAATTGCACATGGCCAAACGAGTTGAATATAGAACAAAAGGTAGAGAATACTTGCTTACATAATTCCACGTGATTTTTTTTTATATTAATACATCTAATAGATGTATTAATAGAGTGTCACGTGTCATGTATTGCGCGCTGGTCATTGCTGGCCTGACAGCTGTTTAAAGTGCTCGCCACATTGATAACGGGTGCTCACGGTAATACTGCGAAACTCCGATCAGATCCGCCACACCCGGTGCATTGCAAAGAATGAGAAAAAGAAACCCCCCCTTTCCCCAGTGAAGCGCTTCACCCAGCGTACTGATTTAAAGACAAAGAGATTTCAGTATGCGGAATTTCAGCATCCTTCATTTCAAGAAATCGCATTGTTAAGTCGCGTTAAACAAATGAGGAATATGCTTTGCACATTTTGGGCATGAATAAAGGGGACTTAGATGAGAACAAGGGCATAGCAATGTTAAAAATGACATTCAGTAAGTGGAGAACTATTAGCTGTCTATAAAAATTCCCAACATGTTGCTGTCATTAAATATATTATAAGTAACGTTTGATAAGCCTTGCAAGTCAAAATAAATCTTAGGTCGGTTATGCACAATTGTATTCATAATCTATACATCTATACAGAAACATTATGACCAAATCTTCATATGTTACCTTATATATCTTTATATTTTACATTTTATTTAACATCCTCATCCACCCGCATTCTGAAACCCCTGTGCGGTTTTTTATTCATTGATGCAAAATGCAAATTACTCACTTTATACTCTAAAAAAGTCCTCTTACCTTGGCACCAATTTGGTTTCCGCACTGACCGGCCTGGATATGAACAATCTCCCTCATTGTTATAAAGTGTGCGAGAAGTTCTCCAATAAATCTGACAGCTTACCGTAAGACTCTGCAATAACTTGGAAAAGCCGGACAAAGGCTTTATATTCCTGGACTATCTCCAGAACGAGACTGGAATAGTAATGGGCGGGGTTTACACACCCACTACTCGATGTTGAGAAACCTGATTCGTGCTGGACCGATGGTGCGGATTGGAGCGAGGACAGGAAGTATATAGGGAGGGCGAACGAGGATTATTGTGTTGGAATAAAAGTCTATAAAAACCTTTCACGTGAATAATTTTGAGTGTAACCCCCATTTTTCTATAAACATGTAACTCAAATTCATTATTATTCATGTATTAATTCTGTATAATATCTGAAATAGTGTTCTAATACCATCAGTCAGTATTTTAGTCACTTTTTTTAATAAACAACATTGTTTACTATTTTATATCACTTAGTATTCTAGATCAGTATCTTTAAATCTGGACAAAACTGGCATTGCAACTTTTGTTAAAATGCATTGTATCAACTGAAATAAAAAAACGAAGTTCACCCCTGTTGACGGCAGAGAGCAGTCTTTCTCGTTAAACTTTTCTCAAGACCTAGTTAGCTGTCTACTTAGAGTCCTAGACAACATTTCCAACGCCCACGAATGTAGTGAGATAGGCAGCTCACTGAGTGTTGAGATACATCCTCAGTGTTTTGAATAGGCGTGGCTGACATTGCGTGATAAAGACAGGCGAGCTGTTCCTGCTACGGGCGAGAGTGAGGAAAACTTCGCATTTACTGCTTTAAAACAAAATATCAGTAATCGGTAGGGAATGTAGGTTAATTGCACATATTGCAGCGAATCTGAATTTGTTATTCTCAATACAAGTGCGTAACTTAATTCGTGTAAAATGTGGCTTTAGCTGCTGCTAAGGGATAGCTAAGCATTTCCTGTTCTGTTGCAGAATACACCAGTTTGTTGTTCTAAACACGTACCATCTACAATATAGTATTTTTATATATAGTGCAGTATTTACTGTACTGTGTGGTACTCGTTTCTTTTATTTTTAAATGTGCTTGCTGATCTAGGTTTAATTTTGTTTACAAATCGTCTGGTTTCGAGTCTAGGATCTCATTGTGGCATGAGATGCGTGTGGGTTGAAGTAGTTTACCGTCTGATACTATATAATATATTTAGATGCAGGTCTTTATGATTGATAGTTTGTATGGGCAGAATTATCTATTTTTTTCTGTTATTGGTGGTTCAGTTCAGCTTTAGGGTATATAGAAGTTACTGTATATTGTAACGTGTAGACAGTTTGAGGTGTAATTGTTGCATGGGACTGTTATGCAGATTTCGTGTACATGTACTGTAATGTTAATCTGTGGTTAGCTAAAATGAGTTTCAATTAATTTAATGTCTTGAAATGTTATAGATATACATCTACAGACAGAAAAAAATTCACAGCATAGCAGACAGGGAAGAGTTAGATTAACCACTAAAGATTTAGCAGAAGATAACCCACTGGAGTAATCAACAAACTTTGCTGAACTGAGATTAACCAGTGCTGTCTGTATATTTACCATGTTTTACATATGTTGAGCATGTGTTGATCTAGTGATTGATGGGTTTTAAATAATGCTTTCTTTCCTTAGAGTTAATTCAACATGTTCTACACTTGTGGTCCCAATGAGGCAATGGTGGTCTCAGGTATGCTGCAACTGTTGCTTTATTACACAGCCGTGTAAGTCAACTGTAAGTCAAAGATGTGTAAATAAGCTTAAAATAGGTTAAAACAGACACAAAGTTTTTTTGCAATGACTGTGATATTTTGTATGCACACACATTTAGTGGTTACACATTAAGATTGCTTTTAATTTCTAGGAAAAAAACAGCAGGCTGACATTTATAACAACAGGGTTAATGTAGTCAAATCAAATTGTGCCAAAAGGAAGAAAATAAGTGACCAGGTGCATTGCATCTCTATCACACTCGTTCTCTGGAATAGCTTGTGTTCTGTGAATAGTTCACTTAAGTTGTTGTAGACATGCAGTAACAGGAAGTGTGGTTATGTGGTGTGTTTGCAACTGTCGAAAATCTAGCTGTAAGGCATGCATTGCTGTGATTTATCTGTTAGCTGCATTTCTAAGACTTAATTTAGGATTTACCAGCAAGTGACCCTTTTTTGCTGATATGTTCCTTAAAAACTTAATGTCACTTTATACCAGCAAGCAAAAAAAAAAACTCTGTCTTTGTTTTAGGTTGTGGCCGCTCCCCTCCTCTGATGATCGCTGGAGGAAGAGTGTTTGTTTTTCCCTGCATTCAGCAAATTCAACGGTATGTTCGGATTACAATACAAGTTGGATTATAAGGGCATGTTTGCATTAGAACACGTATTTGTGCTCAGGAAACATTTTGTTTACAAGGTGCAGCAGTGTGAGTTTCTAATGTACTTCTAAAATTGACTTGAAGTCACTGGCCTCATAACTGAAAGGAATAAAAAGTCGACTCTGTTTGGCAGTAGAGCGTCTAGTGTTTACATTCCTTTACATTCCTACATGTGTGCATGGCAAAGATTTATGAAGAACTTAGTCCTCAAGGAATACATTCATCCCATTTTGTAGAATCACTGATGAATTAGCATAACATCAACCAAAAGTGTCTGTAATGGACAGCATCTGTGTTCAGATTTTTCTTTATGTTTCCCTATGCTTACACCACACCCACAATCTAATTACTGTATATCAGCTGTCACGGCTGTGAGGTCAGTGCTGTGCACGTCTGGTTATGGGCTTGAGAACACATCAGAATCTTATGCTTAAAAAAGAGGACAAATTGATGCTAAAGACTTAAGAATGCTTGAGAATGCTCTCAAGCATTATTACATCATATTCTTATCAATGGATCCTGTTTCCCCCCATGAAAATCAGAATATCTAATTATTGTTATGTGTCACGTAGTCATGCCCACAGTTAAATATTATTGGTCCAAAATCCCATTTTGTGTTTTTCAGTGAAGATCGGACAATTAGTTCACCTAGGAAACTTGTCAGGACATATGTCTTTAAGCCTCTGCATGTATTTTAGCACCATTTATTGTATCTCTTTGTTTCACTACTTCATGTTTTTCCTCTCCCAGGATATCTCTCAACACGCTGACTCTGAACGTAAAGAGTGATAAGGTCTACACCAGACATGGTGTTCCTATCTCAGTGACAGGCATTGCCCAGGTTAGTGATAGACACACACACACACACACACACACACACACACACATCTGCAGTGTACAGTCCACACTGGTGCAGCTGTGGCCTGCTGGTAAGTGAGTCGGGCTTGTAATCAGGTTGCTGGTTCGATTCCAGCGCTGGCAGGTAGCAACTGAAGTGTCCTTGAGCAAGGCACCTAACCCTCAATTGGCGCAGTAGTGTGCTGCCCATTGCTCCAGAGGTGTGTGTGTTCACTCCTCACCAGTGATGGATTAAATGAAGGGTTAAATTACCATATCTGACAAATATGTCACTTTCATAGCTGTTTATGTTTTCTCTTTGTAGGTGAAGATCCAGGGTCAGAATAAGGAAATGCTGGCCACAGCTTGTCAAATGTTCATGGGGAAGTCTGAGGTGGAGATAGCTCAGATTGCTCTGGAGACACTTGAGGGACATCAGAGAGCTATTATTGCTCACCTGACTGTGGAGGTACTGAGACATATACACAGTCAGTTTGACCAGAGGTTTTTACACTTTGCAGACAAGCCAGGCATGATATAATTCTTACAAGAGCATCAGTTAAAATAGATTGAATTTTAGTTTAAGAAAATTGTTATGTATACATCTCAAGTCATTGAAATCCTGTTATCCATTGAAAGCCTGTTAAAGGGCTTGTTGTTTTGCCTGTTACCCAAAGATGTACAAATGAAAACTAGGACCAGAGGTTTTAATACTCTAAATCAGGGATGGGGAACCTTGTTCCTGGAGAGTCAGTGTCCAACAGAGTTTAGCCCCAACCCTGATAAAACTCACCTGCCTGTAGCCTTCTAGTAATCCTGATTAGCTGGTTCAGGTGTGTTTGATTAGGCTTGGAGCTAAATTCTAGGAACAAGGTTCCCCATCTCTTCTCTAAATAAACATGCAAAAAATTGCTGACTGAGATGTGATGTCCAGTTAATCATAATATGTTGTGTGATTTGTTATTTATTGTACAATCTCTGTCTCTGCAGGAGATCTATCAGGACCGTAAAAAGTTCTCAGAGCAGGTATTTAAGGTGGCCTCCTCTGACCTAGTCAACATGGGAATTGGTGTTGTCAGCTACACGCTCAAAGATGTTCATGACGATCAGGTGACGATTTCTGTGCTTCTCATATGTGTCTTCATATATATGAATTATTTGATGCATATGCCTTAGTGTAAAACTCACCTGGACTCTCACGTAGGATTATCTCACCTCGCTGGGTAAAGCTCGTACTGCTCAGGTGCAGAGAGATGCTCGTATTGGTGAAGCTCAGTTCAAGAGAGATGCTGTTATAAAGGTCAGATGTTTCATACTGCTTCACTTTGCCTGTTATTGTTAAATGGTTTTGAACATAACTAAATTTATGTTTGTTTGTGCAGGAAGCTCATGCCATGCAGGAGAAGGTCTCTGCTCAGTATAAGAATGAGATTGAAATGGCAAAAGCTCAGAGAGACTTTGAGCTGAAGAAAGCTGCATACGACGTTGAAGTTAATACCAAGAAGGCGGAGTCTGAAATGGCCTATCAACTTCAGGTATTTCCAACATCCTAGCCAGCCACAAAACAAAGCCACAAGAGATCTTTTCGGTGTAAATCTGTTTATTGTCCTAACCATATGCACAAAGAGATCGGATATTTTATAATTTGCTTATTTATATCTGTGGCATCACCTTGGTTAGCTCCTCCCACAGTGAAATGTTACTGGTACAGAACCCCGCTCCACATACCTACATACATCAGATATGTTCTGATTGGCTGTTTTTGTTACCATATTATGCCAGGTTAGGTTCCCCTTTAAAGCTATGTTAATTTTATGCAAAGTATATAATTTCAGGATTTCCAGAAAAGCATCCAGAACTACCAAACTTGAATAGCATGTAGACTATGTTTGATCCATGACTTATCAACTTAAATTTGCTCCCTAGGCACATCAAATCTGCTTTAACCTTTACCAAGTGTTACCTACAACAGGTGGCAAAGACAAAGCAACAAATTGAGGAGGAGAAGATGCAGGTTCAGGTTGTGGAGCGTACGCAGCAGATCACCCTGCAGGAGCAGGAGATCATGCGCAAGGAAAAAGAACTGGAGGCCAAAGTCAGGAAACCAGCTGAGGCTGAGAGATACCGTATCGAGAAGCTCTCTGAGGCAGAACGGTGAGTGTGATAAGCATCCAGACAAACACATACAGAGGGTTTCGTATTGAGACCACATTGAATTCCATAAAAAACTCATAGCTTGATGAAATAGTCCCATGAAAATCTCATGATTTTCCTCTCATCCATCCTCATCTTACAGACTTCAGTTGATCATGGAGGCAGAAGCTGAGGCAGAAGCCATCAGAGTGAGTTGCATATCTCTACAGGAGTCTTACTGTAGTGTTACTGTCATCTCTTTACTGTGTTCTTATTCTGTGACATACCTCCCTTATTCTCATTCTCACTCTTCTTTAATCACTCAGATGAGGGGAGAGGCAGAGGCCTTTGCACTGGAGGCAAAGGGTCGTGCTGAGGCCGAGCAGATGGCCAAAAAGGCAGAAGCCTTTAAAGAGTACAAAGAGGGAGCCATGGTGGACATGCTGCTGGAAAAACTGCCACTGGTTAGTCTATCTGCTCATTTATCCATTCGCCTGTCCATCCGTTTACCCATCTATCCATCCACCCACCCACCTTTCCACTCGTTCATCCATCCAGCCATCCACTCATGCACCCATCAATCAGTGATTAAGATGGGTTTGGTTTATAGTGTTCCTGTAGCTCAACTGGTAGAGCATTCTGTTAGCAAAGGTTGTGGGTTCGATCCCCAAGGGAACATGTATTGATAAAACGTAAAGATGAATGCACTGTAAGTTGCTTTGGATAAAACTGTCTGCCAAATGTGTATGTGTAAATATAAAGAAAGTTAAAGTGCTGTGTGTCCTCTACTTCTTAGATGGCAGAGGAGATCAGCAAGCCACTCTCTGCAGCCCAGAAGGTTACCATGGTGTCCAGTGGAGGGTCAGAAGTTGGTGCAGCTAAGCTGACAGGAGAAGTTCTGGAAATCATGACTCGCCTTCCTATCACTGTGGAGAAACTGACTGGAGTAAACATCTCACAGGTGACCACACGTCTACATGTCACATGCTCACAGTGACAGTGATCAAATCACTGGAAGTCTCTGTTTGATTGAGAGCTAGTAAGGGTTTCTACCAGACTGCCTTATTCAACTGTATTGTGCAGTATCGCACATTCAACTTGGTCACCTCTATCACCAACCCTCACTGAATAGTGTATGGCTAGTTATACAATATTGGTAAGTAAGGCTCATTCACACCTGCTTTCCACTCCAGACACACTAAATCTAGTTCCACTTTTTTTGCCAGGCTGCCTCAACCCGCATGGGCTAAAGGAGTTCATGAAGAATGAATCAGAGCCCTGATGAGCTGTGATGTTGGATCTTAGCTCTTTCTATCTGTGTGTGCATGTAAGCATGCCTGTGTTTATATTGAACCTGGAACCTCAATGGCATTATAGTTATATAATCATATGTTTTATAATCTACCATCTAGTAATGTTTGATCTTTATATTCCGTTTTGCGAGTTGTATTTTATAACATTTATTTAATCATTTTATAAGTTATTTGAAGCAATCATCTGCTTTAGAGCTCAACTGTAATGGAAGAAAAGCAACAAAAATCTTTATTTGTGGATAGTTTCTGTATTTCTTTCCATATGCCTGTTGATTTTTTTTTTCAAACCAAAGTGCATTTAAGAAAAATGCATGACAATTCCCTTAAGTGCATTACTGAAGCCATACTGCATGTGCATGCTGCCTTAGATACTGTATCCAGATCCTTACAAAACCAAGATTGAAATGTGATGCTATAATTTTGCCCTTTTAAACCTCTGACTGTTTAATGTAGCTGCCATGGAGTCCTATGCTGTAAGAAAATATATCAATAGTAGGTCATTTGGCAAAGATCTTTAACTTAAACCTATGGAACCAAAGATTACGGATATATTAATCCGGAAAACAACTGGTTTTTGTTACTCTTCAGTTTGTGTACTGCAATGTGCTGTGGTCTGTAAAGGGATTTTTGCTGCATGTTGAAAATATATAAAATGGGATGTAAGTGAACAAACTATAATTGTTTTTTTTGAACGGGAAAAGAGAAATAGGTTTTTAAAACAGGCCGCAGACATGTCTGGATGACCACAGAAGCAGTGGGTTCAAACAACAAAAGTTAGTCTTCTGTTTTATTGTGCTGCTCTTTACTGTAAAGTACATTACATCTCAAGATGTAATCCTATGCATATTCACAAAGTGCCTCAA
Organism: Chromobotia macracanthus; assembly: GCA_036877525.1. Taxonomy (NCBI): domain Eukaryota; kingdom Metazoa; phylum Chordata; class Actinopteri; order Cypriniformes; family Botiidae; genus Chromobotia; species Chromobotia macracanthus. The sequence goes on along the minus strand of JAZGTH010000015.1, from coordinate 9,135,546 downwards.
AGCATCTTTGTGGTTTCTCACTGAATCAAACATATCTGCATGTTATGATCAATCTACAGCAGATATCTAGTGTTTCAGTGACATCATTGTTTACCAGATACTTTCTGATTTTAATGACTCATTTTCAGGACAAATGAGTCCTTTTTTTGCAAGTAGTTTGTTTCTTTATTAGATTATGTATGACGAACTAGTCACTAAATCTTTGCCTTAGTGTTTAATGATGTGAATGTTTTCATGTTTTCTGTTGACTCATCTATATATACAGACTAAGACTCATACAAGTATATAGTATTTAATATAGACAATAAACTGTTTTGTGCACTGTACTTTATAACTGGTCCATTTATGGTCTTGTGTGAATGTATATGCACCCAACCCTATGGATGTCAATGTGAAAGGCAAAAATTGTTTCAGTGTAAATGAAAATGAGCCCCTAGTTTAAACTTCATTTAAAAAGATTTATTAAAATGCCTACAAAAATGGACAAGACAGGCATTGACTAACACAAGCAGAAGGTTTAATACCGAAATAGACAAACCCGATTAATAACAGATACCAAATATTAATGAAGAAAATTATGTCCCATGAATTATTTACATTTTCTATAAAACATGAATGTGACAGCTGAGGACAGAACATGCCCAGAACTATATATAAAAATACAATAAAAGTTCAGTTTAGGGTTTCAGTATACCAAAGAAGGTCATTCAATAAGCATCGTCGGCATAGCAACATAACCATTTGTGATTCACATTCTTCTTGAGTATATTACAGTATACATAGGGGTTACTTATGTTGCTTTATTGGTCTCCACCCCTACACACATCCCCTTACTTTTGAATGTGAGACTGTTCACACACCAGTATTGTGTGTATTAAAGGAATAGTCTGCATTTGCTGAAACGGCACCTTTGAGTCTACAAGAGTTCTTTAATTCATAGCAAAGATAAACTTTGAAAGTGCATGGATAATATTTACACAAAGCACATGACACCGTCATTATTTTAACTCGGAACATTAGCTGTTGTACCAGTCAATTACAGAAATTATGTACTGTACCTTTAAGATGTACATACCAGTGTAGATTTAGAGATTTTCTACATGTGCCCTGTGAGTTTACATAGTAAATCAAGGACAAGCATTATGACAGTCTGTGGACACTTACAATTTACATTTCTCAGTTCTGTTACCTTTTTCTACAAATTCCCAGGCCTTGTTTCAATTCTGGAAAGCCTAGACACATACTAAGTCCTTTCAAATACTGCATTAGAAGTACATAATACATCCAAAGATAACAGCATTCAAGCATTTAAATTCCAAAAGTCCAGTTGAACCCAGAACACACTAGAACCTACAAGTTCAGGATCTTACACTATAACACTGCAGTCTGTATTATCAAATGATTACACAACAAATCAAATTTAGTCAATGGAGGAGCATAAGTAAATGTTACGTCAGTTGACCTAGATTATGTGAGTAAGGGACCATTTGTGTGCAGACAGATGGGTGGAGCCACAAATATCAGTACTTTGAATAGGCTAAAACCGACACAACAGAGCCATACTGTACGTACCTATGTTTCATAATAGCTATATCAGACATACTATTGCATGAAATTACAATATAATCCAGATGTGCCTTAGAAGTACAGTTCTCTCTGTGTTTTTGACTGTGCTTATATTCACAAACTTTAAAAAGGATTTAAGAGTACACTGACATTAGTTTCTCACAGTGGCTGTACTAACTCTGAAAGTGTCAGAATGGTTACGATGCCCCCAATACTGTCCTAACCAGAAGTTTCCAGCCACAAGCAAATCTGTTCATGTTGAACACAACATGCTGCTGCACCATGTGACACTATCAGCCAATCAGAAGATATTTGATGTGGAAACCAAATTTTGGACCATTGAGATATGGTGGGCTGGGAAACACAGTGCAGCGCTTGCAAAAATGTCCAATCGCTGATGTCCTGTTGTGGACAGATGCAAACTTTTATCGCTTGTCACTTCACTGGTTAGGACATATTTAAAGAGATGCTATTTTTACAATGATTTAAAATAATTTCATATCACTGAGTTTTAAAAAGCTATATGAAGGTTTAGTCATGTGAGCATTTATAAAAATATGAGCTTGTAAGTTTTTAGTTAGCAATTAACCCTCCACCCCAAAAACATGAAAAACTGGCCAATGTATCCTTACAGTTCACTACATGACCACAAATGGTAGCAAAATTAGATTGAATTTACTGCTAAATGTAGCACTGAGTAAATTCTGAAAGTTAATTCACTTTTATTACTCATGCAAGTAGAAAAAGAAAATCACAAAAATTCTGTTATTCTTTTATAGTATGCAAATGCACAATTTTGATCATTTGTCAAATGTTGCCTGCATAAATTTTTTAATGTGCAGTTTGTAGAGCTGTCTGCTGTGCTGCCTGTCAACTATAACTACAAAACCCTCCACCAGTTACTATGATTATGTTTAGAAATCTATTCAGTGTTCAGGGAATGAAGAAACATTCTTAGTAGCTGTAGGTTCAGGGTTAGAAAATCAGAATGAAAGGTTCAGATGCAAAGTAACATTTTTTCCCATTTTCAATTTCTCCTGTTAGCCATTATCAGTACTTAGTCATCATAACTGGATCTCACAGAACATTCTTTAATATTCTGTTTAACTTGGACTTTAATTTTACTTCACAATACAAAAGAAATTAAGACAGGTTTTATTCTCATGCTTAAAAGAAATGTTTAGGGAAGAAAAGAATGACCTGGCCATTTCTGTGGTGCATCGTGGGAAATCAAAACCAAATACTGTGGAATGATGACATGATGATAAATAGCAGGGGAACAGTAAGCCGATGATTTAAATGGGATGAAATGTTGCTTTAGGAGTTTAAGATTTCAGGCTAAGGGGTAAAAAGAAGGTCATTTAGGGGCACCGAACCTGCGGTTTTTGTTCACCCCAACCCATAATCACAAAACACACTAATTTACATAAGAGTGCTTAGCCGTGTCTCTAAAAACACACCACCAATCTGTGGTCCACACACATTCTTCCATCCACCCTCTGGCTCCTCTCTCTGTTTAAACCATGTTCATAGCATCTTCAGTAAGGAAGGAGTGAATGTTCACAAAAGAAGGCCGTTGTTTACAGTCTCTGTTCCAGCAGCTAAGCATCAGCTCGTACAGACCCTGTGGGCACACGGCAGGGCGAGCAAGGTACACCTGATGCACAGAGAGAGAGAGAGTGAGACTATGCCTGTTTGGCTTATACAATCACATGTATTGATGTGTGTGTTTGGAAGCATACACACCTGTCTCCCCTGGTCTCTGAAGAACTCACCCGCGTTGTCAATGACCTGTTCATCAGTCATGTGACTGTACGGCTGCTCCTGACACACATTTAACATCTCCCACAGTGTCACACCAAACGCCCACACGTCACTCGCAGTAGTGAACTTCCCCTACACATGAACAAAAATGTTGATAGGGAGAGCACTAGTATTATGATTTTTTTTTTACATTCATTGCTAATATTTAAGTTAAGTCTAAACCATGTTAAGTGCATGCTGTCATGAAATTAAAATCTAAATTACCAAATACTATGAAATTTATGTTTTATAATATTATGCTGATTAAATAGTTTAAACTATTTGAATTAAATAAAATTGCAATTGCAAGTAAAATTAAGACCCCAATTTATATTTAGAACATTTTTGTTTACATTAGCACCAGGTGAAATTCCTTGAACGTTTGTACTTTGCAAATAAACTTTCAAAGGTTTTTAATCAACACAACCTAATGTTGATTTAATTGTTCCTGTGTATTGCCATGTATCAATTCAGGTTTTCTCACCATAAGAATGCACTCCCATGCCATCCAGCGAATGGGCAGAACAGCTCTGCCCTGTATCCTGTAGTAATCGCCAGCATAGAGGTTCCTGCTCATGCCAAAGTCAGCAATTTTAATCTGAAGTTCTCCGCCCCCGTCCTCACCCCTTTCCCCACCCACCAGGCAGTTTCGTGTGGCCAGGTCTCGGTGCACAAAGTTCAGAGACGACAAGAACTTCATCCCAGATGCAATCTGACTTGCCATGGAGATCAAAGCTGGGTAACTGAGACAGGGAGAGAGATCATTATTCTTCAATTTGAGAAACGCATTAATATTAGATGCATTGTGTGTGTGTGTCTCTGTGTGTGTGTACCTGATGGTCGGTGTGTTATGTAAATGTCCAGTCTTGTCCAGCAATGTTCTATGGGAAAGGTACTGATTGAGATCACCACTCTCCATGTACTCTGTGACCATGCACAGTGGATCACTGCTCACACACACACCCAACAGACGGATGATATTTGGATCCTTCAGGCGAGATAAGATCTTTACCTCCTTCAGAAAGTCGTTCCTGTTGAAGAGCATGTAAACAACAAGGGAACAAAAAACAACAGAAATGGAAAGAACAAAATGTTGAGCGTTCGATTCCCAGGGAGCACATACTGACTAAATGTATAACTTGAATGTACTGTAAGTCGCTTTGGATAAAAGCATCTGCCAAATGCATAAATGTAATTTAGTTATATCTGACTTGGTGACAGTATTACCTGGCATTTTTAGAGGCATCTGGCCTTAGAATTTTCACAGCCACCAACAGAGGGCGTCCTTTCCTGACATTAAATGGGAACTCCAGGTTTGATAGGTCCTGGGGGTTTTCAATCTCACACAAATGAACCTAAATTGAAGCATGCAATTAATAGGAAGATATGAAGGGAGCACCAGTTGTTATACATTTACTTTTGGCTGTACAATAATGTCACTAAGAATTCCATAAAAGTATACAAGGCTTAGGCTTAACAATCAAGAGAATGCTAGTGTGAGCCAAAGTTGTACCTCTCCAAATTGGCCTTCTCCCAACTTTTCTTTGAATATAAGTCGTTCCCGTGGCAACTCAGGCAGTGGTGGGCAGTCAGTGTGTGCAGCTGAGAGGGCAGGGACTGCATATGTATTGTTACCACTAACGCCTTGCAGACTGATGATGTCAGCTTCTGCATAATGAGGAACACTCCCCCCACCTCCCGATGCTTCTCCATAATGAAGCCCTGATAGGCTGGGGGGCGGGGCTCCAGGGTAAGGAGGTGGCCCCTCTTGAATGGGCAGGCCTTTATTAACCATATCAACAGCACATGCTGTGAGATAAAAATTACAGAAAAAAAAAAGAACTAATCAGTCAGTCATACCACATATTACTGAGTAATAATGAACTGCAAACATGCACTTAAACATTAAAACACAGATTCAAGAGGGCACATTAGGGTTAGTTGACCAAAAAAAGTGTCATTATTTACTGAATCTCATGTTGTTCCAAACCCGTATGCATTTCTTTTGATTTACGACAATAGGATAAATTCTAATAAATAGACTAAATTCTAATGAATCTAAAGAAAAATGCTTACAGTTCTCTTTGCCATGAAAGTAAATGGAGACTGAGGCTGTCAGTCACACAAAATCTGCATAGCATCTCCAAGTGTAACACAACATGAGGGTAAGTAAATGATGTATGTAAATGAGGATTTGGCCACTGGGAACTGCCCCTTTAAGCACATGCATTCTATGCTTTATGACAGCATGAGAAAATGCTAACTTACCCCTCCACTCCCTCTTGGGCTTGTATAGCACCACACCCCTGACAAAACTAAACCCTGCCATTTTAATGAATATGTTTATGACTATCTCTGCTGTTCTAGGTCCATTATATAATCCTAGCTGTTACCTTAAGAAGCTCTGGGGACTTTAACTGCTCCCTGTGGAGGGCACCACACCCCTTGCCCTTTGTCAGGGCAATACAATCCCCCCTAACTCTTACCCTGGGACAGGTTTTGGGGCTTTTCTTGCTGGGTGTGGCAGTTTGTCAGCCTGTTGGGGCCATGTGTCAGGTCAGACAGGAGAAGATGATATGCTGGGTTGTTTAACAGCAGTGCTAGGAATCCACAAGTCCACAAAATGGTACAATACCACAAAACAACAACACAGTGTAAGGGGTCACCACATGACAAAAACGACAAAAACGACACAAAACAAAACACCACGACCGCAATCCAACCACAGCACAATACAGACAAATTAACAAACAAAACACGAGACGACACGAAACAAAACACAAACAACAGGGTCATTAAGGGGTGACAAAGCAAACCAGTTACAAATGAGGTGCACAGACACAACAAGCAGTGTGTTATAATCAATGATGATGCAGGCTGTTAATCATAGTTTTCATTGATCAGGCTGTTTTCAGACATTCTTTTATATGGATTAATAAATTAATATGAACACAAAGTGATTCCAAAAATACAGATTGGCATGACAGCAACAATGGCAGATTCAGTGAGGATTATTGGTATACCAGTGGCCATGTTGTAGGAAATGTAAGTGTATACTGGAGAATGAGTTGAATAGAATCGCTGTGCTTTTATCTGCCTCCCTCTCAGATAGGACAGTGGGTCTTTGTGTTCAGGTAGTGGATTGTCGTAAAGTACTTTTTCTATCTTGGCAGTGCTGTTCATTTTCTGTGGTGACTTGGGTTTCAGAAAACGTACTGAGCAAGGTGAATTTACAATGACTAAAAGAGTGTGTGTGTGTGTTTGTGCGTATCACCTGTGCTGTCGCACTGCTCTCTAGGTCGCAGTACAGTACTGGGTTCCTGGTACTCTCCCTCTCGGTCTCTGTCATCGGGGAAAGTGTGTATGCGCTGGTAGCGACTAGAGTATGTGTGTGTGTTGGTGTTGTTGATCACCACATTATCCGAAGGAATTGAAAGGTGAACACGTAGCTCATCGCTGGAGAGACTGCCTTGTGCCTGGATATACAGACAATTAAACACTCATTAAATTGAAACTGGATCACTGTGGCTTTAAGTCTCTGTCTGTTAGCACAGAGGACTACAAGTCTCCGCACCTTGCCAAGTAGCTTCTTCCAGTACTGCCTCCACAGTATGACTACTATGACAGCCAATAGGAGCAGGATAATTCCAACCAGGCAGCCAATCAAGATTGCTGTGTTGCTGCTGTCATCTTTGGCCACAGGCAACCCTGCCCTCAGAGTGATGACAGGAAACTCTGCCCCATGAAAAACCACAGTTATGTGATTACAAAGATGCACACTTGTGTTTTCTTATTTATTGCCTACCATTAAACAGAAGCAATTTAGAACCTACAAAGTGTTTACAGAGTACAACCAAAGCTTATCTTTCCAAAGCCACCTTCTAATCTCAAGCATCTCAACTAACAGGGAATGTGCTTAGAACATTAGCTCATGTGCTCTAAAAGTAAAAAAAATGTTCTTGCAGTAACATTAGTATGTTATAGAAATGTTCTTACAACCTAAAATTATTAGCTGGGATGATGGTTGGGGAAGTAAATGAATAAATGCCTTCATGGTCACTGACATACTTTCTGTGCTCCGACTTGCTTTGTTACTTATACACTCGCTCTCTCTCTCTCTTTGCGTGTGTGTATGTGCTTATGTTTGTAAATTTAGGAGGCAGCTGTTGTTTTGGGAGTTGGAAAAAGCTTTGACAGGAGTAAATGAGCTGTGAGAGTTGGCACAAACCTAAAGCTTATGAAACCGCATTAAATTAAAGAGACACAGGACCAATGACAGCCAGAGAAACTTTACAGTAAAGAGACTATGAAATGGGTTTATGAAACACTAACACAAAACAATAGCGGATTGTTAGAGTCATCAAAACACAAGCATAAACACAAACCACATTTATGTGAGGGCAGGATTTTGCATTGTAGTGAAATTAAGAGGCTAACATTGTATTGGGGGCCTTTGCATTGGAAAGTATGCTGTAAAAATCTAAAACATTAATAGCAAGCATGAAGACTCTTTTCTTCCCCTGCTCTCTCCTTTTCTCTCCTTCTCTCTTTCTCACCTGCTGGCATGCTGCTGGGCAGAGGGTCAAGACTGAAGAGAAGTTCTGGAAAAATGGGGTTGTAATGTACAAGTCAGAGAGAAGGGAGAATAAGAGTAATGGAGTAAAGGGGAGCATGAGGTGAGATGCTGAAACATGGGAGGGCCGTCTGTGATTTGTTACGCTGTCATTCTGTAAAAATGCACATTTTTCCCAACATTCACCAGCTTTATTTTGAAGCCATATTAATAGAGTTGGAAATCAAGTATTGAAAAAAACATTTATGGTACAAGTTTCCCGAATGATTCTCACAAACAAATGACTGATTGGTTCTTTTTATTGAATCTGTCAAAAAGACTCACAAATCATGATATACTGAAAGTCAGTATTTCATTATGTCCAACTCAAAATGAACAACACACTGTTGTGTGTACTTTTAGATTTATGTGTATTTTGCTGTTCATGACAAATCAGAGCTATAATTGTTAAATTCCTTCCCTCTACTCATAAACAAACATACCACAGCAATGTTTTCACACACGCATGATCTGGCAATGGTCACGTGACTCACCAGTAGAACTGCTGGTGGTGTTTGCAGCACTGTCTGGATGGGTGACATTGAGAGGACGTGTACTGGAGGTGGGAAGAGGGAGAGGGCCGTCCTGAAATGGCACTGCAGATGAAAATGGCCATTGACAGAGAGAGGGAAAAATCAGATCTAGTATGTTTGATAAAGCATGAATAAATCACTTTAAACCAATCAAGTGTCTCTTTAATGAAAACATGACAAAATCACACTTCCCCTAATATGTGCCTTAAAGAAATGCTTCAACCAAAAATAAAAATTCTCTTAGAATTTAATCACCCTCATCCCAGATGCATATGGCTTCCTTTCATCAGCTAAACACACAACATATTTTATTTTTATGAAAATCCTTGTTTGTGTTCTGCTGACAAACAGAAGATATATACTTCAAGAATGCTATGAAGGTGAGTAAATTAAGAGAGAATTTTCATTTTTGGGTGAACTACTCCTTTAAGAAGTTGTGTGCCAGCTGTAAGAACTTTAAGTCACATTATTATGACATGTACATACTCTGGTGCAACTGCTCGTCAACCAATCAGAACCCCTTGGTCTTGCACTCTGAAGTGTCACACAGTTGTCAGTATTTTTGAGACAATTTGTTAGATAATTGGATAAACTAGCATAATCACACTAAATTCTGTGTTAACAGAATATTTGAAAAAAGTACCATTAAGATAATGTGGTGTGGTGTTTTGCTGCGAGAGGTTAGGTGTGTGTGGGTTGCATACCAGAGTAGAAGCTGATCTCACTAATGAGGATCCATTGGCCTGTGAAAGAAAAGCGACAACGGAGAATTTGTGCTGGTTGTCCTCCAAGAGGCAGTGAGATGGTGTGGGCCGAGGGGTCATCCATGTCAGACAGTGGCACATCAAGACTAAGTGGAGGCTCTCCCCACGGGCTCAACAGACTGGCCTTAAACTGACACACCACCAAGTTGAACACCCTCACACCCAGAGTATATTTGTTACTGCTGTGAACCTAAAACACAGAGAGAAAGAATAGTAATTAATTAAGTAAGAAGTAAAATAAACCCAAAGACTGGGTACTTATCTCCATTCAGGTTGTTTATAAAAAGGTGGGTCACAGTGCTCGCTGTGATGTCACAAAATAATGGTAAAAGCATGAATATTTTGACGACCAAATTCAAGGGATCATATTAACTTATTTGCGCTTAATTTCTACAAATGCCATGATCATATTTCATTGATAAATGCAACAATCAACAACTGGATACTGTGTATAAGTCATTAACCTAGTAGCAATGTTTTTGCTTTGGGTATGAGAGGTTCTGGGTTCTAATGCACCCTAATTAAATCTTCATTTCAGTAAAGCAAAACTGCGGTGGTATGACCATCAGCTGTGGCAAAACATTTGTTTACATTTGTTATGTGGTTTCAGTAGAACAGATAGCAAGCTGTGGAAAACAATAGACAGGAAAGAAACTTCCTAAAAAAAAGTCTGAGATATAAAGAGATTATTCTGAGGAACAGAGAGAGAGTGAAGTGTCATAAATCATCTCACAAAAGTTTGACTGGGAATGCCTCTGTTCCTATTTCTGAGATATCTTTTGGGAATTAACAGCACAACAGACAGGGAGTGAGAAGAGGAAGCATTTGAAACAAAGGAAGTCACAGGAGAAACAGAAAAATGGGATGAAGAAGATTTATTGTTGAGTGATGGAGATAAAGGAATGCAAGGAATTCTGGAAAGGCAACATCAATCAACATTCCTAGCCAGAAAAAAACAACTTAACAATGATAATATATAAACACAAACAAATGACAAATAATTACAGTTCTATAAACTGCACGAAAACAACCCTCACACAAAACCACAAACACTGCAGAAGGAAAAACACAAACAAATCAAATGTTCATAAAAGGGTTAAAGGGTAATGACAGGCTTCTAAGGGCAGAACTGGGAATTGTCACTACTGCCCAACTGACTGAGATTTCTGGAATAGCTATTGCTGTCTGGCAGGGTGGAAGTTTACATGGGTTGTAGATTAATTATGCTAAGTATCACACACACATACAGTGGCCCCAAAGTATTTGGGTAGTAGATAACATGCAGAACTACACTTGAGGTTACTCTGTAGGACAGCTACAGTCACTAAATTGATTATAAGAACAGGTAATTAAAAGTAATTACAAAAATGGGTAAGAAAAGTGAAGTTTGCCCTGAGGAAAGATATAGCATCATTAGTTTGCAGATGACATTTCATATCTAATGCTATGCCATTCAGACATTTGTCAAGTTCAAATACTTTCTGGGGCCACATGCATGCACAGACACAGACACAGACACAGACACAGACACAGACACAGACACAGACACAGACACAGACACATTTACTTATCTATCTAAAGGGGTCATTCCACAGACTTCTACTGTTTTTATACACAGATCGTTACAAACAACATAACCTAATCCTAACAGAAAATTTTCTGCATTTTTACAATTAAAAAAAAAAACTTACTTAAACTTAACTTAAATTTAGCATACCGTTTTTACAAATGTATATGAAGATGTCCGCAAAATAAGGTTTTGCGCAGATTTGTCATGTTTTGTTGACTTTTGGGGACAAGTTTGTTCTCAATATATGGATAAGTAAACCCACAAACACACACACACCCACACCCACTGACCTGCATGGTGTGAAAGACCCGTGTTTTCTCAAAGTGAAACTCAATGTCAACTGTTGGCTGGCTGAGGGCTTCTCGACTCCAGCCCACATAATCATATCCTGGCCACACTCTCAGCTCTTTACTCTCCATGAAATCATTTCCACCTAAAACACCATCACACAGCTGGCCCAAACCTCCAAACATCATTCTACAGAGAGAGAGAGAGAGAGAGAGAGAGAGAGAGAGAGAGAGAGAGAGAGAGAGAGAGAGAGAGAGAGAGAGAGAGAGAGAGAGAGAGAGAGAGAGAGAGAGAGAGAGAGAGAGAGAGAGGTACATTACAAAACTGTCAGGGCAAGTTAAATTGATCATATCACTGGACATATATACATGCTCACATATATGCTGGCATTTCCCTTCCACACACTCATAAATCTGTAAGTCACATCTGGCCAGGGTCAACATTCTTAGCTAAGCTAATGCAAACATTTCTGCTGCATTAAAAAAACATCTGGGAGGGTTGTAACACGACAACAACTAATCCCACCTGACACACACATATACAAGAGTGTGGGACCTGGACTTTAGTATATGTCACAGAATTAGGTAAAACAAAACCAGGTGGGATTTGAAAATTAGGGTCACAATGGTTAGCTCAGCACATGCTTAGCTGACCGTTTCTGACCCACATAAGCATAAACCTACATGTTAAGAGATAACTGGACAAGTCAACATGTCAAGTTCATGAGTTCACCTGCCCATCCAGTCTTAACAACAATGATAATAGTAGTAAACAAATTAGGTCTTAACTAACATAATAATGATATAAAGCTAATTTGGTCTTAACGATAATTATGATAGTAAATGAATTTGGCCTGCCGTGTTAGAAGAGTGGCCGACCCGGGTCAAGCTTTAAGATAGCCCCCTGGACGACAGCAGCTTAAATTTGCTTGGAAAATAATTAACAGGACCATATGGTCAGGTTACTCCCAAAGGTATGTTTAAAACTTAATTTATGTTTCATGGTGTTCCATACAATTATATTAAAAGTTGACCAGGGCCGTCCCTACTCCCTATCCACTTTTATGGGATGGAAAAGTGCAGTTTGGTCCTCCTAAAGTAATTAGTAATTAAGAAATTAGGTTGGGAGCACGTGTGTGTGTGTGTGTGTGTATTACCCTGCCTCTTTACTGCCATCATAGACAGAGTCATTAAGGTAGACAGGTGAGTCTGACAGGTGCATCACATGACCCATAGGAGCAGTGTACGACTTCAGTCCATCTGAGAGAGAACAAAAGCACATCACGGAAAAAGCATACATCATAAAACAGCACAACATGGCTGAGGGGTATGTGCATATTTATGTGTGTGTGTCTCATGTGGGACTCAACTCACCTTTCCAGATACAACCGTAGAGTTCAACTCGTAAGCACACGCTCATCACACGGTCGGCCAGTGGGTAGAACCGCACCATGCGTGCTATAATGGGCGGACCCAGGTCCTTCAGGACAATATCATATGTGTTCTCATTCCCTGACACCACCTGAGACAAAACAAAACACATTCATTCTACTGTAAGACAACAAACAAATACCATTCCTACTATACAATTCTCCTATAGGAATATTGTGAGACCTCCTGCCCCCAGCGATCCTTCCATGTCATCCAGTGTCGTCCATCACGAGAGTAACGGAGACGGTAACTACGCGCAAACTCCCGTCCGAGACCGTCTGCGTGCCGACCCTGTGTCCCCACCAGAGACAGGAAATGTAGTGTGTGCAGGTCCACCTGCAGGTACTCAGACCCACTGGGAAACACAGGACCAGCTGGACACCACGCCCCATCTCCTTCTCCAGTACTCAGTCTGTGAGAGTACATAACATGATATATAAACATCTGGAGGCGTCACTGAAACACTTGAAACACATGAAAACATTATTTAGATACTTATATGTATTAAACTTGTATATAAACTTATATGTAAAACCTATAAACTATATTTTATTTTACATTTAAACAGTATACACATATAAACATTTCCAACAATGCTTGTGGCATTAACAAGCACTGTCAGAAATTAGCTTTTTTTTTTTTTAAGAGGCAATATTTGATTGACTTTCAGGGGGATTCATTTCATTCTTTTTTACTCTATATAACATGTATGTTAAACACTTTAATTCAATTCAACCCAAAATCAAATAGGTATAGAATAAAATATTTTGAAATATATTCCCCAAGGGCATCATTTTAGCCCCCACATTCTGAACCATTTACGTTCCATGTTATATTTCCCCACCAAGACCTGTTTAATTTCTGACCTTGTTTACATGGTAAGTAAACCTGCAGAAACAAATTCAAACTGCTTAATGCAATTTCCTGACAGGTGATATGTTAGAGTTGATGTGTGTGGGCTTACTTAATCATACACTGGGGACATTTTCTGTTACTGTTTAAGTGTAGGTTAGGGTTAGATTAAACTGTATAACTAGCTGTGTAAAAACACAATAGAAGTCTATGGAATGTCTTCATTTAGATAAGTACATGTGTGTGCGTGTGAATTAACACCTGCATACTGAGTTCACCTGGTTCCACTTTCTCAATGCACAGTAAGTCAAGCTGTTTAATGGCTCAGGATCAGTAAAAGACTAAATGTAGGTAACAAACTCATAGAAGAAAACTCCAGTGTAGCTGAATTTCTTCACATCGAGATCCTACAGAGAAATACACCTGCAATAAAGATATTCCAGGGCAGTGTGGGTACTGTCACCCCACTGAGACATTGTGACCAGCTGAGATCCAGAAACAGAGGTGATGGTATGAAGTGAAGGGTGGATTAGAAATGTCTCAGTCTGGTCTAAGAGACACACAGTTCTTTCTCAGATGTTTAAGGAACTTAATGGAATTCTCAGACATCTCCAGCTTTGTGCTCTCAGAGATTCTACCCTGACAATTAACTGTAATTTTATATATGACATTTTAATGCAGCTTGTTTTCGACTTTTAAAATTTTAAATTGTATAACGTGTCACTAATGTGTACAATGCAAAATGGCAAACTGAACAATTTTAAACTGTGCAATGTAATAATTCTGCTGGATTTATTCCATTATCCCTGGGGAATTTGATGTGTAAATCCACCCACCTGCGCGCATTGTATCAGCCTGTTACCTTATAAATAAACATGTTTTTGTTTCTCGGCAGACTGATAAAAACTTGGGCATACCAGCATTCAGAAATTGCATAACTGGAAGACAATCAGATTGACACTTTCGATTTTTGTGTTTTTATATGCCATAAGCATCAGACACTCCAAGAACTGTCTGTGGGTGATCTATATGAAGCAGAGGCTACACAGCTGTCACCAGCAAGCCTTCATTTCATCTCCCTCACCTGAATCACAGATGCTCACTCATGGATGACATTAAAATAAAAGGAAGTCATGTGTAACTCAAGAGATCCCACAGAGGAGACTCAGATGTGTCTTTTCATACTTAATGTTTACTCAAATCCAAACTTGAGTTTAATTGTGGCTCTCTTCAGAAGCCTGCTTTTACGCTGAGCCATGTTCCAAAATGGGAACATTTGAAAGATGTTTTTATGGCTGCCACATGACCACAGGAGGCTATGTATGACCACAAAATACTGATAATCAATAGCAGGTACTTTATGGATTGTATTCACAACAAACGCAAAGTGTTAAGTGGTTGTAAGCATATGTGACAACAATCATTATGTAGATCCACACCCTCTCACATATACACCTTTCACACTAACCAAACAAACAGACCTGAACAGTCAATTTGACCCATAACAAAACCTCCAGTGTGAACTGCAACATAAAAAGAATACTAAAAAATCAGCACCACGTGGTTCTACATTTCACTTGGTCGAAGCTTTCTGATCTTTTTTTAATATATTGAGTTTCTGTGAAACTTCTCAGAACAGATACTACCCTTCCTGCAATCACAACCTCGCACTGCACCTCTGCAATTCTTTTTGAAGAAGCCATTTTGTGGGGTTCTTAACACTTTGTTTGTATTTATTCTTTAAAATTATTTGTTTTATTAAAACTGTCCTGCTGCTTCTAGTGTTCCAGTGTTTTTGTTTTCATTTTAAATGCACTTTATATTGTAAACTTTTCCTTTTTTGTGCACAATATATACTATTCATTATACAGGCATCCCTGTCCATTGAGAGCACTGACCAATAGCATGGCCTCACTTCAAAATGTGAACAACCAATTAATCAATGAAATAACAGATTATTAAAATAGTTAGTTGCAGCCCCTTACAAAGCCCCTTATCAGTTCTGCTGTAATATCTCATGTGAGAACCACACACACACACACACACACACACACACACACACACACACACACACACACACACACACACACACACACACACACACACACACACACACACACACACACACACACAATATAAATCATGATAAATCACTGTATCATTACTATAAATCCCTGTTGCAGCACCTCTCAGCACCCCATAATTTCTCTCAACCTCCACCCTCTCATTGCTCATCCTTTCTGTGAAAAGCCAAAACGGCCTTCATCTGCCTTGATTTTTCCTGTAAGCTCCTATCCCCCCATTTAAAATCCTCCTGCTGTCTTAAACAGAATGTGGACTTAATAATAACCACATGATTTGTGTGTTGCCAAAAAGACAAAAACACGCACACACGTCTTTTCTCAGTTCAGGGCAGAACCAAACACTAAACTCTGCTTAACTGCCAATGTGTGTGCACTTTTGTGTTGTCCTCTGTGTTGTGTGAGCATGTCTTTTGTGTCTGCTACTGTGTGTGTGTGTGTGTGTGTGTGTGTGTGGTATTGGCCTGTTTTCAGCAGCATGTGAGTCTAGGCCAGACAGACAGTGCTGTAATGTCATTACCTAATGCTCTATATCAGGATACGCTCCATTACTGACATCTCTGTAACCTAATCACGTCCCCTCATGAGACCACCAACACAAACACCCACCCACAAATCACACAAACAAAAAATGAGACTGAATTTTTTATTATTATTATTATTATTATTATGAGTGTTCACAGCAAGCATAAGACTTTTGGAAAGCTAGCCTGTGCTCTCACCTGCCATGTTTGGCCTCAGTGGAGTCGGACCAGGCACTGGACGCAGTGATGGCAGAGTCAGGTATGGTGCCATCCTCCATCCCCAGAGCATAGCGACATTTTGCTGTGTGTAACAGAGAAGACACTTCAGAAAGGTTGACTCCAACCAAAACTTGAGATACATACATCATATCAGGATCCTGTCACGTTCATTCTGACACACACAACCCCCCAAAAAATTATAAAGCATTATAAATCATTTTTTATCATTTCAGAGTCTGAGCTTTTGAACAACTTACTGATGAGTAAAATCTATGATATAAATATTTGTAATCTCACAAATCTGGTAATTCTGTCTTTATCTGAAAACAACAAAGCAAAAATCCTGCTCTTTGTGTATATTAAAACTCAAACATGGCCAGAAATAGATTGAATGTGGAAACATGAAAAATGTTAGATATTATACATGGCACATTTTCCACACAGAAAACCATAAAAAGCATCATGTCTGCAGAAGCATTCAGCAGTCACGAAAATACATGTTTTTGTATTCTTAATTACAAAATTTAATTGCAAAATGAGTTGTGAGGGAGTTCAAAAACTTGCCTACACTGTTCTGATTGGCTGTCATTTTTGCTTAGTTTTCAATGTGAATAGAAAAACTGCCTGTCGCTGGAATGTTGCTGCATTGTCTGATTAACTCACTTCTTGGGGCCATTTTGTACAGTTCACCCTCACTTACAGCATGTCAAACTCTGAAAAATTCCAAAGCAGCATTGCTGAAATTCTTGGATGGCTTTGGTAAACCTCACAGGTGTAGCACAGAGAACAAAAAATAAGTGACAACAGTGAAGGAAAGACGGATGTAAAATACAGAGATAAAATCAGGACAGCAGAGAATAATTCTGGCAGAAATGTGGTGTTCAGTCATCTGCACTGATCACATATCAGTCCTGCTTGTGTGTCTGAGGGTGTGTCTGTAAAGTGTGTGTGTTCAAGCTGGGGTGATGGGTGAGGTTTTGGGGGACGGTGCTAGGAGTGAGTCATGAGATATGAATGCTAAGGCTGGAAAACAAACCCAGCCCAGCCAGCAAGACCCTCTCACACACATACATACAGAGTCACACTGGGGACAGGTGCCTGTTTCATTACATCATCATTTCGTTGCCAATAAAATTCTTTCTCTCTTCCAAATTCTCTCTCTCTTCATGACTCCTAAACTCTCTCACCCTCCCAACCTCCTTTTCTGTCTCTCACACATCTCTGACTAATACAGAACAGATGAGAGCTTAGCTGTACAGTCATACTGTATTATAAGCACATCTTTTAGTTTTGACACTGAAAGGCCTTAGTGAAATAAATAGAGCCTTTTCTACCTCTGGTCTATTTACACCTTCGCATTCATCTCCATGTCATCTCCAGCATTCATCTCCAAAAAATAACTTTTTTACTAAATTAACAAAGCCTCACTATCTATTTTTGGGTCTGTTTCTTTCCTTGTCTTTCCAGATCCCTGTCTCTTCTGGCCAGCTCTGTGACCCGATCTGTCTCTGTTCCAGCTTATTACATTATTTACTATTAGCAAATTGCTGTGGCAAAAAAAAACACTGTATCCCAAAACATGAATTGTGCGCTTTCGTTTAGAGACTCTGGTTGAATGAAAACAGCTTTTAATGACCCCAAAAGCATTCAAACATTAATGCGACATTAAAAATCCATTAGAAACCTCAACAAATTACAGTGATAGAGAGAAAATGGCGCGCACACACACACACACACACACGTCCTCAGGGTCTGACCACAAAACCACAGTTAAAATAAACTGAAAATGTGTGTTTCCTCACACTTTCTCATCATGATGTAATAATAATAATAAGAGTCCATGACATTCTTACCAGAGTCAAAATGCCAATCCAAGTCCTGGGCTGTGGTCCAGGAAACGAGGAGGACAGAGAGGAGGGCAGGCAACAGTGGCAGCATCTGTGTTGCCATGGCAACAGTGATACACCTGGTTACCTGTCCAAAGTTGGACTATGTTCTACAGACATATCTGCGGAACAAAGAGCAAAACATTGAATTAGATTTACTAACTTGGTTTACAAGATGAATGTGGGACAACAGAAACCCATTTTATTGTTTTTTCATTGTTCAATTTTAAAGAAAAATACATATGGAACACAGCTAAATTATACTGTTTAAATGCCCCCTTTAAAGCTCCATCACAGACCACAGTTTTAGGAGTAGAATTTCTAAGGAACTGATAGATCCAGTCTGATGGAATAGATACAAGTGCTCATTATCAGTTCACACACTATGGTCCATCAAAACAGAGACTCTTCCAAACATAACATATTGCCATTCCAACTGCTACATGTACCAACACATTAGCCATCAGAGCCCTCCCCCCTTTTTTCCATAAACACCACCCCTTTGTTTCTGTGAAATGTGATTTGTGTCTGTACGTTTGTGCATGGAAGGCTTGGAATGAGAGGGTCTCTGTGTGTGTGAGGTGGCAGCTGTCCCCTTGTGGAGTGACAGTGCTGGATCTGAAGTCAGCCAGAGAGACAGACAGCTGATGCACAGCTGTGCAGACACAAGAACAAAGAGAGTGCAGAAAAGAGCAGGAAAATCTGAAAGGAGGTGTGGAAAAGAGGTGCAGATGAGGCCGTAATGTAAAAGAGCAAGCTAATGGGCCGTATGTTACTGTGTGCATGCCGTAGTCTACTCACTGATTTGTGTGAGTGCAGCTACTGCAGCTGTCCTGAGATTCAGACAGGCAGTGGCCAACACACACAGGCTGCAAGTGTTTCCAAAACCAAGGGAAAACAGACATAGAAGGGAGAGAAAAATCTGCGCTTGCGCCAAATATTTTGGTATTGTAATGCAAGTTTGGGTTTATTACAATTGGCATTAGGAATCCAGTCATGTCTGTCATGACTATAAGGGCATTCTTATTGCGCAACCATGGCAACCCATCAGCAATTTCAATTAACCGAATGCAAACTTTCTGAGAGAGAGAGAACAAAATACTAGGAGACTGGAGAGGGGAAACAGAAAACTCAGGGAATTAGATTTGCTGTAAACGCAAAGGTAGGGCAAATTACTCTGTTTAGTTTGGTCTGAAAGAACATTCATTTCCCCTATAAACTCCCATATCATGTTCTTGAAAGTAAGCCATCTGCTATATAGTCCTACTAGCTTAAGAGATGGACTAAATCTCATCTGCGTTCCTAGATTGGAACTAGTCTGGAATGACTCCCGTAGGTTCAGTTTAAACAGACCTTAAACACCCTCTAATGACTCATTACACTTGCATACATCAAACCCCAATCAGAGCTCCTTGTTCCTTTCAACAACAAGGCTCATAACTCAGGTCGGATCACGGCTTCATTCCTTCATTTGTCTGATGTGTGATTTTGCTGTGGGGAATTTCACACAGCAAATTCTGTCAGCTCAGCTCCATTTAACAAAACCTTGACAACATACACATCTAAATGAATTTCCTGAAGCTAATTCACACAAGGACATATTAAGAGTTGTCAGTATTACACCTGCTGATGAGGTACATTGAGAAGAAAGCAATGCTGTATGTGACTCCAGTATAACCCTGTGACAGACCCTCAGGAAACCCCTCGGGAGCATTTCATTATATATCACATCATCAACATATGCAACACATCATCAACAGTGACATCCATCATGATCGCGTCTGCGTTTTCAACCCCCATGAGCTGGAACAGACACAAACTTGAAAAACAAAATTTCCCAGTTCCAGCAGGTAAATCTCATGAAGAACAGGTCTGAAAGACATTTTACCCCAAACGTTAAAGAAAATAAGACTATATTAAATAAGACACCATGTTTTCTATATAGAAAATAAAACCTATTATTTTGGACCATTAAGTCTATTGCATTATAACAGAAAATTCTTATGCCTTTTTGACAGATTTCAATGATAAAGCCAAAAGAAAAATAATTAACAAGGAGAGAGAAACAGAATGGAATGAGACAACATGGAAGGGTGGATTTAAACCTGGGTCTACTGTATGTGCACCACAGTTCAAAACATCCTGAGTACATGAAGCAACCACTGGGCAATAGCTCTGACAAATCCCATTAAAATTTTCTTACTTAACAGGGAACCTTTAAGTTATGGCTTACTGGCTTATTCCAACACTGTTGTTGTACTGCTGTTATTTATCACCATAACAACATCACAACTATTTAACACTGTTGTGATTCCCATTTTAAAATGATAGAGCTGATTGTATCACCATTCACTTCATTGTAAATATGTGAGTCTGTTATGAGTGAGTCCTTCTGATCTCTGCCAGGCAGATGAAAAGTTTCCAGCCATCCTGTCCAAATCTGCAGAACAGTGTGTGAGAAGCAGCAGTGAGTAACAGCCACTGTGAGAAGACAGCACCCTCAACTCCATTGTTGTGATGTTTTCCTTTGTTTTAATGTTTTTCCTTTTCCATCCGGCTCATATGACATATGACTCTTCAGTTCAAAGCATTTGGCTGGAGAGTGGCAACATTTATGAAGAACAAAGGGTTATGTTTACGCTTGAGCACGCAATTTTCACGGCAAATCATGACTCGGGTGTGCGTCAGTTGCCGGAGTGACTCAGCCACACCGATGAGACAATACTTCAGCAGGCCGGCCAAGATGACCGTTAACTTATAAAGAATGTGTGGCAGACAGGAAGGGAAATAAGTGTTCAATGAACATGAGAAGAGTCAGAGGGCAAACAGAAGACGAATGACACAAAACTAAATTGACTGAAAAGCAGATGAAAAGGGAGAAGATGGGGAGAGAAAAAAATAAATGCAGTGAAGGTT
The DNA here is from genome assembly GCA_036877525.1 of Chromobotia macracanthus. Taxonomy (NCBI): domain Eukaryota; kingdom Metazoa; phylum Chordata; class Actinopteri; order Cypriniformes; family Botiidae; genus Chromobotia; species Chromobotia macracanthus. The sequence continues at coordinate 9,114,502 of JAZGTH010000015.1, read as the reverse complement.
GAATAATGGCAGGAAGGTTTAGTCACTTTACGAGAGAAGAAAATTTTTACCGCAATTGTCTGGAGCAAGCCAAGTTATCCAATCATCAAAGGTTCTGTTATCTGAACTGCTCATTCAGTACCTGATCTACATAAAAACACTCACCCAACTCTTTAACTCTTCCATTAATAAAAACTCACTCCAAAGCTAACAGATCCCACAGTACACGCAGGTCATTTAAACAGGAAGCCAAATCCACTTTCCCATGAATTCAAATCCAGACTGAGAACATCACCATGAGAGCATCATATTCAGTTTCCCCATCCTTAAATGTAGTAACTCTTGAAATAAAAATGAATGTGTTTTTACCTGTGTTGATCTGTCAGTTATCAGGACATCTTATCTGTGCAGTATGATATCCCACTGAATGCCAGAATCCAATAATCACATTGAATCTGAATGAACTTTCTTTAAAAAGATGAATTTGAAATAGAATTTAAAAGGAACTGATCACCCACCACATAAATAATGCCTGAATAATTTTAAGTGAACTTTAGTGAACTGTTCCTTTAAATGAATAATGTCACTAGTATAACACTGAATGTCTTAGTGTTGCAACACCATGTAAAAGTTTAATAAACTGTCTGTGTGAGAGACTTGTGTGACTCAGACAGTTTGAACCTCCGCAGAAACGTAAGAAAAGTCTCTACAGTTAGTCTGTGCAATGCCTAAAAGTGAAGCAAAAACCAGGGCTTAGAGATACTGGTCCATTGTCCAAATTTGGCTTTAGACCTTCCAGAACACAGTGGACAAGGAAGGTGACTGGAGGGTCAAATTGGACAAACTTTCAACTTTGTATGAATTATTCAAACCAGGTGAAATAAGGTGAAAAGGGGGCATTTTGAAAAGCAGAAATAAAAGAGAGAGCACGAGAAAGTAATGGAGAGAACAGGTCAGACGGGAAGGCGTAATGCAACACTAAGCACTGTGAGCAGCAGTGATTTATGCCCAAAATAACACCAGTAAGACCTGAGCGCTTTAACAAAAATCTCCCTCTGGAGCTTAGCGTCAGTTTGCATGAAATGTCTCTGAACTGTTTGTCTGATCCATGCTGATATAAGGGCACTGCAAAAAGTAAAAAAGCCAAAACAAGCAGGAGGGTGTACAGGGTGTAGGTGCAATACCCGCCTAATGTCTGGAGGATTACTAAAAACCTTAAAAAACACAAACAATTGACAATAAGACTTAAAATAAGTAGAAGTAAAACCTGACAGGACCTTGTTTTCCTCCTTGTTTTAGAGTGTTTGGCAGTAAAGATTCAGGCAGAGAAAAAAACAAGCAACAGCTTTGATGTAGAATGCTTCTGTTTTCAAGAACTTTCAAAAGCTTGTCTACATTTGCTCGAAGCCATAAGGAATTGCTCGAGAAAAATGAGCTTCACAGTTTTAAAATGAGAGAACTGTATGCGTTTATGTATTATATACACACACATACATAAATACATACATACATGTGACCCATGACCCTGAGCAAATTTTCAAACATGAGTTACTTCCATTCTCCACTAACAAACCTTAAAATGATGTATGATTTGTTGGAATTGAACAAAAATTTATGAGCTACACCTGTCGAGAAAAGGGAAAATAAATCGTAAATTTTTCATGTATTATTAAAACAAATAAAAGATTTAGGAAGGTACACCTCTCAGAAAATGTACAAATAAAAATTTTAGATGTTTAACTGCTTTTAGAGCATTGGGGTCACTAGACGAGGGCTTAATGAACTCATTTTTGTAAAAACTTCAAATTAGACTAAAATGTATATTTTTCACTTGGTTTGCCTGTAGCTCGTAATTAGCCTGTGCACATTCCGACTCATTTTGGCCAGCACAGGTCACATATGTATGTGTTTGTTAGTCATTACTTAGATTCTGAATGCAAATCAACATTATCTCAATGTTTAAACTCAATGTTTACATTTCATTACACATCTGCAAATGCAGTACGCAGTGATTAGAGAAGAAAATTAAATACCGCCTCAAGCAATTTACATCTACCGCTGTTATTGATTAGTCTTGTTCTGTTCCAAACAGCCTGCCCATTTTGAGTTAGGGAATGTCTCATTTCTTCTTGTGTGAATCAATCTGAATACACACTTGAGAGTTTTATGTGTTCATCCCTTTGCAGTTCTGAGACAACAAGTTTGAAAGCAGAACTGCCTGTAATATTTCACTTTGTGATATTTTACTGGCTCATAAACAGTCATACATCACACAACAATTTTGTAGAATTTCAGGTGATATTTTTAACAGTTAATTAGTTAATTAGGTATATTTACCTAAAACTTTTTTTACTGCAGCACACTCTGACAGTCATGCAATGACAAAGATTATGTCTGATAGGAGAAATCTAATTCACAGTTATCTTGCTTGACTTCAAACTAACACAGATATGATTGTTAAATTCATTTTTAGACTATTAAATGTTCCAACAATGCTTTGTGTTGTATGTAGGTGCCCCAAGTGCGAAATGAAAAGACAGCGTATCATGTCGCTCTGTGAGAATCATTTCAAAATCAATGCATTGTTGCACTGTGTTATTACTGGATCATTACCTGTAATTAACAGTGATGTGGAACTGATTAATGAAGAGATGAATGGATAAATGATTTAGTTACTTCAATGTGAAGTTGGGACAGCATGGGGATAGAAAGTGATGGAAGACAGTAGACAAAACGAATGTTATATGAAGTAAGACAGATTGCACATTAGGATCAATTTCAGCAATGAGATTTGACCAGAGAGAGAGAGAAAGGCGTGTTAAAAAGCAATTTAATCAATGTTGTCTGATGTTAGTTCCAACTTAAGAGGAGATTTCCAATCAGTATGCCAACCCTGTCTCTCCCTCTCTTTCATTTCTGCTTCAACCTCTCTATCTTTACAAACCACATGCTAGCCAAGAAGCTCAGACTGTTTACAGAGATATGAGCATGAAAACAATACAGCACCTGTGGAAAAAAACAACCCATTTTCCACTTAAATCGAAACGCTAGAGGCTGGGGAGAATGACTGAGAGGAGAGAAAGGCAGGTAAAAAGCAAAGAGATATATAGTGATTAGAATATATAGGACTCAGGCGATACTGGGTAATCCTATATAGCTAAGTAAAACCAAACATCAACTCATAATAAAGTCCATACTGGCCAAACCAATGCATTCAGTCCCCTCAGAAATGGGGTCACACATTCCTCTGTACCACACTTGGACCTTGGTCATCTCCTGCAATGCTCACAACTCACTGCGCTTTTCATTGATTCTTTATTCACAAGTCTCTAACAACCCCCATAGAAAGAGTAAAGAGGAGAAAGGGAAGGAAAGGGGGAGGGTGAATTTTCAACTACATGGTGCATTTATTTGCATCTCTTCATAGCAAAACACAAACTCTGCATTTAGTTGTGCATCTTCTGAAAATCCTAAACCCATTCTGGGAAACACACCTTACTAAATTTACCGTACAACTACTGTAGTCCAATCATAAAAGCTGATTGTTCGTACTTGCTATAACACAACCCTGCTGTAAAACGAAAGGGCTTAAACCAACTTAAGCTTCTTTACTGGTCTTATATGGTCTCCCAACCTGTTCAGGCTGGTCTGTTGGTTGGTTTTAGAAGGGTTTTGGCAATTTTGTTTAGATGGTCAGGATGGGATACAAACGTTTTGATCAGCTAAACCACCAGTTGAAGACTATCAAACCATTTTATGCTGGGTTAAAGTTTTCAGGAAGGTAAAACTGTGGTAATAGGTATTAGCCCAAAGAAATTACTTTTCATAACAACAACTATGACATTGGAAAACTGATTAATAGCAAGATAATGAATCCTGAGCAATTCATTCTGACTCTTTTTGAGTTTATGTGTTCTTGTGTTTGTTTTAAGAGAATCTTGGTCCCAAGTCACACAACATAAAGGCGGTCTTGTTACGCTGACTGACTGATCCGTCCACAGGGTCACCTATCGCTAAGAAAGGTTATATGGTTAATAACCACTCCGATCGCAAGCCCCTGGATGTTACAAAAAAATTGTCGTTTTACGAAGATCATTCAGTCAGTTCCCGTAGGGTAACAGTATCGCAACTCAGTGCCAATTAATTTTGTTGGAGTGGCACGGTTTGCTCCTTTAAAACAGTTTAGTAGATTGTTAACTGGGCGCTACATTCCTACCCATTCAAAATCGCTACTTTCGAGTGAAGGTTAAAGAAATCTTAAATTACCCCAGTGTGGTAGACCATTTTGTATATGTTGTAAGTCGGACATCACCAGCATTCATAAATGAGTTTATAGTACCTTACTAGGTAAGAGATTTGCATACATCTCAGTTGTTTCACGGCGTGGCTCGCCAGTCTAGCGTGTTTTCGAGAATGCAATGCAAATACAGTTAAAAGTGACATTGCGGTCGCCCATAAATACTAAATTGACGCTTAATGTCACAGGTGGGTAAATATACCATCAGACCTACCCACAGCAGACTTAAAGCGATTTTGCACCATATTCAGTAATAAATTATCATTACATAGGGCTTCCAATTCCAAACCGGGAACTCTAAAGGGGCTGAATAACAACCTAATCGTGAACACAAACAAACAACACTACCCCGGCACCAGACCAAACGTATTCCCGGTACCGTGTCACGCAACGATACATTTAACATTATATACAACAACTACAAAGTGAACAATACGGACGATCGCAATCCGAGACTTAATGGCCAAAAGTAATGTACTGACAGCTTGCTTCACATACATCTATGCAACCTGTAGAAAACAACCGCTGTCTGATCTTACCTAGAGATCTGGAAGAAAGCTTGAAGTGTCGACACGTTGAAACGTTTTCAAATGTGTTGCCTGATCTCCTTTCGTCGAGATGTTAATTTTGGCAGGTTGTTTGTATAATATAAGACAGATTGTCCAGTAGAAGTCTTAAGACTTCGTGCTTACAGCCACGAAAGCGCCAATGAATTAACGGGAAAAAGTTTCTGAAAGGAAACAATTTGTACGTCACACTCCCGTGTATAAGAGTATTTTTTTAGATCCGGCTGCTGTATTACGAGGAAAAATGAGCGCAAATTACATCTTCACGTCTTTATTTTCTAATCAGCGCTCTTCTCTGTGTGAGCTCGTATGCGTTTTTGACTCGTCTTCCTCTCCCCGCAGGGCTTGCAAACGCTACCAGGTGCTCATTTGCATAACGGCACCAGCGGCATCCAATGGCTGGCCTCAATCAGGTGTCTGTTTGAATATTTCATGAGGCAATTGACCAATCCGCAACCAGCACAGGAAGGAACCCGTGACCTGGCAGAGCCGCTGTAAATGATACCTGACGCGTACCTGTGAGGAACGTTTCATGCAGTGTTACAGGAACGGAGAAATTTGGGGAATATGGAAAGAAAAACAACAGGATTTACCTCGTTAACCCTTTCCAGTGTTTGCTGTTATCCTTATTAACTAGATTTGTTTTCTAGAAAAACAAGAAACTTTGTCTGTCTACTAAAAGTTGCCATTTCTCAGTAGATGACAGAGGTGATGTCATGGGGTCTTGATGCAGAGACCATAGACGCATATGAAACTGCCCCCCCTCTTTTTTAGTCTTAAAAGATTACATTATTACAGGGTATGACTGAAGCAGTATACCATTACGTCCTTAGGCAAGACAGTAAAGACTACTGTTACATTGAGCTCTCAGAAGCAATGAGTTTAAATAAGAAGGAAGAGTGGAAATGCTTTCGAGTTTTAAACATTCAAGCACTATGTAGGGTTCTGCATATGCACAAACACTTGAAATGGAAAACCAAGGTGAGTGTATAGCAATATGAAAAATAAACAGGACAGGTAGAAGTGGGCTGGGTGAGCAAAAGAAAGAGCTATTCCACAGTTATGTGTTGCTACTTGCCCATCCATTGGAAGGAGATGGGAAATTGGAAACTTGTTGGCAGTCATTCAGTAACGCTGAGGTGCTGAGGTAAGAGTGGACTGAGAAAGACAGAAGTCTACCTAGTGTGTCAATATTATCTCCACAGTCATCGTGTATGAGCATGACTATGTGTGTGTGTGTTTGTGAAAAGCTGTTGTTTTTTAGGGCACAGAAAGAATTTGCACAAAAAAGTTAAGGAAAAGTACAGGCAAAACAAACACAATTTAATACCTCAGGCATAAAACTGTGAGAGAGGTGTGTTCAGGGATAAAATGTGTGTGAGAAAGGAGAGTGGAATGGTCCTATTAGAAACTTGTGATTTGGAACAAAAGTTTGACAGAAGAAAACACTCAACTTGTTCTTTTGTCCTCTTTGCTCTGAAAGAACAATAGTGCATGGCCTGGTTTGACTTTGCATATGATTAACTATAGCTTTTGAACACACACAAACACACACACACAGAACACTTTTAATGGTTAAAAACTCTGACCCAAATCCTAAATCCAACTGTTTGGTCTTTCTTCCCCTTCTCATTTCAATGTTTAACTGATTCAATGGCTGCATTTGTGTGGTTAAAGCTAGGATGAATTAACTTATTTTTTATGTCACATTTAATTGACAAATGGGGTAATGCAGGTAATCTTTGATGTTTTATAATGAAACTCAATACTGTGAAAGACATTTTCACCACAGTGCAATAAAAGCTAAGGGGTTTGTCCTTGGGCAGAGCTCAATGTACCCATATGCCACAAAAACAAAGTTCCTTATTTTCTGCTGGCTTAACTAGTGATATGGCTCACGACAAACTGATCACTTCTCCTTTCTTCTCACTTGTTTTTCATTCCCTCCCTTTTTATACCTCTCTCCTGCTGGCCTAGCTTTGTGTGTTTCCCTGGCAACGTCCAATCCCCCCATAATGTTGCAATGACCTTTGCACATTGTTTCATTTGTTTCCACTTCTTGCACTGGCTTTGTCCTACTCTCTCTCTCTCTTTCTCCTCCTGGAGATAAGGCCCTCTTTTTTTCATCTTTTTTCAACAGATCTCTTCTACAGCTAAATTTCCACTCTTGTTCCTTCTCCCTCTTGCTCTCTTTGTTTATTTTTTTGACACAGCAAAGCATGAAAAGCAGGCCTGATCCTGTGTGGAATTCTCTGTGGAGGATATGGAGCAGAAAGAGAGGTGTGACTACGATAAAGGAGGTAAATTTAATTCAAACTGAGTGAAGCCCATTCACACCATGACTGAAAATGTATTGTAAAGATTTTGAATAGAACCAGTTTAATTTTGTTTAATAAGGACCTTTTTACATGAGGCATTATATTATATACATTTATTGTCACATTTCACAAACCACTGCTTCTATATAATGCTGTTGTTTTTGTACACCCCTAAAAATGACAGTTGTGCTATAGACCAAATCATGGTCTTAAAATGTCTTACAATAATGTATGTGCTTATAAAATACATGTATATAAATATAAAGACGTGAGGTGAAAGTGTATTCCTGTAATAACGCCAGTAACCTTGGTCTTAAAAAATGTTGAATAATGTATGTGCCTATAAAATACATGTGCATAAATATAATGACACAGGGCAGAAGTGTATTCCTGTAATAAAACTGGTAAGAGTAAAGAGAGAAGGGATGGCAGACAGCACTAGAACATTTCAGTTAATCAGAGTTTTACCCCTTAAGAAGCCAGAAATGCATTGCATTTTAATGAAATTATAAATGTATGTAGATTTATGTAATTAAATGCTCATTCTCAGAAGTAAGAGGAAGCTCAAAAAAACACTCATGTATGCACACCCCCCTACACACACACACCAACCACCACAGCTGTTGAGGGGCAGAGCGGGCTGATTACTCTCACAATGTCAGGCCTGCAGAATGTAGGGAAGCGACAGAAACTAGCATTCCACTCATTCCCATACTAAAGCACTAATCTATCCATCTCTTTCAATCTCTCATTCTACATCCCCCTCCCTACCTGTTACCAATAAGCTCTCAATATCACACACATAAATTCTCCACCACCTCCACTCTCTCACATACACACACAGACACTAGAAGAATGCCAGGATACTCTCTGTTCTGTCCTCTGTGGTGTCCTCTTTCAAAATGGCTGGTCATCTCAGGGGCCCAGGGTTAGAGAGCTTTTCTAAAGTGTCATGAGAGAGTAAAATGACAGGGATAATTCAGAGAAGCAGTGTGTGTGTGTGTGTGTGCGTGCGTTTGTGTGTGCGAGATCATTCACATTTGATGTCAAAAAGGAAAAGGTTCAAAAGGAAAATTTGAGACTTTTGACTTTGTCCTGTGTGTGTGATGTTGATAGACATTGACAATGACAGAGAGATTCCCCTAGGTGTTATAATTACATCTATTAAAGTAAAAAACAGACTAAAATCGCAATGGTCCAAACTGTCAATCAAGCGCACGTTTATGCAAACCAATAATTTTATAATTCATCACACAGATGCTAGAATCTGTCCTGTGTAAACAATAATACTAATGAAACAAGGTATGAATACTTTAGCATTAATATAAATAGCCGAAAATAGTTTGATACAAGATATATACTAGTACATAACACAGCACTTGTACACAATTTTGAAGGAAAAGGTGCATGAATCCCACCGATTTGATTATGTGAGGCCCTGTTTAATCATAATGTTAACCATGGTTTTATTATAGTAAAAGTTTAGTAACCATAGTTTTTGGTGCACTTTACTACAAATACCATTGTTAAACTATGGTTGCTGTAGAACAATCATGGTTCATTTGTGATTACCATGGTTTAACTATAGTAACCATGGTTTTTTGGTTTAAACTGTAGAAAAACCATGGTTAATTTTTTGGGTGAGAAGTTCTGGGTACTGGGGGTCACAGTACCCAGGGTAACTATAAGGCAGTAATGATTATGGTGTCATGCTTTAGTTAGTAGAGATATTAGTTTTGCAATATTTGAATATACTAACCATTTTATGATACTATTTAGAAGCTTTTCAAAGAGGTAAAGTTGCCAAAGGTCACAGGGTCAGGCTGCAGCCATCAGCCGCCAGTGGGTGTCTGGGTGGAGGTCAGAAGGGGTGTCAGTTCTCTGATTTCTTTTTGGGTATTGGAAAGTTAAAATGCACCAGGCGGACCTTCATACACAAGCTTTAATATTCTATCACTGATATCAGTCACATACTTTGGGGACTGTTCTGCTTGATGCTTCAGTGCTTTCATAGATCTGAAGTTTGTCAAATCACCACTTCAGTCAGCAAGACAGGTCAGCAAAGAACCAGGCTTGGACTGTCTGGAGGCGATGCTTCAGTCAGACCCTTAGATATTTCCTGAGCAGTAATCTCATCCATTAGCATTAGGCTTTCTTATATAGCTTCCTTATTTACATAAGCATTTATTTATATCATGTTTTACATCATATATTCTAATCAGTACAACTTTAAGACAACCTAAGCTGCTTCTAGACCAGTTTGTATCGGAGATGGTGTCTTTTGGATTATGTGGTTTTGGCCTTTTGACCTCAACACCTTATATAAACATGACCTTGATTTGGATTTGGGTCTTGGAGGTTCTGATCTTTCTGTTTTGCATCTTTGTTGGTCTGTATATAAAAAAAATACCAATAATGAATTACCAAATAGTGTTTCTCATTACCTGTACACACATTTTAATTCTGATGTTTCTACATTGTCGTATGGGATGTGTTCTTTAGCAACTGCTTTTGTGTCTGTGTCATGTGGTTATACTTCTTTGCTCTGGTTGAAAGTGTATTCATGTCCCATCCACATAGTCGTCTGATCACTCCATTTAACAAATCTGCAAAAGCTCAACATAGAACAAGGGAGGTAAAGAGACACAAAAAGAGAAAGAGATATCTGGTACTTGGGTGATTAAACAGTTACATTTCAGTTAGTTACAGTTAACATTTCACTTCCTTTCTCTCCCTCATCACCATGAATAAACATGTTTGTTTTTCGTGACATCCCGACAGCAGTGATTTTAAGAAGTCTGTGTCCTAATTCATTAGTTCCCTTTGTTAAAGCCACATTGTCTGGTCTAATTATAGGTTCTTACTTTCAATCTGCCAGTCACCTTCACTCCCATTTACCCTCCCTTCCTTTCTACATCACACAAGAACTGTTCTCTGCAAATTACTGTTATTCTGTCTCTGTAGTGGCTGAAGATAATAGTGGTTGAGCTGGGTGTGTCGATCAGGTGGGTAAATCTCAACAGCCCATCATGGGTCATATCTGAAAACTATCTCCATGGATACAGAGCAGTGAGGGTCTAATTCTGAAGACTGACTGATGTAACAACGTAACTGTCCAGCTCTCTGCAACTGTCTCTTCCTGCTCTTTATGGACCCACAGTGAAAGTGAGTGGAGTGGGGGGTTGCTGGGATTTTGGGAATGAGTGCCATTGCAATGCAGTGAGAGCCCAAGCTAAAAATATCTATTGACATGTAGACTCTAACAAACATGGTGAGCAGCAAACAGTCACACCATCCAAAACACAAACACACACACACATACTTTTTCTTACACATGTCAGTATGTGTGTGTATCTGTCATGTAATGTATAGTCTTCTGTGCATGACACAGAAGGTTCTACACTTAACAGAAAGTTTTTGGGTGGTAAATTATATATCTGTCCTGTGGTATATATACCACTGATGCTATATTTTGTTAATCCTATTGTGTCAGCATAGCTTGGGCTCCTTGACTTGCCTTACTGAAAACAGAGTTTTGCTTCGGCAGAAGACCAGTCACCTAATACACTCTACTGCCACCCCCAGTACCGAGCTCGGAAGCAGACTAGAGCCAACTGCCTGGTCATAAATTACACTGGTGTGTGTGGCTTCCTAATGCTTTCAGTTTACTGAAATACACTTAAGAGCAACTTCTATCCAAATATACATAATAACAATAAATCAATATCAAAATCATTAAAGCAACAGGAGACATACCAAATACTAGGAAATCCTTGATATGTTTTTATTTTTAATACTTAAATTTATCAGGAACATAACTCACAAATTCAGAAGATTTATCAAAAATTAAATCAGAAACATCATTAAAAAAAACTTTTTTTTTTACATTTTCAGGACAGAAACAAGTGGACTTCTCTGTATCCATAAAAACAATCAAAAAATTGCTGGCATCATAAATATTGTAGAGCTAGATTATAATAACATTCCTAAGATCTTCTGTGCCAGTGTTATTACCCAGCATGCACTGGTTTCTTCTGCATTCCCAGTAAAGTGATACAGATTGCACAGTCAAGAAGACAAAATGCCACCTCTGCAGTTCCTTTAAGTATAGAAGCAATCAAGTCCATTCTTACATACCTTTACACTCAAGATGAAGTGGCACTTTTCATTTTACTGTGATAGATATTTAATCAACAAGAAGCCCCAACTTGGCAAATGTGATTGAGAAAGAAGATTAAACATTTGTCAGTACTGTAAGAGTCGCCTCATATTGTATTTAGGTTGTATGAGTCTTCCAGCATCACCAATGTCTAAACATAAAAAATGTGACTCTGGATCTTAACAGAAATCAGACAGGAGAAAGGGTCTGGATTCAGACTAACCTCTTTGTGACCTGTTGTGTGTTTACATTGATAAGAAACCAGACTCTGTCTCAGACACTGATAAGTCTCTTCACTTATTACTTTGGTGAAAGCCAGACTGGTTTGTTAAGACTAATTCACTCACTGTATGCTGGTCAGTGGCTGGAAGATTGTTGCAGTCATGTTATGTACGTCATGTGAAAAGCAGGCTGTTCTATACTAATGTAACACATATGGGCAGAACTAGCATGACCAGTGACTGCTGTTAAAGACCACCAAATTTAATTTGGATAATTTATGATGTCATGCTTGAGTGAATTATGAGAGTTCCATGGAGTCAACTGTGGTTATAAACAAGCAAATGGTTTTGTGCAAACTCCAGCAAATGAGTAAGTTGTGTTTGTCTGTTTTACAGAGGAGCGTGATTATTTGTGTTGGTTATTATGAGCAAAGAGTTATTGTGAAGCATTCATGTCTCACCCACTTGAAACAAGCCTGTTTTAATAGTTTTCACAGTTTAATTAGTAATGAATTAGTAATGTAACCCACAGGAAGGGTCTTACAAAGAGTTGATTTGTTTTTGATTGTGGGACAATCAAATTTGATAGGAATGCGTTGTTGTGTCTATAATGTTGCAATGCTGTTAGCTGAGAAACTATTATAAATGATTTATTAGTCCATCTAATGCAGTACAAAAAAAAAGATTACTATAAAAGTCTTTTGGCCAATTATAAATTAAAGACACAAAATTGTGTTATTGTAAATCTATACTGTACCAGTGAAAGTGTGGACACAGCTACTCATTTTTTAATTATAATTTTCCAACAATAGTAATCTGAACCCAGAAAACAAACAAATCCAAACTATATTGTATTTAAAAGATTGCCTTGAGAGCATCTTTGTATTCTCTTAACCTCAGCTTCAGGAAGTGGGATGGTTTTTAACAGCTTTATGAAGTTTTAATATATGCTGGAACTGTTTATTTCTTGAAAAATGTTTAGTTTTTAGTTTAATTCATAAATATTGAAATGTTTGCCTTACATAATTACATTCTAGTGTAATTTATGTTGTGCTGTGTAAGACACTCACAGCTGTTAACATCTGTGCCAAAGTAACGATAGCAAAAGTTAGAGGTACATCAGGGTTTATTTTTAATAGTCATGTTTAATAACTTCTGAGCAAAGAAAGAATGATTCACACTGTCACACCCACACAAACAGAAACACACCTTCGGAAATCTCTTTGCAGGGGCATGCGGGACTGTAGGCTAAACAGCAGAGAACCACCACCCTTGAGTCCAACTGAAAAGTGCACAAACTATCAAACTATCTCCAGACTGTAGTTCTTCAACAGCTATGTACACTTTCTCAACTGGTGCACTTTTAGTCAAGAACATGCACAACCCCCAAACAACAGCGATCTCTCATCTCTAGCCAATAGCATGGATACACAGTCGAATGGCTACTGTTAGTGTGTTTGTTTAATATGTTATACAATCTCATCTGTCTCATAACTGGAACAAGTTTATCCTGTCTACTGATATCTCTTTAAACATTGCATAGTCAAAAAAATTTTGTGGCACAATGTCACTCCCACTGCACCCCTAAACATCATTATAAGTAGAAAATTAAGTGTTCAACATTAAAAGAATGCTGGTTGTCTCCTGCTTGGAAAGTGCTTTAAGTGTCCATAAATACTTTTATCTCAATGATTCTCTCGGTAACCGTCAGTCTGTGTCTGGCTGCTTTCTTAGCCCTACACAGCTGGTTCAGGCCTGCATGCAGAAATTTGCAGTACTGAGATTGAGGGTAAAATACATTTACACGGGCAACTCCGGCAACGCCTTCTCATTAAAACTTACAGCATGAGGTCAAACCTCTCCTATGAACTTTGACCACATCTGACCTTTGGTATCACTGCTGTGTGATTAATAAATCAGTGATTGTAATCATCAATGTCTGTTTAGCTACACTGATTGTACAATCACTGGCTAAATAAATTCCCTCTGCCCTCTCAGAAAAGAAAAACAGGCTGCATGCAGGAGACGTGTCAAAACACTCAGATAATGTTCTGGTGATAAATAAAAGTAGAGAAACACAAAAACAAAACACAAAATCTGCTTTACACCGCAACGGTTGTTTATGCATTTATTATGCATAAACAGGCATAATTATGCAAACGAGGAGGATGTGTTGTATGCGGTTATAAGATGGGCTAAGTGCACAAGGAGTGTCAAATGAAACAAATGTAGCATTTAAATTAACTTTATAAAGCCCCTTGATTGACATGCTTTAGATTGAAATAAGATGGTCATAAAGAGATCACAGAGTGATGAAATTAGATTTTGAACAAAGGAAACAGGAATGTATGTAAATGGAATGAGAGAGTAAAACCAAATGCGTCCTTCACTCGCATTCGTTCTCACCCAGCACACTGAACATATTGAGAGTGAGGCCCCTCCTGTCAGCTTTTTCAGTATCATCTTCATCATCTCCATCAGCATCCTCATCATCATCAGCATCGTGATCATTCTCCTCCTCCAGCTCTGAGCTGGACTCACCGTCCTCCTCTTCCCTCTCCCCACACCTCTCCTCTTCATCCTTTCTTCCTTGTAGAGCAATGATATCAGCCAGGTCTGGGTGTGACTCCCATAAATCTGGAGAGAAGTAAATTAACACATAAAATCTTGGCCATGTGTCTGAATGAGTGCTGGATGACCTGAACAAATCTGTGGTGTTGTGATCTCTGACCTTTACCCTGAGTATATCCCGGTGGCCACAGACACATGCAGAGTCGTCCATCGATGGCTAACCGCAGGAGACTGTTGGCTGCTCTATAGACATCGTTGCGGGCTGCCTTAGCAGTCTTATACCCTCTCTTCTTAGCCCATGCTGAATAAATAAAAACCAACCCTTCTGAGTTTATGTAAATACAACAATTCTCAAAAGGAATGTGTGGCCCTTTAATAAGAAACAGGCAAATTTAAAGTCTGACAGTAATAGGTTTAATTTATCATAGTTTATTGATGGTAGCAATGGTATTTTAAAGGTGATAAATTTAGAGATGCATTTTTTCAAAAGAAAATGTATTGTGCTGATTGTTTAACAATAATAAATAAAAAACAGTAATATTTTAACAATAAATCTGAAACGAATAGTGCTACATCACTACACACACCTTCACACAGATCCCATGCTGTCCAGTCCTGTGTGCTGGGGTCATGTTGTGTTTCTGGACTCTTGTCAGGATGTGTCAGCTTCAATATGGACAGAAAATTGGTCCGTTCACATAGATACCCTACAGAAGTGTACGGTTCCTGCAGCTGGGACACTGGGTATATACCAGCCAGGATCTGATTTAAAGAAGATAAATAACGCGCGTGCGCACACACACGCACACACACACACCATTTTTATGAATAATGTTTATGTTTTTGAATAACATATCATTCATCAGTCCTGTATGTGCTATAGGTGCTGTTTACCTGTAGTTGCTTGTCCATTCGGGAGGGAAAAACAAGCCCAGGACAATCACACAGTTTAACAGTGGAAGTGAGGTAGTATGTTTGGAAATATTTAGTGTGGCCAGGGGTTCGAGATACGCTTACAACCTTTCTGCCAACTAAGCTATTCAGCACTGAAGATTTACCTACATTAGGAAAACCTGTATGAAACATGCAAAAACACGTAAAAGCTTAATATTACACATTAAGAGGATATTGCATGTCTTGACAATGCATGCAATTACAAATACAACATAATCTAACAAAACATGCAGCTGTTATTCAAGCAAACTTTAAGTTTTACCTATGCAGCCTAATGTTAGTACCCCATCTTTATAAAGTTCGTGTGTAGGGCTGTTCATTTCCATGGCAACGTCACTATGATGCTCCACCAACACAGATTCCAATACATCATCATGCTGATCCCCTTCAGTTCCCATGGCAACAGCATCCCTCTGGATCTTCTTTTCCCAGCTGCTCAAATCCACTGTAAACACCAAACATCACTTTTTAGCTAGTACCTACCGTCTCAAACAATGTACTACACACTAAGCATTTATACAAACACATAGTGTAGTGTATTAGTCAATTTGTGCCTGGAAGTTGTACCTCACCTCTTCCTGTTGTGATCTCCTGACATGCTCTCATGATGTGGATTGGTCCTCCTGCCTGACTCCATCCTGCCTTCTTCCTCATCCTCTTCTGTAGAACTGCACAGAGAACAGAACAGAAAAAGAATTACAAACAAACATAATTCAATCATATTACAGAACAAGCACTGATAATGAACAGACCCTCTCACCGGTGCTGTAGGGCTGTCCTGGCTGTGAGGTAAAGCAGACACAGTGCAGGTGGGGGAACTGTCTGGTCAGGTAGTGTTTCCATGCCAACACCAGCGGGGCAGGGCACAAATCCACCTTATTGAGCACCAGGATGATGTGCTTCTTTAACTCACCAGTGATGTTGTGATACAGAGCAGGAGGAAACTGCAGCACCTATAGACAGAGAGATATGATTGCATGTACTCAGTTTCAGTAGGACAAAGCCTTGCTGCACAGCATTGATAGTAAAAACCTTTAAATGACATTATAATTTATTTAAATGTGCACTCTGTCGTGCAGATAACTGTTGCTTCCCATGCTACTCCTCTTTTACTCAACAAATATAAATCTAAAGCATATTTGTTTGAGTACGTATTACATACAATCTCTGGCACCTCCTAGTGATGATTTAAGGAATTTTCACTTCAGTTTGGATAATTTGAGACTTCTCATGTTTGGTGTAATGGCTATACAAGTTTGACGAACTTCTGAATACTACTAAAAGTTTTAACAGACGTTACAGTTGCACACTCACTGGGTGTCTGATGTCCACTATGAGCAGAATGACATCGGACATCTCCATTACTCTCCACAGCTGCCTCCATGTCTGAGAGAGAAAGGAGGAGACAGACAAAAAAGTCAATAAAGGAACCAAAAAGACTGTTAACCAAAGAATGTTCACTTAGAAAGCTTTGAGACATTTTAATTGTTGTTATTTGAAAGAGTACTATTCAGGCTTTCTAAATCAGACATTCAGAATAAACCCTTAATCCTTCACATTCCTTCAGATAAGCCAACATGTAATTCTTTGGCTCACTCAAGCTAATGAATAACTTTAACATTTTTTTGGCTAAAGCATTTTATGCATTTGTGTTCCACAACAGCTATTGTCTATGCAAAAAAACAACAACAATGATTTTACTGCAATCTAATACTTGTTCAGCTGTTTAACATTTCAACAGTTCCACTGTTTGAAAAACCTGAAAAGGTTGTTTGTTTTTAAATTATCTGCCAAGTTTTGTACAGCTTCTGTCAGGGGGCTGGTAAAAAAATCAAAAAGAAATCACAAAAGCCTCCTTTCATGATATTTAACACACCTCATTTGCACTGTATTACATGTAAACAAAGCAAGATGAGCAAGCATAACAGTTCTGAGAAGAGCAAGACTTTGTAAAATGAGGAGTATATACCCCTGGTGTTATCTGAACAATCAGATGCTCACATTCATTAACAATCTCATTTCAGTTATGATGAAGAATCTTTTTCTCAAAGTACTTCAGTCTTTTATAATGGAACATGCCTCACCTCCAGATTGTGCTCAAAGTGGCTGAGGGTACCAGGGGGGTTCTTGGAATAAAGAGCATCCAGATACTCCTGAAATGACTTCTCTTCTTTCCACAGGAGCTCCTCTCTTTGCATGCCATAATGCCACAAGGGCCGCCGTGGGAAATTCAGGCCTGTGGTTAGATGAAATGAGAGTGAAATAAATGAGAACAGAATGAATTGGATTAAAATGTCTTCAGCAATGTGGTATTTGCATATACTGTCCAGTACACAAGAATATACAACTTAGACTGACATCAACCAGACCAGTGTTGTGTAGTAGTGTTGCTACAAATAGTGATTTGTAGTCTCAGTAGTGAGGTGGTAGCATTGTTATTTTTTAATATGATGTATCTGTAGCACTTTATAGCACGATAGCATTGACAACCCCTACAAATGTAACATCAGCAAATCAGACTGGTGTTTTCAGTTAGCTGTTTAAAAGCAAAACTAACAATGTTCTATTTGCAAATGAATCACTCTTTTTGTGTTATTTTATGTATTACAAAACAAGTTACCAAAATCGCTCTTCTGCTTTTAGGATAGCGTTCAGCTAAGCTTAATTAGCTTGTCTGTAGAGTAGCTGGTAACTACATTTTTTTGAGTAGCTGGCCCAGAATAGAAGCACCTTTACTTGTCTTTGTACCAGAACAACATTTCAGAAGTATAAATACCTTTGTCCTCTGGGTAGATCTGGTTTATATCCATCTCTAGTTCCTTCTCTGCCACCGGCTTTATGATTTTCTGCATCGCTATTTTCTTCCTCCTTTCCACCTCCTCTCTGCTTTCCTTTTCAAAGTGCAGATGGAATCTGAAAAAATAAAACCCAGCCCATTATAAGATGAATGAACAGGGTGATACATCCCTGCCAAAATAACTCATGTTAAATTAAGAAGACAACTCTGAACTGACTGTTTCACCTGTCCCGACTCACCTGTTGGGGTCATATCGCCCATCTCTGGTGCCAGGCTGATGGTTGATCCTCTTGATGTCTGTCGTTTCACTATCTGATGTATCCGACTGCCTGTCTCTAACAGGTCCTCTCTCCACACTGGCATTTCTGCTGCTGTGACTTGAACCTGCTTCTCCTGTAAACACATGCACACAGAACCATCAAAGTATGTTTGTTGTCTTTACCTTTAAGCAACCTAAAAATAATCCATTTATGTTTTTTTATTTTCAAATTATGCAAATTCTAAAAACAATTCATTTTCTCTCACACTTAACACTATTTTCATTAGTATCCATAACGACACTGCGAGCAGTGGTGTACAAAGGTAGTTAACAAACAGATATTTCAATGCATATCTAACTAAATACATTGAGATGTAGGTAAAGTAACTTGTCGGTTTATAATCTAAACATGTTAGCAGCTCAGCCAGCATACGCAATTAAAAAGCTCGACCACATAATTCGATATTACTAAGGAATATTAGAAGACCTTCATGCGTTCTCATTAATTCATTTACAACTTCATTTTATGGCTCAAAGGTTTTACTAGATCCTCTGTTAATTCAGTCTGCGTTAGGGTCTATTGGTCGCTTGTTGTTGTGTTATGTAACTTCGCACCGAGTCTGCGCACTTCAATACCGCATAACACAAGCGCCAACTTAAGCAAAACAAGAGCTGCAAAATCTGCATGTCATAATCAATCACTTTCAGCATTATGTCACTGAGGGCAATTTAATAAAAATCTTGTAAAGCATAAATGCTGGGCTTCTTGACATTCAGCCTGTCAGAAGCAAAGTTGTTTACATAACAGCTTCTACTGCAGATTTGTACAAGCTTAGCACGCATTTATGCTATTTAGGGGGTAAGTGTCATTCAGTGTCCATTGTTGTTCGCAACCCCCAAAAAATGACAAGATGCGCTGCGTTCTGTTTGTCAAGTTGGACTACACACATCCACAAGCAAAGTACTTAAAGCAGCATAGTAGCTTAACGCATAAGCCACAGTAAACGAGGGACAGGCACGTCATTACACACCAAAACGTAAAAATCAGAAGACAATGATTCACACAGCTAAATTAAAACGCTAGACATGTCTCGAGACATGCCCAGAATGCGCGTGTCAAGCTCGCTCTGCTAAGCTAACACATCGCCAACAGTTACCCACCTCTCTTTTTCTCTCGCTTCACCTGGAGCTGCTTCTTTTTCTGCTTGTTACTGAACGGCTTTTTGCGTGGCATGTTCGCACGAGTCAAAACAAGAAGAAAGAAAAGAGCAAGGACGTAGCCTGCGTTGTTCGCTTAATGTTTACATTCGTGAAGTTTCTCCGCCACTCTCGTGGACTTTTCCGTGGCACCGCCCACTGATAGGATGGACGCTACCATTGTGAATTTTAAACAATGAACATATGGGCCCCACAAATACATACCGTTGCTGTTGAAATAACCTTTACTCACTTTTTATACGACCCATTTGAATGTAAAACGACACAACAGTGCATAAACACGTCCCCCATTTGACAAGTGGTGCAGCCGGAAATAAAGCAAATGTTTTGGAGGCATCGTCCAAACTAGAATGCCTAGTTTTGGAGAATGTTCAGTTGTTACGCTGCTGGGTTAAGGCCAAAAATAAAGTGATGATGAAGTTCTTAACGAAAGTTATTGTAAAATGTGTTACTTCACAAATATATTTTTTAAATAAATACTGTTAAACCCAGTATTGTAAAACAGAATATTGGACATATATAAATTCAATGGAAAGTATTTTTTTGGGAAAGTCAATTAACAATAGATAACTGGGTTATGATGTTGCTGGAAAACTACTGTTGCTATGTCTTGCTCACGTCAGGGCCCAAAGTTAAACACAAATAATTTATTATATTTTCCATATTGTGTTACTTGGATGTCTGACCAAGCAGAAACTGTTGATGCATTACATTACTAACAGTGTGTGTGAATTTGGAGGGAAAACATCAACATTTTACACCACTAAAACAAAGACATCACATCAGGCACAGCAGAACCATTCATTTCTGTTTTTTAATATTTTGTTTTAAAAGGTTCATTTCACACTAAACTGATTTTATGTTTAGAGGTTGACATGGTACATTTTCACAGCTGTTATTCTGATAATATAATGGAAAAAATAATAACAGACCATGTCATCTGCAGATGGGAGCAGTAAATGGAGACTTATCAAGCACATACCATCTGATTCATAAGTTATTGCTTCCTGCATTAGTTGACAGTTTTTTTCATCCAATTCATTTACACACAATACATGTAACATCATATATACGTGCTTTTCTGTTGTCTGTGACTTCCCTTTTAAACATAAAAAGACTAACGATTCCATACATACTGTGCAATACACAAAACATTTTCATTCACATTGATAGTAACAATAATAATGTGAATGGTGCAGTGATCGTTCCAAGACCTAAGGGTGCAAGCCATCGAACAGAATTTCTACGTAAAGCCTTGTTACAGACTTAAAATATGACCTGTGTATCCAATAAAACAGCTCAAAGTCTTAAAGGAAGTTTTTGCAAGGAAGATCAGGATTACAGTAATAAATGCTTTAAAAAAATGGAAAGCAAAACATACAAATCTTCTTTGTGATTCCTTCACATTAGTCCGTTGATGTCCTCATCCATGCTTGTAATAAAATTAGGACAACAAAATTCCATATTCACAGCTCTGTGAAGATCTCATTGTTTTCAACAGTTTCATTGTTTAATCTCCAAAGTTCCGTCCCTCGCTGGACTGGATTTCTTATGAGTTCAGGTGTTCTACCTGTATAGCCGACGCCTCCACAGTGATGCAGAGGTCTTTGTGAGGGGAGATATCAGACATGCTGACAGTTTTGTACTGCACATCTGCAGAGGTCACCGGTTTGTACTGGTTCAGGTCAAATACACATGGCACACCAGCCGATGGGGTGAAACTGTCACTCCTGTCAGCTCGGCTCTGCGTGTCTCCGTCTGAACCTCCTCCACCAGCGCGGCCAGGACTGTGACTTGGTTGGTTTGACGCCAATGGCGCCTGAACCAGATCGGGGTCATGTTTGTGCATGTGTTTCATCAGATACGTCTCCTACAGGCAAAAGCAGAACAGACAGAAACACAAAGATTATTTTGAAATCAAAAACAGTACAGCTGCTGTTTTTTAATTAGGTGCATTATAGGGTGCAAATGCTCGTACTGAGGTATAAGTACGGTTGCATAGACCACAGGAGTAGAGCTTTGCGTGCTTGACCGTGTGAGTGGACAGATGAACTTCCAGACTGGCTGCGTCTACATAACCACGGTTACAGTGGTGACACTTGTACGGTTTATCCTTGTTGTGCTGACGCCGATGAGACTGTAAATGAATTAAGGAATGAAACATTCACCAAACTATAAATTCATCTGTATTAACACAGCAGAGCCTAGACAACATAACAGTTAATGAGCTGCTTACAGATAAGATAAACACAGAGACAGATTACTTTCCTCACCTGAAGGTTTGAGAGCTGAGTGAAGGACTTCTCACAGCCTGGTTGTGTACATTTATATGGCCTGTCTCCTGTGTGGATCCTGAACAGGGACAAATGATTATGTCAAGAGAGATACGGTCAATAAACAATTGGATTAAAGGATTTAAATGTTGCCATTATTTTTTCATCCTCAAGTCATTTTTAACCTATGTAACTTCCTTTCATGGAACACAAAATAATGAACATTATTCTTCACTAAAAATCTTGCTTGACAGTGGAGACCATGAAGAGAACTGAAAAGATAAAGGCACATCCTTGTGCTTTACCTGTGGTGCTGCTGTAAGTGACTGAGTTGTCTGAAGGTCTTCTGGCAATAGTTGCAGGTGTAAGGTTTTACTCCTGTGTGTATTCGTATGTGCTGAGCAAGATAACTTGTGTTGGCAAATGATTTTGAGCAATGAGGACATTTATGAGGTTTGGTTTCTGTGTGGTTTCTGTAGAGCCAAAGAACAAAAGAAACAGAAATCAAGAGGAACATGGTTACCCAGGGGCTGACTCAATAACAAAAAAGAACTCATTATTAATTAACAGAAACTACACATGTATTTGAAAAGACAATATTCTTTTTTCTCTACACATGCTCTTCTGACCTTCCCTAAGTGGTGCTCTTCTGATCTTCCCACACTTAATTGGTGGGCATCTAAGGTGTTGGATGTGTTTGAGTGAGGTCACAGAAGGGGTAGATCCATCTTTCAAACAACATTTGCACTAAATCCTCACAGAAACTGTGGGCTGTAGTTCCCATCACAATGTCCGGGGGAGTTCAGGAGTGGATGGAACCTTTATATGACCTCTATTTCAAAAAGGCAGGACCACATAAAACTTCGGTACAGTTATGGGACAATAATATAGAGTCCATGAACCCTGTACATTCAATGACAGCTGCAATTTCAGTCCAATCCTCAAGTGAATGAAGTGAGTGAGTGTGTGTAAAAGTGTGAGTGTTCTGCAGTAATAAAAAGTATGCCAGAAAAGCAATGAATTATACAAACAGAAAGAAAGAAAGAGGCGGAGATATATAGAAAAAAAACAACATTCATTCTGTTAAAAACTCTCAACAAATGTTTTATGGCAAAAAATTAATCTTCTGCAATTATTAATCCAGTAGATCAACAAGTTCCTTATCTGATGTGTGATCTGCTACACAGGGTGATTTTAGCTATAAGTATTTTGAACAAGGAAGCATTACACAGCCCATCTTACATTAATTTACACATAAGCAAACCATGCTCAGAATGTGTTGCTATAGCAACAAGCAGGGGTTTTCAATGCATACAACATTACTATATTAGAACTGGGAGAAGCATACAAATAGGACACGTTTTGCATCCTGCTAGAGAGAACACAATTGAAAAATTGTGAAACCATTGAAAAACCATAATTTATTTTAAATAATAAATGTGTGGTTTTTCTTTTGGCACAGATGCTGAGTTCAGATCTCACCAACAAACTTGGGAGAAAACCGAGATACGCTTTAGATCTCTAGAGGGTAAGAGTGGCATTATCACCTGTGTGGTTTTGGTTGAAAAAAAAAAACTAATTTCTGCCAGATACTGGAAAAATGCCTTGGCACACAATATGCTACAGCTATACAGAGCATCTGTATGAGTCCTAAGCATACAGATAATATCATACAGATAATACACTAAAATTGACCAGATGCGCTGTGTTGCATAACAAAAGCTGAACTGACACTAATAACACAGTGAGATGAAATTGAAAAGTATGCTGCTGCACTTCAGTACAATGATCATCAATGAAAACATGGTGCTGACAGAACGCATGAATGTGTCCTGCATGCAGGCCTTTGTTGAGGTTGCTCACTGCATTAAAATCAATACGTCTGTAGGACCACATGAGCATACACTGCAACTCTCCTACACTGTGCCACAGATCCACAACAAACACTCTCCATCAGCCGCCTGCTTGGTCAGAGACACCCACACACAAACACACACACTTGAGGTGCGGTTTAGAGTACCGTGTGTGCTGCTGTAAGTGACTGAGCTGTCTGAAAGCCTTCTGGCAGTAGGAGCACGTGTAGGGCTTGGCACCGCTGTGGATGCGGATGTGCTGGGCCAGGTAGCTGGTGTTAGCGAAGGATTTGGAGCAGTGCGGACACTGGTGAGCTTTCACCTCCGTGTGTGACTTGGAGTGCAGCTGCATGTCTGACTTACTGCAAAACGTCAAACCACACATCCGGCACCTACAGACAGAAAAACACACACACGGACCACAGGCAGGGACAGAGGTATGAGAGAGGAGAAAATGGGAAAAGATGGAGTACAGATGGAGGAGGAAACCAGACAGGTGTGGAGTTGCGTGCATGACTCTTCAGTGGCAAGAGGAGACGACCAGAAGAACAAAGGTGAAAGATAATGAAAAGCAGACTCTAGCCCTAGAAAAAAAACAAGAAAGGGGCAGAAACGTGAATGCCGATGGGCAATGAGTTAGAAAGTGGGGGGGAGGGACCAGGAGTTTGTGTGTGTTTAGTGAATATGCGTGTGTGGGAACGTGTGTAGCTAAGGAGAGCTGTGGCTGCACATGCTGCTAAGCAGGGAAACACAGTTTTTACTAGCACAGCACACAAACACAAACACAAAGACACATATTTTGCGAAGCCTTGGAAGCCAGCGAGTATGTGCATGTGTGTCAAACGGGAAGGCCATGCAGCACTGCAGTATGACAATGATGTTGCTTAGGAATCCCTGACTCTGTCTTTGTAAGAAATTACTTCTCTATTAGACTGTAAGAAACGCACTGTGTGCAGGCTAAGCCAGTGACTCTCTGAAAAACCCTACCTGTATGTTTTTCCACCCTCCTTCCCAGTATTCCCTTCATCTGGAGAGAGGCTATAAAGGTTGGCAGAATGATGCTGAGGAAGGAAAAACCCTCAGTCAAGCACATTTATTACAACCGTAAAGATCATCAGATTCATTGTCTTCCATTATTCTTTTATATGGGCTAATCACTTTCTGATTTCAGACATTGTAGTGCATAACTCAATGAGGATTTCTCTGTATGTGTGGTTAGCATACCTGTCCTGCAAGGCCCAATATCAAGGGATCTGCCCCAGTTGTTGAGCCAACCAATGGGAGTGTGGATTTCTTCTTTCTGCCCTTCTTTGATGGTATTGGTATGATAACCGGTGAACAGGGCACAGACTCATTTTTCTTGTCTTTTGGAGACATGCAAGACAGGGAAAGATAATTCCATTATGTGAGCCAGAACTGATGTGGCAATATAAAAAAGTATTTGTTACCACCTTGGGCAAATAGCACAATCTATGATAAAACAAGTACACATACAGAGGAGTGAAAAGACTTCTATATTGTGGTTTTCATAATTTAATACATTCTTTTCATATAGAAATGTATTATCAGCATAACAACTTAAGAAATTATATTAATTTATCTTATTTGTCCCCTTGCTGTAATGATAACAGGTATGGACTAAACAGGTTTATGCAAAAGCTGATGGATAAAATCTGATGCGTCCAGAGTTTTAATGTTACCCCAGACTTAAAGTGTGTGTTACCTGTCTGTACAGTTATCATGGTGGTGGACGGATGTCCAGAAATAAGGGACTGAGCAGAGGACACAGGCGACACCAATGTGACCAAACCCGCTAGACAGAGTGAGGAAGTGAAGAAAGACTTATGAAAGTGAAGACGAGTGCAAGAGTCCAAATAGTATAAGAGAAAACAAGAGCATTAGAGTTTCTCCTGATTATTCATATATACAGTACCTGCCGTCATGATGCCCGTTGATGGTACCGACACTACTGTAATACTGTGTGAAGAATGAGATGGCTGGGTCTGCTCCTGTTTAAGTGTTCTTCCTCCTCCTAGTGTATCCATGGCACCCCCTGCAACAGCCACAACTGTCGTGGCTGGATAGTGGGCAGTGCCATGTGAGTAGGTAGGGCTTTTCTCCTGACCCAGCTGCTCTTTTACCTTATTAAGAAATACAGCATTCTCGATCTAAAGGGTTAGCACAAAGTTGAATTAGCCCAGTGAGAACAAATAAGAACAGTAACGTGACCATGCATTTGATCTAGTGTGATCTAATGTTTGATAAAATGTATTTGCATAATAGGTGGCATGATTAGGCAAACTGTAACTTGGTCGAGTGTATCACTGTTTGCTTACCTGTCCCTGCACAGGAGACCAAAAGTATGAGGAGTTAAAATGGGAATCTTCCATTACCCCTAACACAAGAAAGAGCATTTTGATTAAAAAAAAAGAAACACACTGCAACCTTTGACCTTTTGAAGTGATGGTGCATGGGATAGTGGGCTCTCTAACTTTCTTCATTTAAATGTATATTGACATTTGTGAATGTGATAGATATACAGAGAGAGTAAGAACAGATGCATAACAATATATGGTCAACACTATTTATCTATTTATAAAATCTCTTTGCGTGAGGTAGTGGATATTACATTTCCATAATTGACTGTAATGTACTGAAATCTGATTATTGTTACACATGAGGGGTTAATACAGTACTTTTCCGTATACTAGAGGCCATTTACCATTTTTTTGCAGAGAATGTGGTTTGCTTTGTTAAAATCGACGCTCTGTAAAATCAGTGCTTTTGGTCGTATTAAAAAAACAATAAAATATAAGCACATATGCCCTTATATCTGAATATTTAAATAACTGAATATTATTGACAGGCTGGGACAAATCTATGATAGCGAAGGCGGACCCGCTGCCTACAGCATGACGTGACCAGTGCGTTCGCTCTGTAGATCATGTCCGCTAAAATGAAAGGGTAAAGAAAAGATAGAAAAAACAGAACTAGTGGGGGAAAACGTCGACGTTGGGATCGAGGCGGTTTTACGCAGACTTCCGGCACATGAGAGTCGGGGATTTGGCGACAGCAGCGCCAGAAGCTCACATCAACAGCCAAAAACAAGCTTCAAAGTGAAAAATAAAGACCGATTACCAGCTCTGAAGACTTATGAATCGCCCGCCGGGATTTCCTACTATCTGGATAGTTTGTAAAGTATTTCCGAAAACACCCGCTTGATGAAATCGAATTGATTTTTTTCCTTCCTTGTGTTTTTTTCTATTTTTTTCTTTTCTTACGGAGTTGGCTGCACAGCACTTCCTCCTGAACGCAGCTAGAGCGGTCTATGTGTCGTGACGTCATTTCCGTCTAGTGAGGTCAAACACATGTCTCAGAACAATAGCAGCGCGTGGTACATAACTGCAGTTTTTGCCGTTTGCTTGTAAAATGTCGTGGACTTGAACATACTAAATCCATTTAACGACTTTTAGATATTTAACTGGCTTAATGCAATGAGAAACTGATTTGTAGATGCAGGCCTATAATCAGAAGCCAAGCAGCGATTCTCAGTTTCAATGCATCAAATGCAATATGTAATTTGCAATCAAATGCATTGTGCATTGCAGTACTGATGAGCGCAAACAGCAGGTAGACAGTGAAAGAAACATAATTATAAGAGTTTCGCCTAAATCCACGCGATGTCGCCAGAGAGATTCAGACGTATTTCCTTAAGCTGAGGTCATGTTACAGCAGTTGATTTCCGGCTGATGAGGTCTGAGTACACGTCTGCATACTGTATCCAGTGTAGTCTGGAGTGGAGCAACCAGAAAAACATTACCACTTGTTTACTGTATCAACGTGAGGTTGGATTAAGTGCATATTAAAACATCGATGAAAATATGCAAGTGACCGAAGCATAGTGACTACACGAAGGTTAACTCGAGCTTGAATTACATCGATATTGGGGTTTTGGTTTAACTGCTGTCAGATGGGGGAGGTGAGGAAACTCCAAAAGAAGTTAAGGCAAATTGAGAATTTGGAGATCAAAGTTTCCCTCACTCCAGAGGAAAAAATAAAGGTACAGAATTATAATACTCTTTTTCTTTCACAAAAATAATTGTGTGTCCCTACTACACATAGTAAAAGGTTTGTGCCCATGGGATAAATCCCAGATGTGGATTGGCAAACAAACTTTTATTTCTATTTAAACAAACTTTTGTTCTTGTTTGAAAGTCTCCAGAGCTATGCATTCCTTCTTCTGTTTATAGACAGTGCCATTATTTATCAAGATAATCACAGTTACTCAGTGGTAATTCGGTTATAGTATGTGCATCATTTCAGGGCTGACAGATGCATTGTGCTAAAACATAATTTTGATTATGTCTTTTATGGGTATGTCTATATAATACCATAGAATGAAGTACCATTACAAGAAATCTCCTTCTTTACACTCTGTAGGTCTCAACGAAGGCGGAGCTTCGCTCCAGATTGGCTGAGCTTCTGCTGCAGCTTTCTGGCCCCCAGCAAACTCAAGGCATTGTGGGAAAGGAGGAGGATAAAATGAAAAGACAAATGTAAGAATGAGCGACTTGATAGAGAGAGAGCCAGCGAGGCAGTCGGGGGGCACATGATTAAACTGAGGCTTTCTCCCTGTGGCTTGGTTTCCACTTGTCTTTTGGTGTCTAGCCAGTATTGATTCATCACGTTCCAACCATCCTCTGACTCCTATAATTCTGCTTTCTGTCTCACACATTATTGTTTAATAATATACTTGTTACAACAAAGGTATAAACAGGACAACTGTTTTTAACACCTATAGACTGTGCATAATACACAAAGGTTTTGGTACTAAGGGTTCTTTGGTTGATGTGTTTTTTTATTTGATAGGGAGGAGGTAGCAGAGCAACATGTTGCTCAAACTCCAGCACTGAAGATAGCACGAGAGGAGAGAAGAAAGCATGAAAAAAAGGATGAAAGTAAAGCAGATGGTGGAGAAACAACACATGCTCTTCCAGTTGCTCCCAGTGAAGAGGAACAAGAAGGTGAAATTAGTGCACTAATGACAAACACAATTACGGTTATATACACAGATGTTGATAACAAGCCTGCATGTTTTTTACAGGAAGTGCTGCCTTTTATTAGGATATACCAGATGTTCAATTTGTCTCCGTTTGTGGGATAGGAGAAAAACATCATTTATTTTAAATAATGTATTTGTATGTGTTTGGCTTCGTATGTTACAGATGCTGAGTTCAGATATCGTAAACAAACTTGGGAGAAAGCCAAGTTTCGTCTTAGATCTCTAGAGGGTCACAGTGACATCATCACTTGTGTGGTCTCTGTTGAAAACCTTGTCATTTCTGGCAGGTATTGCAAAATCTTTCAATAAAGGAAAAGGCACTTTGCACATATAGGGTCCATTTTTTGTTCTAGAGACAGAAATAACATTTTTTGTTGTAAAGACTTTTAGATATGTAAGATAAATGTTCTAAAGTAAAATCAAACTAATTAACCAAATATTTATAAAGAAGTTGAGATTGTCACTGACTACAAACTAACATTTGGTCCCTAATATCTTACTGAGTAACAACTTTATTAAGGCAAAAAATTCAACTGTTTCTTGTAATCCTGTTACCCATTCTGGAGTTATTTTCACTTTTTTTATTTGATTAATTTTATTTTTAAATCGTATTTTATTTTAGTTTTATTTATTCATTGCAAAAGCACATCAGGTTTTTAATTTGTCCCATATAAAATGTATAGAAAATACTATGCTAACTCCTATACTATATTGTTTAGTTTAACATCCTGAGGTTGACAGTCAAAAATTTGTGAAGGTTAAGCACCTCCTTTAATTAACCTTTTGTTGGAAAAGGAAAACATTTACTTCATTTTTTAGAATTTCAGGCCCTATTTCACACCAAATTTGTGGAAAGCACAAGCAAGTATAAATTTATGACTCTGACTGTGAAATTGTTGATGTATCCGTTAATGCTTCTTGTCACCTCTCTTCTTTTCTTTCTTTTTTACATTTCTCCTCATTCTATCATTTATTCAAGTCGTGATACAACAGTTAAAGTGTGGCATGTTCCCACGGCAACAGAACAGCGCAATTTGGGAGGTCACAGCGGTGGAGTCACCTGTCTCAGTGCACCACCTCCAGAATACTGCAGGAGACTGGGTATGCACACACACACACACACACACACACACACACACACCCCTCTCTCAAGGCCTCTAAGTGCTGAAAAGTAGAGAATAATTGATCCTGTTCATGGGGACAGCCAGTAGATACAAATGTACCCACAAATCCTCACTCATCTTTTCTGCTCTCTATCTTTTCTCACATCTTTTGTTCTGTGTTTTGATTCCCTCCTTCCCATCTGTCCCTCCTGCTCTCCATCATTCTTGGCTTGCTGTCTTTGACAGTGCATTTGTTTCTCATAGTCTTTGTCCTTCCTTTTCTTTTATCCTATGTCCTTCAATCATGCGTTTCTGTTTTGTACCACTCTTTCATTGTCTTGCTCTGTTTTTACACAGCCCATGAACTCGACTTGCCTGACAAAGAAAGATTTGTTCTAAGTGGTTCCACGGATTGCTGTGTGAAAATTTGGGCTTTGAGCTTCGGTGAGTCACACATGTAAACTTTGTGGCCTCAACAAACATACTCTTAGCTAAATTGTCTTATTCTATATTGCACAATTTTGCCTCAGGGTAACAACTCATTTTCTTAGGTTCACAACTATAGATAGAAATAAAATGATTAATGATGAAGGAATGGCTTAAAATAAACCAATAAAAAGTATTTCATGGTCACACTACATCCTGGCAATTATTTTTCCATTGTATCATAAAATCATGTGGCCCTGGAAAAGCCATTTTTATTAACTGTTAAACTGTTATATGAGGGGAGTTATATAAATTAATTAAATGTTTATGAGAATTTTCTATGGTTCCTAGAAGCGGCAGGAAAGATATTCGCACAATGGAGCCACTGTAGACAATCCTTTATTAAATATAATATAATACCCGTTTAGTATTGAAGTAAAATGTAAATTTATGTCAAATGTATTATTAGTATCTGTCTTGCAGTAGTTAATTTTTAGTAGCTTGACATCACCAAAGTCTTTTATTAATTTCTTTAATTAATATGTCATACAGTGGTCCCGTCAGGCCACATATCTTAAAGGAATCACCCAAATATTACTTTTCAGAGTTGAGTTTTGATATTAATAATTATGTGCATTTTATGCCGAAAGCTGAAATTAAACATTTGTTTTAACATTGCTTTCATAATGTGTGCAATAGAGGGTTAATTAAATTTAATAGAACAAATCAACAAATACAGAGTAGCAGGATAGCAAACATTAAAGCAGTTATTCATCAAACATTGTGTTAATTATTTTTACTGTACATTTTTATTGCAAAAGTTAGTAAAATATTACTAATTAGTACTTATAGAAACATTACAGTGGAGAACGGGGGTGAGTGTGCTGTAGGCGTCCTGCTGTGGCAGTCACAGTGTGCTAAATGGCTTAGTCAAGTCATTATGTGTATTAGTCATTCAGTCATTATGCAACTGATGGAGAGAGTGCTCACTGTTTATAAGCATCACAGCTGCTTTTATTCCCTCTGCTGATGTGTTTGGTGTGTTTTGTGTTTCCTGCAGGTCAGTGTGTTAAATCCATTTACACCTTCAATGCAGTTACAAGCCTCTGCTTCATTCCTGAAGGACGAGGTTTCATTGTCACTGGCTCAGGTAGGCAGATGCCTGTACAACACGATGTACTTGTGTGCATGTGTGTGTTGACCATGCCTTGCATCAGTCTGGAGATATCAGATCTGTCTGAGGCTCAGAATTATTGATCTCACGCTAGATGCTGGGAAGCTGCAGGTGTGGAGCTGGAGCTCGCAGGAGAGTTGTCAGTCAGTGAATGCACACCTGGACTCAGTCACCACGTTACAGGTGGGCGAGCGCCATGGCAACGGAACTGCGCTGGCATCAGGAACTTTCTCAGTGTGCCCTTTAGCTCAGCATATGTTAAGAAAAGAAGCTGAAGTGTTGCCTGAAGAGAGATCCCTCGAGAGTGCGCTTGCATCCCCGGCGGTCTTTAAACGCGGTGTAAAGTTCATGGAGATGTACAAGCCATTAAAGGGCAACCTTTAAACATTTTTGCTTCTGCAGTCTCAGTCTCTTCATACTGACTGATTAATGACCATATAGATAGTGAAATACAATTCTTTGTGCTTTTAATAGTATAGCAAAAGTATTAGACAGAACAACAGAAAGAAAGTCAATAGATAAAGAATGAAATCTCCTATGGGGATTAATAAATGTTTTATTTGGTGAATAGAGAAGACAGAGCAGTATATCATGTAGTACATTGTTAATTGAAATGAAAGGCAAAGATAGAAATCAGAATACTGTAGCATCAAAGTTGAGTGACTCTTGTTCTATATTTAATACTGTTAGTTGGCATGCATTGTCATGGCAACGCAGTGGCATTTACCCTCGGTTCTCCACAGTCCCAGGGTCCTCTGGTGTTCAGTGGTTCTGTTGATGGCTGTGTGTGTGTGTGGGGGGTGTGCCATGAAGAGCCGGAACCCCTCCACAGGCTGCATCTCTGGGGGCCAGATGTCACCGGGTGTGGTGGAGGTGATGGGGTGAACGGCAAGCTGATTCTGAGCCCCCGTGGGGACCGCCTGTTTCTCTCGTGTGGGAGGGCGACCATACGAATTCTTAACTGGAGAACAGGTAATATATATGCCTTTGTCAACATGATCCTGTGTTCTGCCTTTAACAACAAAATCTATTCTAATATCTAATTGATATGAAAAATAAAAATGACTTTGACGGTACCTAGTTTTATATAGGTTTTAATAAATATATGAAGATGGAACACAGTATGCGCAGGGAAACCTTAAAAAAGAGAGATTTTAAAAATAAACCTCTATTTTCTGCAAGAGCATATAGTGTTTCCTAAAAATACATATTTACATTTCTTTCTTTATATTTTATGTATATTAACTATAGTTATGCTGTGAAGACGTTTAGGCTGTGAAGGTTTAATGGGTCGTACGTGCTAATGTCATAATATCGATCAATTGCAGAGTAAATCGCTTGATATAGAGCATTGGTGTTAAGAACATTCTAGCGATCATCTCTGATTAATTAGACGGAAATTATGCTTCTTTTTTTTTACTAATGGCAGGAAGAGTTGTTCTCCAGAAACAGGAAAACCACGGATATGCTGTAGTGATGAATATTTTACCACCCCAGTGGACCTTCATTTGTTCTTTAACTCAGGGCTATTTAACAGACTTATTAACGGAATACATCTTGACTGATTCTGTTCGCTCAGAGCTGCTAATATCATCTGCGTTAAAATCCCTGTGGCTTAGAGAACACAGGCAGGAAAGGGTCTGCTCGCTCTAGGGCAGAGGAAGACATAAAAACATCCACAGCTTTCTCATTTTAATCCTGTTTTCTCACAGGAGATTTGTGCTGAAGGCTATTATCCCAAAAAACCTGTAAACAATTACATCAGATAAATCAGTTTTACTGGTAGGAACACACTACATGATGTGATGGTCTAATTGAGAGCGCTGAGCTTGATAATGATGCCAGTTCATCAAAATGCTCATTGCTAGAGCTTTAAAAGAAGTAATGAGCTTCATATAGATGGAAAAACACTTATATTAATGACATAAAACACACAGCAAAGATGGCAGTTATTGACAGGGCAGAAGAGGGTATAAATGAAGACAAATTAAGTTACTTATGTTACAATTTGTGTATGATTTTTTTGTACTGTGGCTTCAGTATAAATTAATTCTGTTAAACTTTGTTTACAAAATGTTTGTGTGGTTCTGTTTGCTCTCTCCAATCATTTGCAGGCGTAGTGACCAGATTAACCAATCACAGCAGCACTGCTGGTGTCACAGATTGCGTCAGTCAAATACCAGGTCTTTTGATTGGTTCTTGTTTTGACCTCGCCAATGGAGAAAGCATGATTAACTGTAAGTAGTTCTGATGTCACATTTTTAACACTTAATGTGCAAAACTATGAGATCGATTTAACAGTATAATCACCCCCTCTCACCTCTTTCTTTTTCTTTTAGTGTTTTCTGTTCCCCAATGTGCGTACCTGGTTACACTCACATCTTCAAATCTTCCCAGAATTCTTTGTTTTGCTGCATGGCTAACAGCAAGCGGTGATCATCGGTGGGTCACAGGAGGTCGTGACCTCATTGTTTGGGAGCAGCTTTCGGGAAATTTTAAAAAGAGGTTTGCCTAAATTCTTTTAGAAGCCTGGATCTAGTTGAATCCCTGTATCGCAAGTAAACTTCCAGATTCACTTTCTCTAACAGTGTTCTTGTAAGTCAAGCTGTTGGCAACACCATAGTCACAGGTTCGATTCCCATTGAGTTCATGTACTGATGTTCATGTATAACTTGAATTTACTGTAAAGTACTTTGGATGAAGTGTCTACCAAATGCATGCATGCATGCAGATGCAAACAAAATATCTCAGCTTTCCCTCTTCTGCCATTCCTTGGCCCTTCACACCCTTCTATGTATATACATAGAATAAAAAAAAATATATATATAATTATATATAATAATAATATATATATATATATATTACTAATGTGAGACTCTAAAATTCTGCTCAATGTTTCACTTAGTTAGTATATCAATATGTACATATGTAATGAGACAGACATCCCAAAGAAATTCTATTCCAGCTGCTATTAACGAGAAGTCTACAGGAACGCTGCAGGCGCACTTACATTCACAATGAGAACTGTAGCTTGCTTCTACCGCTGGATGCTGAGCCAATAATGGCTTGTGCAAAAATATTGATTTTTCTTGTAGTAACTGCGTTTCTGTATGAAAAGCAAACTGTAGAGCATTAGTTCTCAACTGGTGGGTCATGACATAAAAATGAGTTTTGGACAGCAGAGGAAAAACAACACAAAATGCAAATAGAGAAATGCGACTAACCATGCAGTGCATGCATAGTTAGAATAGCAAGATATGCTTATTAACTTTGCAAAGGAGGGAGACAATGCTTCTTAAATCTTTTGTTGTTAAGGTTTGTGTGTCCGATCAAACTCCAGTATTTTGGTTCGAGTTTAATGTACAGTGAACAGAACTACGCAAGGTAAAGGAAAAATCAATCCAGACTGCATTGTGCCGACCACAGTGTGTTTTGTGCTTTGACTTTTTGGTTGCTGAGAGCATGAAGCCATTAAAATGCGGGAGACATTTATAAAACAATTGTTTTGGCATGTTAATAATAGTGCATATTGTTGGGGCTACAATGTTGGGGGGCATTTTTAAACATTTTAATGTGTAATTTTAAGGAATTTTTGTTGACATATCCTATAGCTTCACAGGCAGAGCATGGGGCTAGCAACACCAAGGTCTTGGGTTCGATTTCAAGTTAAAAAATGGTAAAATGTATGCTTTAAATGCATTGGATAAAATGTTCTGCCAAATGGATGAAACAGATATTTAGCCATAGATTCCACTGGGTTTACCTCATCCTTAATGATCTTGCTGCTTCATGTCTTTGAAGAAGCAGTTTGTATGATGAAACAAGTCATTCTGAAGTCATTGTCAGCAAAGCTGCTTTGCTTTTAGCTTCAGGGTGTGTAAAGCATCATTCCGTCCTTGTAAACACTGTGACCCAAGTGCCCTCTACTAACAGTTTTCTCTTGTTTTGTCTCTAGAGGCGATGTCGCAGTGAGACGAGACAGCCGTTTGGAATATTTTCTTCTGGATTCTGACAGGGACTCGGAGGGTGACAAAAGCGATGGTAAAAGAGAGATAAACAGTGCTAAATAATACAGTGTAAATTATGTCTTTAACCTGCACCTTTAATTTAAATGACCTGGAAACAGCTAATGAAAGATCAGAGTGATAGACTAGCCACAAGCTGATTTCAGAGTGTATGTAGTCAGTGTTCTTTTAAAAACCTAGAAATGGGTTTTAAAATTTGAATTTCCAATCACTAAAAATTAGTGCAGTTTCTAATTGGCTAGAAATTGCACTTTGAAATGTCTATAAAATTATTTTTATCCAGTAATCACAAACGACTAGACAAGCAATGGAAATTTATTTGTCAAAACGTGGAGAACCTGTGCAAATTACTCAACTTCCTTTTCCAGTGGAGGACGATGAAGACTCTAGATCCCAGGATGCACCTGAAACTGAGGAACCTGCAAGCTCTTCGTGGATGCGTTGCATTCTACAGTAACAGATAGAGGAGGGCTGGTTGACAAAAAGAGATGAAGAGAAGGTTGAAGGGTTAAAAAGAATGAACTGCAAAGGAAGAAAAAGAAGAAGGAAGGTCAAGGGACGATGATGGAGTGCAAGAAATAAAATGAGATCTGAAGTGGAACAGATTAAGAAACAGAAGGAGGCAAACAACAGACTGTTTTGTATGTTAACGATGATCCAATAAAACCAGCCACACATTGTCTGTGTGTGCAAGTGTTTATCATTGCTGGCATTTCTGTCTATAAATATCTAAAGCATTGTTCATCACTCTGAGGCTCCTTTCCCACACTATATTAATGTGTATTGATTTCTTGTCGCTGTTGCCCTAAAATAAACAAATACTTTTCCTTCAACTGGTTATCAGAATATTAAGAGGTATTTTTTCTTTCTGTCCAGCTATTTTCGTCTTCAAAATTCATCCATTTTCTTCAAGCTGTCTAATTAATTTGAACCAGTTAAGAAACATAATTAGTACTTCAATCTTTCCTCCAATCCCTTCTCACACCCTCCCTTCTGTAGCACTCTCTCTCAGCCTCTCTCTCTCCCGCACACTATTTCTCGCTCGCACAATTTCTACATGTCTCTGTCGCTACGGCAACCAATGCTTTTCCCCACTTCCAGGCTCTCTCCCACTCCCTTCTTCAGTGGCTAGAGGTAGGCATGTGAATTGTTATCTCTATACTTGAGTGTGTGAATCTATATGTTTTAAGTGTGTGGGTGTGTATTTCCTGAAAAAAAGTATGGCATTTTTACATACATCTGAATTTGTTTACACACATTCTGTTTTGGTTGATGGTTAAAGATGTAGATTAGCATGGGAAATGTATCCACAGGTGTGTTTTTAAATTTATTTATGTGTCTGTGTATGTGTGCTTTCTGTAACTCTTGTACTAGATCATATGTTCTAGTATTGTGATGACTGATAAATGCGTTCTTGATCTGTGTGAGTGTGTACATGTGGGCGTCACTGTTTAATGTGTATCTGAGTTGTGAGCGCACCAACAAGCACGAGTGTGTATGCGTTCACACATATGCCAGTGTGTGTTTATATTTGTATTGTGTCGGAGCCAGCAGGGTATTTCTCCACTCCAGCCATCTGTTTGAATCTTTTAGTTAGTGTCAGGATCAAGCCCTCCAACTCTCATCCTCCCTTCTCTCCTTTATCTCTCTTTATGTCATTCTCCTTTAAGAGATGATTGGAGCAGTGAGGACTTCGTGAAAAGGCAGAAGCGATGGAGCGATGGTAAGGAAATAAGCAAGTGTTGAACATACGCACACTCTTGACTGTTTTGGTTGCACTGTTGCTCTCAAATCTGGCCAGTTAGAATCCTGCAGCTCATTGGGTTGCATCAGCTTCTGCCCAAGTCTCTCTTCATCTCTGTGCGGTTTGCACCTCTCAGCTGTGTGTTTTCTGTGCACCTCTAGCTTTGCTTTTTCAATCCCTCCTTCCGTCTTTCCATTGCTCTGTCTTTCCTTTTCTGCCAGCTCCATCTATCCCCACATTGGATTCATTCTTCTTCGAAGCTTCCTGCTGGTCACTGTAATTTTTTGCACTGCCACCGGTGACACAAATGATAGGAAAAGGGAGGAACTCGGCGAAATGCAGATGCCAGTCACGGTGCAGGCCACGACCACTCAGCTCTGGGCGGTGGACTGGGGTCCCACACAACCTTTGGAGGATGAAACGCATCACTTCCTGTCCAGCCTGGAGACCGAAAGCCTGAAGATGACCACATCTGAGGACTGGTCGCACCATCGGGGCCCATCTTCCAATCAAACGCAGCAGCCAACAACAGGAGAGGAGAAAAAAGATACAGAGCAGGAGACCCAAGAAGGTTGGTATCCTTGAAATGGTTTCTTATCTGAAAGCTGAATTGCCAACAGGCACTGGGCTCGTGCTGTTTCTTCATGGCAGTAAATTTGCGCTTAAGGAGAGTGTAGATTTCTCTCCCATTGAGCAAGAGGGGGGCATCAATCCAATCAATACAACTTTACCTGATTATGACACTGTGCCCACACTCTTCACCCCCACATTTCTCTCTCTCCTACTCCTTATTGCTTTCACTTAACATTCTTACACATGCTGCTGGTTGCGCTTTTTTTGGTCTCCTCTGCTTTTCTTTCTTTTCATTGCTCTTTGTTGTGTGGCGACAATTGGTAAATGACTTTTGACAAACAGAATGTAGAAAGTGTCATTAAAATGGGATAGAATTCATCCCAGAGAGTCATGTAATTACAATACATGTGGAAATACAAGTGGAAAGGGTAAAATAATTAATAAAGAATGCTGTAATTTACCCCAAATTTTCAAAATGGATCCAAACAACATGATGACACCTAATTGGTTGTCTGTGTTTAATTTCTTCCCATTGCAATTCAGTCAATTCCTTTTCCTGTCATTCTACCTCAAATTCAAGTAGGGCATGGCCAAAGCCATTAAAATTCCAGCTTGTGAATTGAAATGGGGTCAGCTCTTTAAATCTGACTTCACTCTTCTCTATTTTGACTGCTTTTCCTGTGTCTTCTTTCTTCAGTGGACCCACAGTTTTATGTGACGGTGACAATTTCATCACTGCTGATTCTCTCTGCGGTCATCATCTCTGCTAAACTCTGGTGAGATGTTTCTAACACTTCTGTGCTTCCACAATGCTGTCATACATCCCCTGAGACCACCTGCTTGTGTGTGTGTGTGTTTATGAGTTAATGAACTATTAGTGTGTCATAATAGACACAGTGCACACAACAGATTTCTCCAAAGTTTCACAGGGTTCCTCTGTTTGATAACAGTCCCCTGTGGAACTGTTCAAAATGTCATCTCTAGATATTCTAACTCTGCAGACACTAACTACGTGGACACCTTACAGTGTTTTATTGTGCTGGTTTAATTAGAAATGTAGCCTAGAGCATTGTGGGCCATCAGGCGCAAGACTGCATTTTTACTTGCTTGGACGGCTGCATTCGATCGAATAGATGATCATTAAAATGATACAGAGCTGAGGAATGGTCCACATCATCTTGAGAGTAACTATTAACAGGGGGGTGACAGGTTATGAGTCTGATTTATTTCTTCCTTTAGTTTATGCTAAAATGTTCTCCTGACTAAGTTTAGTTTCATTGGAATGTATCGAAAATTCCGACCAATCGTGTGCATTCTTTTGCTGCGACAAGGCAATGATGCAGGTATCACAAATCAGACATTATGGGAATGTTTGTGAGCTTGTTTATAAGATGGATAGAGTGTTTTAAAACTGTCACATTGCAAATTCTTGGCGGTTTGAATGTTAATGCAAGGCTGCCGCTCAGGTAGAAAAATCAGACAAGTGTTTATCTGAGTGAGCTGAGGGCAATTTATTGCACACACAAGCAAGCCATATCTACGCAATTAATCTCTGTTTGGCGTACACTTGCCATGACACCTTCCTGCTCATTTAACAACCCCCAACCCACCTCACATCATTCAATCAATGGAGAGGTGGAGTGAATTCACTCCTGACTCAGTGCACATAAGTGTGTGTGGTATTAATATTGCATGACTGTGTTTCCACGTCCCCGCTCTGTGGACCTCACACTGTGTCTGCAACACTCTGTCTTCCTCATGGACAAATATGATTTTAATAGAATATTTCGGCTTCTCTCTGTCTTTCTCTGTCGTATCCCCTTTATTTCACCCTGTCTGTTTTAAGCTCAGGGCAGTCTATTAAATTAAGTCACTGAGTGAATAAACTTCCTGTCAATGTCACTGAAGTGTTTGGTGTCTTTCTCTTTATTCTCCTTAATCTCCTCTTTTTCACGCCTGTCTCACTCTCCTCAGTCTGTATTCTTTCACTGACTGTAGTCCTCCTAATCTCTTTCTCTCTCTCTCTCATTCAGTTACGACCGCAGTCTCTCCCAGCGTCCTCCTCCTCTGTCTCTCGCCATCCCTCGTTCCATAGCTCAGGAGGACAGCAGGCAGACACTGCACAGCACTCCATCCTTCCCTGACAGAGACAGGTAGTGTGTGTGTGTGTGTGTGTGTGTGCCTGTAAGCCTGTGAGACAGAGGAAGGGGGCCAAGACTGGTAAAAGTACTTAGTGTTTGTGTGTGTGTGAATGAGAGAGAGAGAGAGAGAGAGAGAGAGAGAGGGACAGGGACAGGAAGCCAAGGAGATGTAATTAGTCTCACTAGGACACTGCATGTGTGTGTTAAAGGGAACATAAATATGAGGGCAGTTGACAATTAACATAAAGGGTAATTTTGGGCCAGAATTAAAATATGCATGAATATAAGGGGAAAGTGTAGGTTTTAATCACCCTATATATATATATATATGTATGTATATTATGTATATATGTTATATATATATATATATAACAGTTAATTAAATATGTATAGTATAAATGTGACATGAAAATCTATCTTCAACAGAAATTCCTACAAAGCCTGCATTTACATTTATATATTTGGCAGCCTCTTTAATCCAAAGCAACCTACAATGTGTTCAGGCTTTATATGAGATCATATTATGTGTATTGGCATGGTTAGCGTCGTGATCTGCCAGCTGAGCTATATAAAAGCTCAACTGGTAGAGACAGAAATGAATGTCATTGTATAATTTGCACACCAGGTTTTTGCAAAGCCGATTTATTCAGAAAGAAAATATGTAGCCTCCCAGTATGAGATCATAACTGCATATATAATAATTCTACAAGATTTTACATGAAGCATAGCATAACACAGCAGGGCACCACTGGTTGTGATGTCATCAGCTATACCCCAGAACACATATGTAACCATGTGAACTAAATGAGAGATTGATCCTAATTAAATTCACTTTGTGTACAAATGTAACTGTGATGAATGTGTATAGACCTAAGTCTTAGATATAACTGTTCTTAGATCAGTGGTAATGGCTTGCAAATCTAAACAGCTAGTTAAACACTGTTCTAGATGTTTTCTTCAATCTGTATGAATATTTCAACAGGAGAGAGAAAGAGAGCTCACCATCCATGAAATCAGTGCTCTTCTGCCTGCTCTGTGAATTTCAGCGTTAATCTCACACTCAATAATAGACTGAAACTCATGTTAATTTAATTTGCCATCTCTTTCTTCATCTCTTTACCCACGCTGCAGGATACCAGTGGTCAATCTTTGAAGGACCAACTGTTCCAAGCATGATAATCATTTCCTGTGGGCATGACACAGACTTTGGTGAAGCCATTGGTATGAACACATTCGGCAAACCATCAGAATGTACATACAATGTAGATACCCATGTGGATTATTGGATTGATGCATCTGTTTGGACACTCAGATAAAGACAAGGGGTACGTACCTAAGCACTAAGAGAGATTTCAATGGCGTTCTTCTTTCTTCCACTGCTGTTTGTACAGTGTTAATGAGCTTTCCATGCAGCCATTTACAAGGGCTCCAGGAATGCTACTCAACCATGAACACAATCATTAGCTTCTGATCTTCAAATAAGCTGTGATGTATGTAGTCATTAATTTAGTAACCAGTGTGACATGCTCGCTGTAGCCTTTCTCATGCATACAAAGGTCTAAAGGTCACATCTGCCCTAGCTCTGCCTTTACCGCACTTTGTGTAGCATTTATTTAGACCTAATGACTGCAGTTCTTTGGATGAGATAAATATAGTCCACATCATCCATTTCTAGAGTGTTTTGTTTAATATGGCTTTGCGTCCC
Source organism: Chromobotia macracanthus (assembly GCA_036877525.1). Classification (NCBI taxonomy): domain Eukaryota; kingdom Metazoa; phylum Chordata; class Actinopteri; order Cypriniformes; family Botiidae; genus Chromobotia; species Chromobotia macracanthus. The sequence continues at coordinate 9,073,084 of JAZGTH010000015.1, read as the reverse complement.
ATGGCAACGGCGGACCGCGTTGACGTCAACCGATATAATCAGATCTCCGGAAACACCTCTGCCGTGTTACCTTATAATTTACACTGATGGTCTGACGAATGCTTTTGTAATTATGGATCAACATCTGTCGAGGTGTTCATGAAACCTATGTAATTCTATTTAAAGTGTTGTTATGCTTATTAGCATTATTCTTTCATGTTGTGGCCATGTATCTCTGCCTGGTTGTGTTGAAACATACAACCTTGATAGAGCAGTAGTCCAACAGACGTTTTTGGTTAACAGATAGCACTTTTATAACAGTATGTATTATACAGCGTCTATGGAAAATGGAAGATATGATTGATGTTATCATCAGGACTCTGAATTTTGGTATTACGTTGTTCATAGAGAGCACAATCCAGAACATTTGTATTGAGACAAAATGAAAGATTGCAGTTCAGATTATATAAAGTTGCAGATTGCCCAACTCCACCCCCCACCACCCCCTTCAGACAGCACAATTTTGTTTTAAATATTGCTACATAGTGAAGCAGCATGAATCTTTTTGCATTTGTCGTTTATTTTGGTTTTTCAGTAGAGAGCAACCTTTAAGAATTCAATCTGCTTTAATGAAATTCAGCTTTAGGCTAAATGTTTTTCCCATGGAAATCGCCCCCCCCTTTGTAGCTGAAAGAAAATGAAAACTCAAAATAACAACAAATATTCCCCTACCTGGGCTGTTTGAACGTTCAAAAGTTTTGATGTGCCATTAAAGTTTATAGCCATAGCAGATTTAAAGCATCTCTTTTTGAAAACGTATACAAGAAGCTACATCAAGTGAAAGATGTATAGAAGTTTTACATCATCCATGTAGCACTGCCTTAAATATGTGGTTCAATGTACTATAAAAACAATAAAAGCCATCTCTAATGTTTTAAACTGTGAATGTGTATTTGTTATGGATTTTACAATGACTGTTGACCGTAGCTTAAACATGTAACTCCAACCTGAATTTTACAGTCATGTAGGAACGGTCTGAAAACTGGAGTGAAGGTATAACCAGGGCTGTGTACAAAACTGTCCCTATACCCTAATATCCTGCACAACTTGAGGGTACAGCCATTTTTACTGGTGTCCAAAACTATAGTGGATATTATCAAGTGCACTTCAATCCAACCTATCTACACTCAGCAATGGCTAGGCACTACTCACTGTGAGGGCCAAGCTGAATTAATTACTGCATCTTGCCCATAGCTCTTTCAGCACACACAGTGTCCGAATTCTCCCACTCATTTTTACTTATTCCTTCTAGTGGACTATTTTAGTGATGTAGTCAATAGTGAATGAGAGTATAGCGGTTATTTCAGACACAGCTCATATCATCATCCATGACTCATGAATATGGATGGTGTAAAAATCACCCTGTAGTCCTAAAAGAGTGCTGACATAGACTGCTGCTTACACGCTCATTTAGTTTGTTAACTGCCAAATAGCAGCTTGTTCTACTTGATCTTATAGTCATTTTAAACACTGGGACACATATACACACTTCACACATTCTCCAGACACACAAACGGTATGTAAGCTGCAAGAGTTCACAGCTCCCATCTGCTCAAAGCTGAGAGACTGAGAAACAGTGAACCTCAGTCACACTGACTGAAATTAACACTCCTATTTATAGAGAGAAAGAGAAAAGGAGGTGTGTGAAAAGATGTGAAATTTTAAGGTGGATGGATCTTCACAGACACAAAAATAGAGAGGCGGCAGGGGTTAATGTAAAAGTAGATTATCACTCTCTGCTTTTTACTGTTCTCTTCATTTCTGAGTGGGTGCCACAAGTTAATTGCTACCATTACAAACCATTATGCAGGACAGACAGAGAGAGAAGTGTTGCTTTAGTCAGTCTTTATGGCTGGATAAAGGGCAGTTCACAAAATACATTTGTGGAAGGGAGTGTGTGAGAGGGAGATAGAAATAAAGAAACCAAATCCAGATCTAATGTTATTTCAGGGCTTCTGCATTAAAGTGTGGCTAATTAATGCCACAACCTCTTAAAAGACAAGCCCTCATTAAGACTAAACATTTACCAGCACTTAACATTACAGGAAGTTGAACATGAAAGGCAGAAACAACACAGCATAACAGATGGCTATTATTTATTCATTGGTGTCATAAATTTACATCCAGATTTAATAATGAACAAAACAAACACGCAAAGCAAAATGAGCATTAGTCAAATTAAATGACATTTACAGCACACATCTATAACACACACACACACACACACACACACACACACACACACACACGCATTGTGTAAAAGTCTTTTAGTTTTAAATGATGGCTTGTGTCTAAAATTGGCCATCAGTTTGTTTATCTATCCAGCAAGCTTTCCAGAATGTCGGTCGGTCTGTCTGTGAGCAGGTTACTGGAAACTGATCTGAGCTTTAGAGATCAGTTGGATTTTGACCAAATCTTTCCACTTCCTCGTAGCCTGAAACATAGAAAAAGAACAATTTTTTATCTGATAAGCATGTGATATTTAAACTAATAAAGTGATTGTGCAATGTAATAAAATTAATACTGGACACTAAATAGCAGTTTCACACACACACAACGACACAGTTCTGAAATGTTAAATAGTGAGTCTCCACTGAGACGCTTTTAAAGCCATCGACTGAATGAATGTGTGTCAGATCAGTCGTGAATAAATTACACCTCTTCTTAACTGACAATGTTCAGTGACAAAAAGAAAGCAGTGGAGATCAAACCCTTCTCTCTCTCCCTCTCTTCAGAACACATCCTGACAGGAGATTTCCAAACCAGGACAGAGATAATTTTAAACTCACCAGGGCTTAATTAGGGCTATAAGTCTGCGAGTTATTTCTTATAAATCACACTTAACTAAAACAAGAAACCAGTACATAAAACTCACAACAACGAAACAGTGGGGTATGCACAAACATTCATAAATCATACTCTGCGCCTTCATGCTAAAAACACCATTAGTAAGCTCTAACTCCCAGCAATGAGAGCCTGTGTGAAATGATCGAGTGCTGAGGGATTTAATAATGAATGATAGTGCTTTGAATGTGGATTCTTTAATCTGCACCTGCTATTCTGTGACACATATGTTACAGAGTTATTTACAGATAAGAGTTTATAGAGTTGAAGGCAGCTAAAACCAGCTGGAGGGACTTTTTGTTGAACGATTTTGTTGTAAAGCCCTAAACCCTTAAAAAAAAAAAAACAATTAACTTACCCTTTGACCTTTGAACTCTTTTTTCCTGGTTGCCGTGGCTCCTGAGAAGAAGCAGGGTCTCTTGGCTCAGCAGGCTGGTCTGCATCCTGATTGGACGCTGCCCCAGCAGGGGCAGGACCAGATGATGGGGAAGCTGAGCTTGCCTTAAGTGTTTTCTGTAGATTTGATACCTAACAAAGAAACAGAGAATTCATTTTTTCTTGTGAATGAATTCCAGAGTTTTTAAAAACCAAAATTAAGAGAAAATGTTTAAACATACCAATCAAAAGAGTAAAGTTATGTTCAGAATGGAACACACATTTTTTCAAAACAGCTTTGCAGAAAATCAGCTTTTAATGTCTTAAGCCCCAAATGAGAAAGGCAAGATAGCATTTGCCTAAGATAATTAGGTAATAAAATTCAAGAATAACAATTAGGTGAGAATACCATACCATGCAGTACATACTACACTGCATGCTGCCTACTAAAAAACAGTAGATGCAAAACAGTATACACTTTCCTCAATAAATGTATCAAAGTAGTATGCTTCATTGTTGTCACATGACCTCATTACAGTACATCCAAGTATGTGTCAAATGTCTTGGCTTTGGCAGTCCATCCAAATACTAAGTAAAGACAGAGACGCTAAAAATGATGGTAGACTGTATTGTGGTAGATTGTGGTACAGTATACAGTATTGTGGTAGACTGCAAGCTCTACTGTATACTGACTGCACATTTTGGCAAAAGCGGTTGGCTGGGAATTCTATACACAGAGAAAGTGTGCATACTGTGCACTGTATACATACTATATGTACTGTAGCAATAATGTACTGTAGCAATATGATAGTATACTATTCCAAAGCTAAGGCTCAAGACAATTTTATTCTTCAGACATTTTAAGTCAAGTCTTTTTAACTGTCAAGTTAAGCCATCACCCTACTAACTATGAAAATTCACACATACCTCTGTCTCCACTTGAACTTTAACCTTGAGCTGGCTCTCTCTGTACTGATTGGCTCTTGACACCTGCTCCTCGATGCCACATAGAACGGCTTCACAGCCTGCACACCTGAAAAAGAGAGAGACAAACAGTATTTAACACAGTGAATAGGGTAGTTTCTTGATTACATCAGAAACACAATTGACTTCAGGGTCGATACACCAGCCAGCACACTGACAAGCACAAACGCACACTTACCACTCCTGCAGTGTATTGACAATGTTGGGTAATTCATTGGGGCCCAGGTCTCGACCTATGCTGCAATCTACCTCTACCTGCTGGTTCCTCTGGTCCAGTTTGCCATGGATAATGTCACTGTAAACAGCCTCGATCAGCAGGTCTTCCAGCTCACGCACATTCTTCAACTCTAGCTGCTGGAGCAGCAGTGAGTATGGCAGACACTAGAAAGAGAGAGAGAGAGCGAGAGAGAAAGAGATCAAAATTGACACAGAGAGAAAAAGAGAGAGAGAGAGAGAGAGAGAGAGAGAGAGAGAGAGAGAGAGAGAGAGAGAGAGAGAGAGAGAGAGAGATTTTTGTTTAGTTTCTGATGAGTTGTATGCTTTGGGGAAAGTTCAAAATGATTATTTGTCCTAGTAATCTAATAAAAGCTTGACAGGACACCATTGGATTTGTCAATCCAAACAGTCAAAAACAATAATAGTAATATTGCCAAAAGCTTTCTGTTAATAAAGAAAACAGTAATAGAACTACTTAAATGGTGTTAATGCACCCTGGGTTGATAATGGATGACTCACTACCTTGAGGTTGGAGGCCAGACTGATGATCGACAGGTGACGAAGTTTGTTCTTTTGGGCGGGTGTAAGCTCAGGAAGTGAGGCTGCTCTCTCTAAAGGGCAAGCACACATTAGGACCCCATTTTCATCTGGTATTAAAATGGTGATTATTTCTGGTGATCCAATCACAAGTGGACAGCGCTAAACATAATTGTAAAGGGGGTCCAGAACACTTGTGCTCAGATCACAAAACACTAAATCCAACCAACATAGTCATCAGAAAATAAAAAAAACATTACATCATAGTACTTATACCTACAAAACAAAAAAATGGGGTAGAGTCTCTTGTCTCCACCTCTCTTGCCTCAAAGCTAACTTATTTACTGAGGCAAAGGGCAGTGTATTCAGAGTCAAACCTCATTCTGAGTTAGAGTAGAGAGTGAAGGAACTGCCTCAGGGGGCTAATATCTGGTCAGATCATTTGTTGCCATGGTTACCTTTGTAGTCGCTGTAGGTTCCATATGCAAAAAGATTGAGAAGCTGGTAGACTGGAGCATGGGGACCCATCTCCAGCTGAAGAGAGAGAGAAAGCAAGGTAAAGACACAGATACACAACAGTGCCAACATGTTATTGACTGATACAGCAATTCAGTCTGGATCCTTAGGGATGACAGTGCATGAAGGTGGAGACGTGTATGTGCTGCCCTCATCTGTGGGATCTCTGTGCTGTGCATGATATGGAAGTGTGAATAGAGAATTCATGTAAATGTATTGACATTTGTTGACCTGCATAATTTTTATTACAGCATTCATAGCAAATTGTTTTTATGCATATATATTACAGGATATTCAGATTAATCTTTCGTTGATGCATATTGTTTGACATCAAATATGTGTGCAATCAAATTTGTAGTGCCAATATCAAACTCAAGTGCCAATATGTAAAGTCATTTAAGTGGATGGAGAATTCATATAAAAACATCAAGCCAAACTGAAACATGCATTTGTCAAAATGCACACATTCAACCTCACCTCACGGACATTAGGCAGTTCCAATATGTCTGAGAAAACGTAGAGGCCTGGGGTTTCCAGTAGAGAGCTTATGGCCTGGGCCAGAGCTGAACCAGATAGAGACAGCAACTGATCCACCTCCATCTGACAAGAGGAGAGAAAGAAATGAGGTCAAGAACCACATGATTATTGCACAGTTTGAACCAGTGCAAGATGTTGAAAATCAGCTTGTGAAGGTGCAGGTATAAAAAAAAACAACATGTTTTCAACATGTATGGTGAGAAGTTAGACTTTACTTCTCCTGCCTCTCATTAAGCAACAGCGAATAATTCATGTACAATAAACTTGTTTCATTGGCTTGTTAAAATGCTGTTGATCCAGAGCAATATCCAGAGCAATTTTAATGACACTGTGATTCAAGAAGACTTAATATGACAAGTGACTTGTGGTAAAAAAAAAAAAAACTACATTAGCAGGATGATATTATGCACATTACATTTTCAAGCTGATTTAAACAACCCTGCCAAAAGATTTGAAATTCTTCCACCACTTACTCACCCTCATATTATTCCAAACCTGTATGACTTTCTTGTTTCTGAGGAGCACAAAAGAAGATTATGTTGATATTATGAAGATATTAAGTATGTTGGTAACTAAACAACAGTGGCACTCATTCACATTGTATGAACACAAAAACACTGAGACATTTCTTAAAATATATTTGTATTCCACAGAATAAAAAGTCATACAGATGTTAAATTACATGAGGGTGAGTATATGATCGAAAAATGTTCATTTTGTGGTAAACCATCTCTTTGAGGGGATTAGTTCTCTGATACACTATTTTAAACGCAGTTATTTTTTACGCAGTTTACAAATTATTGTGTAGGAAACTGTGAGTAATAATAAACTGTGGAACTGCCACATTATGAACGCAAGGCAAAGAACGCACAAATTTAAATTTGGGGAGAAATTGGATTGCTGTAATGAGCAAAATTTGGAAATCTGCTTCTCCTTGACAGCTTCCCATCATTTTAAAACAGACCGTCTCAGCTGTTACTGCAGAAAGAGAACATGCATCGTCATTCTGACAGTAGATTTACTTGTTTAAAAGCAATCTACACGCAAAACAAATGCTCAAGATTCATCAGCTGTAGTCTCGTGTTCAGTGCTCAGCACCGGCATGAACCCCATAAACAGTGTAGCTGCTAGGCCTTATCGTTATTAAACTAAGTTAAACTATTATCATAGTTCTTTACATACTTTTCCAGCCATATTCAATTTAGTAATATTAACGTGAAACCTAATTTCGCATGCTGAAACGTGCAGATGAAGCAATATATTTACCTTATTTATAAAGACTGAGTTTACTTGTCCAACTGTGATATCACCGCTACTTCCGTTTCCGAGCGTCCTACGAAATAAAAGCGTCGTTTCTGATTGGTCGAGAGGAAGCGCGGATGGACGTGACGGAAAGTGAAAGGACGCGTGGATGCACATCGCCACCCAGTGGTCCCGATATATAACTGCATAAACATGCACGTAGCAGCTAAGGTAATATTGCCTAAATTGTACTAAACATCACTGGAGTTTTACAGTTTCACTTTCACACCATGAAAAATCATGTATTAAAAAATACGATCTGTCGAAATATACTTTAAGTTAAGTTAACTATTAAGTTATACTTAATAGTTAGCTTTCAACAATTTTTTTAAAACCCATGAATGGACATTTTCATTGTTTGATTGCTTAAGACCATAATTTTTGGGTAAAGTAGGGTTGTGACGATTGCTGGAAAAACATTGTGCAATGTTTTAGCCTAATTTATTCCCCGAAATAGTAAAAACAGAGACACGTGAACTAAATCTAACATCGTGACTCATGTTAGTTTTAATATTGTTTATTAAAAAGATTGACAATATACACTTTTACAAACTTTATACAATACAAAGTTTTTTGCACACTTTCACATTCACAAGTTGATGGTGATAGGATCCATCTCACATATACGCTTGTAATGGAAATCACAGGGGACATCAAACCAGGTTTTGGAGCGAGAATCCAGCACTGCACAGTCTTCTCCATGAGTCCCACCCCCCTGGTGATTATTTGGCTCTTCATGCCATTCATTCCAGAACCTACAAAGGAACCATCAGGATAACCATAATTGTCTTAATGACAATAAACGCATGTTTATTGTTTGTGTGAGGGTTAGGTTCAAGGGTGGGGAAGACATCACAAGCCATGTCATTTTCTAAGCTCACTAGAGAAACAATGGTAGTGAAGGGAGATTTCCTTCCAGGATATACATATATAAACGTGTGTGCATGCGTACACGTACGTCTTATTAACATCCGTATTATCCACCCATTTCCACACGCCCTCAGTTTCAGCATCTGATAAACCAATCCAGAAATGATAGTCGAGTCCACCACGATTGCGTGCAACACTCTCAAGGGTGTGCTACATTAAAAACAGTAATATATTTACTCTAGTACTGTAGCAGCCACATAGAATGAAAATACGTTTCATACACATGAATGACACAGTGAAGCAAAGATATGAAATTCATTCATTCACACACACACACACACACACTTACATGTTGTTCATGGCTGTGCAGTATAGTCAGATGGCCGCCCATAGATGCGCAGCTCTCTTTGCTGTGTTGCCAATCAAGTTTATCGTCACTAAAGAAATAACACCCTCCTTCTAAATGCATCCAAGTATCTGGACACGGCCTACACTGGATTACTGGGGAACAGAGAAGTTTATTGATTAATGGGTGAATGAAGGTATGGGAAAGAATTAAAAATACTAATGTATGTATTATTGTCTCACAGATATCAGTCTCACAGTCAGTCTCACAGAAGGTTCTGAGCTGTGTCTAGAAACTTCACACAAATTTCACTAGAAATAGTGAAATTTGTATTGAATTGCTGTTTAGACATACATTTAGACATCTAAACCCCTAGAACAAGTCACTAAATCACACATAAAACAGTGTTTTTTTTCACCTGGTTTTGAGCATGTCTCTCCTAGAGTTGTGTATGCAGAGCAAAGACGCGAGAAACGTTCCTGCATAGCAGTAAGTTTCAGAGAAAGAGATGCAGCTTTAGATACTTCACTCCTGGCTGACTCTGCAGGAGGAGATGATCTGGGGCTGTTTACTACTACAGAGTGAGAGAGAGAGAGTTTACAACAGGAATCACAACAAAATCATGCCATGAGTGAGGGGAAAATTCCAAAGTATTTACTTACAGAGAACACCAAGTGCTATGTTTGCACAAACTGAGGCCAACAGAGCAACAAGCAGCACAAGAGAGGTCTGGCCCCTCAAGCAGTTCACTCCTTTGTGGACACCTGATGAAGCACATGAGCATGGTTTGATCTGTTTATTACTATATGCCCTTACACAACACTTCTATCTCTACAGCCCTCCCCACACACTCACTGACAGATACACACATACATTACCTTGTTTGCCCTGGAATGTGTTGAGTATAGGTCTGTTCCCATTATGAGACATTTCCTCTGTAAACTCTTGTAGAGTGGTATAGTTTTCAGTGTCTTCCATCTTACAATGAGAGCTTCAGTAAATCTGTCAACCACCTTGTTCTATAAATAACTACAGAGCTACTTAATTTTTCTGCCTGCACAAGAAATGTTTTTATACAAGTAAACCACAATAGTAAATGTAAAGATAATGATGAGAAAGCCTCACTTTAAAAGATAGATCCTCCTGTATGAAGTTTTCCCCTGAAAGTTTAATTTGTTGTGTTGCTGGGGCTTGAAGCAGCTGCTCTTTTTGACTCCAGGCTAACTTTTATCACCTATTCTCTCCCTCCCCCCTCTCTGATCATGCAGGACTTCCAGCCCCCTCTTCCTTTCCAACCCAGCAGACGGCAAATGCGTGGATTAACAAATAAACCCTCAACCCAAGATAAGAGAGAGGGAGAGAGAGTAGAGACAGAGCCAAAACATTTGTATGAGGGCGGGAGAAGGGTAAACACTGACAGGAAGGAGAGGATAGCTGGTTACACAATACTGACATATTTGCCATGTACAAAAAGACACATTTCGATGACTCAGAAACAGATCGTTCTGTCCTGTTATGTTCTTCCCACAAGTACTAAGAGAATTTTTTAAAGACATTCCTGTAAAAAGTTTTGTAATTAACTTTTTGTAAAATCCAACATTACCCAAAACATCTAAATCAACATTTTGTGTTAACGTGAATGAAAGCTTGTCAAAGTCAAATGAAAGCTTTTCTTTAAATAGAGTAGTTTCTTTGAATAAATAGTCTACACAAACAAGAAATACAGGTGGAAAATAGGTAGTAATTCATAGTAAAAAGAAACAATCAATCAGTCAATTATTTTTTTCCTGGTCCAGCTGGTAAGGACAACCTGACACTTCATTATTAAAGCAAATATAGTAATGTCTTTGAACTGGTGGGTCATGAGCCCAAAATAGGAGGCAGATCTGTTCTGATGGAGTCACAGACATCAAGAGGGGAAATGCAACCATGTAATAATGCGTTGTCAGGATTGCAAAATATGTACTTTTTGTTGTTTTGATTTTAAAGCTATGCGTTCAAACTACAGTATTTTACCT